>CM042041.1:4810000-6010000 GCA_023525975.1 Smallanthus sonchifolius
AACAGGTAATTGAAATTTGTAAATTAATACATAAGTGGAATAATAATTTGAGCGGATGGATAATTGCATAAATAAAAACCTTTTAATTCGATTATCATATAGCAAATGTTTCAAAAGATAAGAATGGCCTTATTATTTAATAAATACGCCAAAATTTAAATAGTAGTTAGTTTAACGAAATAAAAAGTCATAATAAAATAGTTAATCTTGTCATCATAAAAAGAATGAAATAGTTGTTATTACTTTTATAAAACCATTTGTACAAGAATGGTATTAAGTTTCTTTACGAGGTAAAGGGGGTTTGTAAATAGTTTATACTCTAGATAAAATCTATAAACCAAGAGTTTGATAAAGGTTTTGTTTGAACAAAATAACTATATTAGTTAAATCGGGGACATAACAAGATAATTAGTTTACAAAGGATGTTTAGATATCAATCATTAAGTAGAGTTAAAAATAATAACATTTTTATTTGGGTACAAGATATGGGTTTCAATTTAAGTTTTTAAGAAGACGTGAAATAGGGTATCTGGCTAACATCTCCGATAGATTTCCACCAGGAAGCAGACGAGTACCAAGACGAACACCGTTGTATTGCAAACTGGGCATCAGTGCTAGTTATTTCCGTATGTGAATCAAGTATTACCTTATCTCCACTCCTTGCCTCAGAAACTCGGCGGTCCTTACATATAGGTGAGCGGTATCAGGTGGAACTCCTAAGCCACTGGTAGGTTCCTTGTCTTGTCCTGCTCCTGGATCTAGATGGTATAGGTTAGGTGTTAAATAAGGGTCTCTCGGAGGTGATTCAGCTTCTCGGAGTCTCAATTCTGCTCCTAAGCCAATCTGCTATGCAGTTAAACATGGATGTGGCAGCTAGTCATATCGGTGACTAGTGATGGGAACACAAAGTATTCCTCTTGTGTTGACTCTTATTTGGGGTGATTCTTAGGGGAATGAGGAGGGTAAGAGACCATGTCTAGCACGAAAAGGTCGTATGTGTAATGGTAAGTTGTTAAGTACAAAGGTATTCATGAGTTTAAAAAAAAACATTTGACTAATCATAACACCGAGTTCTAATAATAATATATTAGGAGTAACACTTGACCTATAAGTAGTGTACCCACGAAAAGGATTCCCAGGAAAAAGAGGTGGGTCACAAAGGACACACTGAAGTACTCAGTCTTTCCTTAGTCAGAATCTTTCATGGAGTTACATCCACTCTTCCAGCCATCATGTACAAGTGACATTATTATTTGAACTCATGGTTATAGTGAGAATTGTTAGGGACTGTGTCTTGTGGCTCAAGGGTGTGCTTCACCTATTGAAGCAGTTTCTTTTCCTCGGATGGTAAGGGCTAAGGGTTTAAATCATTTGCAAATGATAATAATGGTGATAAAATTTCTAAGGTATAAGGATGAAGAGGTATAGTTGACTTAAATATTATTAAGCGTAAGTATAAGGTTTAGACTTATGTACGAAATTATAATAATTAAGCGGATGATGTTTAGATTACATTCATCTGGCGTATAGCCGAATTGATGATATGACAAATCAAAGTGATTCAAGTTCTTATACTTTCAAGAAGACATGCTTTAGCCTATAGGTGAATACTTACTTCGAGAATTCCCAGGAAAGCATACGGATCCTTCGGTTGATTTGGATTTATATGAAATGCTTTCCTAGACAGAAGACCCAGAGTACAGGTATTCACCCTTCCGGATTGCACATGTTCTCTACTAATTTTGAGAACCCAAAACTTTGACGGGATTTGAAAATTTTAATAGGTATCGGATCTAGGAGTTTAAATCTTTTCATGAGTGAACAGTGATGATGTGTAAAGATGGAAGTGTGTATGTCAAAACTTAGGATAGCAACTAGTGATATCAAATAGGTATTGCGCAGGCAGTTCAAATAGTGTAACAAATTAGGTATTATAGTAGTAGCAGTTTTTGTGAACATGTAGGTTATCAAGTAATAAAGTACTTAAGAAAAAAAATCGTATTGTATCATGCAATGTAATAAACCAGATAATATATAAGATACTTACATAAGGGTATCCTAAGGTTATAGGCTATAGTCTAGTAATATGTTTCAAGTAATCCATATAGTTTCAAATAATTCCATGTAGTCCTTAGAATGTTGTAGTTCATGTAATTATATCATGTAAACAGAAATAGAAAGATGTAGATAAGTATGTGTATAAATGAGTATAAAGTGGAGTTCCTAATAAAAGACATGAGTTAAACTCATGTTTAGGGACTCCTAGGTTATAGTCTAAGTCATGTGTGTATAATAACCTAATTCCCTATAACCATGGCTCTGATACCAATCTGTCACACCCCGGCCGGCGGCGGATTATACGCCGGGGCTGACGCGGTTGTTCATAAGCACATGATCATCTATTAACAAGTGATAATATTATTTCATCATAATTAAAGCATCCGTTACAAATAGGAATGGAAAACAAAGAGTTCAAACATGACATAAGTTGAATTTAATCTTTAATAAAGCTAGGTCTAGAGTCCTAAGTGATCAAGTAGTGTCCTCAAATTGGTGCACCTGAAACATGTGAGTAACAGTCAACTACAAGTAGTTGGTGAGTAACAAAGGTTTTTGACACTAAACAAAAGTTAAGTATAAGTTTACAATTCAATATGTTCAAAGCGCGTTTAGAGCATAAATGTGAAAACATGCAGGGTTCCAAGCGTACAATCAATCCATGTTATATGTATGCACAATCCCCCGGATTGCAAGGAGTTCTAAATGTAAACACTAACCTGCCAAGGTTTGTATTAAGTAATGTATCGGATTCCCGTATAAATGATCATAAAATGTACTACCTTAGGCTTGCCACGCAAGTTAATGATTGTACTAACATGAACACACGTTTTGGTCACCAAGCAGTTTAAGACATAAAGCATAAAGACCAAGGCATAAGAACACAGGGTATTGAATTGTGTAAGTAATGTAATTGTAGACATGTTTCACCCCAAAAGTATAAAAATGAAAAAGGGGCTATGTAAACTCACTTGTATTGAAGATGGAAGTTATAAGATTTGGTAAGATGGAAGTGTATTGTGAGGGTTTCTCACAACAAACCTACATAGGTAATTTGCATTCTAAGTCCAAGGTAAGTTAAATAAGATCATGAAATTCTAGGGTTTGGGTCGACGATGTACTTGCTTGGTTGTTTTGTAAAAATATATAATATTTTGAAAAGAATAGTTTAGTAAATCATTTGATTTATGTAATTATTCTAAAGATATTAAATAAAATTGACGGAATAAAATAGTGCATTAGGATTTATTTATAAGACCATTTTATAAATAGTTTGTGAAATGAAAAGTTAAATCAATTAATTTATGTATTTAAAATACTTAATAGTTAAGGTAAATAAAATGGTTCATTGTCAATAAATTTAAATGAAATGATTAGTTAATGAAATAAATTTGGCTAGTTAATTTATTAGCAAATTTATTATAAATGAGTTATAACAAAATTAAATATAATTAATGGATTTTTGATAAAATAATCATTTAACATAACTATTTGAATATTTATAAGTCCAAAAATAATTATTCTTACAATAATAATTATTTATAAACGTGTAAGAATGTAAAATGCCTAAACATTTAATTTAAAATGTGTGTAATTCCATTATAAATAAATACATAATAAATTTGTTTCAAACAAAGTCATCTTTATTACTTATTTATAAATCTAAAATGTTTATAATGTGTTTTTAATTAAAACAAAATAAATAAACATTTTATTTTATAAATTCAGTTTTCATAAAACTTTGAGAATACATTTGTAGAATTTTATAAAATTAAATTTAGATTTTTTTTATTGAGACATGGTTGTTGAAAATGATAAAGCAATTAAATTTGGAATAAAAAAGGTGGCTGGGACTTGAACCCGCGCCCTCTGTCGGGTCAACGCACACACTAAACCATCAGACCAGGGCACGAGGCCATGTCTGAATTAGTTTTGTTTTGTTTAAAACACGTAGACCCAAACAATCATCGTCCCAAATAAGATCTCGTAACCCTAGCTCCCCAATTCGCCTAATCAGGCTAATGATCGAAGCCCAAACCATGGGGCTTTTGATCACTGTGTTAATACGAAACCAACGACCTAAAATGTACCTGAAACAAATACGTAAATGAAGAGAACGAGTAGTCGGAGCAGGCTCGTGTTCGTCTGCTGAAGTTCGAGATTCAGAGGTGGATTTGGACACCATTTAGAGTGTAGAAAGTTTGTAGTGGTTTCGTTGATTGTTGTGAGCCCCTATTTATAGTCAATTTTGCACGACATTGATTGATTGAGTAAAGGATTATGAATGAGAGTTTCGGTGACAAGTTCATCCTTGATTAGGTAATAAAAATCTAATTAATCACAGGTAGTGGGTCGTTTAAGTGTTCTCAACGTAAAGCCGGTTAAAGTTTTATACGAAAATATCCCAGTAGCGAGTTTGGAGTTAACATGGCCGAATCCGGTGGTTGCGGGGGTTCGAACCGATGACTGGAAAGGGAAGGGGAAACTTTGGGGGTTTGGCAGAACAGGTCCCTCATGATCCAGCTTGTTATTATTTTATGTGAAAACCTTAGTTTTAATTAGAAACAAAGTTTCAGAATTAACCATTTGAACCCTGAACTTTATCACATAAAATTTTATTAAACCTTATATTTTTTTTTAAATCTAATAAATTATTATAATTAAATGTAATAAATATAAAATGTAATTTATTTTACAATATAAATTCTAAATTTGGCTATAGAATTTATAATTTAATATTTGTAAGTTATATACTTATAGATATATATATTTATGGGTTTAGAAATAACCTAGCATTTATATATATTTATTTCATAGAATGGTAACAATTATTTACATAATATCTTTCGTAAATATTCATTACTTTTGAGTTTAGAAATAAATGTCTTCAATTGTATGTAAACTCATGAAATTGATTAGGTAAGTAGGATCATTTATTGAGGTGGATTGATGCAAATCACATGAAAATGAAATTACAAGCGCCGGAAAAAGTAAAAATATAGGCCGGAATTTCCTGGGGATTACAGTTATCGATTAACGGAGTCCCTATAGGGAAACGTCAATCAGTAACTAAAGGGTAATGATGTGGCATAACTTAGAGTTTCAAATCTTCATCGTGTTTGAACAAGAATACGTCAAACCCCGAGTAGTTTAAAGTCTTTCATCTCCCTCGTGTTTGAACAAGAATACGTCAAACCCCGAGTAGTTTAAGTCTTTCACCTTCCTCTTGTTTGAACAAGAATACGTCAAACCTCGAGTAGTTTAAATTCTCACATCTTTCTCGTGTTTGAACAAAGATACGTCAAACCCCGAGTAGCTTTAAAGTCTTCCAGTTTTTCCAACTTTAGTGAATAAAGTGTATGATCACGCCTTGAGTATAAGGTGATCACTCAATTACTCTGGTGCTCATGAGAGGAGTGGGAAAGTTTTCATAATGGAATCAATTGTTATACGTTCCTTATTCCTATATGGGGATTCTGGTCGTTTAAGGAGACCAGGTGGATGTCGAAGTTTGGTTTTGATTCGGAGGCAAGGGAGGTACTTTGCTACAGAGAGCAATGTCCTTCTTCATGCTAGTTTCTAGTATTAGAAATGAAGTTTCTTGTGCATTCGGAATGAAATGAGTAACAAGTCTTATAAGTTTTATTCAAGATGAACGTACAAAAGTTTTCAAGGTCAGTAATCCGGATATGAGTTAGGAAGCAAAGTAAGTCATTTGATCTTAGGTTTTAAATTGAAGTTAAGCTCTACATGACCTTTCGCTACACATGCTTTCTTTGGTGATTTAGAAGGTGTTGAGCTCTAAGGATACGGGTTTGAATGTCGTATTAACTTTTGTATAACGTAACAAGGTGGGTCCCTCCAGGCTTAATGTTTATAGTAAAGTGTATTCTGTGTATACGTAAGTTTATTGCTCTTCATTAGTAAAGTGTACTTGGGTTTTGACTATCGTTGTGGTTTATGGCGAATTTTTTTATGTAGCAGGATTCACTACTTTAACGAGGAAAGTCTTCTAGTGTAAGATAACGGGAAAGTTTTGATAGTATTTATAGAAGTGTGTTTCATGAATAACTGATCTTGTTTTGCGAGAGTAATTTGTAGCTCATCCTTGTTTGTGTATAGATGAGATGTTTAAAATAATAATGAGTTAGACAAAGGATGATTAGTTATAAGAAGGACTTCTCAAGAGACAAGTACGATTAATAAGTAGTTAGTTTAGCCAAGGCTTTAGAAATGGTAAGTTTTTAAGAAGTAAGGGTCATAGTGGATCAAGATAATGGTTCATAAGTCGTTTTGTTCTAAAAGAACTCTTTCAAAATAGAATGCTTGTTCAAAGTTTATTCTTCAATTATATGCACCACATAGGGTTTGATAATTTAATATCTCATTGTTAGTTAACTCAGATATTACGGTGGATTGTTTCCGATGAATGTGTTGGATAAAAGGGTTAAGTTGTAATGGAAAAAGGAAGGTTTTTGTACGATTTATGTCAAGTCAATAAGTGATAACAATTGAATTTCGAAATAAACTTTCATTAAATGCTTCAAAATTGGGACCTCTAGTCCCTACACAAGACATTGGTTTTTAAATGGAAAAATTTAAAATAAGAAAAATAGAGGCTTCATTTACTCCTTAGATAACTCTCCACTAGGAAGCACATGAGTACTACAACGAGAACCGCTAGGGTTACTCGAATGACAAACCTAGCCTCATCCCTAGTGGTTTCGGTACGACACTCAAGGATTTCCATGTCTTCCTCCAAGGTCGTGATCTTTTCTTCTTGGATCCATATTTGATTCGCAAGGTCGTCGATTCTTTGATTTAGCAGGTCATGTCGTATCCTGTGCTCCATCTCCCGCCTTACAAATTCCGCGGTACCTACAAACTGGGGAATATTAGGTACCGGGATTCCCATTGCCACAGTAGGTGTTCCGGCATGCCTAGCCCTTGGGGTAGGGTCAGGTGATAAATACGGGTCCCTTAGTGGGGTTGAGAACCGATGGTGGAGATGGGGTGCTTAGAAATGATTTCTTAGTGGGGATGGTCCAGCTGCTCCGAATCCTGGGCCAGGGTTTTTGGTCCAATTAGTGTTTAGGTCAATCCTTGCCCTAGCAGTAGGATAGGAGGTTAGCTAATACACTGGTGACTCGCTGCTCTCCTCACGATCGGACTCTCCCCCAGGGCGGTACACGGGTGAGTGTGAGTCCATTGCCTATCAAGAGAAAGAACAGAAGGAAGTTTGTAAGTAATGTTATTAAATAAGTTCAAAGTTTATTATTCATAATACTGAGTCATCACAGTAATAGATTAAGAATGGTTCCTGACTTGAAATTGATGTGCTCATGAAGGAGATTCCTGGGAAAGGGGGTGGGTCACAAGGACTCACTTAAGTACCCTATTTCCCCTAGCCAGAACTCTTTATGGGCCTACAACTTCTTTCAGTCTTTATTTACCACTGTTTGGGCTTATGGTATCATGATAAGGTTCATTGTGGGCTTTGAGTCCTCAAATGTGGGGCTTTATCCATTCTAGCAGACTTCTTTCTCATGGGGAGAACAAGTAGGTTCCTAAGTTTCTTGTAAATATGCCTTAGGTTAAAAATGTTAAGTTTTGTTTATGAGGGATGGTGGTGTGTAAGTTTTAAGGATGTATGAAAATTTAGGGATGTATGAAAATTTAGGGATGTATAAAAGTGTAGTAAGAGCTTAAGATAGTTATTAAATGAAGTTTAGCTGGGTGATACGAAGATAGAGATAAGCATAAGAGTTCTTAAGCATCATAGAATTATGAGGTTTCTAGGGTAGTATATATATATATATATGTATATAGTTTTAGATATTGTATCTTAGGGATTTGGAGTCTAGTTTTCAACTATGGTGAGTTGGTATGTTGTTATGTGACAAATCATGAAGGGAAGGAACATAAGGTTCATAAAGTAAGGATTACAGAAGTGGATTTGAAACTATGACATCATGAAGTAATAAGTATTTTAGATGGTACTCATTTAGTACACATCACTAAATAAGCACTTTGACATATCAAGAGTGATTTAAGTTCCCTAACTTTTTGAGAAGTCATGCATTCCTATAAGTGAATACTCATCCCGAGAATTCCCAGGAAAGCATATGGTTCTGACGGTTGATTTGGATTTGTACGAAATGCTTTACTTGACAGAATTTCTCAAAATACAAGCATTTACTCTTCCGGTCCGCACAAGTTCTCTACATTGTTTAGAACTTAAATATTCTTGACGGGAGTTGGTTTATTAGAAGATTATGATCCTGGCGTAGTAGATTCTTGAAACACGTATGTAGGTAGAGGTATAAGATTTCAAGTATAAGTATATACGTATAGGGTTTTAAGGTTTAAGAATAGAACAAAGAGGAGAATTTCTAGTAGGGGCATGAGGTAACTCATGTTTGGGACTCCTAAGTTATAGTATAGGTCATGTGTCTAATAACCTAATTCCCTATAACTAAGGCTCTGATACCAATATGTCACACCCCAACCGACGACGGATTATACGTTGGGGTGGACGCGGTTGTTCACAAGCACAAGGTTGAGTATTAAAGTTTAAATAGTTTCATTAATACTTTCAAGTTTACAATACAAGAAATGAACAAAGCACAATAAGATACAAAGATTAATTTCACATAAGAATCTAAATCCAAAGCATCCTATGTGATCACAATAAGGCTTCATACTTGCAACCCTGAAACATGTTGAGTAAACTGTCAACTAAAAATAGTTGGTGAGATACGAAGGTTTTAACATAGTTTAACAAAGTCTTTGAAAAGTTTTTCAATTCACTATGTCATGCATTCTATAGTATAAGTGTGAGAACAAACATGTTAAACATTGTGCATATCAATCCTCCAACCAAGTTTAGGCATAACCCGAAGGTTACCCTTAAAAGTTTAAATTCAGTAACAATCACCATGGGCTCCCCCCGAAGGGTCAATCAAACTAGGTAAATTGGTCAAATACAATAGATCTATCATTGTTACCATAGGCTAGATCAAAGTTAATGGATATGCTAGTATTAAGTCTAATTTAAGCATGCAAGTCTCAAGCATCACACAAGAATAAGCATATAGGCATAGTTGTACAAGAATTGTATAAGTTTTGATACATGTTTCACCTCAAGTTTATAAAGAATGTAAAACGAAAAGGGGCTAAGTATACTCACTAGGATTGATAGAAGAGTGTCCGACAAGATTAGGTGTAGCAAGACTTTGAAGGAGAATATCCTCATCACAAGCCTAAGAATACAAGTCTAAAGTTTCAAGTTTGATCCTATAAGGCTATGGTTAAGTATCTAGGATTTTAAAATTATCTAGGGTTCCAAATGAGAGACGGGAATGATTGTGTTTATAAAGTTGAAATCAAAGTTTTAAATAAGGTTTTGAATGCAAGATTTGGATATCAACGTCTTAATAAGTTTGTAGTTTAGAATTATTATTAATTAAAAATAAAAGTCTTACAATTATTAATTACACACAATAGACAATAATAATAAAATAGTTTTCTAAGTATTTGTAAATGGAGTTGAAGTAATAGTTAAATGAAAGACTAAATAATTATTAAAGATTTATAATAATTATTTAAGGTATGGATAATTATTTTACCAATAATTATTGTAAGGATAAATAATAAGTATTTAATAGGAGAAATAATTATTAAGGATTAATAATGACATTTAAAGAATAAATAATGGTTAAGGGTTATTAGTAATTATTTAAAAAGTAAATAATTATTAAGGATAAATAATCATCTAAATGAATGATTATCTTATTTAGAATAATCACTATAAATCATTTTAGATTTATTAAAGTATTTAGGTATTTATTTTACAAATTGACTTGTAAATAAATCATGTTTGAAAATTATAGTTATAAGTTTTAAATAAATAATGTTTAAAAAACAATAAGTACTTATAAGTTTATGCAATGTTAAATAGGGTTTCTTATAAACTTTACATTCATAAGTAAATGTTTTTAAAGTTTAATAGAACTGTAAGTTTATAGTGTGTTAAATAAAGTTTTAAATTATAAGTTTATAATTATTTTACATTTATAAGTTTATAAATGTTTTAAATTAAAGTTTTCATTTAAGTTTTATGAAGCTTATAAATAAATAAAGTATATTTTATTTTCTTGTTCTAATTTAAATAAACAAATAAGTCTTGAGTTAAGTAAATATAAGGTTTATTTATTTTATAAGTATTTTGATTTTTGGTAAGGTGTATTTATTTTATGTTTTAAATGAAATAAATAAATAAACAAGTCTTGATTCAAATAGATATAAATTTTATAAAATGTAAAAGTTTGTAAGTTTATGTTTTTTTTATATTAATATGTAAGTTTATGTTTTTTTTATATTAATATGTAAGTTTTTATAAACTTTTCTGATTTTATATAAGTTTTATGTTTTAAATTAAAAGTTTACAAATTAACTTAAAATATTAAATAAAATTGGTTTATTATTTCAGAAAGGAAATAATAAATCAAGTTTCTACTTTTATAAAATATCTTTGTTTATAGTGTAAGTTTTATAAAGTGTAAAAGTATTTTTTTTTTAATAATTTTTAAAGATTAAAAACTAATATTAAAGATTTAATCTTTATAAATCTTTAACTGGGTTTTATTTAATTAGAATATCTCAGAGTAAAAAAAGTATAAATAAAAATTGATTCCAGGTTTATAAATGTTTAACAGTTTTTATATAAATATTTACAAGATTTAAAATTGTTTAAAAAGGCTAAAAAAAAATATAAAAGACAAAACTCGGGTTGGCCGGATCGAACCCGGGCCACCCGAGTCACACACACAGACGCCTTAACCACCCGACTACGGGCCTCGTTAAGTTTAAACCCGGAAAAGAAAATAGTTAAACATATTCTGAATTTGTCCCTAATCCCATATGAACCTTAGAACCAAGATCTGTTAAATACGAGTCGATTATCCCTCTGTCGTTGTAAATCGACAGAGGACTTTTGTTGTATGAATGTATACGAAGGTTTTGGCCTCGAGAATTACCTGGTATGATACTTAAATGAGTGAGAACGGTTCGAGCTTTTTTCGCGACTGACCACGGATCCAAATGGCGATTACAGGTACGATTTGATGAAATTGGGTGTTTAGGGTGTTTGAGTGTGATGTCGTTGGGTTGTAAGGACTGGTATTTGTACTCAATTGCTTTGATTAATGTTCGGTTAGTTGGGAAGATTACGGGTGAATGAAACGAGTTTAAGTTCAAATCAAGCGGGCGTTTAATTTGAATTTGGACATTGAATGCAATGTTTTGAAACCCGGACCGGACCGGCCGGTCGGACCGGGAACCGGTGGTCTGACCGGTCCGGTTACATGTGTTGAACCGTTTCTGCAGCGAACGGTGGTCGGACCGGTTGAACTGGCGGTCGGACCGGAAACCGGGTGGTCGGACCGGTTGAACCGCTTGACTATTTTTTTTAATCTTTTTTAAGTCTCTTAGCTTCTTATTTCGTAGGTAATTGTTAGTTTAAAATTATTGGAATTGACTTGTTAGTGGTTTTTGAAAGGATTAAAAGCTATTTAGACTGATATATTTTTATAATATTTATGACGTCATCCGGTTCTTAAATCCGGTCCGACCGGTCTGACCAGTGGACCGGTAAGGAGACCGGTTCGACGTCCGGTCCTGTTCTGAAAACATTGATCGAATGTCATTGGGTTTCGGTCGCACGCTCGAGGCGAAGCTCGAGGTTCGTTGAATCTGGTCGATTACGCGTTTTTTGAAATCCAGAGGTGAAAACCGGTCGTGGTGGGGATCGAACTTGGGACTAGATTTGGTTTCAGAAGTTTGACCAATTTACGCAAACAGTCCTTGAAGTTTGAACCCTTTATCATTTTATGCTAAAATATGGATTCAGGTTTAAAAGAAGTTTTTAGAATGACAGCTTTGGTCCCTTGACTTTATGAAACGATAAATGCATTTTATTTTATAAACTCAAGTAACTTTTATAAGTTTTATACTTTATTTTGTAAACTCATAAATTTAAGTGTTTAAAGAACATTAGTTTTACACCTTTTAAATTATTTTTTTATAAAATGATTCATGGATTTAGAGTTTAATAAGTTTGTGAATTATATAATTGCAAGTATATAAAATTTTTAAGAATTGTACATATTATATACTAGCTTAGACCCCGTGTAATACACACGGGGTGAAAAATATCAATACATAAATTTCTCAAAATTTATTTATGTATTTTACAGGTGTAAAAATATATTACTATACATATATTAAGGATAGAAAACAAAATTCATAATATGTAAAAATAATATATAATTGGGTTTCAAAAATACGTCAATTAATATTTAATGTAGTTTGACTTTCATTTACTATTGGATTGAAAATAAAAATTTCATAATTAGGTTTCAAAGTTTTTTATAATAAAGGATAATTTAAAAATAAATATGTTTTATTAGTATAATTAGTAATTTATTAAAAGATATGGGTGCATTTAATAAGAGAGAGAGGCGGGAAAAGAATGATGAGATTGAATATGATGATGACACGTGGCATACAAAAACCTTTATTTATTATATAGTATAGATATTTATATAAATTAAGGCAATATTTACTATTTTAAGAATATAGGATTTTTAATGAAAATTCAAGCTTTGAATTTAATAACGCGGGCGAAAGTTTAAGGAAAACTAGGTCTGAATTTACTGGATATTACAGTTAGGCCCATGAAGAGGTCCAGGGTGGACATGGAAGATCCGTTTAACCATGATAGGTTATTGGGCGTTGCCCTTAATAAACCCATTAACATCCCTGTTAATTCTGGGACAGAAGAGGGGACTACAGACTTTGGGAATAGGGGAATGTTTGACCTAAATGCAAGGGCGCCTTTCGATTCTGGAAGTTTCGTTGGGGAATCCAGTCAGGAGGCTGTCGTCAATGGTGGAATCGAGGTTGATCCTGGGAATTCATTAGAAACGGAGATCGAAGACGAGGTGGGAGCTACTGTGAGAGTTGGGGCACAGTGGGAGCAATGGGGCAAGAATTCCCGGGACATGGTTCGTGCTTCTATTATGAAGAAGGAATTAATGCAGTTGCCCAATGAATCTTCTCTCCTTGAACTTGAGAGGGCTTGGGGGGAAGGTAAGGCTGCTTGGATCCGAAAAATTAAGCTCGATCATGACATTAATTTTTTGCGTTGCAAGAATCGAAACGTGAAGATTTGTTAGGAATTGATTTGTCTAAATATTGGGGAAATAAAAGTTTCAGTGTGGAGTTTGTGGAGTCGGTGGGGGCAATCGGGAGGTTTAGTGTGTATGTGGGATCCTGGAATGTTGCTGATCGAAGGTGTTGTGAAGAATAGAAATTTCTTGTGCATCAAGGGCAGGCTTAAAGGAAGTAACAAGGAGATTAACGTGCTTAATGTTTATGCTCCCCAAGGGGTTTTGGCTAAGAAAAGGTTGTGGGACCAGATTACGTTGGAGATTGAAGGAAGTTTTGGTATGTGGGTCAGATTGCCAGAGGAAAGAAGAAATTCTGGTTTCAAATCCTCTTGCGCTAGTAATTTTAATTCTTTTATTTTTGACGCTGTCCTTCTGGAATACAGTATGAAAGGCAAACAGTTTACTTATTGCTCAGAAGATGGTAGAAAACTGAGTAAGATAGACAGGTTCCTAGTGTGTCCTGGTTTTTTTAACAATTGGCCAGAAGCGTGTGTGAGGGCTCTCCCCAGGTCTCTTTCGGACCACTGCCCGATTATTCTTGTTACCAAAGTCACGAGCTTTGGGCCGAGGCCTTTCAGGGTTTACGACTCTTGGCTGGGTCGTCCGGGGTATGAGGAGGCGGTGCAGAAGGCTTGTGAATCGTTCTCCTTCTCTGGTCCTCCGGATCTTTGTCTTTCCAAAAAATTCTGTCACATCCGAACTGGGTTAAGAATATGGCGGGATGAGTGGATGAAGAGAGAAGGCGAGGTGGAGTCTAAGGCTCGTGCGGATATGGAGGAAATAGAGGATATTATGGAGGTGCGGGATCTTACGGAGGAGGAGGAATGGATTTTATTGGAAGGAAAGAAAGTTATCAATGAGTTAGAGGCCAGCAAGACTTCGGATCTGAAACAGAGATCTCGACTGAGGTGGGCTAAAGTTGGTGACGAAAATTCAAAATTTTCCATGCGATGATTAATAGTAGGAAGGCGAGCTCGATCCATGGTTTAAATATTGATGGGAATTGGTGTGATCAACCTTCTAGGGTGAAAAAGGAGATTTTTTGGTTTTTTTATAAATAAGTTTGTGGAAGCTTTCCCTTGCCGTCCGAGTCTAGTGTGTAGCAACATTAAAAGAATTTCGGATGTTGAGGCTGAGGGTTTGACTGAACCTATTCGTGGGGAGATCAAGGAGGCCGTCTTTGAGTGCGCGGACGATCAGGCGCCCGGACCGGATGGGTTGAACTTTCGGTTTATTAAACATTTTTGGAAGTTTTTTGAAAAAGATTTTGATAATATCCTGGCTGAGTTCTACAGAAGTGGGGTTATAAATAGGGGGTGCAGGTCTTCCTTTATAGCCATGATTCCTAAAGTTAAGGACCCGATGAGGCTCAATGATTATAGGTCGATTAGCCTTGTCGGGGTGATAAGCAAGGTCATTTCAAAGGTCCTTGCGAATCGTCTAAAAAGGTGCTTGGAACGATTATATTCGACTCGCAATCGCCTTTCATTAAAGGAAAGTATATTCTTGATGGCTCCCTTGTGGTGAATGAAGTCACTTATTGGCTCAAGAAAACAAAAAGGAAGGCTTTCATCCTTAAAATTGATTTCGATAAGGCGTACGACAATGTGAATTGGAATTTTGTGATAGCAATTATGGATCAAATGGGGTTCTCTCCAATTTGGTGCAAATGGATTCTGGGAATTATGTCTTCAGCCAGGTCTTCGGTGCTGGTGAATGGTGCTCTTACCTTCGAGTTTCGTTGTAACAAAGGTATGAGGCAAGGAGATCCTATTTCGCCTTTTCTGTTTCTTTTAGTCATGGAAGCCCAGTCGTGTATGTTTGACAAAGTTTGTACTAGTGTTCGGCTTCCCAACAATGACCCTTTGATTTCACATCTTTTTTATGCTGACGACGCTATCATCCTTGGTGAATGGTCGAGAGAGAATGTTCTTAATGTGGTTAGGGTGCTAAGTTGCTTTCAAGTTTGCTCTAGCTTGAAAATCAACCTTAATAAGTATAATCTTTATGGGGTGAGGGTGACCTTGAGGGAGGTGGAAGATATGACTTCGGTGGTTGGATGTAAAGCGGATGAATTTCCATTAAAGTATCTTGGTTTGATGGTCGGGGCGAATATGAACCGTATAAGCAATTGGAGACCGGTGTTTGATGTTTTCGAAGCTCGTCTCTTGTTATGGAAAGCTTCAATGCTATCCATTGGGGGGAGAGTTACTCTCATCAAATCAGTTCTTGAAAGTTTTCCGAACTACTTTTTCTCGCTTTATAAGGCTCCCGCTAAAATCGTGGCAGATTTGGAGACTATTATCAAAAAGTTTTTGTGGGGTGGCTCGGGTGAAGTTAAAAAGATTCATTGGGTGGCCTGGGACCGTGTTGCTTCACCTAAGAAATATGGAGGAATTGGCCCCTGTAAGCTCAAAACCATAAACATTGCGCTGCTTTCTAAATGGGGTTGGAGGTTCAAAACGGAAAAAGATAATCTTTGGGATAAAGTCATTACTGCGCTTCACTCTAACAGGAGCAACTGGGACTTTCTTCCGGTGAAAAAAACTTTAGGAGGGGTGTGGGGGAGCATTGTTAAAGTGGTTAACATGCCGATGGTTGAGGGTTGGTGTCTTCGCCATTTCATGAAGGGAGAGGTGGGGAATGGCACGGGCATAAGCTTCTGGTTGGATCCGTGGATTGTTAACGAGCCTCTTAGGGACAGGTTTCCGAACCTGTTTCGGTTGGAGGTTAAAAAAAGGTGCACGGTGAAGGATATGTGTAATGGGTCGAGAGCTGCTGGTCTGGGGGACTGGCGCTGGAGGCAGGAGCCGGCGAGTAGTGCGGAGAGGTCTGAATGGGACGGGCTGCGCTGCCTGCTTACCTCGATTATCCTGTCCGATTCGAAGGATGGCTGGGGTTGGCAAGGTGAATCTTCGGGCGAGTTTAGCGCTGGGTCGGTCAGAAGATTAATCAACAGTGGGATCGATTTCAGTCATTTGTATGTTATGAGGTGGTGCAAGTGGATTCCTGCTAAATGTAATATCTTTGCTTGGCGTGCGGAGACGGACATAATTCCTACTATTGCGGGCCTTCGGAAGAGGAATGTGGAGGTTGGTGAAGTTGTGTGTGTGTTATGCGGGGCTGGCGAAGACTCAACCGATCATCTCTTTTCTTCTTGCATAGTAGCTTATGTTGTTTGCAAAAGGTGAGGCAATGGTGTCGTGTTCCGAATATTTTCTCTTTCTCTTTTAGAGATCTTTTGGAGCTCCAAAATTTTTGCAGGTTGAAGGAAGAGGAAAGGAAAGTGTTTCAAAGTATTGTTTTGATTACGTGATGGTGTATTTGGAAAGCTAGGAATGAGCTAAGGTTCAAGAACAAGGAAGCCAAGATTGATAACATTTATAGTGAAGTTAGGTCGCTTGGGTTTCTGTGGCTTAGAAGTAGGTCGAAGATTAAGTCGATCTCCTGGGGTGACTGGTGTAAATTTGTAATTATGTAGTTTTTTTCTTGTTTGTCGGCTGCCTCGGTCTTGTGGGGCAGTGTGTTTTTTCGTTTCTAATGAAGTTCGCCATTCAAAAAAAATGGTTATAGGGTTTTTTTGTTCACCAATGTTTGTTTTTCGTTCTTCGAGGTTTGTACATCAGATCAATTGATTGTTTTCAATAGTTTGCTTGACTCCGCCTAGCAAACATTAATTTTGTTGATTTGTTCAATAACAAAGTTAAGTATTAGAAAACCTACTATGTAATCGTTTGAATGTGCATTTTGGACTATCAAAATTATCTTTAACCAAATTGACCACCCAAATAGCCATATTCATACATATTATTTAATGTAAGCGGTAGATAGTGTCATTTGGTCAGTTGCACCTGAATCAACATACCAATCAGGAGCAAAGGAGTTGACATGACATTGGGCATGAAACGCTTAAGCCAGATTAGCATTGGGAGATAATGCTTGGGAGGCATAACTGGGGAGACTAGGACATAGATTGGCATAATGGTCATCTTTCCCGCAAAATTGATGGTGTAGAGGACGCCAACCTCAAACTCTACCACCTGACCCGCCCCCTCTAGAGTGGTTGCTTGACTGTCCAACACGCCCACAATGATTGTGTTGATACTGATTTGATTGAGCTGAGAAGGTAGTAGGAGGTGTGCTCTACTCGTGTAAAGATATTAGGAAGAGCTCAATGCTGTCAGACATCTATTTTCCAATAAGCTTTCACCCAAACTCTTTACTCTGATTGTTAAAATACATCAACTCAATTTATGTTTGGTTTTTTTGAATTGTACACTAATAGGAGGCAAGGAGAATGATCATGAGAAAAATTATTATTAATTAGAAAACCAAAAAACTGCCAATGGGGTTGGTGGCCTATTGGTAGAGGAAAATCCTCTAGAAACACTAAGGTTTGAGGAGGTCATGGGTTCAAGTCCCACTCCCAACATGATTTAAGAATTTTGCCTTTCAAAAAAAAAAAACCAAAAAACTCCTCATTAAATGTAAAAATAATAATGACAAAATCATAACTCAAAATAAAAATCAAAAACTAAAAAAGTGTTTCAAAGACCATGTTTCCCACGTTCGTTAAAAAAACAAAAAAAATAAACAAAAACAAAACTCGAAAAAATAGTCGGGTTAGCTTTAGGGTTTAGTTTACCCGAAAAAATAGTCGGGTTAGCTTTAGGGTTTAGTTTACTCGAAAAAATAGTCGGAGGCAATCGCCTTATTTGTATATATAAGGACTAAAACTGGGTATGTGCAAAGTGTGACGGATTGTTGTGGTCTGTTCAAGTCATGGGAAGTTTCTTGGACATTTACAAACTGAAAGGGCTTGTATGTAACTGTGGAGTATAAAAGCATCTACATGAGTCAAGAACCCTAATTCAAATGGTTGTCTTTGTTCTCACATCACAACATATTCTCTCATACAATTTTACACATTGAGTGTGTGTTTATCTAGATTCATCCTCTAGGGTTTGTTCTTAGTTTTCAATCCATAGTGTATTTTTCATTCTAGATTGAGTCTCATCCATCACAGTGTTTCTTCTTGCTAGATTGCGAGAACATGTCTCGTTTTGTTTCATATTTGTTCTGATCTTAAATTTGTTTAAGTTGAACAAAGAGGGTAGTAATTTGACACTTATATTCCTTGGTTATGTTTGCTTTGATCCTTTATGTATTAAAGTGCACACTAGTTGTCACGTTGTATTTCATGAGATGACTTTCGCATCTACATCTTTTTCACATTCTTCTTCCACTCTTACTCTAGTTATTCTTTCTTCTAATCATTGCTCACACATAGAATAAAATTGAGCAGAGATCAAAGCATAAGTTGTGGTTGAGTACTATTTTGTGAGCAATGTTTCTCAATACATGTTGGTTTTACCAAAATCCTCATTGGATTGCACTCAAGTGAATTTTATGTTATCTTTGTGATACTGCTTTTCATGGATTGGTGATTCATAGTCTCTTGTTTTCTCACTTCATCCTTATTCAAATGATAACTAGTTTAGATGAACAAATAATATAACTTTTGGAATCTTATTAGTTGGATTTCTCGTAAGCATCACAATGTTGCTAGATACAACACCGGGGTTAAATATCGTGCCTTAGCTCAAACTGTCATCGAGCTATGTTGGTTGTCGTGACAATCCGGGTTCTACTTGTCTTATATAAATGCCATCGGGGTTGGTGGCCTACTGATAGAGGAAAAACTCGTTAAAACACCAAGGTTTAAGAAAATTATAATTTCAAGTCTCACTCCCACATGCTTAAAAGAATTTTACCTTTAAAAAAAACTCATCTTATATAAAGCATGTGTTTCATTTCATTAGCCGTTGAAGTACTTTTGGGTTTGAAGGACAGGGTTGGGCTTTGGGCCTCGTTATCTAAATCTTTTATATAACCTTATTACCAAAGCCCATCTTGAAACCAAGTTTATTAATTATAGATACCCCACAAAGAGTCAAATACGGTGGGAATAGTGCCCACAAAGAGTCAAATACGGTGGGAATAGTGTCATGAATCATGATATGTCAAAAGAGGGTCCCAAGTTTTAAATGGGCATGCACACATGTTTTAAAGGCAGGTCAAACTTTGCCACCTAAATAGATCCATGTTCTTTTTACACGTTCTTTTAGCCTTTCGTTGTCGTTAGAATGTGTCCTCTTTAAAGTCAAAGTTGGTTTTTGTGCCTAAAACGTTTTAATGTGGGTAATAATACATGTTGAAAACATAACATGTACGATTGTTTGTAGGGGACTTTTTTTCGATGATTCATATGTTGGTTCTTATGTCTAGAAACAAATAGTTTGTCTTCGCTGGTTTGCAAGACAAAAACCGATACAAATCTAGAAAACTTATATTAACCAGAACACGACATGAGCCAGTAAATTTCATGTAAGTTTCAAAGTTTGTGTGATGTGAAAAATTTACACATAATTTTAATCATATATTACTTTCACAAAATATATTACTTTCACAAATAAAACGAACCTATAACTTTAGTGTTAGTAATCAATTTTTTGTTAGAGTAGATAAAAAAAAAATAACATTATTATTTATTGCACATTTCTTTTCCCCCAATTGTACCTTTAAGATGAATTAACTGTAACATTGGGGTTCCACTAGATTTGGGGATGAGGCGGTAGAGAAGAGGTGGTTGCAGTTGTGGTGTGGTGGTCTGGTGCAACGGATGAAATGTAGAAGCGATAGAGAAGAGGTGGTTGCAGTGGTGGTGTCATCAAGAGCGTGAGAGTTGGGGATTTGTATTTTTTGTTAATTTTTTTTAGAGTAAATTTCGTTTTGCGTCCCTGTGGTTTGGTCAAATAATCGTTTTGAATCCAAAGGTTTTCAATTGGACTTTTTGAGTCCTCGTGGTTTCATTTTCGTTTCAATTAAAGCCAGACATCTAACACCGTTAAAAAGATTTTGTTAAGTTAGTGTAGATTGACTAAAATACCCTTTGTTATTAAAAAGTATATAATATTATCTCAAATTCTCATGTACTTTGTGTATGAGAATTGATGCTAAATTTCCATTTCATTTCATTAATCAGATTATGCACAAATAATCTACCAGTTTGAGTATGAGAATTGAAAAACCACCAAAGCAAAAATCATCACCCCCACCACTGTAGCTGCTCCAACCACCGGGGCCACCGCAGCCGTCGCTCCTAGTCACCACCTCCATCACTTCCGTGAAACCACCGCCGACGGACCACAACACCTCAATCGAACAAATCTTCCCCTGGATTGACTGGAATGACGGCGGTGGCAGCTTTAGATTTAGATCTGCACCCCTCTCTCTATCTATCTACCCTAGAATTTGGTTGTGACAATCCCTCTCTCGATCTGCCCTAGAACTCGTGGAGAGATGACGATGGTAGCGTATGTTTGATTTATGTATTTTTGAGTAAATTAAAGGCAGATCAGTGAAGATTAAGGGCAATCGAAACCATGGAGAGCATATCAGAGTTGTGGTGGTGATGGTGAAGCCAGCCGGTGATGAATCCTTTTCTCACGATCTGCCCTAGAACTCGCTAGAGGGAGAGGTGGTGTTGGCCAGATATGGATCGGTGGTGTTGGCCGGAGATGGTGCCGGCGATGATTAGTAGAGAGAGCAGAGATAGAGTTTGTGTGTGTTTTTGAAAACAATAGGGTTTTTTTATAAAAATGATGGGTAGAGAGAAGGAATGGTATTTTAGTCAATTCACAACTACTTAACAGAATCATACTAACGGTGTTAGTGTCATGAGTTTAATTGAAACGAAAATAAAACCACAAGGACGCAAAAAGTCCAATTGAAACCTTTGGATTCAAAGCGATTATTTGACCAAACCAAAAGGACGCAAAACGAAATTTACTCTTTTTTTTTAATTTCTAAAACAGTCATTTCAAACTAACTTAACATTTATTTAACGTCAGTTAGTAAAAGAGTCAAACTTAGTATTCGTGAGTGAAGACCGGTAATATAGTCTTACCATATGGATCACTCATGTAATTTACCTATTTTTTTTATTTTAAACAAGTCCACCGAATCAAACCTCATACAACACTTCATGTTCATGTCAAAAACTTGCAAACATTTTAAGGGACTTGCTTCTAGACTTTTCAAACACTGAAAAGTGAAAATAGTCCTAAAAATCAGAAAATGTTTAAAAAATGTATTATGATAAATAAAGTTTCTAATTATACACGAAAACAAAACAAAATAATTTATGATAAATGATTGTATTTTTGACAATTAACAAGGATATAAGTGCCCAAATTGCCAATTAGATGCTTTACATTAGAAAAAATGAGATGATTGAGGCCCACCCCCACCCCCACCCCCACCCCTTCTCTGATTTGTTTGGAAACATGATAAGATAAGAGGGAACAAGCAAGGCATGGTGCTATGAAAAGCTTGCATATCTACAAAAAGATGAACAGGTTAAAAGGGCATCTTGTGATTTGTCATCCACTTGGAATAGTAGTTTGTAAATGATAATGTTCACAATATATTACTTTTGTAGGGTTTATATATGTGCGTAAAGTTTTTAATTCAATATTAATGTTATGACATAAGGATTTAAAAATATTTGAAGAGTAAACATGAAAGATTGAAGGTTGAAGAGACAATGTATGTCATGAATTCACGAGGGAGTGCACGTCTGGAAGGCGCTCAAATACGTGTGTTGTGAGAGGGAAGTATGAGAGAAGATTTTTCATTTGTAGGAGGAGAGAGAAGATGATTGCACTTGTGGGTAGGCTGATGTAGAACGAACAAGGGCACATTTAACCTCTTTCCATTGGTGATGCTCTAAGGTATTATGATAAAACTTGATTGACGTCTTTTATTTTCCTAAAAGGTTCTAATAGGGTGTTTCTTACAAAATAACTCCTCTCGACCTATTCATACTATTCTACGTGTAACGTGTGTAATACGTGAAAAGTTATAAGGTAGCGTTTGGTATGCAGGAATGAGAGGTGGAATGGAATGGACGATTACGTAGGAATGAAAAAAATGGTGTTTTGTTGGACGATGGAATGGAATCACCTATTCCACAAGTAATGTCATTCCCTCTAAATCCCTCAAATTCATTCCGTCCACCCCCCTTGTTTTTTTTCATGTCATCCCCTCTTTCACCCTTCATCACCACCACACCCTCCTCCCACCACCACCTCCCACCACCACCTCCACCACCCACCACTGCCGCCTCCTCCACCACCCACCACCATCTCTCGCCGCCGCCACCCACAACCACACCCCCGCCACCCACAACCACACCACCGCCACCCACAACCACACCACCGCCACCGTCACCACCACCCACTGCCACCTCCCCCCCACCACCACCTCCCCCCCCACCACCACCGTCTCCTCCATCGTCACCACCACCCACCGTCACCTCCCACCACCACCACCATCGTCTCCTCCTCCACCACCCACCACCTCCTACCACCACCACCCCACCCACCACTGTCGCCATCACCCACCACCATCTCCGCCACCCACCACCGATTTTATTCCTTCGTCTTTTCTAGGCTAACAAACAACATAAAGTAATGATTTATTTAATTCTCTCATGGTAACCAAACAAGAAAATGGAATGGAATTGTCCAATTTCATTCACTCGTCCATTTCATTTCCTAATACCAAACAGACCCTAAGTATAAAAATCTAAATACTTTAAAGTATATGTTTATCGATAGTTTAAAACTATTTTTTCTTTATTAATTAGAAAAACCAAGATTATAAATCTTAAAACATAAATGATAATTGAGATGATTAAGGAGATATAATTAAACATTTCAACCCCACAAAACAAACATCATTATCTCTATTTCATGGGAAAAAGTTGCAATTAAGCAAACAATGGTATCTACCTTTTTATTTTTGATCATCTTATAATATTCCTAATGTTTGTTGTCACATGGAAAATGAATATAAAAGTACATCCAACTTTTTGAAATTCATAAAAAGGTGACTGAACCAATATTCTTTCCCCTTTTCAAGTCAATAATACCAATATTTTCACATGTGGGAGGAGGCCAAGACATGCACTAACCCTTCAGACAATAGTTTTGTATTGTTCAATCATTACAAATTGAAGAGGTATGTTGTATAATTATATGTATATAAACGTTTGTTGTTAAATTGTGTGATTGGTTGTTTATCATCCCTTGTGCTATTCAGTAACAAAAGTCTAGTTTTCAAATTGGAATGTTGGATCACTAAAAGTTGTATGTTATACAGTACAAGAAACTTTCTCTAATACGACGAAGATTTCCTGATGATATATTCTCGTCGGCATAGGTTGGCATCAGCGGCGACACGTCGCCGGTATAGTCCTAGACAAAGTTTTTTATTTTTGATAGTTTGTGCCGACGACACGTCGTCGATATATCTTAAACAGGAACCATGAAATAGTTGATGCTTTCTCGAAACCCTTTCTATACCGGCCGATATATATAGGATAATATCAGGTATACTTGATAAATTACAATACAAACTAAAGTAACAATATGAAACATAAATCATACAAAAGCAACAACAGTAAGTATTAACACTTAACAATCAGGTGAAAGTAACAAACTAATAATTAAATGGTATCAAGAGCAGAGGCTCACAAAGCCCACTATTAAATAAATAACTAAGCCAAAGGTCCGCACATGTGGGCCCATCTCAAAAACAGTTATGTCACATGGTGTATTCTCATAGGAGAAATACGTGTCCCCCAATCAAAATAGAAGACACTCATGCATGACTCCATACTGGACCACGCAAATCCCCAAACCCCCTTGATGAGATAACCAAAAACCACTTGGTATATAAGAAACAGGCCTATCGTCTCCACGGGTATGCGTCTTTCACTCCATCACTTCCCTTACTCACTACTATTACTGATGTGTTTGTGAATTAAGTATATAAAAATAAAAGTAAATATATTTTTAGGATGTTTGATTTCACAAGATCAGGTTTTTAATTTATAAATTAAAATGATAATTACGTTAACTTAAAACACACACAATAGGCAAGTGTACATATCGCAGCGTAATATGGTTAGGTAAGAACCAAGTATCGAACCAGTGGACACGTTCGAGTTCCAATACTCAACTTTTGTTATCGTTTAGCCGGATCAATAAGTGAGTGGGTTTTGTATGCTTGTTAAGCAGAAAAATAAATGACGGTAAATTAAATAACATAGAAGTAAAAATGTGCGTGAAGTGTGTAACAGAAATGTAACTAGCAGAATAGTAAATAGCAGAAAAGTAAATAAAGCGAAAATGATCAGATTACGAAATGTATTACTTCGGAATTCGAATCAGCTTGGTACGTGATAATGTTAAGTTAACTAATTTAGTGGTATGACTACTACAAACTTGTGACCCGGGTCACCGCTAAAGCTTCGTCCTCACTACATTTGATTTGCAAATTATATTCTTTAAAAAATTGATAGTGCCTCCCGTTAGGGACAACATTTACCCTCAACCCATCGAATAATCATCTCCGGGTTGGTTAAAGACATCAGACTCAAAATGCTTTATATTAAAGTTAAATAGGTGATTATATTTTGCTCACCGGGAGGCGGTGTAACAATGGGACCAAGTATAAAGACATACTGTTCCTAATATGAGTTCACCAATTCTTAGTCGCATAATAATCTCGTATAAAGACGTACGATCTTAGAAGTATAGACCAAGCCTTGACTTATCAATCTCTGCTCGTATAAAAATGTACGAGTTTCAAAGGAAGTTTGATTAAAAAGGGTTTTACGATCTTATTGTTTAAAATCAAGACACTCACAAATATAAAGATAGATTTAGACAATAATAAAAGCACATCAAAAGATGGTTTTTGAGAACGAATTAGTCAAAGACATAAACATACCCCTTCATTAATAGGTTAAACATTAACATGAACCAAATGCCATCTTTACCCTAGCAATACAAAGAAGTTTTAGCCACGAATGGCCATAACGACTAGCGTAATGATGAGTTTCGTAAGCTCCCCTATTGTGAAACAAGGAGGAAGAGCCCCTCTACTCTATACTCTCTACTCTAACTACGAGAATGCTCTCTTCTTGAGTGTTATTTTGCTCTGGATTGGTGTGTGGAATGAAGAACTCAAGCCTCCTATTTATAGGCCTCAAAATGTGCAATGCACGGCCATGCAATGGGTTGCACGGTCGTGCAAAGGCCCAGAGAATCAAACAGGGTACATAGTACACGGTACTGGGCCGTGGGGAGCAAGAGAGGGCAATGCATGACCGTGCATTGGGATGCACGGCCGTGCATCCCTCTGTTTTCTCCCAGCTTTTGTCTTTTAGCTCCTATTGACTATTGTTGACCAATTTTGACTTCTTGGAGGTCAATGCTCCGGGAATAAACCTTCTAGAACTTTGAATTCTTGGTGTTTTTGAGAGGATTTAGCTTGATTTGTATTTTCAATACCGAATAACCTGCAATTACAAAATATTTGTATTTTAAGCATAAATTGCAAGGTTATTACTCAATTAGTACCATAATGTGGGATTATTATGTATGTTAAATATGTATAAATGATGACATATCATAACACCCCACACTTAAACTTTGCATGTCCTCAAGCAAACTCATGCATGATCACACCCATAACTAAAATTTTTACAAAGGTAATGGAATTTCAACTAGTGTTGAGACTCCGGTATAACTCTTGAGCTACTTATTCTATTTTTGTGTTTTTCTTGTTTTAAGAAGATGGAATCAATGACAAGCCTACTAGAACGTTGATTATGCAAAAAATCCTCACTACTCACAATGTTCACTCAACTCTAGGGTTATATATATGGATAATGTAAGCTAAGTGGGACACTCGAGTTCGAATCAAATTATGCAATGGTCATAGGCTTGTATGCAAATCAAGTCTCCACCAACTAACTAAGTAGTATGTATGAATCAAGAGGACTTTAAAGGATTGTAATGTGGCTAAAGTAAAACTAAAGGTGAAAATGAAAATCTTTTTGGATTTTTAGGGGTTTTAAAGGGGTTTGAAGCGCTGCAGCTATCGCGAAACACTTAGCTACGGCTTCATGGCTTAAAATGGAAAGTACTAAAAGGCCGATCTACAGTACTCAGATCATGAGGGTATAACTAATCTGAGGGCTCGTTTATAGTCAAATTTCCAAGACCAAGATCTCTCATCAGGTTCAACTCGTACCTTATTGCATAATACACATTGCTGCCTTTTCGTATGGTTCTTTCGGCTCACAGCCTAACAGCTCCTACTTCGATCATATGTCATTTTGGGAGTCAGTTTAATTCTTGCTACACTTTTCATTGTGGCTCCAATTGCCACATTTTCTACATCTACCATATCTTTTGGCTCTTCTTTTAGCGACACTTTTTGACAAGCCACATAATGGTGGCAACTGTTATTGCTTGCGCCATCATTTTCTTACATCACTTGTTGCTTGAAAAATCTTTTCTTGGAGTTCGGTTG
This sequence comes from Smallanthus sonchifolius, assembly GCA_023525975.1. Lineage (NCBI taxonomy): Eukaryota > Viridiplantae > Streptophyta > Magnoliopsida > Asterales > Asteraceae > Smallanthus > Smallanthus sonchifolius. The sequence continues at coordinate 4,836,742 of CM042041.1, forward strand.
GTAATTCAGGCTTTGCGAAATGAAGGCAAGAAAGCAAATTGAAATAAAAAAGAATGCATGTCCAGTTCTTTAAGGTCTCCCGGTAAAAGATCAACTTTTTTTAACAAGACAACTTTTTTAATACTACTCTTTCCTCAATTTCCTTGAAATAATATTTCTTTGAATTTTCCTGCAGATATTTCGGATAATTTCCTAATGCATCCACCATTTGTATATTCCAATTCTTCTGAGTATGACAGATTCTTTCGAAAGTCATCCCGATGATAATGAACTTGAAATGACAACATAAGATAATTTTCCCAATTTGAAGACAGTTAGCCAATAACCGGTGTTTGTGAAAAGCTGGTTGGGTGATAGGTATGGGTTTTATAAAAGAAAAGGCTAAGGCTCAGAGGGCTTTCTAGGCGGATAATATTTTTGTGGTTTTTGGATAATAAGGGTGATAAAAGTCCTAGGTGCCTCAATCATTTTCATACTTCCACTAGTTCATGGTCATGATATGTATAAGTCATACAAGTTCCAATTATGCATAGAATTCAATCGAATAAACACTCAATATACCAAACGAAAGAGCATGCAAAAATAATGATAATAATGCTCGTAAAAAGGCTCAGATTATTCTCACATGGAAACGGATGGGATAGAGTTTAGTGATTTGTTATGCATAATTTCCATTTGTTTCTACTTGTCATGTCTTCCTTTTATTTAATAGGTGCAAACTCCAAGAGGTTTTGTTTAAAAAGGGTTTAAATATTTTTTTAAAATTTTTTGGGTTTTATAAAAGGTAAGTTTTTGTAATGTTTTAGTCAAATGGGTAGAAAATTACAAGTTAAATTTTACTGCTTTGAGGTTAACAGTCCTGAATCTCTAATTCCCCACCCCACACTTAAAACCGTGCATTGGACTCAATGTACAAATGCATGTAATGGAATGCTATACAGGAATTTAAATGCATAGAGTTTTAAGGGAAAAGAAACCGGTACTCCCCCGATCAATTCGGTGTATAACCTAAGGTCAAAACTTATTGTTGCTGTCAGGCTGTGCCTATCAGCTACTTGTCAACATGTTGCTTCAAAGACTTCATCAAATTTCTCAAAAATTTGATGTGGCTTCCGGCTCCAGTCTCGTAGAGTTGGAGTGTAACTCCTCAAAGTAGAGAGATGATCTGGTGATGTTATTCAACCTGAAACATAAAGGAAAACATAAAAACGAACAAGAAAAATAAAAGATAGTAGTTAAGCTACTAAGGTCCTAGTATCTAGAAGACATACCTGGGGGCTGACGTAATTAGAAACTTAAATTTGGAGAAACTAAACCTGAGGTCCATGCTTTTTGCCGTATGCACCAACTTCTCAATTTATTTATGATCATCGGGTTGCCTCTCGGAACCGCTACGTTTATTTATGGGTCTTTAGCCCGACCTGTACGTGTTGCATCAGTCTTTATTCAGGTAGGAGTAAACAACCTCCCCTGTGTCTCCTATCTCTTCGTTCATCTTTGGTAATTTATCAAAGTACTCATTGTTCCAATTAGTGTTGTCAAGATTCTTGGTAAGGTCTATTGCCGTAGGATCTGGTGTCTTTGGCTTGGTAAGATCAGGTGTTTTTCCTTTTTTCAAGTCCTTTGCTTTCTATAGTTGATAGTCCAGATTGGAGTCTATAAAGTGAGAGATTTCAAGCGGATCACTTGACATGCATTCATATTCTCCGATATTGTATGTTACTAATTGTTTACTGATACGGAGTGTTAAAATTCCTTCATTCATGTCAATAACGGCTCTAACGGTGGCTAAGAATGGACGACCCAAGATTAATGGTACGAAGAAATCTTGTCCCATTTCTAAAACCATAAAGTCAGCAGGGAAGACAAACTTGCCAACTTTCACCAATAAGTTCTCGAGGACTCCTATAGGTGTTTTAATCGATCCATCAGCGAGTTCAATGGTTGCATTAACCGGTCGCGGTTGCCAAATGTCGAGCTTTTAAAACATAGTGGAGGGCATAACATTTACGCTTGCTCCTAGATCAGCGAGCGCGTAAGTAACTGGTAGTGGCCCTATAGAACATGGTAAAGAGAATTTCCCTGGATCTGAAAGTTTCTCTGGGAGATTCCTTTCAATAAGAGCGACACAATAATTTGTTCTTTTTATTGCTTCTTCCATGTTTCTCTTGTTTGTGAGGAAATCCTTCAAGAAGTGCCCCTATTTTGGCATTTGTTGTATAATATCCAAGAAGGGAATGTTGACATGGATTTGGCTCAAGAGCTCTATGAACTTGTCATATTGCTCATCAGTTTTCTGCTTAATTAGCCTTCCTGGATATGGTATGTGAGAATTGAATGTTCTTTTTGGTGGAATATTTGGAGGAAGGTCCGCCGTAGGAGGTTGGATTACACTAGGTTGTGCTTTCTGAGTGGATGAACTTGCGGGCTGTGGACGGAGTGGCACTCCGGTGAATATCTTTCTCCTTGGTGATTGGACTTCTTCTCCTGGCATAGGTGGCTCTGGGTAGACTTTTCTATTCCTTAAAGTAATAGCACTTACGTTGGCGTTTGGATTAGTCTCAGTGTTACTCGGGAGACATCCTGGTTGCCTTTCGGACAAAAGGTTTGCTATTTGTCCTAATTGTGTCTCAGTGGATTGAAGGGTAGCTTTCTGTGTCTTGAACTCAGCTTCATGTAGACTAAACCTTTCCTCGTATTTCTTGTGATGAGAATCTGCTAGGAGGGCTTGACTTTCAGTAGTGGAAATTACCTTAGTCACTGCGTCCTCCAGGCTCATCCCATTACCCATCTTGGTAGGTCCTTGAAATTGTTGACGAGGTTGAAAGTTCTGAGGTTGCCTTGCTGAAAATGTTGTTGGTGTCCAAAACCAGATTATCCTTGGTTGTTGTCTTTCCAGCTAAAGTTTGGATGATTCCTCCATCCAAGGTTGTAGGTGTTTCTATAGGGGTTGTTTTGAGGCCGATTTGTTCTTACAAAGTCAACTTGTTTGACGTCGGCTGTGATGTTCTTCACTTCTTCCATTGTTTCCGATGTTTCTTTGCCCTTACTAATTTGGTTCAGTCTTGTGGTCAGGGCGTTTACTTGACCAGATAATGATGTGACAGCATCGACGGCGTGAACTCCTTGCCTTGTTCCTCTACTAGTCCGTGGGTTGTACCATTGATAGCTGTTCATAGCTATCTCTTCAATTAGGTTATAAGCCTCATGTGGCTTTTTGTTTCTAAATATGCCGCCTGCGGTAGAGTCAAGTGTCTGACGGGCTTGATTATGTAACCCATTATATAAAGATGATACTTACAGTCAAACCTCTAACCCATGGTGAGGACATCTCCTTAGCATGTCTTTGAAGCGTTCCCACGCCTCATATAGTGATTCATCATCGTCTTGAGTGAAAGTGGTGATATCATTTCTTAACTTAGCAATCTTGGCCGGTGGGAAATACTTCGATAAGAATTTCTAGGCGAGATCGTCTCAAGTGGTGATTGACCAGGTAGGGAGAGAATTCAACCATGCCTTAGCTCGTTCCCTTAATGAGAAAGGGAACATACGGAGGCGAATAGCGTCATTCGACACCCGATTTAGTTTAAAGGTATCACAAATCTCGAGAAAATTTGCGATATGGGCATGTGGATCCTCATCGGGTAATCCGTTAAAGTGCACGATGACTGGATCATGTGAATAACATGAGATTTGATCTCAAAGTTGTTAGCGTCGACGGTTGGTCTTGTGATACTAGATCCCAACGCGTCTAGTGACGGTCTTGCAAATTCGGCGATAGTGCGGTTTTCGACGGCCATTTTTCTTACACGGTTTTCTCGAACTCAGCGGTGAAAGAATCTTTAAGGTTCTGCTAAAGGTTGATATAAACTAGTAGTAGAACTTTGGATCATACACTACCTGCAAAAAAGCGTGAAAGAAAAACAAAAGGAAAAAAAAGGCTAATCCATTAACTCGATTTTTTCTTGAAATCACCGTATCCCCGGCAACGGCGCCAAAAACTTGATGTGTTTGTCAGTTAAGTATATAAAAATATAAGTAAATATATTTTTAGGATGTTTGATTTCACAAGATCATGTTTTAAATTTGTAAATTAAAATGATAATTACGTTAACTTAAAACACACACAATAGGCAAGTGTACCTATCGCAGAGTAATATAGTTAGGTAAGAACCAAGTATCGAACCAGTGGACACGTTCGAGTTCCAATACTCAACTTTTGTTATCGTTTAGCCGGATCAATAAGTGAGTGGGTTTTGTATGCTTGTTAAGCAGAAAAATAAATGACGGTAAATTAAATAACATAGAAGTAAAAATGTGCGTGAAGTGTGTAACAGAAATGTAACTAGCATAATAGTAAATAGCAAAAAAGTAAATAAAGCGAAAATGATCAGATTACGAAATGTATTGCTTCGAGATTCGAACCAACTTGGTATGTGATAATATTAAGTTAACTAATTCAGCGGTATGACTACTACAAACTTGTGACCCAGGTCACCGCTAAAGCCTCGTCCTCACTACATTTGATTTGCAAATTATATTCCTTAAAAAAGTGGTAGTGCCTCCCGTTAGGGACAACATTTACCCTCAACCCATCGAATGGTCATCTTCGGGTTGGTTAAAGATATCGGACTCAATATTCTTTTTATACTAAAATTAAATAGGTGATTATATTTTGCTCACCGGGAGGCGGTGTAACAATGGGACCAAGTATAAAGACGTACCATTCCCAACATGAGTTCACCAATTCTTGGTCGCATAATAATCTAGTATAAAGACGTACAATCTTAGAAGTATAGAACAAGCCTTGGCTTATCAATCTCTGCTCGTATAAAGACGTACGAGTTTCAAAGGAAGTTTGATTAAAAAGGGTTTTACGATCTTACTCTTTAACATCAAGATACTCATAAACATAAAGACGGATTTAGACAATTATAAAAGCCCATAAAAAGATGGTTTTTGAGAACGAATTAGTTAAAGACATAAACATACCCCTTCATTAATAGGTTAAACATGAACATGCACCTAACATCATCTTCACCCTAGCAATACAAAGAACTTTTAACCACGAATGGCCATAACGACTAGCGTAATGATAAGTTTCGTAGGCTCCCCTATTGTGAAACAAGGAGGAAGAGCCCCTCTACTCTCTACTCTCTACTCTAACTACGAGAATGCTCTCTTCTTGAGTGTTATTTTGCTCTGGATTTGTGTGTGGAATGAAGAACTCAAGCCTCCTATTTATAGGCCTCAAAATGTGCAATGAATGACCGTGTAATGGGTTGCACGGTCGTGCAAAGGCCCAGGGTATCAAACAGGGTACATAGTACACGGTACTGGGTCGTGGGGAGCAAGAGAGGGCAATGCATGACTGTGCATCCCTCTGTTTTCTCCCATCTTTTGTCTTTTAGCTTCTGTTGACTATGGTTGACCAATTTTGACTTCTTGGGGGGTCAATGCTCTAGTAATAAACCTTCTAGAAGCTTGAATTCTTGGTGTTCTTGATTGGATTTAGCTTATTTGTATTTTCAACACCGAATAACCTGCAATTACAAAATATTCGTATTTTAGTCATAAATTGCAAGGTTATTACTCAATTAGTACCATAATATAGGATTATTATGTATGTTAAATATGTATAAATGATGACATATTAATTACTTTCCACCAGAGACCCTGATTCTCACGCCGGAGTTGGTTATAGAGATTAACCCTCCCTATGGTGCCTTAACGCGTTGCTTTTGTGCATGGTTGCAATTGGAGAAGATAAGGATTTGATTGTGGACTCAATCGAAGGGGCTTTTGTGACCCGGTTACTTGTTGAAAAGCCTTTCACCGGTGCCTGAGTTTACATTGGCACCATCTGTTTGTAACTAGAAACAGATACTCATCCCTATCTTTCGCCTTCGTTTTGCCCTTGGCTTCCTCTAATCGTTTTTTTTTCTTAACCTCCACCACCTTGTTTTGTAACCCCGGTTTCTTCTGCTGCCTTACATATGCTACGCACCTTGCCATCTTCTTCGGCCGGCCAATTGAACCTTTCCCCGGTCTTCGTGGCAACCTCTACTGGTCACCCTTAACACCCGTAACCCAGCTTTCCCAGCTCCCCTTTCCCACTTCAGATTTAGGATCCTTTCCAATGTTAATCCCCCTGGCACATACGCGAGGATCATTCGGATCCATGCCTATGATACCCCCAATGCCATTCATGTCACCTACCCTGTTGTCACCCAATCTGCCCCCGACAGCAACTCACTCCCTAGCACCGTTGTTGTTACCTCTTTCCCTCTGACTTCACCAGAATTGCACAACCACTCTTCCCTTCCTATGTCCTATCTCCTGCCTACTCTCCCTCCATCTCATGCTTGGTGGTTAGAGCACCAATGCTACATACAACAATACGAGAAATGGATGCATGAATAACAATTGGCTAGCGTGTACTCACGGTTGTTCATTAGTGAAGGAACACCTATTTCCTCTGCAAACCCTTCGTTTTTCCTTACAGCAACTACCCTAACAGTGAACCCATTTCTCGACAGACATACCATTGCCTTACACATCCCTCCCATTCCTCGGCCAGATACTCGGGCTTATGCCTGCCATAGTAAGATGATTTTTCCAAACCATATCGACCGGCGACTCTAGTTGCTTAGTCTAAGTTCACAGTGCATATTACGCGCGTCAAGTTTCCTTCCAAATCACCGATGTCCTATATTGTTAGCAAATATGACGGGTTCGGTGATTTGGATTATCATGTGAATGTCTTTATTAGCGCGGGAGATGTCGAGCAGTGGTCCATCCAGGTATGGTGTCATATGTTTGTTCAAAATTTGGTGGGGGCGGTGCGCCTGTGGTTCGATAGCTTGCCTACAGGAAGCATTGATGACTTTAAGGAATTAATTAAGCGATTCATGCAATAGTTTATTCAACAAAAAAGCCACACCAAGGACAAAATTGAGTTTCTCCACACAAAGATGATGAAACTGATGAATAGTTTCTAATTTTCTATAACTTAGATAGCCTGCAAATTGGCGGGGTCATGGAAGATCTTATGGTGGTTGGCTTTGTCAACGGGGTTCGAGAAGACCACATCATTCGTCGACTTCTTGGCTCAGACGGAATGCCTCGAACTATGGAGGCTCTTATTGTGACATCCGGACTTTTTAGGATTAATTCCGTTAGCAAATCCAGTTAAATCCTAACCTAGTTAACTCAATTTCAAACCCCAGGTACTAATTCTGTCAAGAATTAAACTTAAACTATAAGGACCAGTTGTGTAATTAGTCAAAATTCATTCCATTGACTTTGCAAAGTCAAAATTGAACATATTAAGTCTCTGTTGACTTTTTGAAAGTCAAATTCGCAACTTTTGATTCAAATTCAATCTCCTTAATCGATTTCTGTTTGATTTTGTAAATGATTTCACACATTCATGACATTAACAGTCGTAACCACTTAATTAATCTCAATCATTATCGAATTAAACCACTTAATGACTAAATTAAGCCATAACCGTCGACAATCATCAAGTATCCATCTAATTCGAGCAATTCGATCATTGTTTTCGCAAACGAATCACCTGCACACCTTAAACGAAACCCTGAGAAGCTTTTGCACATGCCAATTTGATCGGAGAAGGGATCTGTGTTGTCGGAGATCAAACCACGTGACGTTGGAGGCCATTTTAGTCTATCACCTTCAATTCATATCACATTCTGGTAATTATTTATCCCCACACCTTCGTTTTCATTCCGAGATTCAAAGCCCTATGTTAATTAGGGCTTACAACATCGAATTAAACATGAACCCGAATTTAGGGTTCATACGATTATGGTTTAGTCGAATTCAACCCTAGACTCTGTTTAAATCCAATTAACATACATCATTAGACTCGCAATCCTCTGTAAAGTGAAAGCCCTATGCTAATTTAATTGTGTAACATCGAATTGATCTTAATCCATAAACTAGGGTTCGTTTATAAAACGTTTTGGGGCTTTTGATCCTTGATACCATCTCAATCAAATTAAAACCTATAGACAGATTCACAATGTTTAAATGAGTGAAAGCCCCATGATTACAACGAGTTTTAATATCAGATTTGATCAATTTGATTTCATGTTCATAACCTAGGGTTTCGGCTTTCGAAATAGAAATTGGCAACTCAAAACTCAACAATTTTTACAATTAATTACACCCTCAGACTCGTAATTGACTAATGAACAAAAGCCCTATCATTCCTTGGTCAATCGCGATCGAATTGAAGGAGATTGGGGTTTTGCATTCGGTTTCGGTAGGGGGAGAACACATTGGGTTGTGTGTTAAAACCATCTGGATTCGATTCCCGTTGCGATTTCCCTAGCGGGTGTGATGGTTAAGTGTGTGTGCTGATGGGGAGGAGACCCGGGGAGTCCCCACCCCTGTTTTGTATGTTGTATTTTTAAACCATTGTTTTTAATATAAAACCTATTCCATATATTATTATTATATTATATTAATATGTTTTAGCACCGGAAAACACCCGTAGGCTCGGGTTTAGATTTTATAACACATTTATAATATTATTTCACACTTTTATATTAATATATTATATTATTATCCAACCTATAACTCCAAATAAAATAATATATTTATATTATTTTCAACCCGTAACTCCAATTAAAAAAAAATATTTATATATTATTTTCGCCACGTTTATAAACATTGTGTAACGTTTCAAACCAATAAATAATATATTTATTTATATATTTGCCTACGTTGTTATGATCCGAATAAAAATAATAGTATTATTATTTTTGTCACAATTAATTATCGTATTATTTCTCTAAGTTTAAAGTAATATAACAACTTATATTATTTTCCTAAACTATTATTAAATGGTACAAACGCACGAATATATTTAGTTATTAATAATATTCGTAATTAGAAACGCTCGACACGAAACATATTTATCTTAATAATTATAGTAAGAAATCCTTATTTCTATGGACAAGTTCGTCAACTCATTGATCCTAAGTATGTTTTAGGACGTTTAAATCTTTCGTGTCGTCGTCACAAAAATCCCATTATATCCCAAATAATTATGCTTATAATTCTAGGGCATACGTAAGCCGTTCACATGCTAACACTTATGGTCCCGATCTCTTTCCTGTGCAGTATCACCTACTACTCAACTCTTGTGAGTTTTCACGGCCCCTTTTACTATTTTAAATTGGGGGAGAAAACATGACGCAACTATTTTTGATTATTGTAATTCATATTTTATCACTGTTGAGGCTAAGCGTAACACACTATCATTAAAAGTCCTCACACATATCGAACCGTTAAATATGGATCTTAGTGTGGTAATGTTTAGTAGTACTACTGGGTTTGACAAACCCCACCCGCGTTAGTCGCGCTAACTCGATTGGAGGTCGAACGAGTGAAATGTTAGCCTAATCACATTGTTAGAGTTGATAGACCTGGCAGGAGGCATTCAAACACAAATAGTCAGCTTCGGTTGCGAACGATTTAGTAAGACATGAACATAGGTTAGCTACATATAGATACACATATTGAATGTACATAATCTAGTAAACGCTTTATTACAATATTGAAACCTGTGAACTCACCAACCTAGTGTTGACATATTTTCTTACAAGTTTTCTCAGGACGTTAAGCTGGTGCACGCTAGGGCTTGCATGGTTTCTAATTGAGATATCCAACATTTGTCAAACTATCGAATATTTGTTATGTTCCCATTATTTTTAGACTTGGGCGCGTTGTTTTGCACATTTACTTTCTTGTTTAAACGCTTCCGCATTAAATCTGAACTTTTATATTATTTCAATTTGGGTCCCATATAGTGTCGTTCAATGTAATTAATGACTGAGATCCTGGTTTATCACGCACCAAATGGTAAAACTCCGTTAGTGGAATTTGGGGGTGTGACACTTATTGTTGTGGCAAAAATACATGCGAAGGCCGAAAAATCCGTTGCACAAAATCATGCACGCGAGAAACCTAGGGATACTTGTCGAGCACCAGAACCATACCCCTAGCGAGACACTAAGCATCCCAGTAGGTTTACCCAGTGACCGGGGCATGGATCGAAGTTCTCAATCTCTGTCCCTTACACTCGGTCCGATAGATCGCATGAACCCTACTCTCCACACATATTTTACCCGCCTAGGCGTGAAACCTCTTGCGTGTCCTAACGCTGATATTTTCCTACTCTTTCATATTCGCTGAGTAAATCTGAAACTGGAAGAACCACGCCTCGTGCGGGATATCACAACGCGTGACAGCAAGACTTGCCGTGCTTACCATAAAGCCCGTGGGCATGACACAGATACTTGTTACTAACTCAAAAGACAAATCCATTGGCATGATAAAGTGGGTAAACTGCCGTACCTTATACATGATAACAAAAATGCAGGCTTTTCTAACGGGAACGGCAAGGATGCGATCCATGACCTTCTGTTACGCGTCCGTGACCTGTATATGATTCGAGGGGGACTGCCCGCCCCTTGGGCGGGACACAAACGTGTTGCTGAATCTTTCAAGTCATGGATGACCGTTCCTAACTTTCCCACCTCAGATTGAGGACTACTATTGATATGCCATCATTTATACATATTTTACATACATAATAATCCCCACATTATGTTACTAATAGAATAATAACCTTGCAATTTATGTTTAAAACACTTATATTTTGTAATTGCAGGTTATTCGGTGTTGAAAATATAAATCAAGCTTAATACTATCAAAAACACCAAGAATTCAAGCTTCTAGAAGATTCATTCTCGACCAAGAAGTCAAAATTGGTCAACAATAGTCAACAAGGAGCTAAAAGACAAACCTGGAAGAAAAATGAGGGATGCACGACACGGCCGTGCAATACCTTTCTTCTCCTCCATGGCCCAGTACAGTGTCCTCTGTACCCTATTTGATTCCCTAGGCCTTTGCACGACCGTGCAACCCAATGCTCGGTCGTGCATTGCACATTTTGAGGCCTATAAATAGGAGGCTTGAGTTCTTCATTCCACACACCTTGATACAGCACCACACACTTCAAGAAGAGAGCATTTTCGTAGTTAGAGTTGAGAGTAGAGAGTAGAGGGGCTCTTCCTCCTTATTTCACAATAGGGGAGCCTACGAAACTCATCGTTACGTTAGTCGTTATAGCCATTCGTGGCTAGAACTTCTTTGTATTGCTAGGGTGAAGATGATATTTGGTGCATGTTAATGTTTAACGTATTAATTTAGTGGTATGTTTATGTCTTTAACTAATTCGTTCTTAAAAACCATCTTTCGGTGGGCTTTTATTATTGTCTAAATCCGTCTTTATATTTGTGAGTGTCTTGATTTTAAAGAGTAATATCATAAAACCCTTTTTAATCAAACTTTCTTTGAAACTCGTACGTCTTTATACGAGCAGAGATTGATAAGCCAAGGCTTAGTCTATACTTTTAAGATCGTACGTCTTTATACGAGATTATTATGCGACCAAGAATTGGTGAACTCATGTTGAGAACGGTACGTCTTTATACTTGGTCCCATTGTTACACTGCCTCCCGGTGAGCAAAATATAATCACCTATTTAACTTTAATATAAATCATTTTGAGTCCGATGTCTTTAACCAACCCGGAGATGACCATTCGATGGGTTGAGGGTAAATGTTGTCCCTAACGGGAGGCACTACCACTTTTTAAAGAATATAATTTGCAAATCAAATGTAGTGAGGACGAGGCTCTAGATTTGTCCTTGGTCACAAGTTTGTGGTAGTAATATCACTGAATTAGTCAACTTAACATTATCACGTACCCAAGCTGATTCAAATTCCGAAGCAGTACTATCCGTAATCTGATTATTTTCGCCTTATTTACTTTTTTGCTATTTAATATTCTGCTAGTTACATTTTTGTTACACAATTCATGCACGTTTTTATTTTTATGTTATTTACTTTACCGTCATTTACTTTTCTGCTTCACAAGCACACAAAACTCACTAACTAATTAATCTTGCTAAACGATAACAAAAGTTGAGTATTGGAACTCGACCATGTCCATTGGTTCGATACTTGGTTCTTACCTAAACTATATTACGCTGAGATAGGTACACTTTCCTATTATGTGTGTTTTAAGTTAAAGTAATAATCATTTTATAAATTTAAAAGCTGATCTTGTGAAATCATCCTAAAAATATATTTATATATATTTTTTTATATTAAAACAAGCACATCAACCATATTGGTCAATTGAAGATCACTGCCCTGGTGGCCTCTTATCGTATGCGTCGCATTTTCAGGAGTTTCAAGGGCATCGACGGCTTTCACCTCTAAGGCAGCAAGAACCTTCGTCTCTGGAGCAAAAGCAGCCTCGTCGTAGTATTTTTTTTCACCTTTCCACCTAAGGACACCGAAGCACTAGACTTGGAACCACCAGCTTCTTCATATGGCCGCTTTTGCTTCTTCAAAGATTTTCATAATGGCTTCTACAACTTTTTCCTCAAGCCTAAAGGCTCTAACGCCTGCAACTCAGAAATTGGTTTAATGCCACACTAGCTTAGACCCCGTGTAATACACACGGGGTGAAAAATATTAATACATAAATTTCTTAAATTTTATTTATGTATTTTACAGATATAAAAATGTATTACTATACATATATTAAGGATAGAAAACAAAATTCAAAATATGTAAAAAAAATAATATATAGTTTCAAAAATACGTCAATTACTATTTAATGTAATTTGACTTTCATTTACTATTGGATTGAAAATAAAAATTATATAATTAGGTTTTAAAGTTTTTTATAATAAAAGATAATTTAAAATAAATGTGTTTTATTAGTGTAATTAGTAATTTAGTAAAAGATATAGTTGCATTTAATAAGAGAGAGAGAAGCGAGAAAAAAATTATAAAATTGAATATGGTGGTGACACGTGGCATACAAAAACCTTTCTTTATTATATAGTATAGATTTAGAAATTTCATGAATATAAGGATAAACCCATAAATAGGCAAAGATGGTAACGTTTTAATGCACCTCCGATACGCAAGCTTGGCTATAAAAAGAGTTACTTGTGCACTCTAGGTATGACCACTTGAACACATTACACTCACAATCCAGATCATTACACATCTTACCATTTTCAAGTCCATAGAACGATTATCTTATTCTCACATCGAAGGCTGATCTAGGAGCCCCCCTCATGCAGTTAGATTAACGGTCTCTTTTGTCTTAGCAGGTACCTCAACGAACCGATGGAATCAAGAAATGTCCAACCCTTCATCCTGACCTATATTTGTTGTATTAACAAATATCATTCGATACATAACGATGGCATAACCGTCTTTTGTATCAAAGCTTAATTAAAAGAAAAAAAGTGTTTATAAGTTTCTAATAATTCTTAACATATTTTTAATTCTAGAAGGATGTTTATATATTATTAGGTTATATACCCATGTATTACATTGAGTTGTTTAATAAAAAAATAAAAATACAATAATGTGTAAGAAAAATTAGAATTCAAATTAAGTAAAAATTAGAATTTTAATTTTTTATTATTTAAAAAAACAACATTAACATAATTAGATATTAAAATTCAAACTTTCTTAAAATAGAGGAAAATAAAAGATTTTAGTGAGAAAAAGTATGGTATTGCTACATGACATTAAGAGAAATTATTTATTAAAAGTAGGATTACTTGTTACTTGTTATATGTGGTAAGTTAGATTAAAGGAATATGAAACATAAATTCTAGATTCATTCATTATATAATAACAAATGAATAATGAAAGATGGAAGAATGGAACAGATGTATTTCTCTTTTGGATTCCGTTCGATTGTCGGATATCCTGGATAAGTGGTTTTGACTGGGAGATGATTCTGGGGTTTTTTCTGTTGGTTCGGTTAAAAGTCTTATTCGAAATAACCAACCTTCAAGTCTGCTCTTCTCTATGAAATTGTGCAAGTTGGTTCCTCTTAAATGTAATATCCTGTTATGAAGGGCTGAATCTAATCGTATCCCGACCGTTGATGCGCTCATCAAAAGAAACATCAATATGGGTGATCTATTATGTGTGCTTTGTGAAAGTGAAGAGGAGTCGGCCATCCATCTTTTTTCTGCGTGCTTGGTCGTTTCCGTAATTTGGCAGCATATCAGTACTTGGTGCCGAGTCCCTCTTATTTACGCTTTTGATATACGCGATATTCTGGAGCTTCATATGCACATTGGGGTCGGGGAGCGAGTTAAAGAGATTTTTCATGGTATTGTCATAGTCGCGTGTTGGTGTGTTTGGAGAGCCAGAAATGAGAAACGGTTTGATCAAAAGCTGGTGAGTATAGAAGAGCTTATTCACAATATCAAGTTTTTAGGTTTTTTATGGCTTAGAAATAGATCGAAGTTCAAGTCCATTAGTTGGTTGGATTGGTGTAAATTTAATGTTGTGTAATGCCTGTTTGTAGTTTATTTTTGATTTTGCGGGTGTACCTTGTGAATGAAATTAGCCTTTAAAAAAAATCACAAATGAAATAACATCCAGGGGGCCATATACCCCTAAATATTCGGTGTTATTATTTGAGTCAGAACTTTTATGTGTGAATAATATATATAAAGAGAACTATCATGCACCGGCCAGCTTTTGGGACTTGACAGTGACCGAACAAGTAGACCCATGGGAGCCTTGTTTTTCTGCCAATTGCCGCCTAGTTTTATATTTTTTTTTGGATTTATCTCGTTAATTTTGTAACTACTTTTTCCTAATTCTAAGGGCGAAGGGAGTGTAGGCACGAGTTTCTCACGGGTTGCTAGGGCTTCACTGGCTACACCGCCGCAACGGTCTAGGGCTTAGCAAGGACTTGTTGGCACGGGTATAATAACCCATTAAAACCCATAGCCGTTTGAGGAAATAGAGTCGTTTGAGGGGGACCGTTGGGGGGGGGGAGTGGGGTGGGTTGGGTATTAAATAAAAAAAATAATTAATTTTTCACAAATATTTTTTTATATTTTCTCTCAATTCCATTCATACTCTAAAAAAATGGATTCATCCTTCTCCAAAAAATATTGTTTTTAATTTTTCACCTATAAATATACATTTTACACAAATATTTTTTATACTTTCTCTCAATCTCATTAATACTATAAAAAAATAGATTCATTCTCCTCCAAAAAATATTGTTTATATTTTCACCTATAAATATACATTTTGATGTTTCACGGTTTTTTCTTTATATTATTTTTAAATTTTAGGTTTTTAATATGTATCATTTTTAATTTTTTTAATGAAATAATAAAAAAAATATAAGGGCTCATTGGTTCCACACCTTCCTATTAGGGTTGAAAAGGGTTCAAGAAGGTAAAAATGACATGACACATTTTAATTATGTAAAATGAGAGTGTTCCATTAGTTTTTTATTTACCACTTCCTCCACCCTTACGAGGATTCCATTATTTTATACGTTGTCTGAGACTTAGTGCTCTTCAATTCTTTTTTTTTCTCTCTCTCATCCCTCTTCGTCGCTATGTCACCAGATCTTGGTTCGTCTTCGGCCATATTACCCGATCGTCCCCCTTATGTGACGACTTTCTCTCTTCGTCCCCATCTCGTCATGCCCGGTGTCGTATTGTACATATATATAGATTATTTTTAACTTAATTTTCTCTTATCG
The DNA here is from genome assembly GCA_023525975.1 of Smallanthus sonchifolius. NCBI lineage: Eukaryota > Viridiplantae > Streptophyta > Magnoliopsida > Asterales > Asteraceae > Smallanthus > Smallanthus sonchifolius. The sequence goes on from CM042041.1 coordinate 4,852,396, forward strand.
TCATCGTGTTGCCATGTTAGCTCCTATCGTCACTCCTAGCTCGTCTCACCATTGCATCGATGTTGAGTCTCTTGCCACCACCACTATAGCCTTAGATCCGTTATTGTCATTTGCCAATATTAAGTTTTCTTAAAGTTTATGTTTTTATCAGTTTTTTTCTTATTTTTTTTCGAGATAGTATGTTCTTCTTATATCAACACATTCATTGTTTTTGGCTCTAGTTTGAGCGCTAAATTTCCTCCTACCGCAATTGGCGAGGAGTATTAAGTTGAATATATTAGTTAGGGTTCATTGTTATTATCTTTACCATAATTAGAAGATAAGATTTAATTGTTTTTTTCTTTGTGAGTATTCATATTGTATTCGTATATAGTTGACTAATCATTCATAATATCTTATAAGATTTTCATCCTCCTATACTACCTTGTTTTGACCCTCAAAACAGCTTTTACTTTAAACTAATGGTGGATGGTGGAGGACGGGTGGATATATTGTGGATATACTTGGAGACAAATGAGAAGAAGGCATGGCGGATCATTGTATCCGAGTGATCTTGGGGTCTATTTGTTAGTAACATGTATTATCTTTTAAGAAAGTTTAAAAGTGATGATAATGTTACAAAAGCTATGTTTTTGTCTTGTCACAAGTAATGCATTCTTGTTGAACTCAACATGTATAGAGAGTCCATAAAGTGTAACATAATGAAAACCGCATAGATAAATGTATTATGAGGACACTATAGAAAAAGTAGGTGTTATAAGAGAAGTCCTAGACGATTAAAGCGGTGTATAAAAGAGGTGTAGATTAGATAATTATATGTTAATAAATCTATATCATAATATATAAATATATTAACTTTTGTAACTTACCCATTTACCCTAATATATATAATATTTTAACTCTATTATTGATCTATAAATTTAAAAAAAATAAAGAATGAAGTGGGTGGAAAAAGTTAAAGATGACAAGAGTAGTTAGGGAGAAAGGAGGGGTTTGTTTTGTCTTGATATAAAAAAGGCATCCCACTTTCAAACAAAGCAAAGGGGACCTTTCCTTCTAATCAAAACACCTTTTTCCCACTTCTAATCATTAATATTATTTTAATCTATATTTAAGTATTAATTAATTGTAATTTAATTATTTTATTGGGCGTGACCTAAGTGTTGTTGGTCACATGATGGTCACATGAACTTTACATGGTGGTTAGGATTAGTTTATTACTTTATAAACATTCTGTTTTTGACAAAGACTTTGTCCATAGATCATTAATAAGAATATATTATATGCCTATTTGTTTTTAGTATTAGTATTAGTATTAAAATTATTATGAATATGTTCTGTTTTTAATCAAAGCATGATACATTAAAATATATATTAAAAGATATGTAATTGAATATGTGATAAAAGTTCTGCTTTATGGTTAAATGTTAAATGATGAATATTGAAATCGAAAACCAATTCTATATGGATTTTTTTGAAAGGTAAATTTCTTAATTTATGTCGGGAGTGAAACTTAAACTCATGATCTTTTTAAACTTTAGTGTTCAAGAGTATTTCCTTCACAACTAGGACCACCAATCTCAATAGCCCAATTCTATATGATTACTTGTATTAATCACGGGTGACAGACAAGTTTATTTTAAAACCTATACCCTTCACTTGTGGATGTGGAACGAGGTACAAGTGCGAGTTTTAAATGTAACTAGGATTTAGCGCCGTGTCCTATGGCAGAGTAAGCACGTCTTGTGTTTTTAAGTTATGTCAAATATATACACGTATAAGGTTTGCTCTTTAACTAGGTTAGAATCTCGTGTATTATATGTGTTAAATAAAAAAGTTTGCTCTTTAACTAGGTTAGAATCTCGTGGATTATATGTGTTAAATAAATATAATGTTATATACTTATTAATAAAAAAATATGTTTTTAAAAACTCGTGTATTACGAGCTGAGTAAAATATAATGATATTGTTAACTAATACACTCGTCAAAATATGTTTTTAAAAATTGTACTTTAACGTGACAATTATAAAATTCGTTAAGTTAATTTTTAAATATATTTTTCCAACTGATTATTATTTTTTTATATAATTGATAAATGTTAATTCATATTAAAAAAAACTAAAAAATCAAAGCTAATCCTTCCCAATTCATATTAAATTTCTTTTCATTATTTTTTTTTTATGTTAGTGACCTAATATGCTTTATATTCGTAACTAGATTAGAAACCCCGTGTATTACACGGGTTGAATAAATACGATAAATAATTGTAATGTTATATGCCTAGGAATAAATATTTACATATTATATATTTATGACACATTACATGATTTTTTAATACAAATTTTAGAAACGTTATATAGTTACTTTTTAAAAATGTTTTATAAAAATATGAAATAAATGTTCAATTTTTAAAAATGTTTTATAAAAAAATCTATATTTTTTAAATAAAAAATGTTTTATAAAAAGAATTAAAGAAAATCATTATTATTTAATATGAGAGAGGCGGAAAACAAAAGATTATTATAAAACAATTAAAGAAAATTTATGCAATTAATAGAAAAGATATACGAAATTTTTTTATCACCAAAACATTTATTTATTATAGAGTATAAATTCCATAATAAAATCATCGTGCTAGCGTAAACTTGTGTTTGGAAACAAGAGTAGGTTTGGATGTTACTCATTGATTATGGTCACACCTTTATATATATTTACGAGAAACACATGATTATCATGTTTAATTCGCCATATAACATCTCAAAAGTAGCATATTTGGCAAACATAGTTCTTATTACTTTAACTTTAATGACATGTTTTTTTTCCATCTAGTAAGAGCATTCTCATCTCGTTCTTTATATTTCATATCCTTATCCTTATAATTACACTAAAAAATACTACTTTTTCTACATTTTATCTCTACGTTTCACTCTCCTTATCCTTATTCTTATAATTATACTAAAAACCATTACTTTTATCATTATATTTACACAAACCTTATATTTTTTCTCTCTCATCCACTCATAACCACTTTAAACCACTCCATAAAATATACAAAACTCACTCACATAATTATAAGAAATGGGCTGTGAATGCTCTAATGCTACAATTCCTGATATTATAGAATCCCTATCTGAAGCACCCTGTTTTTTTTTAAATATTAGAGTTAGCGGAAATTATACGATTGCAGATAACTGACGCGGAATGGGAGGACAACCAGTCCATTCCAATAATTACGTCGAATTCTTACATCGTCATTGGAATTAAGTCGACAAAATATTATTCTCCTTCGATAAGTAGTCGGCAATCTCGACATATTTCGGTTACTACGCAATTTCTATCACTAGCAACCTCAACTTTAAAGTCTTTGCCAACTTACTTCTAACGAAGGTCTGAGGGTTTACAAATTTTGAAGCGATGAAGGATCTACTAGCTCTAGTATCGAATAAAACACAAGAATGTAGGGAGTTCAAGAGAGAAGGTACATGATACGACGACAGGATTCTCTTTAGCTTCCTCTGTTGTAATTGGAAGACCCTACCCGTTGGTTTCAGAGCTTCGATAGGTTTAACTTCTTCTTCAGTTTTCCTAGATCCTTCTGCAACCTTCTCTATTTGCGGCCTTAACTCGGGACATTCCTTGCTTATGTGTCCCGGTTTATAGCATTTGTAACACATTCTTGTTGAACTGGTACATAGTCGTATCGTATGCTCGGTTCGTCTACATTTAATACCACTAAGAGTTCAAATACGACACTCTCCTATGTGTTTTCTTCCACAAGTTCTACACTCCCTTGTTTCTTTCTTCGGAATGTGGCTGCTACAAAGTTTTCCATGTTTAATGTGTGTATGGACTGAATATTCCCTCTCTTTCTCTTCCCGTATCTTTCTTCCTGTCTCTTGAGCTATGTTTCTCGTTCTCGAGCCCAATTGATAATTACTTTCAAGTTTGCACATTTTGACGGATAAATGAACTCACGAATCTCCGTTTTCAAAACGAGATGGTATCGTGTCATCCACATCTCGGGAGTTGTGAGAAGAGCGGGACAAAATATGGCTTTAACAAATAAAATGCAAGTGATTTCATCTACTAACTCTTGTCTTGTCGGAGATGACGGAACTCTTTAGTGATTCTATCAGTAGTCGTCGTGGGCAATAATGTTTTACGAAGATTTCCTTGAATTCTTCCCAATTCATCTCCTTTATTTTATCTCTCTCCTTCTCTTGCTTTACAACGCCCCATCAATCTTAAGTTCTTTCTTTAATTTGATTGGTAGCGAATGTTACTTCATCTTCTTTCTTGCAAAGGGACGTGTCGAAGGCTGTTTCCATTGTAGAAATCCATCTCCGGCTTTCTAAAGGATCTACTGCTCCCTTAAAAATTATAGAACTAGTCGTTTCTAAAACCTAAATACATTCACAACAATAAAGGATACAAATGCACCATTTAATCATAAAAATCATGCAAAAGAATTATAATTTTTTTACATGATTTGTCATAATTCTTTTTGAAATTACAACGCATGACTCACTTTAATAATTTCTTTCAAGATCACCAGAAATAGGATTCTAACAATATCCGACCCACTTTTTAAAACGAAATTTTGACGTGCCTGAAGATTAAACGATTAAGGGTATGTTTGGTATGAGGTAATGGAATTAATTTGGGAAGGGAATGAACAAGTTAATGAAATGGACAAATGAATGAAATTGACCATTCTAACCTATTGTCTTGTTTAGTTACTATGAGATAATGAAATAAATCATTACTTTATGTTGTTTGGGAGGTTAGAAAAAACGAAGGAATAAAATCGATGGTATTGTGTCACACCCCGCCTCAAGCACCCCCTAGACATGTGCGAGCCCGATTGGTATCATTGGGTTTTTTAATTTCAGAGTTTTATAAAATACAGCGGAAGTCTTTTCAAATGATCGTTTCATCATTCTTTCAACCTCAAGGGTTGTATTTGTAAATATCAAAACTCAGTTGGAAAAGAAAAGCCTTGTGTTTACTTTATAAACATAGGGTTTCAACACCCTTCTCATTTGATTACAAAACAAAGTTTGAAATCAAATACATGATAAGCACTGGAAATAATCCAACACATGGTTGATTATTTCCCTGGTCCTATCTCCTTTCTTTAGGATTTTCCTTTACACGAGGCCCTGAGAATCCTACGTGAATTCCATCCTTTTATTTCCTGGACCATATCTTATGTCTATACATATTCCTTTCTCATCATGTTTTATTCGTTACCTGGAAAACATTTTGAAAATAAAACGTCAGCGCGAACAAGTATTAATTTGGCACAAACAAGTATTCATTTCATAATCACAACTTCATGTTCAATCAACACACTCAGCATGCACGTCCTGTTCAATCGCACCATGGTATACACTGGTGTCATAGCTTATAACATCGGACATGTCTACACCTCCATATTTGTTATAAGATAAGCACCGGCCGCGGTCCGGGAATTTCACCCGTAACTCGTGTATCCCTTGCAAATTTATGTATAGCTATGACATGAATGCTTGTTTGTAGAAGAACGTTGAGCATTACTTCATTAACCTTTATTTGGCCATTTTTGCAAATCAAATATTTGACACAAGTTTTAAAAGATATAAAGTATTCACCTTTTTTATGAGAATGAGCCTCTAGAGTCAAAAGCTTAACGTCTAGTTTCTTAACTTGATTTCTCTATCGTTCTGACCTTTCTACGAACGTTTATTCTTACACCGGGTGCTAGAATGAGCGGGAATTGAATCGGGATCGTCGGGAGTCGTCTAAGAGGTCTCTAGGACGATTGTGTGAAGTGAGGATCGAGTTTGGATATGAGAATCCGAATGAAATCGTCCACCTATTTATAGGTTGAAAAACTGACCCGTAGCGGACCGCTACACAGGGCGTGGCGATCCACCACCGCCTTGGATGGCGTCAGCCCTAGATGTCACTCATTGATTGGACCGAATCTGGTTTTGCGGCTAGCGGACCGTTACCGCTAGGCGTAGCGGTCCGCCACCTAGCTACGTGGCAGATTCTCAGAGTTTTATGGCTGGCAGACAGTTACCACCTGGCGTGGCGGTCCGCCACGAGTACGCATGTCAAAATATTCGACCATTAGTCACTATACACGTGGCTTAACCGGATTGTTTGCTTAGTGGCCAAGTAGCGGGCCGTTACTACATATGGTGGCGGTCCGCCACCTAATTCTATCTCATAGCGGACCGTTAGGCTTGACCTTGGCGGTCCTCAAGGTCTAAATTCTCAAATTTTTCTCTTTTAACCCTAAACTTTAGTATATTTACATTTATAGTCCTCAGGGTTTACCTTTTGTCAAATCTTGGACATTTTTGTGACAGGTGTTACATTCTCCCCACCTTGTTTTAAACTTGTCCTCAAGTTTATTCAAACAGGTGTGGATATTTTTTTCTCATTTCAGTCTCTAGTTCCCACGTGTACTCAGATCCACGTCTAGAGTTCCATTTCACTTTTACGATTATCAATTTCTTTCTTTTCAATCTCTTTTCCTGTCTGTTCTTGATTTGCAAAGATTGTTCTATAAATCTTAACCTTTCATCTACCTCTACATCTTGTAAGGGCATTACCAGAGATTCATCTCCCAAACATTTGCGCAGATTTGACACACGGAATAAATCGTGTGCTCCATTCATTTCTTCTGGTAGATCGAGTTGATAGGCCACGGTCCCAACTCTTTTCAAGATTTTGAATGGTCCTACGAACCTAGGACTTAATTTCCCTTTTTTCAAAATCTTACAACGCCTTTCGAGGGTAAAACTTTTAGCAGAACGTTATCACCGACGTTGAATTCTAACGCTTTTCGTCTCTTATCATCATAACTCTTTTGACGATCATGAGCCGCTTTTAATCTATCTTTTATCTGGATAATTTTCTCAGTTCTTTCCAAGACTATTTCGGGTCCAAATAACTGATTTTCTCCTATTTCAGACCAACAGATTGGAGTTCGACATTTACGACCGTATAAGGCTTCAACAGTAGCGGCTTGTATACTCGTATGATAGCTATTGTTATAGGAAAATTTCATTAGAGGTAAGTGGTCATCCCAACTTCCTCCAAGATCAATAACACAAGCTCTTAACATATCTTCAAGAGTTTGAATTGTTCTTTCGCTCTGCCCGTTTGCCTAAGGATGGTAGGCAGTGCTAAGATTCAATTTAGTACCAAGAGCTTGTTGAAAACTTTGCCAGGATCAAGAAGTAAATCTACTATCTCTATCTGACAAGATAGATAATGGCACATTGTGTAATGTTACGATTTCATTAACATATAATTGTGCCAACTTATCCATGCTGAACATTTCTTTTATCGGAAGAAAATGAGCAGACTTAGTTAGTTTATCAATGATAACCCAGATAGTATCATTCCCTCGAATCGTTCGGGGAAGTTTTGTGATAAAGTCTATGGTTATCATTTCCCATTTCCAGACTGAAATTTCAAGTTGTTATAACAAACCAGATGGCTTCTGATGTTCAGCCTTGAACTGAGAACAGGTCAAACACTTTGCAACATAGATAGTGATATGTTTCTTCATTCCTATCCACCAGCAATTGGATTTTAGGTTTTTGTACATTTTATCGTTTCCGGGATGCATTGTGTATATAGATTTATGGGCTTCCTCAAGAATTTCTTCATGAGTGTTTCCATAGATAGGAACCTGGATTCTCTTATTCATTCTAAGAATTCCATCATCCCCTTTGATCAACTGATCAATTATGCCTCCTAATTCTTCTTTCTCAAGGTTGGGTTCTTGCAAAACAAGTTTCTGAGATTCCTTAATTCGAGTAATAAGATTGACTTGGAGATCGAGTCTTAAGGCACATACTCGTTTAAGTTACTCATCTTCCTTTCTGCTAAAGGCATCGGCTACGACATAGGTTTTTCCTTCATGATAACAGATTTCACAATCATAATCATTCAGGACTTCCATCCAACGTTTTGCCTCATATTCAGTTCCTTCTGACTGAATATAAACTTTAGGCTTTTATGATCAGTGAAGATAGTGAACTTGACTCCGTATAGATAGTGCCTCCATAATTTTAGTGCGAATATTATGGCGCCCGGTTCTAAATAATGAGTCGTATAATTCCTTTCATGAGTTTTCAATTGACGAGAAGCATAAGCAATAACCTTGCTTCCTTGCATTAACACACAACCAAATCTGGTGTGTGAAGCATCACATTATATCGAAAAGCCTTCGTTTCCATCTGGCAAGGCCAGTGTGGGTTCTTGAGTCCGTTTCAGAGTTTCAAAAGCTTCAGATTGTTTAGGACCCCATTCATGTAACATCCCAGAAATCCGTTGATTTATGAGTCGGGTTATGGAGGATCCAAATTCATGTAACAATTGGTGGTTTAAATACCACTTATGTTGAAAACCCTAGGTCATACGACCTAGGAGGAGGCGTGCGCGGCTGGGAGGGGCGAAAGGATGAGCTCCGATGAGACGTGGCTTCCGGTAACGGCTCGACGACGGATGCATACTTGTAAATCAATGACGCATCGAGGTAAACCCTTTCATGTTTTTGTGATGAAATTCATTCTCGAGTTTAGTGTCGGGTTTTATTTTTAATGTGGCGATGGCTGCCATTGCGGCGTGTCCTGAAAATGTGATGTGGCAATCGTTCAGGATTTCTGAAATTTGGACAAGATCACCATTGGTCGTCTCTACCATGTATTTCTTGTATAATTTAGCTAGAGTTTTATTTAACAGTCTACAGAATTTATGATCTATAAAACTTTGGTTTACACCAGAGTTAAATAAAACTCGAGCAGAAATATCATTAACAAGAAATGTACCCGTAATAACAGCAGGCATACATGATGCTTCGTGAGTGTTGAGAACGAATGCTCGTGCATTCTTCTTCACTCCGTCTGCAGGTTTGGGACCTGTCCCGTCGGTTTTCTTCAGCTTATGACAATTGATTTTGATATGCCTAGTCTCTCCACAACCAAAACAAGTAATTGATTTCTTTTTATAACAATCTTCTGTTTTGTGTCCAGACATTTTGCAGAAACTGTAATAAGGTCCAGACCTATATTGTCCTAAGTGACTCCTTCTATACTTTGGACATTCAGGGATAGAAGAATTGTTATTCCGATGAGAAAATTTGAATTTCTTGGATCCACCCGGGCCTTGCCCAGCTATCTCCCTCTTCTTCTTTCCTTCTTCTTGATTTCTAATTAAGCTGGTTGTTAATGATGCCCCCGGATCCATGGTATCATCGATATTTTCACAATTTGCGACCTTTACCAAGTCGCGGATTTCTCTAATCAAACCCCAAATAAAACGTTTGATCAGATTGGACTCAGGGCTAGCAAAATGAGGAACGATTCGAAAATATTCCGGGAGTTTGGTAGCATACTCCTGGTGGTTTGTTCCGATCATTCTTAAACTTAGAAATTTTCCTTCGATCTGTTCCTGTTCATTCTGAGGAACATATTTCTTCTCAACCCTTGCCCTAAAGGCACTCCAGCCCACTGCATAGGCTGCGTCACTGCCTTTGGCCGCAACGATGTTGTTCCACCATTCTAAGGCTTGATATTTAAATACATTATAGGCATACACAACCTTGTCCTCCTCAGCACATTTTCTGATTGCAAGTACTGATTCGGTCTTCTCAATCCACCTCAGTGTGGCAATTCTTCCTTCTTTTCCAGAGAAATTGTATGGCTTACAATCCTGGAACATCTTATAAGTACAACCTACTACCTTCCTCTTCTTTGTTATGTGACCATAATTATTACCCATACTCTCGCCTTCGGAGGAGTTATGGTAATATTCTTCCTTTTCTGTCTTCTTAGATTTATGAGAAGAAGAACCCTTTGGTTCTAAAGTAACAGGTTTGAATTGAGTAACTGTTCGTGTTTGACGGGAATGGATAGATTAACGAATTGAAGGTTGAACAGGTATCCTGTCAGCTTGTCTCTTTTCAAGCTCGGTGAAGATCATTAGAAGAGAATCTTTGATTCCTTCCGTGATCATCTTTTGGAGTTCCTTTCGAGACTCGTTATTATCAGCAGCATTATCAAATACTGCTTGCTTCTTCTTACCTCTCGTATTTTGAGAAGGTCCAGTGTTTTTTGACATACTACCAAAAGAACAAAATTGATGTAAAATGAAGCTTTTTATTGATCAAATGTATTATAGAAGATAATATATATACAAGTTATTCAGAAATTTCTAAAGTTCTTGTCTTCAAGAGCCTGAACTAATAGGGCATTCCGGGCTTCAACTTCAGTCTTTTCTCTTTCTAGTTCAGCTATTCGATTTAGCAACATTTGTTCTCTTTCACTTCCTAACGCATTCTCATTTATATGCGGAGCATGAATAGGAATTGTCTCATAATACGAAACGTAAGGTATATTAGAATCAGCACGCTCTTCTTCTTCAGGATCATATTTATTTTCATAAGGAATATTGGCGTCTTTCTCATGAAATTTTTTTGGATAAATAGGAGTGATATTATAGTTTTCACCGGTTGGAGCAGAATAAAAACTTATAAAAGGATTATAGGGAACACTATGGTTTCCTATTTCTCTGAGACTTCTAAAAGTAGAACTTTCAGTCTGCTCATTAAGTTCTATAGTTGTTTCATTCGTCTTACGGTCAACGTAATTAGCATGAGTGAATTTTTGAAGAAAACTAGGACCTTTGCCCTTTCCAACCATTCTGAAATTAAAAACAAATGATATTTTATTATCATAAAATATATCACAATACAAAAGTAAAATACAATAAGATTTCAATCCTTCATCAGCTCTTTTCCCAAAGTCATCAGATCCTCTCATATTCGTACACATGTTTTCCATAGAACTTGGTCCTTTTCTTATCCAAGATCTTTTTCTTGGTTATCTCGTTTGTTTGACGTAACGAACGATCTAGACATGAAGCATACTATATTCATATCCGTATTTAGGAGGAGGTTCACGAGTACCCATCAGTATATCATTATATGCATTCTGATATTCTGGTGGTGATTGAAAATAAGCTTTGTAAGGACCACCATATATGGGTTCAGGGAACACATATGGATCATACATGACCGGGGATCCAGAGTTATGGGATTGATAATCAGAACTGTTTGAAATAGGGTTATTGAAAGGATAATCATTAGGGTTTTCAGAAGCAGTTTGATAATGAGAGTCTTCAGAAGGATCTTCTTCTGATGATTGGATTTGATTCGATTGTGCCTCATTTCCTTGCACAGATTGAGCAGCAGTATTCCAATTGTTAAAGTCTGATCCCGCATCCATCCATTGGCCGGAAGAGTTTTGGGATTGAGGGTGGTATTCGGGAGAATTAGGGAGTACAGCAAATGAGTCGTCATTATAGTAAGGTGAACAAATAGGATTCTGCCTTGAACCTAATGGATGATATTCCGGAGATTCTTGTTTAATAGGGCGATTAGGATCGTAATAAGGAACGAAATTACCTCTGGACATCTGCAGTCTTAACATATCAGTGTTCATCTTATTTGTTTAATCAGGACTTAGATACTAAAGTCAGTATCTTAATCTTAACTTAAAGTTCTACAAGGATGGTTATCTTCCCAAAGTAGTACCTCCAACAGATATGTTCCTAGGTAAGAGCGACGGGTCTAGGAGAGATTTATACATTGCTCTTTCCTTGGACAGAACACTTTCGTTTGTCAAATAACTACATATACCGGTCAGAAGGTTACCTGTTTTCTTATCTTTAAAGAATTAATGGTTGAAGCTTAGATACTAGATCCAAGTATCTAATTCGCTAAAACCTGTGGCTCTGATACCAACCTGTCACACCCCGCCTCAGGCACCCCCTGGACGTGTGCGAGCTCGATTGGTATCATTGGGTTCTTTGATTTCAGAGTTTTATATAATACAACGGAAGGCTTTTCAAAGGATCGTTTCATCATTATTTCAACATCAATGGTTGTATTTGTAAATATCAAAATTCAGTTATAAAACAAAAGCCTTGTGTTTACTTTATAAACTTAGGATTTCCACACCCTTCTCATTTGATTGCAAAACAAAGTTTGAAATCAAATACATGATAAGCCACTGGAAATAGTCCAACACAGGGTTGATCAGTTCCCTGGTCCTATCTCCTTTCTTTAAGATTTCCCTTTACACGAGGCCTGAGAATCCTACGTGCATTCCTGATGTAGGGTTAAATATCCCATGTAAATAAGTCGGGTTTTATACGTTTTAATAGTTTAATTGTGTTTATCGAGTCACATTTATGTGTGTTTCGTAGTTTGAAGTGTACAGGTTAACTGTGCTTAAAGAGTGGAAGTATACGAAGAGATTAACGAAGGCACGAAGATCGGGAAGTCAAAGAAAGTCAAAGTCAAGCTTAAAAGTCAAAATCTTGGAATTTAAGATCCTCGCGGTACGCGAAGATTAGAGGGAAAGTTCTCGCGGTACGTGAGGGCTTTGAAAAGGTCGCGTGACTAATTTGTGCTTCGCGCCACGCGAAGGACTGGCGAGAATGTTTCGCGGTACGCGAAAAAAGGGAAAATCAGCAAGTTTGACCTAATTTCAATTATAAAGCCGTGTGGACTTCCATTCTCGAATTATCTTCTTCCTTGTCATCCTAGAGCTTCCTTAAGGCGATTCCAGAGCTTGTTTGGCCAATTGTTCTTAGTTTGAATGTTTGTAAGTTTAAATTTTAGATCTTTAATGTTTTTGACAATAATGAGCGGCTAAACGCTTTCGTGATCCCTTCGGGTGAATGATTTATGCTTGTATTCGTATGATTTTAGTTGATGATCAGTAATAGATTGAAGTTTTGTGAACCTCTTAAGTTCTTTGAATTCAATTGTGTGTTTGATTTATGAACAATTGCATGTTTTCAATTTATCGCATCTATCATCGTTTCTTGGTTTTCTTGCATCGGGAATAATCTGATTTTGTGATTGAATTGACTATTGTGTGATTGGGTTAAACAGTTAAAAAAGGTTATGTCTATGTAATCTCTGATCTGGTTTGAAACTGAAATTGTATGTGTGATTTGCTAAATCTAAAACCCGGAGTGGTCATTCTTCTCCAATTGTTTTACAACTCAAATTAATTGCTTTTTATAATTCCAAGTGTTTTAAGTACTAAAGCTTAGAACTTTAGTAGTAATTGAATCAGTTTAGTTTAAATAGCATTCTCCACTAGTTCCCTGTGGATTCGACAACCCTACTTTACTGTCTACAGTTTAAGGTAGCTAAGTAGTGAATTTTATAAATATTTTTTATTGACCTTAACACCGCGATCAATTCCATCCTTTTATTTCCTGGACTAGATCTTATGCCTGTCCATATTCCTTTCTCATCATGTTTTATTCGTTACCTGAAAAACAATTTGAAAATAAAACGTCAGCGCGAACGCTGGTGAATACAATATCTAGACATTTAAAATCATTTGGTACAAACAAGTATTAATTTCATAATCACAACTTCATGTTCAATCTACACACTCAGCAGGCCCGTCCTGTTCAATCGCACCACAGTATACAATGGTGTCATAGCTTATAACAGCGGACAGGTCTACGCCTCCGGATTTGTTATAAGATAAGCATCAGCCGCGGTCCGGGAAGTTCACCCGTAACCCGTGTATCCCTTGCAAGTTTTACGTATAACTATGGCCTGAATGCTTGTTCGTAGAAGAACGTTGAGTATTACTTCATTAACCTTTATTTGGCCATTTTTGCAAATAAAATGTTTGACACAAGTTTTAAAAGATATAAAGTGTTCACTTTTTTTATAGGGATGAACCTCTAGAGTCAAAAGCTTAACTTCTATTTTGTTAACTTGATTTCTCTATCGTTCCGACCTTTCTACGAGCGTTTCTTCTTACACGGGGTGCTAGAATGAGCGGGAATTGAATCGGGATCGTCGGGATTCGTCTAAGAGGTCTCTGGGACGATTGTGTGAAGTGAGGATCGAGTTTGGATGTGAGAATCTGAATGACATCGTCCATCTATTTATATGTTAAAAAACTGACCCGTAGCGAACCGCTACATAGGGCGTGGCGGTCCGCCACCGCCTTAGATGGTGTCAGCCCTAGATGTCACTCATTGATTGGACCGAATCTGGTTTTGCGGATAGCGGACCGTTACCGCTAGGCGTAGCGGTCCGCCACCTAGCTACAAGGCAGATTCTCAGAGTTTTGCGGCTGGCGGACCATTACCACATGGCTTGGCGGTCCACCACGAGTACGCGTGTCAAAATATTCGACCATTAGTCACTATACACGTGGCTTAACCGGACTGTTTGCTTAGTGGTCAAGTAGCGGACCGTTCCTACATATGGTGGTGGTCCGCCACCTAGTTCTATCTCATAGCGGATCGTTAGGCTTGACCATAGCGGTCCGCGAAGGTCTAAATTCCTAATTTTTTTACTTTTAACCCTAGACTTTAGTATATTTACACTTATAGTCCTTAGGTTTTACCTTTTGTCAGATCTTGGACATTTTTGTGGAAGGTGTTACATTTTTGTCAAATCAATTCTATCTCACATGGTGGTGGCTGACGGTGTGTAACATCCCAAAAATTAGACGACGATTAAAATAACGGGTTATGCGTAAGACGAAAGGAATAAATGAACGAGGTGTATCAGACCCGGCCAGATGGGTCGGCGAACTTGAGGGGACGAGTCCCTTCCCCTATAAATAGCCTAACACACTCCACATTTCTCTCATTTGCAAGTACTAGAGAGAGAAACAGTAGAGAGAGAAAGTTGGCGGATCAACCCGAGATTGAAGAAGTGTGTTGCTCCAGAGCTTGTGAGAAAAACCTCCGGATCAGAAGCTCGATACTGGTAACGATCCAACCTAGATCTGAGTTTTTGTTCGTTTTTGGGTTTTTTGGGTTTTGGACGAAAATGTGACGTTTTTACAGATGAAACTAGAAGAAAAACATAGATTTGAGTTCCTTAATGAAAAGCAAACATTTTGAATGTAAACAAGTTCGGGATCTTGACGTGATCAGACCCGAATGCGAAAGTTAGGGTTCTTGCGGGGAAACAGACCCTGCGTACTTATCAAGTACGCATGAAGAGGATCCTGCGTACTTATCAAGTACGCATGGAGAGGTTCCTACGTACTTATCAAGTACGCATGAAGTAAAGTTTGCACACTTATTAAGTACGCAAGAGCAAGGCCCTGCGCACTTGTTAAGTGCGCAGGCATCAGGCTGTTTAGGTAAAGTCAGTATGTTTAGAAGGTTAAACCGTTAGAGTCGGGATTTGGTCTGATGTGTATTTAACTAATCAATTCAGATCGGAAGTGATGTTATGGAACCTTTGTTTAGGATAACCCAGATTAGCTTATCAGGTGAGTTCTAGAAGCCCTTCTTTAAATGTTTTAATTAATGTTTTTGGGCCGGTGTGCATACATACGAAATATTTTTTTACGAAATGATGTTTTACGAAATGATGTTTTACGAAACGATGTTTACGAAATGACATTTATGAAATGATGTTTACAAAGGATGATGTTTATGAAATGTTTTGCCAAATGAAGTTTAAGAAAGGTTTACGAATGAAATGATGTTTTGTTTAATAAAGCGTACAAATGCTTTATCTAAGATGAGTTAGAGGTTTTATGAAAGTCACGAATGAACGAATCTGCCACGAGTTCCTACGGGAGCTAGGGTATGTATGTATGTATGTATGTATGTATGTATTGGCCTTACCCTTACGGGGGGTTTTGTGGCTGGCTAACAGTTGTACAACTGTTTGAGGATGGGGTGACGACGGTCACCCATGGGATTACCGGGATCCCGATGGAAGGTACTATTCCTTGTGGGGAAATAGTGCCTAAGTTATGTTCTGTCTACCTAGAGGTAACGAGCCTTAGGAGACATATGTTTGGCCTACCTAGAGGTAACGAGCCTTAGGAGACATATGTTTGGTCTACCTAGAGGTAACGAGCCTTAGGAGACATATGTTTGGTCCACCTAGAGGTAACGAGCCTTAGGGGACCTGTGTGACGGATGACTTAGAGGTAACGAGCCTTAAGTTCATCCGCTGGTATGCGATGTATGGAATTGACGGTTACGAGAAGCCACAGATTCGGTTCATGTTGACTTATGTTATGATTCTATGTTACGATGTTGTGATGATGTTAAGTTATTGCATGTTTTACGTACGCTTTTGTTAAAAAAATGTATGTTATGTTTTTGGCAAAATGTTTATGTTAAGGTTTTATGTAAAGCTAGAACTCACCAGCGTAGCTGACTTTTTAGTATGCACATTCAGGTTAAGGGCAGGTTATGATGATGGACGGTGATGCTTGGCAAGCGAAAAGAGTTACCCGGATGATATGAAGACTGGCATCCCGTTATAAGTTGTTTATGTTATGTTTATGTATTTGATAACGTTACGCTTCCGCATGTATGAACAAGTTTTAATTATGATGAATGAATGATTCCGCTACGTTATTTGATATTCAAGTTTAATAACTGTTTGTAAATGAGTAAATCCAACGAGTGAGGCCTCCCGAGTTTGGGGCCTTACAGGTTGGTATCAGAGCAATAGTTTGAGAGATTCGGACACTCTCAGTGTCTGAACTTAAACTATGAATGGGACCGAAAGCGGATGCCAGCACGGGTAACTCAAGCCACAGCATCAGGTATGAAGATAGTATATATTTACATATATATTATGCCTTAGAAAGGGTTAGGTAAGGACTTGTGTTCTGATGGAATCATAAAGGTGGTCAAATAGAAATCGAAAGGTAGTGTAATGGTTAATTGCAGATGGCCAGTGTATATTAACATCTTACAGTGCTTGTTGAATTTTATTTGTTAACTAGTGTGATGACATTGGATTCCTTGTCTTATAGAACGAAATGGCGGGACGAAAGAGCGGAAGGCGTGGTGGGGGCCATACCGGCGGTCGTAATGGTGGGCGCGGCAGGACCCCTGCGCGCCAAGAGTATAGTGAAGAAGGAAGTGTTCACACTGAATCAGCGGTTAGTGTGCATGGAACTGAGCAGACACTGGTTGAAGAACAACCTTTCACTTTTTAACCAAAATTGAGAGCAGCTATAGCTCGAGAGTTCACAGAGTTGATGAAGACTTCTCTGCCAGGTCTGTTGGCAGAAGCATTGAAGAAGGTTAATGGGGAGGGTGGGTCTAGTGCGGCAATTAGTGCCCAGAACAACGAGACTGACAACGCGCCGCCTGCACGCGGATGCGACTACAATTCATTTAAAGCATGTGACCCACCGGTCCTCACTGGAAAGAAAGACGCTGTGGCTACGTTTGATTGGGTGATCCGTATGGAAGCTGCCATTCGTTTGAGCGAATGTCGAGCGAATCAAGTTGTGAAATTCGCTGCTAACTCCTTAAGAGAGGAGCATCCCATTGGTGGGAAGGTGTACGTCAAACAAATGGGGATGAGGCTGTGGATGCGATGATGTGGACTGATTTGAAAACTTTGGTGATCAAGAATTTCTGTCCAAGGAACGAGATCGAAAAGCTAGAAAGGGAATTTCTAGGGATTAAGGCCGGGAGCATGACGCACCGGCAGTACACCACACGGTTCAATGAACTGGCACGTCTGGTGCCACATCTTGTCACGACTGAGGAAAGAAAGATTGCATGCTACATTCAAGGGTGCCGGACCAGGTCCACACATATGTTAAAGCAAACGCCCCTACTACCTACAATTCGGTAGTAGAACTGAGCGGAGTAGTATTTGATGATCTGGCGCTGAATGTCGTTGCCATTGAAGAGCCCAAGAAGAAGATGAGTTTTCCCGCTAAGCGATCGGGTGGGAGTTGTTTGGGGCTCGGGACAAGCAGGCCAGGGTAGGCGAGACGGCAGTCTGTGGAAAATGTGGGGTAAGACATACGGGTGAATGTCGGCTAGAGACAAATCTGTGCTACAAATGTGGCAAGACTGGGCACTACTCCCGTGAATGCAGGCAAGGCATTAAATGTTATAATTGTGGTGAAAGCGGTCATATGAGTCGGGAATGCACCAAGCCCAGGATGGGTGAAGCCGGGAAAGGGAAAGGCCCGAAGAAGAAAGAAGAGAGGCCCCGAGCAAAGACTCGTGCGTACGCACTGAAGCAAGAACAAGCCAGGGCAGACCACGATGTGGCGTCAGGTACGTTCATCCTTGACAACACTTTTGTTTCTGTGTTATTTGATTCGGGTGCTAGTAAGAGTTTCATATCTTCGACTTTTTGTAAACGAGTGAAATACACTGTGAGTAAGATAGAAAGGGCCTTTAGCGTAGAAACCGCTGAAGGTAGGACTACGAGAGTGACCGATGTAGTTGACAATTCCACGATAAAAATAGAAGGTTATAGGTTCCCTATCAGGTTGTTTGTTATGGTTTTGGGTGGGTTCGATGTTGTGTTAGGTGTGGATTGGCTAACTGCCAATGAAGCGCAAATTATATGCAAATGAAAGATAATCCGACTCAAGGCTCTGGATGGTAGCGAAGTCGAGGTTTTTGGAGATCGTGACGCCCCGATGCCAAACGTCATCTCGATGATTAAAGAAACAGATTACTTAAGGCGCGGATGCGAGGCTTATCGATGTACCCGTGGTACGCGAGTACCCGGAGGTGTTTCCAGAGGACTTGCCTGGGATACCACCCGACAGAGCGATTGAATTCCGAATCGACTTAGTACCAGATGCCCATCCCGTGGCTAAGGCTCCATATTGACTAGCACCGGTGGAAATGAAAGAACTTATGGCCCAATTAGACGAACTACTTGAGAAGGGATTTATACGACCAAGCATCTCACCTTGGGGTGCTCCGGTTTTGTTTGTGAAGAAGAAGGATGGTTCGATGAGAATGTGTATTGATTATCGCGAGTTGAACAAACGTACGGTGAAGAACAAGTACCCTTTGCCAAGAATCGACGACATGTTCGATCAATTGCAAGGCGCAAGTTGGTTCTCAAAGATCGACCTTCGATCCGGGTACCATCAGTTGAAGGTGAGGGAAGAAGACATACCGAAAACTGCATTTCGCACGCGTTATGGACATTTCGAGTTCCACGTAATGTCTTTTAGATTGACGAACGCCCCCGCAGCGTTCATGGATTTGATGAATAAGGTTTGTCGACCAATGCTGAATCGATCGGTAATCGTGTTCATCGATGATATCCTCATTTACTCCAAGAATGAGGGTGATCACGCGTGTCACTTGAAGGAGGTATTGGAAGCTCTAAAGAAGGAAAAGTTGTATGCTAAGTTCTCCAAATGCGCGTTCTGGCTTAGGGAAGTCCAATTCCTAGGTCACGTCATTAACCCGAACAGCATTATGATTGAACCAGCAAAGATAATGACGGTAAGGGAATGGAACATTCCTAAGACGCCAACTGAAATCCGCAGTTTCTTGGGATTGGCAGGCTACTATTGGAGATTCATCCAAGATTTCTCGAAAATAGCTTTGCCATTGACAAAGTTGACTCGGAAGGAGGTAAAGTACGAATGGGGTTCGACCCAGGATGAGGCGTTTAGGGAATTGAAGGAGAAGCTAACCAAAGCTCCAGTCTTGGCCCTTCCCGAGGGCAATGAAGACTTAGTGGTATACTCTAACGCTTCGGGTAAAGGATTAGGGTGCGTGTTGATGCAACGCGGTAGAGTGATTGCATATGCGTCGCGGCAGTTGAAAGTTCACAAAGTCAACTATCCGACTCATGATATGGAACTTGCTGCTGTCGTATTTGCATTGAAAATCTAGAGGCACTACCTCTACGGGGTGAAGTTTACAATCTACTCCGACCATAAAAGTTTGAAGTACTTTTTCGAACAAAGAGAGCTTAATATGAGGCAGAGGCGATGGTTGGAACTCTTGAAAGATTATGACTGTGAAATCATGTACCATCCTGGAAAGGCAAACGTGGTGGCTGACGCTCTAAGCCGAAAGGATGTGCCTGCTCCTATTAGTGTGAAAGCTTGCAGTTGGTGGTAACATCAGATGTGATGAGGGAAATTGAAAGAGCTTAAGATGAAGCACTTAAGGAAGAAAACATACAAGGAAAGGATGGTTGGCCGACAGGACAAGTTGGAATATAACACCCTTGGTGTTAGGATGCGTTTTGGACAGGTATGGATACCTATGGGTGGCGAGCTTAGAACCAAAATCCTGGATGAGGCTCATAAGTCTCGATACTCTATCTGTCCTGGTACCAATAAAATGTACCAAGATCTGAGGAAGGAATACTGGTGGCCTGGAATGAAACACGAAGTGATAAAGTACGTAAGCAAGTGCTCGACTTGCTCACAAGTAAAGGCTGAACACCAGAAACCGTATGGAAAGATTCAACCACTTGATATACGGAATGGAAGTGGGAACACATTACCATGGACTTCATAACCAAGCTACCTCGCACAGCTAAAGGCCATGACACCATTTGGGTAATTGTGGACCGTTTAACGAAGAGTACTCATTTTCTACCTATTCGCGAGACGTTCTCATCGGAAAGGTTAGCAGAAGTATTTATTAACGAAGTAGTAGCACGGCATGGGATGCCTTTGACGATCGTATCTGACCGGGACACACGATTCACATCGAGGTTCTGGAAAAGATTTCACGAGGCGATGGGAACGAGGCTTAATATCAGCACGGCATATCACCCACAAACGGATGATCAGTCTGAAAGGACCATTCAAACCTTGGAGGATATGCTTCATGCTTGTATTATCGATTTTGGCGGCAGTTGGGACAGTCATCTGCCGTTAGCCGAATTCTCCTACAACAATAGTCATCACACGACTATAGGCGGGTAATGGTGGCGGTGGTAGGAGGTGGTGGAGGAGGCGACAATGGTGGTGATGATGGTGCTGGGAAGTGGTCGTGGGTGGTGGTAACAGTGGCGGTGGTGGGAGATGACGGCGGTGGGAGGTGGGGGTGGGTGGCGGTGGTGGTGTGGTTGTGGGTGGCGGTGGTGGTGGCGGAAAGAGATGGTGGTGGGTGGTGGTGGTGGCAGTGGCGGTAGTGGTGGTGGGTGGTTGAGGTGGTGGTAGGAGGGTGTGGTGGTGATGAAGGATGAAAGAGGGGATGAAATAAAAAAAACAAGCGGGGTGGATGAAATAAATTTGAGAAATTTAGAGGGAAATGACATTACTTGTGGAATGTGTGATTTCATTCCATCATATAACCAAACACCATTTTTTCATTCCCTCATAATCGTACATTTCATTACATCTCTCATTCTTACATACCAAACGCTACCTGAATGTTTTGTCTATTTTTTCACAGCTATAGAGGTATACTTGTCTCATTCAATATAATAAATTGCTAAAATCGACTAGATTTATAATTTTCTTCTAAAAATACATTTCTTTAACTCATTATCTCACTATAATAAATTGCTAAAATCGACTATTCAATATAATAAATTAGGGATGAGATCGGTACCGAAAATACTGTTACCAAATTTATGAAAAAGTGGGTAACGGTACCGGTACCGAATTCGTCGGTACGATATCGGTTCGGTACGGTACCGGTACTCCTTACAAAATGTTCATATCTAAATGATATCGGTACCAAAAATATATAAAGTGGGTACCGATACCGGTACCGAATCTATCGGTATCGGTATGGTATACTCAGTATCAAATGCATATCCATATAATAAACTGCTAAAATCGACTAGGTTGGATAGTGAGGTGAAAGAGGAAAGCATACGTTATAATAAATGGGAACACATGGGCCGGATTGGCAAAGGTCTAAGTTTAGAAAGTATGTCACATCCTTTCAAATAAAGAAAGTATGTCACATGACAAATGACAACATGCATGTATCAAAAGCAAGACAACCCTCAAAACAATATTTGTCTTTTTATTTACCTTTCAAAAATTCAGAATAAATAGAAAAAAATAAATAATAACCAAATGGTCCTAGTTTTCTTATCTCTATATGTTGTGCACTTGTGCCACTCCTCACAAACAGCTTGCTTCAAAAATTGACCATTTTTGGTTCATTAAATATATAAGAAACAGAAATATATATAATTAGATAATTTTCTATTTTTTATATTAAAATAAACCAATTTTGAAATCATGATGGTGTAATTAGTTTGTCATCAGACTTTAATGTTACAATATGAAAAATTACTACAAAAATGCGTACACGTTATCGCCTTTGGGTATGGCCTAACATCATTATGGGCTATCTAAAACTAGTGTATTCCTTTCACCAACCGGTAAGGATTTGAATCCTGCAGTGTGTAAAGGTTTCGTTAATAGAAGTAGCTCAGGTGTGGTTTAAAAAAAAGTATCCAAAAGTGTTAGTTTTACAACCAGCACACAGTTGTCCGTTAAGAATCATACTCGTGTATAAACGAAATCAATATGTTTATCCAAAGGCGAAATCAGACTTAAGAAAGCTAACGTAGGTTTTCTTATATATTAACCGTATCTACAGGGTTTAGCTTACAGTCTTTTAAAAAAACCTAGTTCATAATAATTTATGATTTTGCATATATTCAAGTTGGTTAACAATTTTGTATAAAACATTAAATGTTTTTTATGTTTATTAGGTTATGCGGTGTACATGTCCCTTCACCATGACGCTGCGGATGTGGAGGGAGGGGCCGCCGGGGAACCCCCCCCCCCCCCCCCTCTCCTCCCACACTCAAACCACTGCTGGTAATACTATATTTTTGAAGATTTATTTGATATTTTTGAAGAGAAGTATAAAGTAGAGTATTTCGTTAATAGAGTATAAAGGAATAGGGTGTAATAAATAGTGATTTGATAATGACGTAGCATAAAAGTGAAGCACACCCGTTAAGGTAATAAATCTTTGTGTAACTTTTTATATACGGAGATTCACGGAAAGCCATATTAATTCTTAAAAATATATGTAAAACCTCTTGAGTCATGCCGACATGTGTGAGAATAGAAGAACGAAAATGCATTTCCCAAATTATTCTTTTTGGAAAATTCCCAATTATCATTTATAGGTACAGCCACACACACTACATGTCACTTTGTATAATAATGTTTTTCATTAACTATATAAAATAATAAATAAGTAGATAAATAAGATTAAAAAAAAGAAAGGGTGTAGATATAGAAGTACATAGATAGAGTCAAATACGTGTGCTTGTTTTGACAAATTTGCATCCACATTATTTTGTTGCTATTTATTTTAATAAAACTGAAAAGTGCTTTTTTGACAATTTAAAATTCATCTATTTCGTTGTCATGTGATATTTATTTCGCCCAAATTTACGATCACCTCCCTTATTGTTTTTCTATTCTCCACTTATAGCCCCAATGAACCTTTTTTCACAATATTGACCCTTTAAACCTAATCATATTATTTATTGCAATTCATAACATAGTTTTTTAATTATATTTTCTATTTGGAGACTTGAAATAACATTTAGTAAGTTAAATTGTTAAATTTTAGAAAATATAGTAAAAAATCTAAATACTTGTAAGTTTTTGTTTTTATTTTTCTAAAGATTTTAAAATTTTAAATTCAAATAAACCTGATTCGACTGAGCACCCCTAGTATGAAGGGTTGTAGAAAATACTTTAAGTCAATTTTCTTTTATTTAAAATTAAACAAGATATGCACTCAACTTGAATAAGATATAAAAAGATGACAGAAAATAGATATAATAAGACCTTTTTATAAATACAAGCCGAAGCCGTTACGGCAATACCCATACAAAAGTACAAACATGACATCATATTCAATAAAATAAAAGAAATAAAAATAAATAAACGAATATCATTTCATAAATCTTATTGCTAAAACTAAAAAGGTAATAATTACTTTGAATATTTATACGAAAATTAAAAGAAGAAAGTAACAAAAAACTTTTTATAAAAGTTTCACTATACCTTCCTTTCCAAGTTTCCGCTCACTATTTACACATATAGTCCCTCTAAAAGTACCAATTACCAAATTACACCCCATCAACCACCACCTCAATTTTGCTCGGCAACCAATCGCCACAACTCCCCACTTGAACCGAGTCACGATCAGACTCAACTCGAACCACCATGTCCTCACCTTGACTCAACAACCGAGCGTTGACCTGGCTCAGGCTCAGAACCAGCACCTGCTCAGCCCACTCCTCTAGACTAGCCCAACCGAACCATAACCCACCCAATATATTCTCCACCGCACCCTCCTCCACCTCAATTGTTATATTCTCATCAATTATGGTTGCTAAAGCATTCCTGACGGTTTTTTCGATTTCCTGACGAATGTTCACAAAACTGACCGGTTTGAACACAACCGCACCATGGCTAGGTCCCAAGAGCTCATCAGGCACTGATGTCACAGCAAAATGTTGATCCTCTTCTTCGTGGTCAATGGTGACATTGCTCGAGTTTATCGAGCCATCGGTTCGATCCTCCTCGTAGTCTATGGCTAGGTTTAGGTCAAGACATAGATCCAAACCGGATTCTTTCCTGGGTCTTGTTGGTTGATCTGACAACAAATTGGAAATCCTTTTTAACCGTTTTAACCGTTTTTTGCATATTGTTAGGTTTAGTTTCCAATCACGGGTTGCGATCGAGTGCAGCCGTTGCTCGTCGGCTTGATGCTCGTCTACATTGGCGGTTGACCAGTTCCCGGTGAGTATGAACACGACGTTCCCGAGCCTGATCTCACGCCCGTGAGAGTCCGTGAGATGGCCTCGTTCCATGGCCCGTTTGATACTCCCGCGGACCAACATGTCGGCTTCGTCGATGTCGGAAAGGACGATTACGGAAGACGGGTTCCTACGGACGGCTTCAACTATACGGTCCAAAACCGTTTTACCACGGAACAAAGTATTGGTTTCGTCATTTTCGCGTCTTGACCCGAGCCCGATTGTGATCGGGCTGGTCCCGGTTATGTGCTCGGATAGGACGGATGCCATTTTCTTCTTTCCGACCCGATCAGGGCCCGCGAACAATAGCCACACGCTACCCCTCGAGCCCGTGTCTACTTTACATTGTGTTACTGTTGTGGCTATCGCGGAAGCCGCCTCGGGCTGCCACCAAGCTTTTTTCATCAGACCCTGGAGTAGTCTCTTGAAGTAGTCCGTGTCGGCTGAGCTCGCGAATTTACCCTTCCGTGGTTCGGATGATATGCAACCTAAAAGGTCCTTAACGGTCAGATCCTCGTGTTTCTTTGGTCCAAGAAACAGATCAGTTCCAACAGGGCTTCGTGGTGGCTCTAACCGTGGCGGTTGGACGGGCAGCAAAGCCTCCTGAAGAGTTCTTCTAACGGGTTGTAACCGTGGCTGTTGACCGGGTTGACTTTGTCTCAGAAGCATGTTCGGCTTATACGACCCGGTCAAAGGCACAACCAAGGGTACAACCCTATCCAATCTCAAAGATTGGTTATAATTCGGATGAATCCGAAAACACTCATCCCTCCATTTCTTCTGCAAATCTTGAATCTTTTGTTTCAAAACCTGTTCTTGATCCCCAATCTGTCAAAACAGAATCAAATAAAAGTATAAAACACAATCAATCATCCGAAAAAAAAAATCCATTTTTTCACTCACCTGTAACTGATCTTTTGTTTTTGCATTCTGCAGCCACAGAGGCAAACTGTTCTTCGCCTCATCGCGCGGGTTCTCCAACTCTTTCAGTTTTGCTAGTTCTTGTTCATAACCACTCGAACACTTCGGACAGCACGATACCTTTCGGTTAGGATCCAAATTCGTAGCAGTCGAGAACTTATTCAACCGATTAAACGACTGAACTGAACCACCAAGTCCACCATTTGCCCCCATCCTATAACAAACCAAAACAATTTCATAAATCTATGTCCAAACATAACTATCAACTAAATCCAAACAATACCCATTGTTCAATTTCAATTACAATTACCTGGGAAACATGTTTGTGAGTGGTGATCTTGATGTAATTGGAACAGCTTGTAAATCCCAATCACTTTCCATAGATTGATGATAAATTTGACACCTTAAATAAGTTTCACAAGTTGCTGTGCCAATCAACCAAACTTTTCCAACGAATTTCGCGACCAATTTAGTCATCTCCGCCACAGATTCACGCCCAACTGAAGCAATCGTCGCGGGTGGTTGCTCCACTAGCCATTTCAGGTCCGCGAGGTCGATTATTACCCCTTTTTTATCGGAACTTCCAATTCGGGTTTCGAGTTTATCGCACAATTCTTTGATCTTCGTCGGTAGTAACGATTTATTCGACATAGAAACAAAATCTTTTTCGATCGAAATCACCTCAAAGCTGTTCAACTCTTCGGTTACGAATTCATTGTTTTCGATTCGTCTCAAGATCTCTCTACGGATTGTTTCGGGCTCCAGTTCCCCGACTAGAATCGGGTTCTTTTTCTTGGGTTTTGTCATAATCTCGATAACCCGATTTACATCATCATTTGTTTGATGTCCTGAGTGATTTGAACTTAGATTCCTCTGTTGCTCTGGTTGTTGATGTTGTTGTTGTTGTAACCGTGGGTTTAAATACAAACTCCGGTTTACTGCCAGTGAAACCGGGGTGGATGCAGGAGACGGGGATGGCCGGCCAAAACTTGTCAGATTTATATTATTTCCGACAAGACCTTTATTACTCAACGATTGTTCGATTGCGGCTTTAACAGCCGGGCTCGAAAAGCTTGCCTCACGCATGACCCGACTCACACTAGGGTCATCTAATATGGATATAATAAGTTGTTCTAACTCTACCTTAACTGCCAACAGCGGTTGCTGTTGTTGCTCTGGGCAACCACGGCGCTGATGGGCCTGAGCCCGTTTAAGGGCGGCCATCAGCGCGTTGGAAATCGGCGGCTCCGTAACTGCCGGCGATGACGTGGCTGTTGGGAGCCGCTCCAGTGCCACGCTGAAACAGAGCTCCAGCGCCCGGCACTGGAGAGGGTGGGAGGAGCTGGGGTGGGACCGGATGCAGGCTTGACGAAGGAAGCCGGTCGACGAGGCGAGAAGCGTCGAGGCGACATGAAGCGGCGTCGTTTGGCCGTGGTTCCGGCGGCCGGCTTCGGCAATTGAATTGTTCAACACGGTTGCCGCCTCCGACGTTAGGGTTTGTTGGATCGTACTCAATCCTGCCCTCATAATAAATCAAGATTGAACTGGGTTTTGTATAAAATCACAAATTTAATAAAACCCAGAAGCTGGAATTATATAAAACGCAAAGAAATTGGGGGATTGTGATCGAGTCTGAAATGGGAAGAGAAGAAGAAAAAGAATTTGATTTCCCCTGTTTTAATTCACATAATTTGTGGATTCAATTTGTGAAGTGAGGGGTATGAATTATATGTATGTGTATAGATGTGTATGTAATAAATGAAAATGAAAATGAAAATGAAAATGAAAATGAAAATAAAAATGAAAATAAAAACAAAAAAAGCTTTTTGGAAATAATATATTAATAAGTGGTCATGGTCACAGAGATGGGTAAATTTGAGTTTTTTGTTTGCAGAGAAAAAGGATAACTGAGAATTTGCAAGGATTTCTGGAAAATAAATACTCTTCTGCCTCTATACCCTACACCTTTTTTGTTCTTTTTTTAATATTTATGATTTAATAAAGATAATGGAATTACTAGGTCCCTAGTTTTGTATCTATACACTATAATATCTCTCACTCTCTCTTTTTTTAATATTTAAAATTGTATAAATCAGATTTCCAACTAATCCGGTTTTAATTTTATTATATAGTAGGTTATATATGTTTATTTAAAGATTTGAAGTGTAACATGATCAATGATTATTATACTCATATTTAGGAGTCGTTTTATAGTACAAACAATTAAAACATGTGTTTTAGACTCCCAAATTTAAAAGCTTTAAAATATAAAAAAACTAATTTAATTTGTATTCTTAACTTTTGTGTTTTCAGAGAGAAATGATAATTTCACAACTTTTATGCCAATATTATACTTTTCGATGCTTCATTAAATTACATTTTAAATTTTTTTTATATATTTACACAATTTTCATAGAAATTCTCAATTTCAACGTTCGCTTTAGACCACAAAATATGTTGAGCCGGCTTGATCATATTACGTTTTTTATCTCAAGTTTTTGAAAATTATACTCACTTTCTCCGCTATTCATTCAATAGTAACAATTTTGATCTTTTAAGTAAATGACGATTGTTTTGGGGTTACGTTTTTTAATATATCATTCTATCCCTCTACTAAAAAAATACATCTCTTCATCTTCTCCATAACTATCATTCTACCCATCTACTAAAAAAAATATCCCTCCTCTTCACCTTCTCCATGTGAAACCCCTATCACTGTTCTAGACACTTGAAATGGGTAGTACATTAAAACGGAGTCTCTTGTGATTATAAATTACATTATAAACTGAGTCTCTGATGATTTACTCGAGATTGAGTTGCTTATAACTTGAACTAAGTTGAGGTTAAAGGAGCTTAAGTCATGAGACTATATAAGTTAATTATTTATGTAATAAGTAGGTAACTAAATTGGTAATTTTGAAAAATTAAGTGAAATGTATAAGACGACCATTTTAAATAATACAGTAAACTGTCATGTTTGTACATGTGATTTGGTCACTTTTGTCATTTTCATTTAAAATATTTATTTTTCTTTTGTGTATTCTAGTGTTTTTCAAAACTTATCATTTTCTTCCAATTAGTTAACCTCATCCATTTTTTAAACACTAAATGGCGGTATTTGTGTCTTTTTTAACATTAAATAAAGGGAATAATTAAGGGTTTATAATGAATAAAATAAATAAATATATAAAAATACCTCTCATTTAACGTTAAAAAAATGGATGAAGTTAACCCATTAGATGAAAATGATAAGTTTTAGACAACACAATGATACGCAAATAAAAATAAACTTTTAAATAAAAATGACAAAAACAATATAAACAAAAATAACATTTTACTCTAAATAATAACTCATATAATAATAGAGATGGGTAGACAACTTAAAGGGAAATGGTTTTAGGGTGTTGGGGGCCATTAATCCCAATACCTATTTACTCATTAAAACTGGCCAATAGAATTCTGTCACCTCAAAACTACTCATTTGCTCAGATTTCATTGAAAACACCCTACTCATTTACTCACCAACTTTTTTTTTATAATTAAATATTAAAATAATCAAAAACATACTTTTTTATTAATTAAAAAAATCAAAATACAACTAAAAATAACAAAATACAATAATAAAGTTACAAATAAAAAAAACAAAAAATTAAACATAATCGTCTTCTCATTTTTAGCAACTTCACGATCACGATTTACACATTTTTTCTTTGATATTGTCGTATCCTCAAGCTCACTAGCCGCAACTTTGGACAAAAATTTCAATGCCGAAAATAATCAAAAACACTAAAATCGGATAATCCCGAAGGCAAACCAAAAATGCTAGAATCGGATGAAGACATTTTGTTATGCGTTCTAAAAAAATTAGAGAGGAGAGTGATTTGTGAGTGATTTGTTTAAAGAGGAGAGTGAGATATATATATATATATATATATATATATATATAGATAATTTTTTTTTTAATCACCCAACCCAACCCACCCCCACCCCCACCAACGGCTAGTCTCAAGTTCACAATCGAGTAAATATACTCGTTCCTAACTACTCGGCCATTTTACCCGCCCCTACTCGAGTTATTGGGGGCGGTGTTCCACTTTACCCGAATACCCAATTCCCTACTCGGTTTCATCCGAGTTAACCGCCCCCAACACCCTTACGGAGATGATGAGTTTCATGAAGATGATTATGCTTTATATGTATTTTGGACTAAACATTGACTGACTCTTCTAACTTTTCATACCACGCGTTTCCCAATGTCAACGCTATTCAAGTGCCATATTTTAATTTATAAAAACAAATAGTGGTTCATTGGTAAATAACCACGAAACTTACACCAAAATAATAATGCTTTGAGTTTACCATATTCAACACATTTGTAAACAAATAGATGGTAGTTATGTTAATTTGTATCAACTCATTTAACTAAAAGGGTTTTGTTTAGATTAATAGGTTTAACTCGTTTAATTAAATGGGTCGATAGTTAATCAGGTCAATCTGTTATTTCATGACCTATACGCCCATTTATTACAACTTGTTAACACAACTCGTCAACTTGTTTACATCTCGCTTGGCTTATATAAATGAGTTAAATGGATACCTGATTTTAAGTGCGTCTGAATTAGGGTTGATATATTTTACATTAATAAGCATATAGTCATGTACGAGTTCAGTAAATCAAACTGACACGATTGTGACCCTAGTTTATTCACACAAAATAAATGATACTTATATTATTATATAACAAAAAAACTTAGAAAAAACACTTTTTATTTTTCTAATTTATGTGTTTTTTACCCAAAGTGATAGTGGCGACATCCAAAAAATTGCACTTATAAAGATCTGAACCTACATCACTTTTGTGTGGACAAGCACTATACAAGTAAACCATTAGGTCATGGGTATAAAGCTAAGTAATTAACCATGATTCTTGACAGTCAACTACATCAAGTTAGGTCTTAAATGCATTTCATTAACTATTATAATTTGATCTTTAACCTCAAGTTATTCCACTTATAATTGTATGTACATTTTGTTCTTGATCACCATTCTTATAATTGTATGTACATTTAATTCTTGTTCATTGTTGATTTCTTTTTGAAAGACGAATTTCTTTTTAATCCTGTCACTAGTGGGACTTGAACTCGTAACCTCCAAACCCTTTAAGTGTTTCTAGAAGCTCTGCCTCAATCAAGTTATTCGACTTATAATTGTATGTACATTTTGTTCATTGTTGATTCAAACCCCATCATGATAAGTCATAATCAATTAACAATTTATTCCACTATGAATAGATAATCGACACATAGGGGCATTAATTATTGCATGCATAACGAACCTACCATAACAACATTCTGACGATAACATAAACCTACCATAACAACATTCTGGTTAATAGTCCTTTTAGCGATTACAATCTATTGTGAAATATCTTGGTGCTTGTATTTTGCCATCTAGTTTCTTGCCAGATGGTTTTTGTTTTGAATAAAAATGTTCGTTTATTAAAAAAACAACATTCTCTTGATAAAAAAACCGAATACTTAGATGTTTTTAACTTGCTTCAGGTCTAAAGATTAATCTTAAAAAAGTAATTATTTGGGACTGGGGTTGCGTCAGAGGAGGTGTCGGCTTTGGCTAGAAGGGTGTGTTGTCTCACTAGTAATCTTCCTTTCACCTACCTTGGTGTTCCAGTAGGTTAAAATATGAATTCGATCAGAAGTTGGAAGGTATTTATCGATAAGGTGTCGGCCAGATTATCTAATTGGAAAGCGGATTCACTATCGATAAGGGACCGGTTCACTCTACTTAAGGCTGTTTTGGGCAGCCTGCCCTTGTTCTTTTTAGCGATTTTTAAAGCTACTGTTGGGGTCATTGATTCATTGGAAGGTATAAGGAGGCGTTTTCTTTATGGGGGTCTTCATCCACTCGGCCTAAAATGTGGAGGGTTGCATGGGATAGGGTTCTAGCTCCGAAGTGTCACGGTAGTTTGAGGGAAATCGACATAACTCTACTCCATAAGTGGTGGCGGAGATACAAAATGAAACCGCACTCCTTGTGGGTGAAAACCATCAAAGCTATCCACTAGAGCAAGATAAATTGAGATAGCATTACGGTAAAATCGAGTATCACAGGTCCTAGGCAGAATATAATGAAATTGGGTGAGTCAACCATCATGGAATGCTCCCACTCAAACATGCTTAAGTATGGAACTCTCTTCTCGTCACAACCAATGCGCCCAAAGAAAATTGGTGATATTTGAGAAAGAATATTTCTTATGGTCCAGTGTCTCTCACGTGGATAATACATAACGATATCAGATTCGCCTAAAGTGTCACATTTGTGTTTGTTGTTTTTTAGTTAAAGTTAAAGGAACGAACACGAAAAAATATTGTTAGTAATGGTTTTGTTCATTGACAACCTAATAAGAGTCATAAAGATATGTGAATGTTCTAGAACCGGCTAAAAAGTCTGTAAAATTCCCGTCGATGCATAGTTTTTGTCCTTGTACTTCTTAGAGTTCGGTACGTGACCATCAAGTCACCTAGGTAACACCTCAATAAACTGCTGTCATGTAGGGATAACAATATGTCGTGTATGTTACAAGTTTTAGTAATCTTAGTCCCATACTTGATTATAAACCGTGTCACATATCCTTCGGTATCCGTATTTAGTACCTATCGGGTTAGCAAGTATATCAGGTATACACATTTAGGACCTTATGTGGTTAAAATTTACCTATTGGGATGTCCATTACTCGAAACAAGATCTTAAATGTACCTCAAAGACCAACTTTAAATACTAAATACTGGCCTTTCGAAAAAAATACTAAATACTCAACTACACTTCTAAAAATTGTATAGCTTTAATAGTTACATATTCCTAACAACTTCAATTATCTATTTACTATAGTTTTAAAATTATATAATATATTAATATATTCGGATATTGTTTAATCAAACATGTATCATCTAATTCTAAAACTAATCTCATAGTTGCCCCGAATATTACAGGTTTTCTCAATGAATTGGAGATTTTTTTTTCATCCTTACTAGTATATGCTCCCACACGTAGTCACCCATGCATATACATTCAGGGAGTCTATATTCTTCACACAATGTGAAAGACCATTATGACCACTTCATCCATATTTGTACATCAATGCGATCTTCAGAAAATACAACACGTATACACAAACCGTTTATTTGTTCATGAGGAGATGACGAGTCTTTAAGGTGGTCAACCTTCAATGACAATGGCGAAGCTTGAAGAAAAACACAGGGGGCTGGGATTCTTTTTTCATGCCAGGGGCCGGAACTATAAAATTTCCGGCCGAATACATATAAATTAACACTACTGAGCGAAAAATCGGGAGGAGGGTACGAGACTATGAGAACTATATAATAATGTAAAATCAAACAACAAAAATACGTATTATGCCCAAAGGTAGCTCAACCAATTTTGAGGCTCCAAGCGAACTAAAAATTTGAGAGTCCCTTTTTCAAAAGTCATGTTGTAAACTCTTTTCCCTTCTGTGTCCATATCGACGTCTTGTTTCTATTTTATTTTTCGTTTAAAATAACCGGATTTATCCTTTCGATTACGGTTTGACATGAAAATGTAAAATAATTTATTACAAACTATGTCAAATTCACAAACACTTAGAGAGGAACAATAAAAAAAATCATAGATTGTAACAACCTAAACTAATCAACAACTCCAATTATCAACAATTTATCACATATTTATCAACATTTCTGTCAACTTAGATTATAACAGATTTATTCAAGAGACATAGTAATGCTCTAATTTACACGGGCTGTTTAATGGTTAATCGGTAACACTTTCAGTCAACTCAAAAACACATATATAAAAATCAAATTTTAAAGAGATTGGGGGCCCTTTCTAAAAGTGAGGGCGCTAAGACCTAGCTTGGATTGACAACAAACTTGAGCCACCCATGATTATACCTAAAACAAAAATAATACTATATTTTGTCTAGAAAGTTCAAGAATACGAAATTCCGTATAAGATTACTTGTTAATTGATGGGGATTCGTCATGTGTCATGGTATGTTAATTGGTTGTTTACTTAGGCTCTTATAATAGGCTCTTCAATATGAAAATTTTATGGTAGAAACTTATGTATTATACAAGTTGAATATATATATATATATATATATATATATATATATATATATTAGGTTAGAAACTCAAGTAATACACGGGTTGAATTAATTCAACTTGCTGTAAACCATCAGTTTTTATGAAAATTTTAATGTTGATTATTAACTATTGGTGAAATAAGAAATAATACAAATTTAAGAATTATAAATGACAAATAATGAAAATTTAAAAATTATATTTTAAAATAAAATATAATTGAAATCTTCTTATGATTTAGTAAGTTTAATAAATTTTAGATATTTAATTATTCAAAATCATTATTGTTTAATAGGAGAGAGACGGGAAACAAAAATTTAGACTTTATAACAAGTCGACACGTGATAAATAAGGTTATTCATTTTTTATAATAATGATTTGTTCTTAAACTATTCTAATTTTTTTTAACGTCAAATGTTACTTTCACTTTAGTTTACACAAATAATTTTAAACTAGTCCATTGTTTAGATTTAAAACTAAGATTTCCTCTCTAAAATGTACGTGGCTGCCTGTACCAACTATTCTAACATGTTTGCTTTTGAAACACACTATAAAGCAAATCTTTGGAATTGGAAGAAGAAAACATGATGATCATAAAATTTGCCTTTTGGCAACGCACGCTCTCTTTTCACTTCCCCTTTACGTTATTTTTAAGCAATTCAATCAACTAAAAAGTCTTTAAAAGTAAAAGTATTTTGATTTTATTTAAAAAATAAATTTTGCAATTGCTAAAATTATATTATCTATATAGACACATCATTGTAGTTAGCAAGGCTTACAAAATTGAAGAAACAAAGCAATTAGGACTAGAGTCTAGACTAGACTAGACTAGATATAGTCATTTTACTTAAATTTTAAAAACAAATTGATTTTCAAAAACTTAAACACAATGTTATGATTTGTACCTGCCATAACCTTAAACACCCCCTAAGGTTAAAGACAAATCTAAAAAGTAGTTAACACTTATGACCGTTGGTCAACTGGTACAATAGTAGCCCTAAGAATTCTCATAGCGGAGGTCTTGGGTTCGAATCCTGGCAACAGCAAAAAAAAGGGTATGTGGCTAGGTCAGAGGGTTTACCCAGTTGGGGGGTTCCTCCTGTGGTGAGCTGCCCTCGATGTTCAAGGTGTTGCCCCGAAAAAACCCAATTATCCTAGAATATCTAGCGTTGAAGTTAAAAAAAAGTTAACACTTACGCTTATGACTGACCGCGACTTACGGAGTACTAGCCAACAATACAAAAAGATCCCCTAAAAATCCCTAGCTTTTGTCTTACGTCTCCAAGAACTCCTATCACTAACCATGTACTCCGAATTGTGCAAGTCTAATAAATACTGCCTAATCTGCTCATCTCATGACAATTTTCGTCTTACTCTGCTTCTCTTCCCCTCCACTGTGAGGGTTTCCACAGTCATCACCGTTGCTGTCATTTGTCTCCTCCGCACATGTTCAAACCATATCAATCTCACATCTGTTATCTTATCTGTAATGCAAGCAACCCTTATTCTATTTCTAAAAACTTCATTTCTTATTCGATCCAACCTTATGTGCCCTTATATCCACCTCAGCATCCTCATGTAAATAGATTATTTTAACCCAAAACTAACAAATTTATACATTACTTAGTTCTAACTTTCACACACTTAGGTAAGTCATTTACCACACAAATAAACAACAATTCCCACATTTTAACCTCATTACATCAAGAACTCATAATCAACTAAAAAAATTGAGTTTTAGGTTTAAGAAATTCTTACTAAATATCATGCTCCACTTGAATTAGGTATACGATCCTCTAAACTTGTTTTCATATCTAATTTTGCAGAATTCAAACTTCTCTTCCCTTAATCATCTCATCATCGTCATTCTTCTCCATAGCACATACACAACAAACGCCCACTTTTTTGAGGCTTCAAAAGAGGTAATATATGTGGCTCTCACTTTAGCAACTTCACCCTTCATTATTCACAATTGTAAAAATGTTCACTATAAGTAATGCAAATGTCTTCTAACACCCTTTATACTCCTTTCATGTATTTATTTAAATCCAATTTTATTGAAATATAACATAACTCAACCCCAATCAACCATAATGAACAAAAAAATATAAACTTCAAAATTTATAGTTGTTTATATAAAAAGTCTCAAATTGAGATGTTACAAAACTGTATTTCCATGAATATTCTACCACAATATATAACATTATCACAATTTGAGTCCTTACAAGAAAGGAAAATTCATAAAAAGTGGTGTTAGGTCTACAAGATCATATTAGATGAAAAGGATATACTGTGTTGTGGAGAGAAAAATGGGCTCCCTAACTCTCATTCAAGACGTAGAGGTCAATTGTCGACGTCAGCTTTACAAATTCTAGTTCGTAGAAGAAAGTGGATAAAGTATATCGTGGAGAGAAAATCAGACTCTCTCACTCTAGTTTTAGACGAAGAGGTTGACCGTAGAGGTCTATTTCGATGAGTTATGGTTCCCAAATGTTTGATTTGCGAAGGATTATGATAACCCTCAATTGAAGATCACAAAGGAGAACCAAGAGTATCGATCGTTGATCACATATTAGATTGTATAAGATAATAAATAGTTTTAATCGTCCCTATGGGACATGGTGTGATGTCTCCTCTCTATTTATGAGAGATGGAAGGTTCAAATCCTGTAAAATGCAAGTATTAAAGTATTTAAGAATATATTAAAAGAGTGTTTGGGATTGTGTTGGAAAACAACTTATTAACTTATTGGTTTTTTTTAAATTCAATAAGTTAAAAAAAGTGTTTGGCAAACATAAAAACATTTTTTGTTTAAACTTTTTGATAAAGCTAAAAAGTTGTTTTTAAAAACCCACAAAATCTGGACTTTTCAAATGACTTTTGACTTTTGCAATTAAATATACCAATCTACCCCTAATAATTTCTAACAAATACATATATATATATCATCAATCATTAACAATCGATCAGAAGCTAATCCAATCGAACATTAAACAAGCGATCATTAAATATAAAAATGTCATTTTTGGTCATTTTACGTGAATAAGTTAAGTCAAACACTTTTTAAAAAACAATTGATTGACTTATTGGTTTTTCCCACCACAAAAGCTAATCCAAACACTTTTTAAAAACTTTTTTTCAAAAAATAATAAGCATTTTTAACAAAAAACACTTTTGAAGTTAAATAAGGAATCCCAAACACCCTCTAATTTCCCATTCAAAAAAAGTTAAATAGTATTAGTCGAATGAAAGAGTTTAAATGACCTGAAAAAGTTTGAATTGATATGAATATGGTTAGATTCGTCAAAGGAGATTAAAAACTCACTAAGTATAGATAATGCAATGGTAAATTGCACCCTTACATTATTGATTCACATGAATTTTCATTCACAAATTTAAAGTATGATCTATATATACCATATAATACCTCAATATTCATTTTTATTATTTTTTCCTCGTCTCTTTCTTATTAAATACATTTATATCTTTTAATAATAATAATATATTTTTAAAGAAAATACTAATTATATTAATAAAACACATTTATTTTGAATCATCCTTATTATAATTTTTTTTGAAATCTAATTATTTAACTTTTACTTTCAATCAAATAGTAAATGAAAGTCAAATTACATTAAATAGTAATTATCATATTTTTGAAACTTAATTATATATTGATTTTTATTTCTATTCTTAGTATATTTAATACATTTGTAAAATATATACATAAATGTTTAAAAAATTTTATGTATTAATATTTTTCAGTTCGTATGTATTACACGAGTTCTAAGGTAGTGTAAAGATGAACAAATGATTCGTATTTATAAAATATATAAATGATTTTCAAGTATTTAACGTGGGACTGAAAAGATATAGCCGCGAAAATGAGGGGAGTAAAGTGAAAATACAATAGTCAGAGGGATTTGTTCCTCAGCTTTTGGCAATAAATGTGTTCGGCACCACTACCCTGCTGAATGCTGAGGAAGGGTGTTCAAAGTGTCGGATATCCGAAATCTTCGGATAGTGGATTTCACTATCCGAATCCGAAATTTCGGATAGTGTGAAAAAATATATAAAAATAATATTTTTAAATTACAAAAACAATTAAAAACCTTAAAAAAATTAGAAAATATACATATAAAAATATATAAATATAATATATCGGGTTTTGATTCAAATTTTCTTATTTTTAAATAATAAAAACAATTAAAAAATATATATAAATATAATATTTCGGATATTCGGATATCCGAACTATCCGAAAATCACTATCCGAATCCGAAAATTCGGATATCCGAATTTTCGGATAATTTGGATTCGGATTTTCGGATAATTCGGGTTCGGATTCGGATTTTTTTGAACACCCCTACTGCAGAGTCATGTTGTACTTTATAATGTTTGAGTTGTTCCATTGACTTTTGAAATGACAATTATACCACTGCCTTCGTTACGAATATCAAAAATACACAAAGGCATCAATAAAATACAAAAATAGTTTTTAGGTACAGATTGGATACCATAATCATGTATATTCGTTACATTGGATACTTTATCAGTAATTTCAAACTAAGTTAAAAACATATTCAAAAATAAAAAAAAGAAAATACATCATATAATATATGTTAAAATTATATATCCACCCTTTTTTACTTAAAATTAATTATCTACGTTATATTATAATACATTTAATAAGGATTTGATTGTTTTTTTACATTAATTTTTAAGAGTTTAACAGGTAAAATTGTCTTTTATTAATTATGTGATTAAATACAAGAAAATGAGTTGAAATCTAATTATATAAACAACCAATTTCCTGTTTAACAAAATTCTTAAAACCGTTTTTATTTTATATAATTTCATATTTTATAAACTTTTATTAAACTTTGGAGTTTATATGATAATTCATCAAATAATTGTTCAAACGCTTTACCAGTGTCTGTGTTAATGTATTGAATTACCCATCGCTATCACGCGGACACTCTAATATACATATATATATAGGGAAGGGTTAAAATGGAAACTCATTTGAGTTGAGAAAACTCATGAAAACTCAATGTAACTTATTTTTTTTTTAGCCTTTTATATTACTATTTTCGTCACCAAAAAACCTAAAAAAACAAAAAAGCGCCGAGTACTTTTAAAAAAAAATCTTGAAAACATAGCTGAAATTAACGTTTTTTAAATATTGGTCAGCATGACGTCAGCAGTAACATATGTAACAAATGAAAAATAACAAAAATTGACGTTTTACATACGTAACAACGTTCAACAATTTTATAAAAAAAATCACTCAGTGCTTTTTTGATTTTTTTTTGCCAAATGTTATAATATTAGATATAGAATCTATCTAATTTTTTTTTTAATTTTTAGCTATTACATACGTTAGTAGAGAGTTTTCATAGTTTTCTCAACTCAATTGGTTTTCTTCATATACTTACCCTATATATATATAGTATTAAGTTCAGGTAAAAAAGATTCTAATTCTAAAAAAAGTGAGAAGGATTTAGAGCCATTAAATCAAATTGTAGAAAATATTTAATTGTTGAGATTAAATTGTAGGAGAAAAAGTTGTTAAACGGGTATTTTAGTCTTGGCAACTTTTGTTGACTTTTTATCAAGTCCCCCCTCATTTTAAAACGTTCATAACTTTTACATACGACATTATTTTTTCAAAAAAATTACACCATAAAAACGAGCATTTTTTTATCTATAAAACGAGTATAGTGTCGTTATAAACAAAAACGAATTTTTTTACGTTTTCCAGCTCATTGTGTAATTAGTCAGGTCAATGTGTAATACAATTTCATTGTATAATACAAGTTCATTGTGTAATACAAGTTCATTATGTTATATGTATTTATCATTGTGTTTTACGTTTTCCAGCTCATTGTGTAATTAGTCAGGTCATTGTGTAGTACCACGTTTGGTCATTGTGTAATATATGGTCATTGTGTAATACAAGTTCAATGTGTAATTAGTCTAGTCATTGTGTAATACAAGTTCATTGTGTAATTCCACGTCTGGTCATTGTGTAATACAAGTTCATTGTGTAATTATCCAAGTCATTATGTAATTAGTCAGATCATTGTGTAATACAAGATCATTGTGTAATTAGCCAGGTCATTGTGTAATACAAGTTCAATGTGTAATACAATTTCATTGTGTAATACAAGTTCATTGTGTAATACAAGTTCATTGTGTTATATGTATTTATCATTGTATTTTACGTTTTCCAGCTTATTGTGTAATTAGTCAGGTCATTGTGTAATACAAGTTATTGTGTAATACCACGTCTGGTCATTGTGTAATATCTGGTCATTGTGTAATTAGTCAGGTCATTGTGTAATACAAGTTCATTGTGTAATACAAGTTCCCCTTAGAGAAAAAGGGAGGACTACCGAGAAGACAGAGCAGAAAGGGAAATATAGACATTCCCCTCTAGGAAGAACACAACCTCCCCTTAGAAGAAGGGAAAACGGGAAAGCAGCTATAAATAGACAACATCCTTCAAGAAAATGGGGAACCCGGATTGGAGAGAACCCATCTTACTCTAGGTTCCTTCCCTTCTTATAAGTTATATACTTTCCCTAGTTTAATAATCATCTTGTTGTAGTTGGTAATGTGGAGCTTGTCTGAAGGTTTCTAAGTACAAGCTCTAAATTTTAATGCAATAAACACTTTACCTGTTTGGAGCAACACTAAGTATATGAGTTAGTCCATCTATTGTTAATTATTTGCTAAATAACATGTCCCATTAAATATCTCTTGGTAACTAGATGTCAATTGACATTTTCTACGATAATGACTACCCTTTAGTGAAAACAAGTGGCGACACTAGTCCTTTCTTCACTTGTTGATAGAACTTGCCCTATGGTGTACTTTAACATTTCTTGGGCCGATTTGCATGGTTGATTAGTCTTCATCAACCTTATTTTTATGATAGTTGTATCTTTATGGTGGTCAAAGAAAGCAACTTTTGAGTTTCTCCACCAATCAAGCTGTGAATGTCAGCGGGCTGAAATGTTAAGCTTAGACTCGGTTCGTAGAAAATTTAAACTGACTAGTTTATTTTTTAATTTGTTTTAAATTGTATGTTTTATACACACACACACACATATATATATATATATATATATATATATATATAATACTTTTAACACACTTATAATGCATAATTTATAAACTACAAAATTTTTAATTCAAATTCAATGCATAATCAAGTTCTGATAATTGCTTATTTGTCAAATGTTCAACCCAATTATTAAGCTTATTTACTGGATACAACCTCTCAAAGTCTACGAAACCGATGTCAACTTAAAGTTTGGATTTAAATTAGACACATTTGACATAAACACCCCAACTTCCTCCGATACTTCTCAAATTTTCATATGTCACACCCCGCCAAAGCGGAAACGCGAGGCGTAACATTCACTTGTTTCCAAAGCATATGATTACCGCAAACACATACATGTAATTGGATACATAATCGAGTTTAAAATATTTACATCACAAAATATCAACTTGAGTTTACAAAAGTTTAAGATTTCGCAAATATGACTCAAGGCCATGAGTTATACAAGAGAAATCCTCCCAAAAGCCGTATCCACGTGCATGCATGTATCCTACATTGCTAACCTGATGACCACGTTCAATTTCCTGAAAACATACTTAAAAATGTCAACACGAGGTTGGTGAGTTCACAAGTTATTATAAAGAGTTATCATAAACCCAGTGTTTAAATCTGATCATTTTCCGATCAGAACTCATTTGTTAAACCTGATCACTTTACCCTGATCAGAACTCTTTTGTTAAACCTGATCACTTTAACCTGATCAGAACTCTTTTGTTAAAACTTGATCACTTTAACCTGATCAGAACTCTTTTGTTAAAACTTGATCATTTTTACCTGATCAAAACCCTTTTGTTAAACCTGATCGCTTTACCCTGATCAGAACTCTTTTGTTTAAACTTGACCATTTTAACCTGATCAAAACCATTTTGCATGTATTACCAATGAATATGAATACTAATCCGATCTATTGACCCCATTTGTAAGCTTGCAAGAAATACAAAATAGTATGTAATGTACGAGACCGTAACCAAACCCCAACATTCTGTGCCTCCCCCGCCTTTCTGCGAGTAAGACAATATGTGGTCATTCGGCCATTTGGACCCCTGGTTAGCGCGACTAACCATGACCGGAGGCGTCACCCCCAATAGTACTATTCATATAATCCCGGGCTAAATCCATAGCTAATGGTTACTAATTTATTCAGAGGACTTTAAGCGCTTTACTTTTCCCTCAATACACACATACGGTCAGATCATTAGTTCAATTCATTTATATACAAAAGTCTTTTACAAGTATGTTTCCACCCCAAATCATTTCAAAACTTTAGAAAAAGGGGATTAGTGAAACTCACCTCGACAGTATGAATGCTAGCAAATATTTGGATAATAGCAGACTCGCCTATCCGTATCCTAATTACACAAGGATAACATACACGTTAAGACTACCCGTCTTAAACGCAAGTTGTTCACCCGACTTAGCAGATCTGATTGCTTTTGTTTAAATGTATTTTTAGTTTTTCAACACTTGTTTCG
Organism: Smallanthus sonchifolius; assembly: GCA_023525975.1. NCBI lineage: Eukaryota > Viridiplantae > Streptophyta > Magnoliopsida > Asterales > Asteraceae > Smallanthus > Smallanthus sonchifolius. The sequence continues at coordinate 4,894,670 of CM042041.1, forward strand.
TTATAAAAAAAATAGTTCTAAGTTACTTCCCAATGGGGCTGATGAACAGGTATCGAAACTTTCTTAGTTTCGATTGAACAGAACAGATGTCGAAACTACTTAGTTTCGATTGAGTAAATTGGGTATCGAAACTACCTAGTTTCGATCGGCAAAAATAGTATCGAAACTACCTAGTTTCGATTGGGCAATAGGTATCGAAACTCCTAGTTTCGATTGAGTAATAGGTATCGAAACTCCTAGTTTCGATTGAACAACAGGTATCGAAACTCCTAGTTTCGATTGAACAACAGGTATCGAAACTCCTAGTTTCGATTACTGAAATTTTTGATTGACAGAATCAGTCTTGCATATTTTTATGTTTTAATCTTGAATTTGACACACTTTTCTTGTTATCTTACTTGCGTTCGAACGATTTGTATGTTTAGCTACAGTTTTAAAGAAAATAATATGGATGGTATCGAGTTTTTACCTCTGAACAGAGATGATGATTTTGAGAGAAACAGAGAAGTGGTCTTGAATCTTTTGCTAAACTCTCTTTAGGAATACTTGAAATTCTTCTTAAAACACCGAATTATGGTGGATTTTTCCTTAAAACTTGACTTCGAATTGTAGAAAACTGGGAAGATTGTCGTAAGAAAAGAGGAAGATAAAAGGAGTTGTGAGAAAAGTGATTGAAGAGGTATGGTTTATATCAGAATTCTCACGATTAGGGTATGGTTTCTCTCTGAATTTTGGTTAAGAAAGTCAAGGAGTTGGGGGGGAAAAACCCACTTGTCTCGTCGATTGATTTATTTGGGTTTAGAGTTAATTGAATCAATTAATTTGATTTAAGTGTAACTTAATATTATTTAGAGTTTTTAAAAGGTAAATTAATTCGGTTTAGATTTCTCATGGTATTATAATTTTAACCAGTTTATGGCTCGTTGAAGAAAATATTGAAATCTTGGTTTGTATAATTCGTTGAGGTGATTATTTGTAGGTATGAGTACCTAAAAGTGGCGCTACATAGTAACGTCTTCGAAAAGTCCATTATTTTACTTTTACGTATATTATATGATTTAGTCTTAGAAATAAATTATATTTCAACGTAAATTTTGTGTAATATATATATATTTTTCTGGTTATTCTATTTAACCATTAACGTTCGTATTTAGTCGGGTTATACTGCTTACTTTTTCTAGTAATTCTTTAAGATTTACTAGACTTGGAATAAACTCCTTTGCTAGACTTCTTGACTTTACTTAGTCAAAATAAAATATCAGGAAATAATAAGTATGAACGTGCATTTATGTAATATGGATATTGACCTGAAATGTTGGGTGTCACATTCTCCCAATGTTACAGAGAATTTCGTCCCGAAAATCAGTTCTTGTCATTCTGACTTGGAGTGTTTGTAAACAAGGACGGGTACTTGGATTTCATTTTATCTTCCCGCTCCCACGTATACTCAGGGCCGCGCTTTGAATTCCAACGTACCTTGACCAGCTTAACACGGCTGCGCCTTGTTCTCTGAACCTTCCAATCTGTGACTTCCATAGGTTCCTCAATGAAGTGCAACTTGTCGTCTATGTGAATCTCATCAGGCGGTATAATTAATGTGTCGTCTGATAAGCACTTCTTGAGATTTGACACATGAAACGTATCATGTATATTGCTTAGTTCTTGTGGCAACTTGAGCTTGTAAGCTACAGGGCCAACCCTAGCCAAAATTTCAAACGGTCCAACGTACCTAGGGTTAAGCTTGCCACGATTGCCAAATCTTGCAACTCCTTTCCAAGGTGAGACCTTTAACATGACTTTGTCTCCCACTTGGAATTCTAAAGGTCTTCGTCTGTTATCCGCGTAACTCTTTTGTCTGTCACGGTGGGCCTTCAGACGATCCTTGATTTTGAAAATCTTGTCCGTGGTCTCTTGAATAACCTCGGGACCGGTTAAATGCTTGTCACCCACTTCTGCCCAACATAGCGGTGAACGACATTTTCGACCATACAAAGCCTCAAACGGAGCGGCTTTGATGCTGGTGTGGTAACTGTTATTGTATGAAAACTCAGCTAGCGGCAAATGAGTATCCCAATTTCCACCGAAGTCAATTGCACACGCACGGAGCATATCCTATAAGGTTTGAATGGTCCTTTCACTTTGACCATCTGTTTGTGGGTGATATGCCGTGCTCATGTCAAGACGTGTGCCCATGGCTTCTTGTAATGATTTCCAGATTCTAGACACGAATCTGCTGTCTCTATCAGAGATAATAGAAATTGGCACTCCATGCCTAGCCATAATTTCCTTGATATAAAGCCTTGCAAGTTTCTCGGTTTTATCCGTCTCTTTGATGGGTAGAAAATGAGCTGATTTCGTCAAACGATCGACAATTACCCATATAGTGTCATACCCGCTCGACGTCTTGGGTAACTTTGTAATGAAATCCATGGAAATCTGTTCCCATTTCCATTGAGGTATCTCGGGTTGTTGTAACAATCCCGACGGTTTCTGATGTTCTGCCTTTACTTTTGAACATGTCAGGCATTTACCGACATAAATAGCAATTTCTCCTTTCATGTTCGGCCACCAGTAGAGTTCTTTCAGATCCTTATACATTTTATCCGAACCTGGGTGAATGGAGTACTTGGACTTGTGGGCTTCGTCCATAACCAATTCCCGTAAGTTACCAAAACATGGCACCCAAATTCTATTCATGAAGTATAAAGTGTCATCTGACTTTGGTTCCAACTGCTTTATCATTCCTCGTAAAGCTTCACTCTGAATGTTTTCTTCCTTAATTGCCTCTTGTTGTGCCATCCGGATTTGAGTCGTGAGACTCGTATGAATTGTCAATTCTAGGGCACGAACACAGAGTGTTTTAACCCGTTCTTTACGACTCAAGGCATCTGCTACGACGTTTGCCTTACCAGGGTGATACTTGATATCACAGTCGTAATCATTCAGTAGCTCTACCCAACGACGTTGCCTCATGTTGAGTTCTTTCTGATTAAAGATGTGCTGGAGACTCTTGTGGTCTGTAAAGATAGTACATTTTGTACCATATAAGTAATGTCTCCAAATCTTGAGTGCAAACACGACAGCACCCAATTCCAAATCGTGAGTCGTATAATTTTTCTCATGGACTTTCAGCTGTCTGGATGCATACGCTATGACTTTTTCTCTCTGCATCAACACACATCCCAGACCTTGGTGTGATGCGTCGCAGTACACGATGAAATTGTCATTTCCTTCAGGAAGGGATAGGATTGGTGCACTGCAAAGCTTCTGCTTCAACAATTGAAACGCTGATTCTTGTTTATCGGTCCAATCAAACTTTTTGTCCTTCTGAGTTAACGTGGTCAAAGGCAAGGCTATCTTTGAAAAATTCTCGATAAATCGCCTGTAATATTCTGCCAAACCCAGAAATTGACGCACCTCAGTCGGAGTTCTTGGTGCTTCCCAGTTTTTGATAGCTTCAATCTTGGATGGATCCACATGGATACCTTTCTTATTGATGACATGTCCGAGAAAGTGAACCTCTTGGATCCAAAACTCACACTTAGAGAATTTGGCATAAAGCTTCTCATTCCTGAGTAGTTCCAAGATTAATTTCAAATGATGTTCATGTTCCTCCTTGGTTCGTGAATATATCAATATGTCATCGATAAACACAATCACGAATTTATCCAGGTATGGCTTGCACACGCGGTTCATGAGATCCATGAAGACGGCCGGTGCATTAGTCAAGCCAAATGACATAACTAGGAACTCGTAGTGACCGTAACGAGTCCTAAAAGCCGTTTTTGGTATATCTTCTTCCTGAATTTTCAGTTGATGATACCCTGATCGTAGATCAATTTTAGAATAGAAACTGGAACCTTGAAGTTGATCAAACAAATCATCTATTCGAGGAAGAGGATACCGATTTTTGATTGTCAGTTTGTTTAATTCCCGGTAATCAATGCACATTCTAAAGGTTCCATCCTTTTTCTTTACAAACAGGACCGGGGCTCCCCATGGTGAGAAACTCGGTCTTATGAAACCTTTATCAAGTAATTCTTGTAGTTGGCTCGACAGTTCCTGCATCTCGGAAGGGGCTAGACGATACGGCGATCGTGCAACTGGTGTGGCTCCTGGTACTAGGTCGATCCGAAACTCGACCTGTCTTGACGGTGGTAATCCCGGTAAGTCCTTGGGAAATACCTCCGAGTAATCTCTGACGATTGGTATGTCCTCAAGTCGACGTTCTTCGGGTTTCTTCTCGACGATGTGAGCCAGGAATGCACAATAACCCTTGCGTAGATACTTATGAGCTTTCATGCAATTTATCGCCTTTAACATCGTTCTACACCTTTCGCCTTGAATTGAAAGAATTTTTCCGCTTGGTAGTGGGATACGTACAATCTTCTCAAAGCATACGATCTCGGCACGGTTCTTTGATAACCAATCCATGCCAATAACAATATCAAAACTCCCTAGTTCGACGGGTAGAAGTTCTATACTGAATGTATGGTTTTCTAAACACAAAGTACAACCCTTAATGACCTCTTCGGTTTCTATTAATTTCCCATTTGTTAATTCAATTGTATAACTTTGATCTAGTTTACTGGCCTTAATACCGAGTAAGGATTTAAAATCATTCGACACAAAACTCATATCCGCACCCGAATCAAAAAGTACAGAGGCATAATGATTATTTATCGGGAACGTACCAGTGACTATGTTCGGGTCCTGGTGTGCGTCCCTTGCACCCATCACAAATGCCCTCCCTGGTGCCTGAGCGTTGTTCTGATTCTTCCACTTGGGACAATCCCTCTTGAAGTGCTTTAGGTCACCACATATGAAACATCCCGGTTTAAATTTCCCCATTCGATTGTTAGTTCGACAAGCTTGTGTGGTGTGACCAAACTTGTCACATTTTCCACACTTGATGCACACACCGGCATGATGATTTCCACACCTCTTACATCTCGGTAGGCCCCTATCATACTCCTTTCTTTCCACTGTGTTGACTGCAAAAGCTTTCATAGTTCCTTGTTTCTTAAACCCTTGCTTCTCAGACTTGTTACTTGAATTTCCCATCCACTTTCTTTTCTCCCCAAATCTACCTTCCTCATTTTCCTTCCTCTCAAACAATCCATTATGTACTGCATCATCCTTTAGTTTGAATGCTAAAGTTATAGCACTCTTGGCATCTATTGGATTAGATGATGTTACCATGCTACGAATTTGAGGCGCAAGGCCCCACAGATACCTCTCAACGCGTTTATGTTCTGGTGTGACCATATGCGGTACTAGAATCTCCAATTCATTAAAACGGTCGGTGTACCCCTCCACATCATCTCCTATCATCTGTAGGTTCCACATCTCATTTTCAATCTTTTGCAATTCGTTTTGAGGACAGTATTCATCAATCATCATGTTTTTCAAGTCTTCCCAAGACAATTGATACGCTGTCTCTCTCCCCAAAGTCTTCATTTGAGTATTCCACCAAGTTAAAGCTTTATCAGTGAGCATGCATGTAGAATACTTCACCATGCAATCAGCGGTGCATTCACTAATATCAATCACCGACTCCATCTTTTCTATCCATCTCATTAGACCTACTGCACCCTCGGTGCCATTGAAACTGCGGGGATTGTAGGATAGGAAGGCCTTGTAGGTGCACTTCCTATTTGGAGCATCTGTAGAATCACAAGTCATAACGTTATTAATTCGGATCATGACTATGCGTTACGGCTTATTTATTCTATTACCTCCGGAACCTCCGGCTGTACCGCTACCTCCTGCACCTCCTCCGCCGGTACCGCTACCATTTCCTCCACTACCATTTCTTTTTGCTTCATACTGCTCCATGGCGGCAGCTACTCGCTGTGCTATGAGTTGTTCCATGTTTGGGGAAATCGTCTCGTTGTTGTCACCAGTAGGGTTACGTGGTGTCCTTCGCTTAGGTGCCATGACGTTCTTTCTAACATAACATTTAAAAAGAAACATCATTATATAATAATAATGATAGATCATGACATAAGAATACAACAACGTCAAACGTAAACAACCATCATCACAACATAAACCATCATATACATAGTTAAAACATACATAGTACATTGTTCCAAAAGACAAGGATACAAAAGGGATGGGTTCACATGACCACATCAGTACCAAAGTTTTAAACTACATAATGTGCTATGGGCACAACCTGCCCATAATAGGTTTAAAAGAAGAAGTGGGAGTACAACCCAATCATCATGGCAAGTCCCACCATGACAAAGCTAGCCCTAGCCACAAATTCTGCAGCCAAAGTCCTTTCTTCCAGCGCCTCCACCATGTCTCGGACCGTGAGAGTGAACTGCCAGTCCATATCAGCTCTCAACTCTAGGTAGTCAGTGGCACCCTGTATGTCTCGGGTGTTGTCCTCCAGAGTCTGTACTCGAGATCCGAGCCCTTGACGTAAGCGCGTGGTTGCATCCCCATGTGCCCGAATATCATCTAGGAGATCATCAAGACGCTCCTCGTGCGTATGAACGTGTGCTACTAATGTAGGCACTGTGAGCTCCATGGCTTCCCCAGTGTGGGGTAGGGGTGTTGGGGAGTTGGAGGACTCTCCGAGCTCAAAGGTAGAGGGAATGCTCTCCATCTCCCTCCATCGTGCCAGGGTACGGGGCATCCAACGGATAGTCCCCACCGTAGGGTGGTAACAGGGTCGTTGCCTAGGTGGTTCCTCATCAATCTCCAAGTTTTCCGGGTCACGGGCTGCCAGGGTTCTCTTGCGTGGAAATCGAACCTTCTTCCTAGCACTCTTTATTATTGTGTTTTATGTTTTCCAGCTCATTGTGTAATTAGTCAGATCATTGTGTAATACAAGTTCGTTGTGTAATACAAGTTCATTGTGTAATACCACGTCTGGTTATTGTGTAATATCTGGTCATTGTGTAATTAGTCAGGTCATTGTGTAATACAAGTTCATTGTGTAAGACAAGTTAATTGTGTAATTAGTCAGGTCATTGTGTAATACAAGTTCATTGTGTAATTAGTCAGATCATTGTGTAATACAAGTTCATTGTGTAATACAAGTTAATTGTGTAATACAAGGTCATTGTGTAATACCACGTCTGGTCATTTTATAATATTTGGTCATTGTGTAATTAGTCAGGTTATTGTGTAATACAAGTTCATTGTGTAATTAGGCAGGTCATTTTGTAATATTGGGTCATTGTGTAATACCACGTCTGGTCATTGTGTAATATTTGGTTATTGTGTAATTAGTCAGGCGATTGTGTAATACAAGTTCATTGTGTAAGTAGCCAGGTCATTGTGTAATACAAGTTCATTGTGTAATACAAGTTAATTGTGTAAAACACTATGACCATTATGCCCTCTTTTTATAAACAATAAAAGGACACATGTCAAGCCCATAATCCTTTTTACCTTTTTCTTATTTTTAAAACTCTTTTTACTATAACCTAACCCTATATATATATATATATATATATATATATATATATAGGGTGAGAATCATTTGTAAACTCGTAAACCAAAAAAATCAAATTCTGATCACACATTTATTTTCATCTTATTTTAAAACAATCCTCAAAAGTCAAACACTCAATTAACTATATAAAGGGTGAGAATCCTTGTAAACTCGTAAACTAAAAAATTAGATTCTAACCACACATTTATTTTCGTTTTATTTTAATACCTTCCTCAAAAGTCAAACACTCAATTAACTATATATATATATATATATATATATGTATGTATAACAAACAACACTTTTTATGGGTGTTAGGTGACCCCCTACCTAAAGGGTAGGCACGCCAATGATGTTTATAAGGCTGCAAACGAACCACACGAACACGAACAATGTCTTGTTCATGTCTGTTCATTGAGGAAAATTTCTGTTCACAAATACATAACTGAACGAGATTTCATGTTGGTGTTCGTTCATTAAGGAATTGATCTTGTTTGTGTTTGTCCGATAATTTATGTAACGAACGCAAATGAACAAAAAGTCATTTGAGAATAAAACTAGCATTTTCATCTCAAATTAATATTACACAAATCCGTAAAAAAATAAAGATGAAGTATTTAACAATTGACATAACTATCTCTACATACTTGATATAATTATTATAAACACAATTAACAAATATTTTTAATTGATAAAATATAAACCTTTAAGACCTAACGTGCATGAACGAACACATTACCGAACGTTCACGAAAATAAATAAACAAATGCGACCTCTGTTCATGTTTGTTCATTTAACTAAAAGAACGGAATTTCTTGTTCATGTTAATAAATGAACGAATATCAACGAAATTTTCGCCAAATGGTTCACGAACTGTTCGCTAAACGTTCAGTTCGTTTGCAGTCCCAGATGTATATGTCTATATATTGCGTAGGGTAAAATGCTCAGTTTTAAAGTAACTTAAACATTTAAATGAGATGAGCGTAAATCTTAACCGCATTTATGCAAGGAGACCTTCTGTTTGGGCAAGGTCGTTCAATATAAAACCAATTTTAATTAAAGAAGTTCAAAAAGTAATTAAACATATGTATCTATTGTTTTAACTATAATACATAAGCCATGTATGTGACCCCATTCTCCACTCATTTCCTCTCTCACACTATGTCTATCCAACCCAATGTATACGTGGTTCAGTTTCCATGGTTCGATTTCACCTAAAATTAGTTTTGTATTAAACGAACCTTACTCTCGTAATTTTTTTTCTTTTTTATACCATATAAATACAATCCACAAAAGAAAATACTAAAAATGAGAACAAATATTATGATAGTTATATCTTTATGGTGGTTTATAGAAGGCAACTTTTGAGTTTCTCCGCCAAGCAAGATGTGAATTAATTATGGTCCTTAATTTGAAATTGATTTTCCCATACTTTACACATAAGCATGCGAAGTGCAAAAGTCTCAAAAGAATCAACCTGCCCTTTTGGATACTTTTGCAAAAGGATAACCTTATTTTAGTCTACTTTAATTGTTCGTCAAGTTTTTTACTTTATGATTTTTTTACTTAATCTATACTATATAATAAATAAAGGTTTTTAGTACCACGTGTCACCTTCATATTGATTCTCATCATTTTTTCCCCGACTCTCTCTCTTTTATTTAATGTACTTTTATCTTTTAATAATAATATATACTTAAAGAAAATACTAATTATCCTAATAAAACACATTTATTTTAGATTATCCCTTATTATAAAAAACTTTAAAAATTAATTACGTAACTTTTATTTCAATCAAATAGTAAATGAATGTCAAATTACATTAAATATTAACGTATTTTTGAAACTCAATTATATATTAATTTTTATATATTTTGAGTTTGTTTCTATCATTAGTATATGTAATATATTTTTACATCTATAAAATATATACATAAAAATTTAAAAATTTTATATATTGATATTTTTCAACACGTGTGTAAACACGAGATCTAAATTAGTAAATCATAAAGTTAGGGTTTAACATGTGTTTTAAAAGTTGAGACGAATCACTACAATCAAATTCTCGGGGGCATGAGGCCTACAACATCTCTAATTGATTTGAAATATACAAACTACAACATGTTTAAATAATAATATTAAGATAAGTAACTAGTATCAATTGAAGTTTTAGGAAAAAAATAGCATATTCAACTTAATTGATGGTGAAAAAAAACTAAAAACCACAATGCATTCTATTTTTAAAAAATAGGTAACAAACAAAAGTTATTAAAGATAAACGAAATTGTTAGAAAATTAAACAGATTAAAAGCGTATATTATATATAGGATTATGGATGAGAAAAAAAACGTGTCGAAGTTTGACAGGAGAAGGTACTACTTAAGTACACTTTGCTTTAATATGTATAGTAATTATATTTATTTTTTAATAATGTTATTTTTATGTATATCTAGTAAATTTTCATTTACAATACCCATCGCATTCTTTAATTTTAAAATTAATGTATCTTATATAACTATAATTGCTCGTGAGGTGGAATAGTGCAATTTAACTCCTTTTGTTCAAAAGTTTTGTTTTTTTATAATAGTGCCTTTTAACCTTTTTTGTTTTTACCACAAAAGTTTTGTTTTTTTTATAGAAATGGCACAAAAAGTTTAACCTTGTATTTCTTTTTTGACAAAAAGTTTTTTTTAGTTTTTCACAAAACTTAAATAGAGTAAACTTTAGTTTTTTTTTCCTAAGGTTTGATTTTTTATAAAATTATAACAAAAGTTCAATAGGTTTATTTTTTAGTAAACTTTCGTTAACTTTTTTTTAAACGGTATGTACAGCTTTGTTTAGTTTTTTTTTGTGAGCGATCTGATTTTTTTTTGTATCGTACGCTATAGCAAGTCTATGATTCTACCTAAGTTTTATCACCGTGGACGAGCCGGACCAATAACTATCAAACTCCCGCCGTGTAGCGCGAGGGAAAAAAACTAGTTCTTAATTAGTTCACAAAATTATACACATAATATAAAATTCGGATCTTTTCTTTATTATTACTAGTTTTAAAGGAGAAAATCACCAAAAATAAATAGTTGAAATGGGGTGTAAATGATGAATGAAGAAAGTTAAAAAGGGTGTTATTACCAGAAGTGAAAATTTGGCATAGGAAGTAGAGGTGCATAAATCGGATTTTTTTTGGAACCGGATCCAGATCGGATAAGTCAACGTTGGTCAAGGACCAGATCCGGTGGAACCGGTTCCGGATCGGATGTGTGAGGTTTGGAACCTATTGGAACCTTTTATCCGATTTTGTCCGGATTTTTTATGTCCGATTTTTGTCCGGTTCCAAATTTGTCCGGTTTTTATCCGGTCCCTTGGAAAACCATATAACCGGTTCCAGATCCGGCGGTTCCAAAAATATCCGATCCGGCTCCAAAAAAACCGATTTCGGATAATCCATTGGATCGGATCCGGATCCGGTTATAATGCCCACCTCTAATAGGGAGTGCCTAAGACTAATCAAGAAGGGAAAACAAGGGTGTGAGGTTTGATGTAACGGTAAAGTTATTTAAAGTGAAAGTGGTAAAGATTTTCTTGAGATCAAGGGGATCAAGGGTTTGAGCCTCGTCTGTGACAGATTAATGTAACTTATTGATGTAGTGCAAAACACACATCTTTATTACTATTGTTTTAGTGTGTTTTATCTTTGTTTGAGTCGTTTTTAGTTCGGTTTGATTCTTTGTTATGATTTCAGGTGCTCGTATGGAATACAAGTCAAATTAATAAGAAACCGAACAAAAGAAGAAAGCCGGAAGAAATAAAGGAAAAAAAGTTGGACTTTTATTCCTTCGCGGTACGCGAAGGAGAAGGCTACATCTCTCGTGGTACGCGAGAGAAATGAAATCCGGCCCCGACTAATTAGCGGTACCCGAGAGGCCGTAAAATCCGAGAAAACCCCTAATACTAATTAAATAGGAATTGTAATGCCATAATAGAAGATAGTTCGATTTTCAGCCTTCAAGAGAGGTGTAGAGGGTGATTTTGAGGGTTAGGAGAGCGATTGAAGGCTAAAGGTGAAAACTTTGGATCCTGGGTTTCGTTGATTTAGCGTTTTCGGTTTCAAAGGTGTAATCTTTGAGTTTGATTTTTGCGTTTAAACCTTTGATTATGTTTATTACTTCTGTGTTGGATGTTTTGAATATGGTTCTTGGCTAAACGTTTAATACTACTTAGGTTAAGGATGAATGATTGTTAAAGTTAAGGTTTTTATCGGTTTTGGATTCATGTTTTGGGTTTGATGCTATTGTAACAGATATGATTGTGATTGTTTGATGAATACGCATGCTTAATTTATGTTAATTATTGATTAATCATTCCATAGCGTCCTTGTGAATGTCTTTCATGTATGGTTACGTATTAGATCGCCTACTTTGTGTTTGTGATTGGTGTACGGTGTGCTAGACATAGTAACCTGTAGGAATATTGATTAATAATCTATTAAAGTTGAGTGTTCTTCTTGTCTAAATACCGAAAAAGTGATAGGCAATCGATTAATCTTCGGTGTTAGAACCCTGAGTGAAATCTGTCTGAGAGGAAGTTTCTTTAGGAATTTATCGTCGTTGTTAATTCATGTCAAATAGGTTATTTCAGATTACTCCTTGCATCTCATAGATTATTATCGATCAATGAGTCATAGTTTAGATTGTTAAAATCCAAATTGTCTTAAAACATTAATAATGGTTTGACATGATTTATAACACTGTTAAAAGTGTTCTAAAAGCTTAATCCAAATATTTTATGATTTTTGAAGAAATTAGTGATATTAGTAAATTGACCCAAAATGAAACTATGATTTACCTTTATAATGGTTTAACTTGTGTAAAATACTTCCATCATTGTTTTGAAAACGATATATATTTGAGTGTTGAATGTGTCATAAAACAATTTTATAACTCATTTTACCTACCAATATTATCAGTTATAAAATCATATATTGCAATGAACTATGTGTTAGATAAGAATACTATAAATAGTATGTTGAATATCGGTATGTAAATTAAAATGATTATAACAAAGTGAACATCGAAAGCATATGTAAGGTAAGTGTATGGACATTGCAAAATGGGATATACATTAAAATCGGTGTTTTTCTTTAAAATTATACAAGGAAATCAATTGTTTGATATTATTAAATTTTAATCATGCAAGTATTGTGGATTTCTGAAATTTCTTGCCATTTAAGTAGTTTATATGATCATGTTTATTAATAGCATAACTTTAGAGATTCTGCCAAATTAAAAGAAGTGATCACAAACATAGTGAAATTTGTTTGGTGGTAAATACTAATACAACGGTATTTATTTGAAAGTATAAAAGTAAAGCATGGCATCAATACAATACGGTATTATCGGCTTGAGCATACCGTCCATACCTATACCTCGTCGGTACCATAATGGTTGGGGTGGTGTACCCATGTGGTACTTGATGCCACATCATCCTTGTCGTCCCTATACTTCATCCACACCCACTGCTCTTATCAAGTGACTTCTTATTGCCCACTAACAAAACTAATACAATTATGAACATGAAACTCGTTCTAAGATATTCCTTCCGAAGTTAATGGTTCATTTTCTCATACTAGGTAACACGTCACATGACATCAAATTTATTTTTTAAACCTATTTTATGCATAAATTAAATCTTTATAAAAGCTTTATGATATTTATCAACCGAGCTCACACATAAAAATTTTATATTAAGTTTATTTAAAATCATTTTACTTCATTAACAAGTAAACGTGTTTTAACTTAAAAAGAAGAATAAATGTAATTAGTAAAATCATAATTTGAAAGTAAATTAAGTAGATTTATATCTAACAAATAAAATATTAGTTGAAGTAATTAATTAATTTGTTAAGCTAAAAAGAAAACAAAGAAGTCAACCAAGAGAGAAATATGGTCACCTTTTTCTTTCTTTCCTGCCTAAGGTAGGAGGCCTTGGCCCAGAAAAAAAGTAATGTTATCCGCCCACCTAATAATATTAAATAATATTCATATTAATTAATATTATATATACTAATTCAAAATATTAATTAATATTCATATTATTAATGTTATCGGCTAATATCATTTTAATCAATTTAATTAATTAATATTATATATACTAATTCAAAATATTTATATATACTTATTTTATTAAATGTATTTTATAACATAGGCAAAGGACCAACACAAAATGATTGGTTTTGAAAATTTGAACAAAAAGTCAATATCTATTTTTTTTCTTGATTTCTTGAAGCAATTTTAGGGTTATTTTCGAATATACCCACCATACAATAATAATCGAAGAACCATATGCATGATTCAAATATACCCCTTTGAAGCATGTCATCAAGGTCAAACTTTGAAGCAAAAGTCAACAAAAAATGATTCATCCTCCCCCACCTTTTGAAATAAAGGTTTGCTAACTAAGGTTCTTCGTGAACTCAAAAGCAGAACCTTTAAACCAACCGTCCCCCTTTTCACAATGTGAAAGCTACAAAAGAAAAAAAAAAGTGGCTTTACTTTTTGATGGAAAGATACAATCAAGGAAAATGAGGTTTAAATAGTGTAAAGACTTGTTCACAACTATATGCTTACACAAGTCATTTTTAACTTTATTTAATGAAGTTTGTTAATTCAGATACGATTTTTGGGTTATTCTGATAAGATATTACTCGTGCAAACACGATTTATATACACATATATGAGTTACTCCATCTGTTGTTAACTGTTTGAGTAGAGTCCCATACCGGCTCTATGTTAGATATGTGAGTTAAATAATATGTCATATCAGTTATCAAATATCGTCTTTTTATTTCTTGATAACAGATTAGGTCACATTTGCTACGAAAATGACTATCATTTTGTGATAACAAGTGGCACTACTAGTCCTTATCCTCATTTGTTGATAAAATTCGCCCTATGGTGTACGTAACACTTCTTGGACCGATTTAGCTGATTTGTCTTCATCTCCCCTATTTTCGTTTGATAATATAGGCTACTTTGTTATTTTTCGGACTTTTCTAATCAAGATCCATAAATTTAAGGATAAGATGAAAATATGGAGGAAGAGTGACGCGTGAATGCACCGGCGTTCATAAATACATTTGAGTGTTGCTTCTTTTTGGTAAATGGTTGCACTAGTACAAAAAAGGAGCTTTTAAAGCGGTTATTTTGTTCTAATAAACCGGTTAACAAACCGTTATAAATGTATGCGTACATGTACACACATCGATCTGTTGTATGATATGTAGGTTAAAAGGCTTAATTCTAAAATAATTTAAATGAAAGGAGCCTAAACCCTAACCACACTCAAATAAGGAGGTCCAGAATAGGTGCATATCAACATATCAAGTTAAATGAGACACATACTCTCAACGAGAACCGTTCTACATGTACCTATGTACTTCAATCGTGATATATAAGTTGGTTATGTAATTTGCATAATTCATTTTTTTTTCATTCTTCCACTATATTTAGCAGACACTAACATATAACTGGTTTGATTCTCATAGTTCTTTAATTAGTTCCCTATGAATACAAATCATAAAATAAAATACTATGCAAGCAATATTGTGATGGTTATATATATTTATGGTGGTTACATAAAGCAACTTTTCTGCATTAAGCAAGATGTGGAATTATGGTCTTTAATTTGAAATTGATTTTCCCATGATTTACACACAAGCATGCAAGTGCAAAAGTCTCAAGAGAATCAACCTTCCCTTTTGGATAGTTCTATAAAAGGATAACCTTATTTTAGCCTACTTTAAATGTTGGTCAAGTTTTTTTACTTATTAAATCATAAACTTAGGGTTTAATAAGTGGCGACCAATCTTTTTAAGTGTAATCAAATTCTGGGCCAACAACACCACAATTATTTGAAATAAACAAGATGCAACATTGTTTAAAGGGGAATTGCATACATCCCCATCTAAACTTGTAAAATTTTATATTTCTTCAAAACATAACTTTTCAATACATAATGTACAATACTTTTCAAGCATGATTTGGGAAAATATACAAATTTACAAGTTTAGAGTGAATATATGCAATTGCCACTTGTTTAAATAGTAATATTAAAATAAGTAATTATTGGGGATATTCTGATGGTAAACAATGTATTTCTATCAGTATTTCTATCAGTAAATGGTGATGCTTCGAATCCTACATTTTGTAGGTTTTGATAGAGTTAGTTAATAGGACTATAGGAGTAAATTAAGTGTAATTGAAAAATTAAATAATTGGTATCAATTGAAGTTTTGAATATAATGTTTTTTTTTCTAAACAACAAATTTTTACACATAAATATCAGCAAACCTTACACTTATAAAGATTTGAACACATACTATTTTTATCGGGAGCAAATGCCATACCACTAGAGCAATAGGTTGATTGAACTTAGTTGATATTTATTTGTTCTTTCTTTTTCTAGGATTGATTAGCAATAATCTATATATAAATGGAATACTTTTCAAATAATAAACATTAAAGTTTTTACATATTTGATTTTCGAATAGCAAAAAATAGGTTACATAATTATGTAAAATTTCTAATATAAAACATAAAAGCTTTTTCATATAGTAAAGCACACGAAATCAAGTTTAATGATAGGCGGTTGTTATTGTTACAGTCATACTGTAAGATAAAAAATAATATATTCAATTAAAAATTTGTTTGATTTTTTCAATATTACTTGGTATGGGCCCTTTGATAGTTGGATCTCATAAATTTATGAAAAATAATATTAAAAAGTTTTTTAGACACATATCTATACTATATAATAAATAAAGATTTTTTAGTGTCACGTGTCGCCTTCATACCCATTCTCATCATTTTTTTCTCGCCTCTCTCTCTTATTTAATGCACTTTCATCTTTTAATAATAATATATTTTTAAATAAAATACTAATTATACTAATAAAACATATTTATTTTTAATTATCCTTTATTATAAGAAATTTTAAAATTAAATTATGTAACTTTTATTTCAATCAAATAGTAATGAAAGTTAACTTATATTTTTGAAATCCAATTATATATTAATTTTACATATTTTGAGTTTGTTTTTAAATATACTATATGTAATATATTTTTGCACATGTAAAATATATACATAAAGATTTAAAAATTTTATATAATGATGTTTTTCACCCCGTATGTAGACACGGGATCTAAACTAGTTTAAATTAATATATCAAGCATTTATTAGAAAGAGTATTGGCAATAAATTAGTATGTATCTTGTTTCCATATATAGAATGCATTGATATCAAATATGTACTTTTCAAGTTTCAACTACATTTTGGGCCACTTCATAAATCGTTTCTTATCCTACCACAAGACCAAGGCATACAATAATAGTTGATTTTGATGGCAACAAATTTGACAACAATCCATGAAGGTCATGGGATTTTATTTATCATTATTTATGGGAGATGATTTATATAAAACGGTTGTGCATATGTATCCCTCTATTTGATTATATGTTAACTGAAGAATAAAATTCATTAAACAATCTCAGTAGTGTTATTTTCAAGCAAAGAGTTTATGTTATGACGGACAAAAGTGTAGATCTAAGAATATGATTGGTGGATGTGCGAGTTAGCAGTTTTAATAATCATCCTTATAAGTCCGTTTCTTATTATAATTGAGATTTTTGACCCATTTTAAATGATTTTTCTTTGTTCTTAAGGGAAATTAAAACGTTAATTTTTTTTTAGTTTTGGTTTAACAGTTAACCGAACCGAACCGAATGACTACCTATAACCGATTAACCGAAACCATATTAACCGAAACCGATCGCTTTTCAAAATCCTTTAACCGAATGACTACCAATAACCGATTAACCAAAAATTTCAGTTTCTTTTTGATGATGGCTCAAAACCGAACCGAACACACCCTACATGGACTCATTTAAACAAAATCAAGAGGGTGGTGTGGAGAGGTAAAATGGGAAAACTCTATCATTGTTGTTAGGCCCATTTTTTGTTAGGCCCATTGAGGGTTACAGATTCTAGAAAATCATCCGAACATTAATACACTATATTGGCCATGTTGGGCGAGAAGTCGAGAGAACTATAAAAAGAGTGATCTGGCCCATTTAAGTTTTTGCTCAAAGTTAACAATAATAATAATAATGACGCCGAGCAACTGCAAAAAAAAAGTGACATAAAGTGAGTGATTATAAATAGAGAAACCTCTTTATTTGAGAGAATTAAACCATATGTTCTATGCTCTTTTTTGTTAGATCGGGTAAATAATAAATATTTTTTAGTGCAAAAATTGGGTATTTAACCGAGGTTCGAATTTTGCTTAAAACAAGCTCAACTTAAAATCGTTCCGATTGTAAACTTACGGACTTGGATCGGCTTGGTTTGTAAACAAGCTGATCCCGAGCTAGGCTAGGCTGCTCGTGAGCCAGGTTTGACTATAATAATAAAAATAATAATAATACACAAATATAATCAGTGTTTAAGGCCGGTCGTGTTAGATTACGCTCTCGAAAAGAGCCTCGGTGACAGCCGCAGATTTGCGCAAGCCAACCCACTATTTATATATTAAATGTATTGGAAGGACGGAGTGGTACTTTACCTACATTTTAAGACACTTAATAGAGTTAATGACTACTTAACAGAGTAAAATGAGGGTGTTCCGTCCTTCAACTCTCTAAGCTCATTTTAAACTTTAATCCCATATCGAATGGGAGAAACAAAAAAACAAATGTTGAGTTTGATAAATAGAGGTTTTGTTTTTTTATCTCTATCCCACATTGATGACTAGAGAACTTCATTGTGGTAATCTCCTATAAAAAGGGAGTACCATTTTGTTCTATCCAACATTGCTAAAAATCTATTTGCGTAAAATTTGCTTGCTGGCTAGACCGGTTCTTAAACAAAAAAAATTGGTATTGGTTATGATTGTGGCTCAAAACCGAACCGTCCCGACCACACTCTAAAAATCACCAACTAAATATTTATAAAATTACAATAATAATAATACTCAAATATAGTCAGTATTTAAGGCATGTCGGGTTACATTACGTTCTCCAAAAGAGACTCGGTGACACTCGCCGTTTTGCACGAACCAACCCACTATTGATCCAATTTGTGGTGTTTTATATTCTGTTACAAAACTATTAAACTAAAAATTGAATTAAAACTAAACCATTTTAACACCTAACCGAATTAGTTTTTGGTTTCAAGAAATTCAATTGTTTAAACCAAGGAAATCAAAATCATATATATATATTTTTTTTTGAAAGACAAATTTTCTTGAGTTTCCAGGATTTGAACCCAGAACTTTGGTGTTAAAAGACTTTTCTCTTACCATTGAACCACCATCCCAATGACATATATTTAGCTCGTTACAACGCTGACGTGGAGGACCACAGTCTCGCGTTTAGATACTCTTAAGTGCTAATGTGGCATTAGATTTTGCCTATTAGAAAAAAAACATTACTTACATTTTTTTAGTTTTTATTAATTTTTTAATTATAAAGAATTTAAATATTTAGTAACAACCCAAGACACCCGATCGCTCACATTTACATATCTAGCAATAAGCTGATAACAACAAACTGCTCAAGGAAGTTGAATAGTTTGTTTAGATAAATAATTTTGTTTTTATATTAAGATGTTGACCGTGCATGATTATATTTATAATAAATATAGTGTTATTATGATATCACTGTTTGTTACAGGGTGATTAGATTATAGATATTACATGATTATTTCTAGTAGTTATTCTTCTTTATTTTTGTCATGATTATTAATTAAGATTATTTCATAAATAAATATAGCATCATTTTTTTAGGTGATATTCGTCGGTGATATTCCGTTGGCAATGTGCTAGTGCATAAACCATTTTCTGACGAAAGCCCGTCGATAACTTTGTGACGAATTACCGATAGATCTTTTTCCGGCAAGTTCAACATTTCTCCGACCAGTTATCACATTTGCGATGGATTTCCGTTGCTATTTTGTTTAATTTAAAAAGAAAAATATTTTTATTTCCAGTAATACAAATACCATAAAATTATATTATTATTAAAAATAAATAAACGAATAAACTATAGATCAATAATTTTTATTAATAACAAAAATAAATACAATATTTTTTCTTACAAAAAATAAAAAGAAACATCTGATCGTGAGGACTGGGATACGATGCATCATCATTTCGGCGAGCTCCTCGAAGTTCATGTACCTCTGCTATCAAACTAGCGATGGTATGAAGGAGCTTAGCGAACTGGGCATGTACAGTGGGATCCTGATTACGTTAACAAATTAACGGTTGATGTGTGTAAAGTGTATACATTTTTAATAATGATTTTCCACACAAAATGAGTATTAAATAAAGAAATGATTATCACCTTAGCACTAAACTACACACACAATAGGCGTGTGTACATATTGTATAATAATGTAGCTTTTGGTAAGAATCAAGTATCGATCCCAATAATAAACCTTTGACACTGTCTAGCCGATCAAGTAAAAGATTTGATATTTTTATATTTTTAAACTAAATAATAAAGAAATAAATGATAGATAAAAGACAGGGAAGATAATCAAGTAAGAGAGAATATTCGGTTACACTTCCAATCCACTTAGACAAACAATGACAATATATGATAAGATCATTTTATACACGTATAACACGGAAATAGAAAAGACTCCCGTCAGTGTTATCTAATGATATGACTCTTCAGAAAGTTTAAAATGATGTTAACAAATTAACCACCTAAAATCATTATATGCAAACATAATGATAACATTATGTTGAATATAAAGATGACCTAATATCGATTAATACTTTAAGTAACCATAAAACAATAAACAAGTGCACATATCGTAGCGTAATATAGTTTCGGTAACAATCAAGTATGAAACCACTGGACATAGTAGCTCCCAATAATCAACCATTGCTATTGTATTACCAAAATAAAAGATGGATGGGTGGTGTTTAAACTAAAGAGCATAAAATGTAAATAACATAGCGGAAAACTATCAATAAAACAATATATCACTTAGGTTTGTATCCACTTGGTGGTAAATCGATATCTTAATGACTAGTCTGAAGCTAACATAATATGTGTGTGTGTGTTAATGTATGTTCGTGTTAGGGGTGTTAAAAAATACCCGAATCCGAAACCGAACCCGAACTATTCGAAAATTCGGATATCCAAATTTTCGGATTCGGATTCGGATAGAGATTTTCAAAATTTTCGGATAGTTCAAATATCCGAATATCCAAAATTTTACATATTTATTAATTTTTTTAAATTAAAAATAATTCATTTTTTAAACCCTACTTTACTCAAATCTTAACCAGTCCCGCCCCCTCATTTTTCAGCCTCACTTACTCTGTTCCTACCCCCAATTGAAAAAAAAACCCTACCATCCATTGTCCATCGCAGATTCGCAGTCGCTCAACCGGCTGACGACCACCACCGGTACTCCGGCCTTCCCACCGGTCGAAGACCACCGCACCACCACTGCTACTCCGCTTCTTCTCCACCATTGGTATTTGTAAGGTAGTGGCTTGGCAAAGAGGTAATACACCATGTTTGATTTCTAAGAGGGAGAAGAATTACTTTTTAACCTTTTGGTTCTAAAGAAAACATTAAACCACAGGATTTGTTCTAAAACCAGAGTAACAATTGAATCTGATACTTCATAATGTTCTGAAGCAAATCATGTGATGATTGTGACTAATAATAATAATGTGTTCTTAATGTTCGATTACATTATTTGCTTCTAATTAACTCATTTTTTTTGCCCATTTGGAACTTCTAACAAGCATACGAATTTTCAGATATCTATTTAAATATTCGAATCCGTATCCGAAATCTTTAGATATCCGACTTTGAACACCCCTTGAAACAGTTTTAAAACTTGGTTACTATATGAAGTTATATATTTGTACTCCAATAGGAAGTTATATATTTGTACTCCTATAGTCCTATTGACATACGATATGTATTGAAATCTATGGACTTACATCAAACATATTGAAACTTTGCTCTGTTGTCTGAATTTGTATTTGCTTTTGCTTCTTCTGTAAAAGGGGAAAAAATAAAAAACCACATAGGAATATAGGATTTTTATGGACATAGATCAGATATATGAAAACTTACGTCTTCTTCTTCAAATCGGCTTTTTGCAGGTCTTTTTGTTTGCTTCCATTGTAAAGGGAAAAATAAAAATAATAAAAATCACTTGGTGTCCCTTAAAGAGTGTAACCAAGTTAAGCCACTTATTTAAATGTTCGTATAATGTGTCAAATGATAAAATACTGAATTGATATTATTGAGATCACAAGAAACCCTAAAAACCTAACTGAGTCTGTGGGCTCATACTAATAAACCCTAGTATGATAATACAATCTAATGTAATGTTCTATGTTCAAGTAAAGTTCACAATAAGCCATTTATAACTTAATATTATTTAATTGTTCTATGTATAATGTTCTATGTTCAACTACCCAAGTTAAGTTCACAATAAGCAACCATGTTCAATTCACAAATCAAGAATATAAATTCCATGTTCATGTAACCAAATTCAGTTATAACTAAGTTCAAGAATCAGTTATTCAAAATCTTGTGGTTTTTATTATTAAAGAATTTTCAGATGACTGCAGTGCAGCACCTAAACTAAACTTACGGTTATTAAACAAATAAACAGATTTAAGATTTACACCCGTCCGGTTTCTCGGGTATATTTGGCCCAAGATGTTTCCTTGTTGCTTCACATTTCAAAATCCAAAATTACAACGAACAAACCTTATGTTCAAATCAGGCATTAAGAAGCAAGCAGCATAAATGAAATGAAACATTACTCATGAAATGAAACATTACTCATGAAATGAAACCTAACCCCCACCGAAAACCAAACACAAAAGCCTAAAACAACATATAGATGAAGAGTGGAAGCAATTTTTGGCTAAGTAGAAAACACCAAAATACAGTTTAGCAATTTATAATGGTGTTTTTTTGTATGTTTCCTTGTTGTTTCACACTTTAAAACCCAAAATTAATCTAACAATGAACAAAGAAAGATGAACCAGATGCAATTTCAAACTAAGAAAAGATTCAAACTTATCTTTGATGTTAAACAAACTGATGAACAAGAACCTACATCATAACACCTTTTACGTGTTCTCATCTCAAATGACAGGAGATGGGTGGGTGTGGGAATAATAATGACCCTATGACAGTCCTTCCCTAGAAAATGGACAGGAGGATTCTGTTTAAACATTTTAAAAGCCAAACTTAACCCAAGTTCGATTCTCTCTCCAACCTTGGGCCTTTTTTTTAAACAACTCCTTTTTCTTTTCTAGATCAATTTTAGGTTAATTAAAAAATACAAAATTTAATCGGGTATATTTGGCCCATGATGTTCCCTTGCTGCTTCACATTTCAAAATCCAAAATTACAACGAACAAACCTTCTGTTCAAATCAGGCATTAAGAAGCAAGCCGCAGAAATGAAATAAAACATTACTCATGAAATGAAATGAAACCTAACCTCCATCGAAAACCAAACACAAAAGCCTAAAACACCATACAAATGAAGAGTGGAAGCAATTTTGGGCCAAGTAGAAAACACCAAAATACAGTTTAGCATTTTAGAATGGTGTTTTTTTGTATGTTTCCTTGTTGTTTTACACTTCAAAACCCAAAATTAATCTAACAATGAACAAAGAAAGATGAAACAGAAGCAATTTCAAACTAAGAAAAGATTCAAACTTACATTTGATGATGAACAAACTGATGAACAAGAACCTAGATCATAACACCTTTTACGTTTTCTCATCTCGAATGACATGAGATGGCTGGGTGTGGGAATAATAATGACCCTATGACAGTCCTTACCTAGAAAGAGGATAAGAGGTTTCTGTTTAAACATTTTAAAAGCCAAACTTAACCCAAGTTCAATTCTCTTTCCAACCGGCTTTGGGTCTTTTTTTTAAACAACTCCTTTTTCTTTTCCAGATCAATTTTAGGTTAATTAAAAAATACAAAATTTAATCGGGTATATTTGGCCCAGATGTTTCTTCTTGCATCACATTTGAAAATCCAAAATTACAACGAACAAACCTTCTGTTCAAATCATGCATTAAGAAGCAAGCCGCAGAAATGAAATGAAACATTACTCATGAAATGAAATGAAACCTAACCCCCCATCGAAAACCAAACAAAAAAGCCTAAAACAACATACAAACGAAGAGTGGAAACAATTTTGGGCCAAGTAGAAAACACCAAAATACAGTTTAGCAATTTATAATGGTGTTTTTTTGTATGTTTCCTTGTTGTTTCACACTTTAAAACCCAAAATTAATCTAACAATGAACAAAGAAAGATGAACCAGAAGCATATTCAAACTAAGAAAAGATTCAAACTTACCTTTGATGATAAACAAACTGATGAACAAGAACCTACATCATAACACCTTTTACGTGTTCTCATCTCAAATGACAGGAGATGGGTGGGTGTGGGAATAATAATGACCCTATGACAGTCCTTCCCTAGAAAATGGACAGGAGGATTCTGTTTAAACATTTTAAAAGCCAAACTTAACCCAAGTTCGATTCTCTCTCCAACCGGCTTTGGGCCTTTTTTTAAACAACTCCTTTTTTTTCTAGATCAATTTTAGGTTAATTAAAAAATACAAAATTTAATCGGGTATATTTGGCCCATGATGTTCCCTTGTTGCTTCACATTTCAAAATCCAAAATTACAACGAACAAACCTTCTGTTCAAATCAGGCATTAAGAAGCAAGCCGCAGAAATGAAACGAAACATTACTCATGAAATGAAACCTAACCCCCACCGCAAACCAAACCCAAAAGCCTAAAAAAACAAATAGATGAAGACTGGAAGCAATTTTGGGCCAAGTAGAAAACACCAAAATAAAGTTTAGCATTTTATAACGGTGCTTTTTTGTATGTTTCCTTGTTGTTTCACATTTCAAAACCCAAAATTAATCTAACAATGAACATAGAAAGATGAACCAGACGCAATTTCAATCTAAGAAAAGATTCAAACTTACCTATGATAATGAACAAATTCATGAATAAGAACCTAGATCACAACACCTTTTACGTGTTCTCATCTCAAATGACAGGATATAGCTGTGTGTGGGAATGATAATGACCCTATAACAGTCCTTCCCTAGAATGTGGACAGAACGTTTCTGTGTAAACATTTTAAAAGCCAAACTTAACCCATGTTCGATTTTCTCTCCAACCGGCTTTGGGCCTTTTTTTAAACAGCTCCTTTTTCTTTTCTAGATCAATTTTAGGTTAATTAAAAAATACAAAATTTAATCGGGTATATTTGGCCCATTATGTTTCCTTGTTACTTCACATTTCAAAATCCAAAATTACACCGAACAAACCTTCTTTTCAAATCATGCATTAAGAAGCAAGTCGTAGAAATGAAACGAAACATTACTCATGAAATGAAATGAAACCTAACTCCCCACTGAAAACCAAACACAAATACCTAAAACAACATATAGATGAAGACTGGAAGCAATTTTGGGCAAAGTAGAAAACACCAAAATACAGTTTAGCATTTTAGAATGGTGCTTTTTTGTATGTTTCCTTGTTTCACACTTCAAAACCCAAAATTAATCTAACAATGAACAAAGAAAGATGAAACAGAAGCAATTTCAAACTAAGAAAAGATTCAAACTTACATTTGATGATGAACAAACTGACGAACAAGAAACATAGATCATAACACCTTTTACGTTTTCTCATCTAGAATGACAGGAGATGGCTGGATGTGGGAATAATAATGATCATATGACAGTCCTTCCCTAGAAAGTGGACAAGAGGTTTCTGTTTAAACATTTTAAAAGCCAAACTTAACACAAGTTCGATTCTCTCTCCAACCAACTTTGGGCATTTTTTTAAACAACTAATTTTTCTTTTCTATATCAGTTTTAGGTTAATTAAAAAATACAAAATTTAATCTTGTATATTTGGCCCATGATGTTTCCTTGTTGCTTCCCTTTTCAAAATCCAAAATTACAAAGAACAAACCTTCTGTTCAAATCAAGCATTAAGAAGCAAGCCGTAGAAATGAAATGAAACATTACTCATGAAATGAAATGAAACCTAACCCCCCATCGAAAACCAAACACAAAAGCCTAAAACAACATACAAAAGAAGAGTGGAAACAATTTTGGGCCAAGTAGAAAACACCAAAATACAGTTTATCATTTTAGAATGGTGCTTTTTTGTATGTTTCCTTGTTGTTTCACACTTCAAAACCCAAAATTAATCTAACAATGAACAAAGAAAGATGAAACAGAAGCAATTTCAAACTAAGAAAAGATTCAAACTTACCTTTGATGACGAACAAGAACCTAGATCATAACACCTTTTACGTTTTCTAATCTAGAATGACAGGAGATGGTTGGGTGTGGGAATAATAATGACCTTATGACAGTCCTTCCCTAGAAAGTGCACAGGAGGTTTCTGATTAAAATTTTAAAAGCCAAACTTAACCCAAGTTCGATTTTTTCTCCAACCGGCTTTGGGCCTTTTTCTTTTCTAAATCAATTTTAGGTAAATTAAAAAATACAAAATTTAATCGGGTATATTTGTCCCTTTATGTTTCCTTGTTGCTTCAAATTTCAAAATCCAAAATTACAACGAACAAAACTTTTGTTCAAATCAGGCATTTAGAAGCAAGCAGCGGAAATGAAATGAAACATTAATCATGAAATGAAATGAAACCTAACCCCCACCGAAAACCAAACCCAAAAGCCTAAAGAAACATATAGATGAAAAGTGGAAGCAATTTTGGGCTAAGTAGAAAACACCAAAATACAGTTTAGCATTTTATAATGGTGCTTTTTTGTATGTTTCCTTGTTGTTTCACATTTCAAAACTCAAAATTAATCTAACAATGAACATAGAAAGATGAACCAGAAGCAATTTCAAACTAAGAAAAGATTCAAACTACCCTTTGATAATGAACAAACTGATGAACAAGAACCTAGATCATAACATCTTTTACGTGTTCTCAACTCGAATGATAGGAGATGGCTGGGTGTGGGAATGATAATTACCCCATGACAATCCTTCCCTAGGAAGTGGACATGAGGTAGGCCCGTTGTTTTTACCCGTACCCGGTTAACCCGACCCGAATAACCTTCACCCGAACGGATTAAACCCGTACCCGAATAACCCGTAACCGATTAACCCGAAAACCGTTTAAACCGATTGTTATTCGGGTCGGGTTTCGGTTAGACTTTCAAACATCAAAAACCCGAATAACCCGAACCAATTAACCCGAATAAACCGAACATTTATAAACATGGTTTATAAATTACAATCTTATTACTATATCACTAAATTAATAGATGAATTGTTCCTACCTTTCTATTTACAAATTATAATCTTATTACTACCAACATAGGTTCGCATAATCTAATACTTATTCATTAATCTATTTCTTAATATTTTTTTATCTAGTATACCTTTGATTGATTATTGTTAGACTAGGACAAAACACTTGTTATTTGAAGCTTTAATCTCTTGGAAATATGCTTATTTTTATTTTACATACGCCTTTATTTTATGTTTATAAACTTGATTCATTTATTTTTTTCAACAATGTGCCCCTACCCGAAACCCGACCCGATTAAACCGAAAACCGATCTACCCGAACCCGATCTACCCGAATGTTATTCGGATCGGTTATCGGATAAATTTACACACACGAAAAAACCGATTAACCCAAACCGATCTACCCGAAACCCGAATAAATTACCCGAACAACACCCCTAACATGAGGTTTCTGTTTAAATATTTTAAAAGCCAGACTTAACCCAAGTTTGATTCTCTCCAACCGGCTTTGGGCCTTTTTTTAAACAACTACTTTTTCTTTTCTAGATCAATTTTAGGTTAGTTAAAAAATACAAAATTTAATCGGGTATATTCGGCCTATGATGTTTCCTTGTTACTTCACATTTCAAAATCCAAAATTATAACGAACAAACTTTCTGTTCAAATCATGCATTAAGAAGCAATCCGCAAAAATGCAATGAAACATTACTCAAGAAATGAAATTAAACCTAACCCCCCACCAAAAACCAAACACAAAAGCCTAAAACAACATATAGATGAAGAGTGGATGCAATTTTGGGCAAAGTAGAAAACACCAAAATAGAGTTTAACATTTTATAACAGTGCTTTTTTGTATGTTTCCTTGTTGTTTCACACTTCAAAACCCAAAATTAATCTAACAATGAACAAAGAAAGATGAACGAGAAGCAATTTCAAACTAAGAAAGATTCAAACTTACCTTTGATGATGAACAAACTGATGAACAAGAACCTAAATCATAACACCTTTTACGTGTTCTCATCTCGAATGACATGAGATGGCTGGGTGTGAGAATAATAATGACCCTATGACAGTCCTTACCTAGAAAGTGGATAAGAGGTTTTTGTTTAAACATTTTAAAACCCAAACTTAACCCAAGTTCGATTCTCTTTCCAACCGGCTTTGGGCCTTTTTTTTAAACAACTCCTTTTTCTTTTCCAGATCAATTTTATGTTAATTAAAAAATACAAAATTTAATCGGGTATATTTGGCCCATGATGTTTCCTTTTTGCTTCCCATTTCAAAATCCAAAATTACAACGATCAAACCTTCTGTTCAAATCATGCATTATGAAATAAGCCGGAGAAATGAAATGAAACATTACTCATGAAAGGAAATGAAACCTAACCCCCATCGAAAACCAAACACAAAAGCCTAAAACAACATACAAATGAAGAGTGGAAGCAATTTTGTGCCAAGTAGAAAACACCAAAATACAGTTTAGCGTTTTAGAATGGTGCTTTTTTTGTATGTTTCCTTGTTGTTTCACACTTCAAAACCCAAAATTAATCTAACAATGAACAAAGAAATATGAAACAGAAGCAATTTCAAAATAAGAAAAGATTCAAACTTACCTTTGATGATGAACAAACTGACGAACAAAAACATAGATCATAACACCTTTTACGTTTTCTCATCTAGAATGATAGGAGATGGCTGGGTGTGGGAATAATAATGACCATATGACAGTCCTTCCCTAGAAAGTGGACAGGAGGTTTCTGATTAAACATTTTAAAAGCCAAACTTAACACAAGTTCGATTCTCTCTCCAACCGGCTTTGGGCCTTTTTTTTAAACAACTAATTTTTCTTTTCTATATCAGTTTTAGGTTAATTAAAAAATACAAAATTTAATCGGGTATATTTGGCCCATGATGTTCCCTTGCTGCTTCACATTTCAAAATCCAAAATTACAACGAACAAACCTTCTGTTCAAATCAGGCATTAAGAAGCAAGCCGTAGAAATGAAATGAAACATTACTCATGAAATGAAATGAAACGTAACCCCCCATCGAAAACCAAACACAAAAGCCTAAAACAACATACAAACGAAGAGTGGAAACAATTTTGGGCCAAGTAGAAAACACCAAAATACAGTTTAGCATTTTAGAATGGTGCTTTTTTGAATGTTTCCTTGTTTTTCTGACTTCAAAACCCAAAATTAATCTAACAATGAACAAAGAAAGATGAAACAGAAGCAATTTCAAACTAAGAAAAGATTCAAACTTACCTTTGATGATGAACAAGAACATAGATCATAACACCTTTTACGTTTTCTAATCGAGAATGACAGGAGATGGTTGGGTGTGGGAATAATAATGACCTTATGACAGTCCTTCCCTAGAAAGTGCCCAGGAGGTTTCTGTTTAAAATTTTAAAAGCCAAATTTAACCCAAGTTCGATTATTTCTCCAACCGGCTTTGGGCCTTTTTTTAAACTGCTCCTTTTTCTTTTCTAAATCAATTTTAGGTTAATTAAAAAATACAAAATTTAATCGGGTATATTTGTCCCTTTATGTTTCTTTGTTGCTTCAAATTTCAAAATCCAAAATTACAACGAACAAAACTTTTGTTCAAATCAGGCATTTAGAAGCAAGCCGCGGAAATGAAATGAAACATTAATCATGAAATGAAATGAAACCTAACCCCCCACCGAAAACCAAACCCAAAAGCCTACAAAACATATAGATGAAAAGTGGAAGCAATTTTGGGCTAAGTAGAAAACACCAAAATACAGTTTAGCATTTTATAATGGTGCTTTTTTGTATGTTTCCTTGTTGTTTCACATTTCAAAACTCAAAATTAATCTAACAATGAACATAGAAAGATGAACCAGAAGCAATTTCAAACTAAGAAAAGATTCAAACTTACCTTTGATAATGAACAAACTGATGAACAAGAACCTAGATCATAACATCTTTTACGTGTTCTCAAATCGAATGATAGGAGATGGCTGGGTGTGGGAATGATAATTACCCCATGACAATCTTTCCCTAGAATGTGGACATGAGGTTTCTGTTTAAATATTTTAAAAGCCAGACTTAACCCAAGTTTGATTCTCTCCCTAACCGGCTTTAGGCCTTTTTTTAAACAACTACTTTTTCTTTTCTAGATCAATTTTAGGTTAGTTAAAAAATAAAAAATTTAATCGGGTTTATTTGGCCTAGGATGTTTCCTTGTTACTTCACATTTCAAAATCCAAAATTATAACGAACAAACTTTCTGTTCAAATTATGCATTAAGAAGCAATCCGCATAAATGCAATGAAACATTACTCAAGAAATGAAATTAAACCTAACCCCCCCATCGAAAACCAAACACAAAAGCCTAAAACAACATATAGATGAAGTGTGGATGCAATTTTGGGCCAAGTAGAAAACACCAAAATAGAGTTTAACATTTTATAACATTGCTTTTTTGTACGTTTCTATGTTGTTTCACAC
Organism: Smallanthus sonchifolius; assembly: GCA_023525975.1. NCBI lineage: Eukaryota > Viridiplantae > Streptophyta > Magnoliopsida > Asterales > Asteraceae > Smallanthus > Smallanthus sonchifolius. The sequence goes on from CM042041.1 coordinate 4,924,993, forward strand.
TTCAAAACCCAAAATTACTCTAACAATGAACAAAGAAAGATGAAACAGAAGCAATTTCAATCTAAGAAAAGATTCAAACTTACCTTTGATTATGAACTAGAACCTAGATCATAACACCTTTTACGTTTTCTCATCTAAAACGACAGGAGATGGCTGGGTGTGGGAATAATAATGACCTTATCACAGTCCTTCCCTAGAAAGTGGACAGGAGGTTTCTTTTTAAACATTTTAAAAGCCAAACTTAACCCAAGTTCGATTCTTTCTCCAACCGGCTTTGACCTTTTTTTTTAAACAACTCCTTTTTCTTTTCTAGATCAATTTTAGGTTAATTAAAAAATATAAAATTTAAACGGGTATATTTGGCCCATGATGTTTCCTTGTTGATTCATATTTCAAAATCCAAAATTACGACGTACAGAACTTCTGTTCAAATAATGCATTCAGAAGCAAGCCGTAGAAATGAAATGAAACATTACTCATGATATGAAATGAAACCAAACCTAACCCCCTACCGAAAACCAAACACAAAAGTCTAAAACAAAATATAGATGAAGAGTGGAAGCAATTTTTGACCAAGTAGAAAACACAAAAATACAGTTTAGCATTTTATAATGGTGCTTTTTTGTATGTTTCCTTCTTATTTCACACTTCAAAACCCAAAATTAATCTAACAATGAACAAGGAAAGATGAACCATATGCAATTTCAAACAAAGATAAGATTTTAACTTACCTTTGATGATGAAAAAATTGATGAACAAGAACCTAGATCATAACACCTTTTACATGTTCTCATCTAGAATGACAGTAGATGGCTGAGTGTGAGAATAATAATGACCCTATGACAGTCCTTCCCTAGAAAGTGGACATGAGGTTTTTGTTTAAACATTTTATAAGCCAAACTTAACCCAAGTTCGATTCTCTTACCAATCGACTTTGGCCTTTTTTTTAAACACCTCCTTTTTCTTTTCTAGATCAGTTTTAGGTTAATTAGAAAATACAAAATTTAATCGGGTATATTTGGCCCATGATGTTTCCTTGTTGCTTCACATTTCAAATTTAAAAATTATAACGATCAAACCTTCTGTTCAAATAAGGTATTAAGAAGCAAGCTGCAGAAATGAAATGAAACCTAACCCCTCACCGAAAACCATACCCAAAAGCCTAAAACAACATATAAATGAAGAGTGGAAGCAATTTTGGGCCAAGTAGAAAACAACAAAATACAGTTTAGCATTTTATAATAGTGCTTTTTTTATGTTTCCTTTTTGTTTCACACTTCAAAACCCAAAATTAATCTAACAATGAACAAAGAAAGATGAACAAACTAATAAAAGATGAATCTAATAAACCCAATTTTACAATGAACAAAGAAAGATGAACGAGAAGCAATTTCAAACTAATAAAAGATTCAAACTTACCTTTGATAATGAACAAACTGATGAACAAGAACCTAGATCATAACACCTTTTACATGTTCTCATCTCGACAGGAGATGGGTGGGTGTGGGAATAATAATGACCCTATGACAGTCCTTCCCTAGAAAGTGGACAGGAGGTTTCTGTTTAAATATTTTAAAAGCCAAACTTAACCCAAGTTCGATTCTCTTTTCAACCGGCTTTGGGCATTTTTTTAAACAACTCCTTTTTCTTTTCTAGATCAATTTTAGGTTAATTAAAAAATACAAAATTTAATTTGGTATATATAAAAAAAGCTCAACCCCTTCGTCCCCCAATTGTAACAACTTTCATTTGTTCACGTTTTTACAATGTCTTCAGAATCAGAAGTGACGTTTTACTGGTCCGCTCGTTGGACCGGATGACCTCATAGTTGAGTTAAAAATAAAAACTATATATATATCAAATGTTCACATTGTTTAGGTCTTGGTCACTCGCCTCAAATAGTCATTTTTATCTTGTCGCATCACTAGAAATATTTATGAACCTTTTTCATGACCATTGTGACCCGTATCGGCTCCTCCACTCATTGATATATGACTTCTCCCGTGTTCCCGCTTTCAGTGGCGAACCAGGAAATTTTTTTATTGGGGTCGAAGATTTTTTGGGGTCGATTGTCAATAATTATTTTTTTAGCCCGAGTCGGGTTGGGTCGGGTCGGGTCGGGTAGGGTAACAAAACAAAACGATGAAAACTAACAAAATTATAAACGAACAATAATAATATGATGTTTGTCATTAGAAATGCATAATTAAAAAACAATATCGCTATAATTGTTCTCTACGGGTTTTCATTTTTTGAAACCGAACCATTACATCATGTATAAGAATTTTTCTAAGCAACTCTTTTTCAATATAACAAAAACGACTATCAACTCTTTTTTCAATAGTTAATTAGGTTTAAAATATTTAAATGGGTATTGAGTTTATTTTTTATTTGAGCCTATTTTATTTAAAGGTTATTTGATTAAACTATTAAAGGTTTGGTTTAAAAGTTTTATAATTAATGGATTATGGATCAACTGTTATAGGGTTAAAGGTTTGATTTAATTGGTTTTTATTTATAAAAATCTATAATCCTAAAAAAATATTTCTTGAGGGTCGGCGTCAAAATTTTATAGGGGTCGGTGTCAAAATTTTACGGGGGGCGCTCGGAAATATATCATATATATAACAAAGAAAGAAAAAAATTTAACGGTGCCGGCCGACCCGCCGACAATAGGCTAGGTCCGCCAATGCCCGCTTTCAGCACACGAAGCAGTAATTACACCAAATGCTACATCCGTATTAAGAACCGTATGATCAGATTCGAACTTGTTTATACTGCGCCTTAAAGAAAGCTTAGCCACTAAAAGAGAAAAAAATAATAATAAAGTCGTGATATGCCCAACAAGATATCAGCACGTGTTTCAAAGCATTCCTATGTTTTCCTTTCCTCTAACGTTTGTTAAATATTAGACAAATTGCCAAATAAGTTTTTGCCATATTTTGACCTATGAAATAATTTATTTGCATGTTTATCACTATTACCGATCAACATATGTTGCATGAATTTACAATATTCTTTTGTTTTCACTTTAATAAAATATACATCAGTTATAAAGCAAAATGAGGTTTTGGTCCCCGTGGTTTGTTTAAATTTGCTATTTCAGTTTAAAAGTTTAAAATTTGCCTTTTTAGTCCTTGATGTTTCATTTACATTGCAATTTTCGTCCATCTCGTTAACGTATTTTGGACTGAAATAACAAATTTTACCTAACCACAAGGACGAAAATTGCAATGAACATGAAACCCTAGAGACGGAAAAGACAAATTTTACACTTTTGGACTGAATTAGCAAATTTGAACAAACCAAAGAGACGAAAACCACACTTCACTCTTTATTATATGTGTTTAGTTTTTTACACTATGTGCCAAATGAAACAATGTGATCTCATAAACCAAAAGGGATATTTACTTTCTAGTGTTAATGCGAACTTTGGTCCGAACTGATTGTTATTATTATTATTAGGGTGAATTTCATGTATGTCCCTAAAAACTTGTTAAATTTCATATACGTCCAAACCAAAATTTAAATATCAAATATGTCCCTTTTTAATAATTAAAATATCATGTATATCCTTCTCTAATAGCTAGAATATCATATTTATCCTTTTTCTAGATGTTTTATGAAAAACAAATAATAATATGACTATTTTACCCTTAAGTTCTTAAAACTTCTAGATTTTATTTCTTCTATTTTAACAAGTCAATTCTTAATTCTTTTTTTTTTTATCAGTTTTTTCCCTTTTTGTATGTTTTTTAAATTACTACTCTTATTTCACTTTCTTATTCAAACCTCTGCAAAATACAACAAAATTTTCAGTATACTCAGAATCAGTTTTCAATTTGCGTAACCAAAACAGTCTTGATGGTTTTATAAACAACCAAATCAATGAAGTATGGATAATGAAGATCTAAAATTACGTCCTGTTAAAACTGTCAGAGGAAGTCATCCACTCTCGGAAAAGAAAAGAAAAAGCAACACATAGATGGGTAATCGATCATAGTGTCATTTTCACTGAAAAATATATTCATCATAGCTTTAGGGCTGCCACTAGAGATGTTTGCATGGTAAAATCTGGGAAAAAAAGGAAAAATGATAATTAAATGGACTTACTCAAAAATCAAAATAAATAAATAAACTCGATCTACTTATCGGATTACTTACATTAGTGGAAGTCAGTTACTTAATTTAGACTCAATCCATTGGTTTTCATCTCTCCTTTGAGGTTTCCACTTCTGGACTGGGCGCCTCTCGTCCGCCCATTGATTCGGCCGCATACCAGGAATGCGTTCATATAAAATTAACCAACACAATATTAAAAAAAAAGACAATGTAAAATGATGAGAACAATTGTTCAGTAGATAGTGTAAATTTTGGGTCGGCAGACTACGAATCTAAAAAAAATTCTATGTCTGAAATTGTAGACCATATCTCCAAAACAGGAGCAGTTCCGATGAAACTGTGTTGAACGGAATGAACGAAATCACTTTTCTCAAGCCACATTTGGGCTTCCTTCATAGATCTATGCAGTTGGTCCTCAGTTGCCTTTGCCCAGTTGACGCTTTCATATGCGTCAAGATTTATTACCAACCACTGTGACACCCGGCAAATTTCAGTTAAAACTGTTAACTCAAACTCCGTTATCTCACGCGAACTCAGTTAGCCTAGTTAACTATTTTATAAACCTCAGGGACTCATTCTGTCAATATGTCAACCGAAAATATAAGGACCAAGGTTGTAATTACCACAAACCCAATATGTTGACTTTGTAAAGTCAAAATCGAGCCCCTTGAGTCCAAATCAAACCCGTAACTTGCATGGCTAATGAGTAGCATTGATGAATTCGAGCATAACCTATCAGTTTTCCATGCGTTTAATTCTGTATTTGTCACACCCCCAAAATCCACTAACGGAGTTTTACCGTTAGGAGCGTGACATACCAGGATCTCAGTCATTAGTTACTTTGAACGACTCTATATGAGTTTAAGAAAAACCACTAGTATTGCTCATAGTCACGATGCAACACCAGTAATGAAAACACTGATTTAATGTAAGATTTGCGGAAGCGAAAAGTTAGATGAAAAGCATGCGCCAAAAATAAACAATTCAACAATAAATAAAATAAATAATTCTTGAGTTTGAAAATGATAGACTTCGAATGCATGCATGCCTTAGCTTGTGCTTGTGCCTTAATTACCTGAGAAAACATGCTAAAACGTGTCAACACTATGTTGGTGAGTTCACAGGTTTCAATGTTTGTAAAGTTTACTAGATAATACCATTTACAATTTATATCATAGGTAGCTAACCTAGTACATGTTACTAAAGCGTTTCGACACCGAAGCTGACTGTTCATGTTTGTACTGCCTCCCACCATGACTATCATAATCAATGGTGAATGTTTAGGTCAATGTTACACCCGTTCGACTACCTGTCGTGTTAGCGCGACTAACGCGGGTGGGGCTTGTCAGTGCCCAGTAGTACTACTCAAGATTACCTCGCTAACCCATATACTAACGGTTCGATAAGTAAGGACTTTCATGATATGTTTGCGCTTTGTACACAAGTGATATAAAAGAAATGTAAGATCTAAATGTTCGTACCCATGTTTTCTCCCCCAAGTTTAAATCATAAGAAAATGGGCCGTGAAACTCATCTTAGAGTATGTGCGAAAGAAAATGAACTTAGAATGCTTGACGACTAACTGCCACCTATAAACACCGGTTTATAAGTGTGTGTTTGTGCAAGATGATAGAAACCCTTAGTATCCAAACAATACTATTGTTTAAGTTTTTAGAAAAGGTTTGCAAGTTTGACCAAGTTTGACTAAGTTTGACAATGTTTGACTAAGTTTGACCAAGTTTGACTAAGTTTGACCCGACGACCCGTTGGTGACCCGTTTAGTGATTTTATGTTTGTTCAGTATAACACTTCTATATTATACACAATGATCATGCTGTAGCACTTAGCAACAAATCCTATTTGTTCTAACAAGATAGCAAGTTTCCATAAATAGCAGGTTTCTATAAATAGAAAGTTTCTAAAAATAGCAGGTTTCTATAAATAGAAAGTTTGTTCATGATTCGTGTTTCTTGAAATTATCATTGTTATTATGCTTGTAAGGTTACTATAACATGTTCTTGATCATCATATCACATAGCAATTGCATAGAACTTAACATGTATGTCATATTTTCAAGTAAAGTTTCCATCTTTAGTAACCTATGCGAGATATGCACGATTTCAAGAATCCAACACATTGCAACATGTTATTATATCCTAACTAACATGTACCAATCATTAAACCATATCATGTATGTCTAAATAGCAAGTTATAACCACTTTTAACAATTAAAGTTTCCTTATTTGGAAAGTTCGCAAAACCGATCTAGGTATTCAAAATCTGATTTCACAATTCATGTAAACATGTATCAAGTAACACATAACCATCATCACATCCTCCTAATCATGTCTAACATGCAAGATAGAAATCATGAAAAGTTTCCTCTTTTAGTAAATCGTCTATTACTCGCTTTATTCACACAATCAACACGTCAAATCAATCCTAGATCTTTCAACTAATATAATTACAACTATATTAATCATAATCCACGTCTAGCATGCGATTCCTATATGTCACATAATCAACAAAATTCAATTTACACATCGTATAGCAACTAGGGTTTCATACACGTTCATAAAATCATCAATACGATACAACAACATCAAACAATTAACTAATTTATTATCATATTTCAAAATAATCATGTTTGGATAATCTAGGGTTTTGATCTCAAAAATAAAATTGAAAAAGTGACGGAATAAGATGAAACGACTTACGTAGAGATGTTAGAAACGCCTAGACTAGCACGTATCTACTTCCGGATTCACGATCGGGGCTCGAACGAAGGTGCTTTGGGTTGCTTGAAGGTTCGGTCGAGTGAGGTGTGGGGAGGGGGGTCGCGACGGCTTCTAGAAAATGGGATTAGGGTTTAACTTTTTTTTTTAAATTTATATATATCCTTAATTGTGTTTATGAGTTTTTAAGTTGGACTTCAAGTTTAATTAAAGCCCGTAGACTCTAATTAATTTAAATGACACTTATTTAATAATTATAAATTTTGATTTATATTTTTATAAAAACTCCAACTTTTATAAAAATATTGCATGCGGTTAATATTCGATAAACACGTACAAGAACAATAATATTCACATAATTCACGTAAAGTCACGTAATCACACAAAGTTCACATAATTTATAATAAATATAAATTATTAAATATTCAAATTATTTATTTTAATTAATCACCAACGTTCTGGGTTTAGACTCTATGCAATGCACGTGTGACTAACTGGGATAACTGAGTTTGAAACGAAAAATGTTTGAACTAACGAGGTTTGAGTTAACGGAGTTAACCTGAAATTGTCGGATGTCACATCATTCCCTTGTTGAAAGAATTTTCGTCCCGAAAATTAAACGAAGTCCGTAACGTCTGAAACAAAAGTTTAGGTTTGTGACATCATCCCCTTGTTGAAATAAATTTCGTCTCGAAATTTAGTTAGTACCTTCCGTGTTTGCCGTTGACTGTTTGAAAAGGTGAGGATACTTTTTCATCATCTGATCCTCGCGTTCCCATGTGAACTCCGGTCCACGCTTCGAGTTCCAGCGAACTCTGACAATAGGTATCTTACTGCGCTTGAGAGTCTTGACCTCTCGGTCCATGATTTCGACTGGTTCCTCAATGAAACGTAGCTGTTCATCAATTTCCAACTCTTCGAGTGGAACTACAAGTGTCTCATCTGACAGGCACTTCTTTAGGTTTGAGACATGAAAGACATTATGCACTCCATTGAGTGTATCTGGTAGGTTAAGTTGGTATGCTACTGGACCGATCCTTTTCTCTATCTCGAATGGTCCAACGTAACGCGGGTTTAACTTTCCTCGTTTCCCGAAACGAATTACACCTTTCCACGGTGAAACCTTTAATAACACTTTGTCGCCCACTTGAAATTCTAGCGGTTTTCTACGCTTGTCTGCATAACTCTTTTGACAGTCACGAGCTGCCGCCATACGATTTTGGATTTGCACGATTTTTTCTGAGGTTTCATGCACAAGTTCAGGACCCGTAAGTTGGCTATCTCCAACTTCAGCCCAACAAAGTGGTGATCGACACTTTCTCCCATACAAAGCCTCGAACGGTGCTGCTTTGATGCTAGTATGATAACTATTATTGTAAGAGAATTCCACTAAAGGCAAGTGAGTCTCCCAACTGTTACTAAAATCAATCACACAAGCCCTTAACATGTCTTCTAGGGTTTGAATGGTACGCTCACTCTGTCCATATGTTTGAGGATGGTATGCTGTGCTCATATCCAGGCGCGTGCCTAGAGCTTTCTGTAATGATTGCTAGAAACGTGAGGTGAATCAGGCGTCTCTATCGGAAATGATGGAAATTGGCACTCCATGTCTAGATACTACTTCTTTAAGGTAGAGACGAGTTAACTTTTCCATTTTATCGGTCTATTTGATAGCAAGGAAATGAGCGGATTTTGTTAGGCGATCCACTATCACCCAGATTGTGTCACATCCAGTAGGGGTTCGGGGTAATTTGGTTATGAAATCCATGGAAATCTGCTCCCATTTCCACATTGGTATTTCCGGTTGTTGAAGTAATCCGGATGGCTTTTGGTACTCCACCTTGACCTTGGAACAAGTCAGGCACTTGCTCACGTAGGTGGTTATGTCGGCTTTCATGTTCGACCACCAATACAAAACCTTGAGATCGTGATACATCTTGTCGGATCCCAGATAGATAGAGTATCGGGATTTGTGAGCTTCATCCATGACTAGATCTCTTAGGTTTCCATATACTCATATACTGGTATCCATATTCGTTCCGCGAAGTAACGAATACTGTCTGCTTTAACCTCAAGTTGTTTCTCCATACCACGAGTGGATTCCAATGATAAGTTCTCCTCTTTTAAAGCTTCGAGTTGGGCATTGCGGATTTGTTCGGGTAATCCTGTATGAATAGTGAGTTGTAATGCTCTAACCCGTCGGGGTTTGGTTTCTTTTCTGCTTAGGGCATCGGCCACCACATTAGCTTTGCCCGGATGGTACTTGATTGCACAATCATAATCGTTTAATAACTCGATCCAACGACGTTGACGCATGTTCAACTCTTTCTGCTCAAAAATATGTTGAAGACTCTTGTGATCGGTGTAGATGGTGCACTTGGTACCGTACAAGTAATGTCTCCATATCTTGAGTGCAAACACCACAGCTCCTAACTCCAAATCGTGAGTCGTGTAGTTCTTTTCGTGGATTTTTAACTGTCGAGAAGCGTATGGGATAACCTTGTCGCGTTGCATCAACACACAACCGAGACCTTGGATGGAGGCATCGCAATACACCACGAAGTCATCCGTTCCCTCTGGTAGAGATAAGATAGGTGCGCTACATAGTTTCTGCTTCAGTAGCTGGAATGCTGGTTCTTGAGTCTCGCTCCAATTATAGGGTTTATCTTTTTGGGTTAAGGAGGTGAGGGGTTGGGCAATCTTTGAAAATCCTTCGATAAAACGACGGTAGTATCCGGCCAATCCTAGGAATTGCCGAACTTCGGTTGGAGTTGTGGGTGCTGCCCAATTCTTGATAGCTTACACTTTGGCTGGATCGACATGTATTCCCTTCTCATTGATCACATATCCTAAAAATTGAACCTCATGAATCTAAAAATCGCATTTGGAAAACTTCGTGTACAGCTGTTCCTGTTTCAGTAGCCCAAGGATCAAACGCAGATGCTCCTCATGCTCTTCCCGACTCTTAGAGTATATGAGAATATCGTCAATGAAGACAATGACGAATTGGTCCAAGTAAGATTTACACACACGGTTCATGAGGTCCATGAACACCGCGGCTGCGTTGGTTAATCCAAATGGCATGACCAAAAATTCGAAATGGCCGTACCGGGTTCTGAATGCAGTCTTGGATACATCTTCATCTCGAACTCTCAGCTGATGATAACCAGATCTCAAATCGATTTTTTAGTAGAAACTTGACCCTTGAAGTTGGTCAAATAGATCGTTAATGCGGGGTAGTGGGTAGCGGTTCTTGACTGTTACTTTGTTTAACTCTCGGTAATCAATGCACATGCGGAAAGTTCCATCTTTCTTTTTGACAAATAGAACTGGAGCTCCCCATGGAGATGGGCTCGGTCGGATGAAACTTTTATCCAACAACTCTTGCAGTTGTGTGGATAGCTCCTACAACTCACTTGGTGCAAGTCTATATGGTGCTCGAGCAATAGGCGCTGTTCCGGGTGTTAGGTCAATCTGAAATTCGACCTGACAATGAGGTAGAAGACCAGGTAGGTCTTCAGGAAATACTTCTGGGAATTCACGAACGATAGGGATATCTTCTAACTTTTTCTCCCAGGTGGACTTGTCAGCGACAAGGGCTAGAATTGCGGTATGACCCTTACGCAGACACTTCTAAGCCTTCATGAAAGATATGATGCCCATCACTGCACCACTTCTTTCGCCCTGAACGGATAGGATTTTTCCACTAAGAAGGGGTATACGAACGATATTCTCACTACAGATGATCTCAGCTTGATTTTTAGACAACTAATCCATGCCCACAATTATGTCAAAACTGCCAAGTGTAACTGGCATGAGATCGATGTCGAGTTTGCGACCAGATTGTTCTAATTTACATCCCTTGAGAATGTGGGTTGCCTCGATTACTTTACCGTCTGCTATCTCTACGGTATAATGATGTTCTAGTAAAGTTGGGTTTATTCCTAACCGACTACTAAGTTCTCTGGATATAAAACTTCTATCGGCGCCAGTATCAAAAAGTACAGAAGCATAATGATCTTTTAAGAGAAACATACCGTTCACCACGTTCCGATCATTCCGAGCTTCTCCCGATCCAATCACAAATGCCCGGCCCTTTGCACCATTTCCGTTGTTATTACCATTTCCACCCTGGTGGTTATTACCATTTCTATTACCGCCCTGATGCTTGTTGCCATTTCCATTCCCGTTTCCGTTTCTCCTCAACTGCGGGCAATTTTTCTTGAAATGCCCTTCTTTACCACACTCAAAACAGCCTTTGGGTGCGTCTCCAGGTGGTGTCTATTTGTTCTGCAGATCTACTCTACAGTCTTTGGACAAATGACCCATCTTTCCACACCGGTTGCAACGATACCGGTCACACGATCCATGATGGTGGAAGTTACATTTGTTGCACTTCGGGTACTTGCCAACATAAGAACTCTGATTCTGCTGAGAAGAGTTAGACTGACTGTTGTTTTTTGACGGTTCAAACTTACGGTGTTGCTGTTGCTGAGAAGGTGGGTTTGACTAGAAGGTTTTGGGGAATGAACTGTCAAACTTCCGCTTGTTGTCAGTTTTCTTTGATAACGCACCTCTAGGGGGTAGGGTGCCCTGAGCGACTGCCTGATCGGTCAGCATGTGAGCCAACCTGATTACTTGCTGGATCGTAGTGGGATTTGAAGATGTCACCATGCTCTGAATTTGCGGGACCAAACCATCAATAAATTTCTCGATCCTCTTATAGGGAGGTGTTACCATTTGCGGACACAAGTTCGCCAGTTCATGCGAACGAGTAGTGTAGGCTTCAATCTCAGATCCTGCCATCTTGAGATTCCAAAACTCGCCCTCAAGTTTCTACACTTCATCGCGGGGACAATACTCCTTCCGCAGCATAGTCTTGAATTCGTCCCATGGCAACGCATTTGCCATCTCAAGAGTTAGCATTTGCACTTGGGAGTTTCACCAAGTAGGGCCGGACCCTCAAGTGTGCCAGATGCATACTTCACCTGATTATTTGGTGGACAATTGCACCTTGCAAAAGCGGATTCAGATTTCTCCATCCAGCGGAGTAAGCCAACAGCCCCTTCGGCTCCACTGAATGAGTGAGGCTTACAATCCATGTACGCCTTGAAAGTACAAACCTGCTGGTGGTTGTGTTGACCTCCAGCATTAATAGCGGCGTGAGTAGCTGCTACTGCTTCAGCCACACGCTTATTTATGAGTGTCGTGAGCTCGGCTGCAGTCATGTTAATGTTTCCGCGACCACCGCGTCCTCTGGCGCGTCCATCACGTCCATTTCCTCTTCCAGACATTTTCTTTACATTCACAACATACACTAATGAGAAAAATACATCACATTTTATCATCATACAAGTACCAGTAAGCAAAGAAATTCAAACCACAACATCTAACATTTCAATAATAGTAATACTTGATAAAATAAATTGTAACGATTACAACTAAATTCAACCAAACATCAAAATTCTAGAAACATCTGTTGGATGGGAACAACCCTGCCCATCTAGGTTCAAAAGAAAAGACGTAAATAAGTAATGAAGATAGATGATCAAATGTCACTGCCAACTGATGTAGATGCTGCATCCTCATCCTCATCCAGGTCTCCTGCAGGTGCATCCTCTGGTGCAACTCCTGCTGCTTCAGCAGCTGCAAGTCGTGCCTCCACTTGCTCAATCCTGGTGTGGAGTATATCTAGGTTCCACTCTGTAGTGTTCAGCCGGTCCTCCATATCCACACATCCATTTGCCAAATTCTCATAGCTGTATCAGTTGCTGTTAAATCTGCAGTCAGTTTGGTGATCCTCTGATTCATTAAAATCTCTCGCTGAAGTATGCTAGTAATCTCTCCCGCTGCGTCCCTCATGATCCGAATCTCCCAGTCCATTTTAGCCACAAAGGCAGCTATCACCTGCTCATAGGGGTACTGCAATGGTGGCAAAGCTCGTACAGAAGATGATGATGAAGAAGAAGCAATGTCAGTAGTGAGTGGAGGTGGGACTTCCTCCTCGCGGATCCAGTTCCTGATCCTATCGGGATACCAATCCCAGTCCTGCGTGTTGCCTCTGACACGCACATGAATAGGCTCGTCATACCCTACAGCGGTATTGATCGGGTTGAGTCGACGTCTCCTCGACTCTGGCAAAGGTACGGTAGGAACATCGTGCTCCTGAACGACTGGGGATGCGGGTGAATTAGGCGGGGTCGACATTTCCTGTAACGGGATGAGTGACCGCCATGTATGAGTGTAAGTGTTGTGTAACTAATGCATGTACGTGGTTATAGTCTAGTATGCATTTCCTAGTTCTCTAAAACCAATGGCTCTGATACCAATCTGTCACACCCCCAAAATCCACTAACGGAGTTTTACCGTTAGGAGCGTGGCATACCAGGATCTCAGTCATTAGTTACTTTGAACGACTCTATATGAGTTTAAGAAAAACCACTAGTATTGCTCATAGTCACGATGCAACACCAGTAATGAAAACACTGATTTAATGTAAGATTTGCGGAAGCGAAAAATTAGATGAAAAGCATGCGCCAAAAACAGTCACGCCAAAAATAAATAATTCTTGAGTTTGAAAATGATAGACTTCGAATGCATGCATGCCTTAGCTTGTGCTTGTGCCTTAATTACCTGAGAAAACATGTTAAAACGTGTCAACACTAGGTTGGTGAGTTCACAGGTTTCAATGTTTGTAAAGTTTACTAGATAATATCATTTACAATTTATATCATAGGTAGCTAACCTAGTACATGTTACTAAAGCGTTTCGACACCGAAGCTGTCTGTTCATGTTTGTACTGCCTCCCACCATGACTATCATAATCAATGGTGAATGTTTAGGTCAATGTTACACCCGTTCGACTACCTGTCGTGTTAGCGCGACTAACGCGGGTGGGGCTTGTCAGTGCCCAGTAGTACTACTCAAGATTACCTCGCTAACCCATATACTAACGGTTCGATAAGTAAGGACTTTCATGATATGTTTGAGCTTAGTACACAAGTGATATAAAAGAAATGTAAGATCTAAATGTTCGTACCCATGTTTTCTCCCCCAAGTTTAAATCATAAGAAAAGGGGCCGTGAAACTCACCTTAGAGTATGTGCGAAAGAAAATGAACTTAGAATGCTTGACGACTAACTGCCACCTATAAACACCGGTTTATAAGTGTGTGTTTGTGCAAGATGATAGAAACCCTTAGTATCCAAACAATACTATTGTTTAAGTGTTTAAAAAAGGTTTGCAAGTTTGACCAAGTTTGACTAAGTTTGACCATGTTTGACTATGTTTGACCAAGTTTGACTAAGTTTGACCCGACGACCCGTTGGTGACCCGTTTAGTGATTTAATGTTTGTTCAGTATAACACTTCTATATTATACACAATGATCATGCTGTAGCACTTAGCAACAAATCCTATTTGTTCTTACAAGATAGCAAGTTTCCATAAATAGCAGGTTTCCATAAATAGCAGGTTTCCATAAATAACAGGTTTCCATAAATAGCAGGTTTCTATAAATAGAAAGTTTCAAAAATAGTAGGTTTCTATAAATAGAAAGTTTGTTCAGGATTCGTGTTTCTTGAAATTATCATTGTTATTATGCTTGTAAGGTTACTATAACATGTTCTTGATCATCATATCACATAGCAATTGCATAGAACTTAACATGTATGTCATATTTCCAAGTAAAGTTTCCATCTTTAGTAACCTATGCGAGATATGCACGATTTCAAGAATCCAACACATTGCAACATGTTATTATATCCTAACTAACATGTACCAATCATTAAACCATATCATGTATGTCTAAATAGCAAGTTATAACCACTTTTAACAATTAAAGTTTTCTTATTTGGAAAGTTCGCAAAACCGATCTAGGTATTCAAAATCTGATTTCACAATTCATGTAAACATGTATCAAGTAACACATAACCATCATCACATCCTCCTAATCATGTCTAGCATGCAAGATAGAAATCATGAAAAGTTTCCTCTTTTAGTAAATCGTTCATTACTCGCTTTATTCACACAATCAACACGTCAAATCAATCCTAGATCTTTCAACTAATATAATTACAACTATATTAATCATAATCCACGTCTAGCATGCGATTCCTATATGTCACATAATCAACAAAATTCAATTTACACATCGTATAGCAACTAGGGTTTCATTCACGTTCATAAAATCATCAATACGATACAACAACATCAAACAATTAACTAATTTATTATCATATTTCAAAATAATCATGTTTGGATAATCTAGGGTTTTGATCTCAAAAATAAAATTAAAAAAGTGACGGAATAAGATGAAACGACTTACGTAGAGATGTTAGAAACGCCTAGACTAGCACGTATCTACTTCCGGATTCACGATCGGGGCTCGAACGAAGGTGCTTTGGGTTGCTTGAAGGTTCGGTCGAGTGAGGTGTGGGGAGGGGGGTCGTGACGGCTTCTAGAAAATGGGATTAGGGTTTAACTTTTTTTTTTAAATTTATATATATCCTTAATTGTGTTTATGAGTTTTTAAGTTGGACTTCAAGTTTAATTAAAGCCCGTAGACTCTAATTAATTTAAATGACACTTATTTAATAATTATAAATTTCGATTTATATTTTTATAAAAACTCCAACTTTTATAAAAATATTGCATGCGGTTAATATTCGATAAACACGTACAAGAAAAATAATATCACATAATTCACGTAAAGTCACGTAATCACACAAAGTTCACATAATTTATAATAAATATAAATTATTAAATATTCAAATTATTTATTTTAATTAATCACCAACGTTCCGGGTTTAGACTCGATGCAATGCACGTGTAACTAACTGGGATAACTGAGTTTGAAACAAAAAATGTTTGAACTAACGAGGTTTGAGTTAACGGAGTTGACCTGAAATTGCCGGATGTCACAGTATTGATTGAGAATTTGTCGAGTTAAAGCCCACGAAGCCAAAACCGTCGACCCCATCGTCGACCACTATCAAATTCGTCCAATTCAATCATCATTCTACAATCAAACATTTCCCACACCTTGAACAAACCTCTGGGAAGCAATTGCACTCATCAATTTGGTCGGAGACGAAGCCAAAGTCGCAGAGACCAAGCTACGCGAAGTCGGAACTCGGTTTAGTCGAGCACCATCGATTCGAAACCAATTCTGGTAATTGAACACACTCTCAGTTTCTTTTTCATCTGTAGATTGAAAGCCCTATCATATCCAAGGCTCACAACATCTATTTGATCACAAACAAGATCTAGGGTTCATCGCGTAAATGGCTTAATCGAATCCTGATCTAGACTCAACCTCAATCAAATTAATTGACATGTTTAGGTTCGAAATCATTCAATCAATGAAAGCCCCATGAATCCAACGTTTAATCTTATCAGATTTATCCAATGTGATTTCGTGTTCATAATCTAGGGTTTCGGGTCCTCTAACTGGCAATTAACTAATCTAAACTCAATATTTTCTCAATTAAACTTACCCTCAGATTCGCTATAACCTGATTAACAAAACCCCTATACTACCTTGCTCAATCGCGATCGAATCGGTGAGATTTGGGACTGAGTTTGGTTCGGTTCGCGATATGAGGGAAGAACACCGGGGTGTTGAGGATTAAAACCATTTCAAAACCGTACCTGTTGCTATTGCCCTAACGGTTAGACTGGTTAAGTTGTTGGACTGTTATGGGTGAGACTTGGGTTCGAGTCTTATCAGCCACATTTATTTTTGGGCAGCTTTATACATAGTATTTTTAAACAATATCAAATCCTATATTATTATTATAATATGTAAATACATTTTGAAACCCGGAAAACACCCGTAGTGTCGGGATTGAATTTAGAACACATTTTTGAGCATTTTGGTTGTATTAAAAATAATATATATTATTTCACTAACTTATTAATTAGTTTATAAAAACACGTAAACGATTGTTTTTATATTATTATTCGAGTTTAGTTTTATAGCCCGTATTTAATATCTTTTTCCCACAGTTAAAATAATATATTTATATTATTACTTAAACTCTCGACTTCGAATAAAAATAATATATACATATATATTATTTTCACCGCAATACTAATTATTGTGTCATGCTTCAAACATATAAATAACATAATTATTTATATTATTACCTACGGTTATATTCTCGAATAAAAATAATATAGTTATTATTTTTGCCACATAAATGATTATCGTGTTATTTCTTCAAACTTTAAAATAATATAAAGAGTTATATTATTTTCTTAAACCATTATTTAATGGTGCAAACACACAAATATATTTATTTAATAATATTATTCGTAATTGAAAACGTTCGACACGAAACGTATTTATCTTAATTATTATATTAAGAAATCCTTATTCTTGTGGACAAGTTCGTCTACTCTTTGATCATTAGTGCATCTTAGGACGTTCACCCATCCATGTCATCGTCACAAATCTCATTGTATCCCTAATTTTTATGTGTATAATTCTAGGGCACACGTAAGCCGTTGCAGGCTAACACTTATGGTTTCAATCTCATTCTTGTGTGAATCTGCTACACAACTCAGGCGAGTTTCACGGCCCCTTTTTACTTGTTTTCCTATTAGGGGAGAAACATGCATATACACAAATATCATTTTATTTGTTTTCCTGTTGGGGAGAAACATGCATACAAACAAACAGTATTTTACTTGTTTCCCGTTGGGAAGAAACATGCATACGAGCAAACATCCGTTTACTTGTCTTCCCGCCGAGGAGAGACATACACATGAACGGACATGGATCACATAGTATTTCATTACCACTTGTTTACCTAAGTGCAAACATAACATGTAAAGTCCTTACACACTCGGACCGTTAATATATGGAGTATAGCGAGGAAATTTGAGTAGTACTACTGGGTTTGACAAACCCCACCCGGGTTAGTCGCGTTAACTTGATTGGAGGTCGAACGGGTGTAAATTATTCTAAACACTTTCCATTGTTGATGTTATCAATAGCGGAAGGCATTTCAAACATAAACAGTCAGCTTCGGTTGCGAACGCTTAGAGTAACTTGTACATTGTCTAGCTAGCAATAGGTGTGACTTACGTATGTGGATCCTGCAAACACTCAAACAGTTTATTCACCTGCAAACCTGTGAACTCACCAACCTCGTGTTGACACTTTTTCTTACATGTTTCTCAGGTCGCTAAGGCACAGATTGCACGCTTAGGACATGCATGGAGTCCTACTATCATTTCATCCTTATGCAAACATTTAAAACAATTTACTTGACTTATTAAACTAAACTTGGGCGCGCTTGTTATGCGCATTTATTTTCTTATTTAAACGCTTCAGCATTAATTCTGAACTTTTATGATATTACTTTTATGTCCCATATAGTGTCGTTTGATGTAACTAATGACTGAGATCCTGGTTTGTCATGCACCAAACGGTAAAACTCCGTTAGTGGAATTTGGGGGTGTGACAACCACCATAGGTTATTTGGGACCTTGTTGTTTCTGTTGCATAAGAGTACTTGCTAAATTCAGATAAAAGGTCATGAGCTTTCTAAATTGTTGTTTGCTTTCATCATCCACGGTTATCTTTGTCAAAATTTCCTTCATCTGTTTAGCGGTGATGGCTCCATCACCATCACCGCTAGCAAACTTTGCTCTTAAATCATTCATCTGTTTTGAGAATTGCGAGTTTTGACTTGCATAGTCTAGATAGCTAATCACTTTATCTTCCATACCAATAGTCTTGGCTACCTCTTTGGTACAAAAACTAAAATATGTTTTGTTGTTCAGCTGAAAACCCATCTTATTGTAATCATAGTATTTACATAAACCCGCAACTAACGTTCCAGAAGATTCTCTGCCATTGGTCACTGATGAAAGACTATAAAAGATGGAGTCTTTCATCAAATCAATTTTGTTTTCAAGTTTCAGATCATCTATTTTTTTTAAATTTGACATGACCTTGATTTTCAAAAGAAGATGGAGTTTGTGAGACGTTTTTGAATGATAGAGGGGCAAGTAATAGAGTTGGTCGATCCATATAATATCAAAATAAGGAATGATTGCAAATAAATAATTTCACATAATTTATTACTAATTAAAAGATTCCAATTAGCAATAACCAACTCCGTCCTATTTGAAAATTTCCAAATAGGTAATTGTTTCCTAATTGAATGCTTTCAATCACGTAAATAATTCCTAACTGTCATTTCTAATTGAGAAAAGGTTTCTAAGTTATTGTTTAGCATTTATATTTTGAGTCTTTTATTTTGTATTGTGATAATTAAAATATATAAATAACCTATAAATGTATGTTTTTTTATATTTATATATTATTCTTAAAAGTTAAAATATAAAAATGATTAAAACTTTTCTGATTTATTTTGTTTTTTATAGAATAATAATACTTAAAAATGGTTTTTATCTTAATAAGTTATGTATATATCTTTTTATTATTATTTTTTTTAGTTTAGCGCCTCGCATACGTGAAACTCTCGTGGATTTTGGGACCGAAACGTTTCGGCTCGCCTCGCACTTTTTTAAACCGAGATATAAATATATATAGGGATATATATATAGGGGCATGTTTTTTTTAGAACCAACTATATGTTGAGAACTGAAATAACCGCACAAAACGTGTACATATCGCTTTAGTGAAAAAGGTAAAATTCAACAACAATGTTTTATTTATCTCTTCCCACTCTTAGTTTGAGTTTATCTCCTATCTCCTGAATTTTTTTAAGAAAAGTATAAAAATATGCATATATGCATTCATTTGTGCATATAGTGTGAGTGCATATAATCATTTAAAAAAACGACTATAAATTCGAGGTCTTTTAAAACCAAACCTTAAACATATTGAAATGTACATGAATTCTAGTCAATTTATATTATAAATAGAGGAAGAGTTAATGCGGTTCTCACGGTTCTTAACATATTGTTGGTTATCAAAAGAACATACCCCTATATATATATATAGGGGTGGGTTCATATTAAAACTTTAGTTTCATTTGAACACTAAAACTCCACCATAATCTATGATTAGCTTCATCCTTTTTGATCCTATGGTCCTAGTTATTTCTGATGATTTTCATTTTTTTTACATTATTAACTTTGAAGAAAAAGGTATAATAGTCTTAAAACATTCAAAAGCTTTGTACTTTCTCTGGTGTACTACGGGCTTGTTTGGGATTCCTTTTTGATTCTACTTATTAACTTCTTGAAAAGTTAATAAGTAATAAGTCATAAGTAAGTTTTCTTTACTTCTTGAAAATACCATAAATAAGTCAATAAGTTAGTTTAGTCAAACATCTTATTAACTTATATAAGTTAATAAGTTAATAAGTAGCATAAATAAGTAATCTCAAACACCCCCTACATTAATTGAATCAACCATCTTCATATATTTCTCTCTTTCAAGAAATTGGAACCATCTTCATCTCTCTCTCTCTCTCGTTCACAACCCTTGGGGAAACATGGCGACGCACAAGATGGATCCGAAAATGGTGGTTCAGATCCTCTCCATCTCTTTCTCTCTCTTTTAAAGCCCTAGATCCACTTGATTTCGTTGCATCTTGACGCCCTAATTAACAAATCTGAGCCTTTCTGTGCAGAGAAAACAAATCGAAGCCACATGTGTTGATATGAATTTTGGCATGTGTTGTTGATACTCTGATGTTGGTTTCCAAAAAACATAAGGTTCAGATTGTGAGTCCCTTCTTGTTTTCATGTTCAGATTTTGATGTTCTGATGTAGGTTTCCAAAAAAATAGTTTAATACTAATGTAAATATAGTATTAAACCAATAAAATTAAAGTATTACACCAATATAACTATTTTTGTTACATTGATGTAAACTCAAACTTGAATTTTTTTTTTATCATACGAATATTGTTTTTTTGTTAATTTTGTTCGTGACACTAGTTTAAGTATAGTATTAAACCAATGTAACTAAAAGATTACACCAATGTAACGATTTGTTACATAGAAAATGTTTCGTTATATTGATGTAAATATTGACGTTTTAAAAAAAATTATATTATAACCAAATTTAAAATAAAAACGTGATCTATTTAATAGTATAATTTTTATAAAAAAAACATAGTATAAAAAGTTATAATTGTTTTAAAAACATATGGGGAATCTTTTTATTAAAAAAAAAAGAAAGTGAGGTGGGTAAGAAGGTGACACATGTCATCTTCTTGTTGAATATGAATTTGTTGCGAGTAAAATGACCATTTTACTCTTTTCATATAAAACAAATTTAGTGACGCATGACATAATCTTGTGTGTTTGAATAAAAGTTAACCATTAGATTAGAGTTTTAACGTTTTCTCATGGGGAGTGGGTTTCGATTTGAACCAAACCCTATATATATATATATATATAGATATAGGGAGACATTCAATTGAAAACCAAAAAAATTGAAAGAACTAAAAGAACCACATAATGTACTTGTACTTTTTGCTTTAATCATCATACATAAGGTGGTTACATAACCGCCCACCCACTACCTCATTAAATCATCAATGCACTATGTACAAGTGTTTTATGCAGTGCTCTACATAAAGTTGGTTCTTAAAAGAATACATCCCTATAGAGGTAGGATCAGATACAAATCAGTTTTATCCTAAAAAACGTAGGAACCAATAATCAACCGCCACGTGTACATATTGGATATTTATATAAAGGGTAATTAAGACATTTATCACATTTTTAAAATTTTGTATATCCCATTAATTATGCATTATTGTTCTCTTGTTATTTGATCAAACTTTACGTTTGAAATTGTAACTCCTATTATTTTGCTGGATTCCATCCATCTAAAAACAGAATCAACCCTGAACATATCGTTAACTATGGTAATGCAGGAGGAGCCGATTGAAAACCAAATGGAAGAAGATGGTTTTGATTATGGTAATTTTTATTGTGTTTGTTAATAGTTCATTCTTTATTAATATCTAATAATTTTATTCTTATCGTTCATCTTTCAAATAAATACTAAATGCTATGCAAAATCAGAGGGGAAGAAGATTGTTTAGATTCTTTTAATTTTTTTTGTTGCAATAATAATGGTATTTCTGTAAATGTTGTTCAGCGGCTTTGGAAGCATCATGTGTTGTGTTGTGTTTATAAAATTTCAAATGATACATTTTTACGTGATGGTAATTGTACATGAGCTGGTTTACGAGTATATGTAATCGAGCATGATGTTTTTTTCGTGTTGATATATTATTTTTTTTATTATTATTCCCTGTTTTATTCTTTTGTTTTTTTAATTTTATATTGTCATGATTGATAGCTTGAATCAGAAATCTGATTTAGTATTTTGCTTGTGTGTCTGTAATGTACCAGTTTAAAACATTATTCGCTTATAATTGCATATTTTTACTTTGATAAATTTCTTTCCTTTTTGTTTTATATAATTGTGTTGTTACGATGTTTTTTTAATGTGTTGCTTTTATGTTTTTTTTTGTTTTTGTGTAGATTCAGATCATAGTCGAGAAGGAAGGACTACAGTTGGCATTGAGCGGATATCTCCTATTACAGGTCGAAAGTATTATAGGCCTGATGTTCCTCTGTCCATCCGACCCGAAATAGGAATGATTTTTCTTACTTTAGATGAAGCATTTCGTTTTTATGATGTATATGCTAAAACTGGAGGTTTTACTGTTAGGAAAAACACACAGGTGACAAAACATGGACTTGTTACACTAAAATATTTTGTGTGCTCAAAAGAAGGTCAGAAAATTTTTCGTAAAGTTGATACTTTGTCTGAAAGCAATGATCCAAACTCTGTAGTAAAACAGCGTAGGAATAGACCATCAATTCGAACAGGTTGTCAAGCTCATTTGCGGTTGCAGTTGTGTCATAATAACCAATATAAGGTGTATGGTTTTGTTGAAGACCACAACCATATTTTTGTTGATTCACATGACTATCAATTTTTAAGTGCTGCTCGGAAGTTGTCATATAACAAAGAAGATTTGATATACAGTCTTTCGAAGTTGAATATTGGACCCGTTAAGTCTTTTAACATTATGAGGACACATTATGGTGGGTTCGATAAAACCGGTGTTACAGCTGTCGACTGTAAGAACTTTAAGAGGGATATCAACACCTTTATTGGTAAGTACGATGCTGATATGGTTGTCAAACGACTTTTGCGAAAGAAGCAGTACATACCCGACTTCTCTTGTGACTATTTTAATGGTCCTGAAAATTCACTCGCTGGGCTTTTTTGGGCTGACCAAGAAATGAAACGTAATTACACTGTGTTTGGTGACGTTGTATCATTTGATGCTACGTATCGGTCAAATAAGTAAGCCTATGCGTATTAATTTTTTTAATATTTATATTATTAAGTTCATTCACTCTTTATTCTGCATATAATATTGTTTTTTTCATCAATATGTATTTGGTATTCATGCAGATACGACATGTTGTTTGTCCCATTTACTGGCATCGACAACCATCATCGCAATGTAACATTTGGGGCTGCTTTGTTAGGATCTGAGACTGCAGATACATATATTTGGTTGTTACGAGCATTCAAGAAAGCTTTTGGCAGGGAACCTCTGGTCGTTGTCACGGACCAGGACCCTGCTATGAAAAAAGCTATACAGGAGGTTTTCACTATGAGTAGGCACAGGTTGTGTATGTGGCACATCATGCAGAAACTTGCTGAAAAGGTACTAGCTTTAGCTTTTGTTTTTCATGTGAAAATGTATACTATTTATACAAAACACATCGTGTTGATACATTTACAACACCGTGTTGACATCGTTAACATAAGGTGTAGTTAACTAGTATTACATTTTTTGTAATACATTCATAGTTAACACATTGTGTTTATAACAGTTTTTATATATAGCTTTATTTTTATGTTATGTTTATATTTTTATTTAAACAATTTTAAATCTAATATTATTTTTATTACCACATTTTCAGGTTGGTAGAACTTTGCGTAGTGACGAATCTTTTAAAAAACAGATATGTAATATCGTGTGGAATGATAGCATAGAGCCAGACATGTTTGAGACAAAATGGAAGGAAATAATAACAAAATTCAATCTGTCCTCTAACAAATGGTTGAACGATATTTTTGGTATTAGAGATGATTGGATACCTGCATATTATCGACATGAACACATGTCAGGTCTTATGCGAACAACTTCACGATCTGAAAGCGAGAATCATTTTTTCGGGCAAGTTACAAATAGTAGGCTAACTTTAGTCGAGTTTCTGACCCATTTCGAGTCTGCAATTGAGGCACAAAGGTATAAACACCGTAAGAACGACCATGATACTAGGAATACCAAACCTGATTGGATTACTGATTACGAACTCGAACGGGAAGCAGACGAGATTTACACTCGTAACATCTTTAATGATGTACAAAGCGAGATATATGAAGCTGTTCATCATGTCACGTCGTTGTGCGTTACAGAAGTTGGTGATTTTGCAAGGTTTTCAATAAAGGACTTAAAGCTTGAAGGATCAGATTTGTATCAGGTAATGTTAGTTATTATTATTTTTTAAACCAATGACAAGTTTACCGATCGTGTTGTTAAACACACAAACATTACTTGTTTTAATTTAAATGTTATTTATAGGTTTTGTACAGAGAGGAGGACATGGTTATTTCATGTAGCTGTAATAGGTATGAGCAGTATGGACTATTATGTAGACACATTTTTTATGTTTTACGGTTATGTGAAGTCAAAGTGTTCCCCAAAAATTATGTTCTCAAGAGATGGACTAGAGACGCAGTTCCTAAACAATCGGTTCCTCCTACCAGTGGTATAGATGTTGAAAATGAGAATGTTGATGGTGTTCAAGGGGTTGTACGTGAGATAATGTCTTCTACTGAAAACCTTGTTAATCGTCTTGTCCATAATATGGATCAATTAGTTATTTATAGGGATGAATTAAAAGGAAAAATGGTTGCAGCAGATGCTTCTTGTGGCGTATCACAACCCATTCCCAAAGCTGACAGGGTTGCAAAATTGCTCGGTTATAACCAACCAGAAGAACCATCCGTCTACGTTCCATCCGGCATCAGGACTAAGGGATGTGGATCTAAAAAACGTTTCAAGCCTATTCGCGAACAAGTCGCAAACAAACCTCCAAGAAGACCAAGGGCTTGTCATATATGTGGGTCCGAGGAGCATGACAGACGTACTTGCAAGGAGAAAAATGCAGATAAATCAGCAAATTAAGTTTCAGTTATTCGATATTTATTTAATTTTGGTTCTTTGTGATGGTTTTGGATTTAATATGTTATTTTCGTATTATAAACTTCCTGTCTTACATTTAACAATTATGTTTTTAGTTTGATTATGAAATTAGTTTGTTTCCAGTTAACTTATTGTTACCTTCTATTATTTTCAATTCGTTCTTCTCATTAAAATTGCAAATATCTATATGTTTTAATTATACATAATGATCCATTATACATTAAAACACCATTACACTAATTATACATTACAATATCCAAATGATTATAAACCAAAAAAGTTAACCAATTTCAAACAACTAAATCAATTCTTATGTGATTAACCAGTTTTTATAGATTAATTATGATGCTTATAATACTCTACAATTATATTACATATTATTTTTTTTAATCCATGATACTTCAAGTAAATAAATTTATCTTCATCCACATAATGTCATAAACTCATGTACACTTTTTAGTCTAAAACCTTGTGATATAGTTTTTATTTTTGTGTTGTTACAAATCATCCTAAACCAAAAAATTTAACCAATTAAAAATAACCAAATAGATTTTTATGTGGTTACCAGTTTGTATAAATTAATTATGATGCTTATAATTTTCTACAATTCTCTTATATACCAATTTTTTTAATAATCCATGTTACTGCATGTAAATAAATTTATGTACATCCACAAATAAATTTATCTTTAGTTGTGTGTTGTTATAACACATCATTCGTATGCCAATCAACATCTAAAAACAAAAATAATTGATACAGAACTTAAACCCCGTTGATAAACACATAAATAAACATTAACATAATGATCCATGAAATTAACTAGAAGTTTCCAAAAACAAAAAACCAACCAACTACATATTATCCCTGATAATCCTATGCAAGGCAGCCACCATCATTCACAAAAGAGTATCAACAGGAACATAAATAGTCTAAATAAACAAAACCCAAAAACCACTACACTGTTTCATACTAAAAGGCTTTAGATACCCTTTCTTTGATTCTTGCAAATGCATTTGCCTTCATCTTCATTTTATACCCATCTTCCATTTGAACATACTCGCGTACTTCTGATTCAACAGCATCTTTATGCAAGTTTATTTCTGACAGCATTATCTTCGCAAGATACTTCAACCTAAGATCGATGAGTTGGTGTTTCTGAACTTCTGATTCTTTATCAAGCCCACACTTCCATTGCTTTATTGGTGTTCCTTTGTAAGTCTCCATGTGACGCATTACAAAGACGCCACAATCTACAGAATTGTTTACGGTCCTCCATGGCAGTGAGATTCTTTTGGGTTCACATTTTCTCAATTCATCTGCAATAGGGTGGTTCGTAATTGCCAGGTAGTTGCACAATGTTGATTGCTGTAATTTTTTACAATTATAATAAGAATGATGTTGTTATATACACAAAAAAAAGACATTTATTATTACAAATTAATCATAACTTTTCAAATATACTTACCATTACTTGTGGCCGATATGCGTACGTTGCATTAAAATCAGCATTACTCCCAAGATTGTCAATTACGTCAACTTGTGCTTTTTTCAAATTGAAGCACATGACATAATAATGCTTTGCGTGCAATATTGGTATAAATAGTAATTCGATAACAATAAGACTTTGTCGCCCAGCTTCCTTTAGCACACTATGAATATTTGTAGAAAAAATCATTACTTGACGTTTTTCACCAACCGTTGAATCATAATCTGCATGTGCCTGTTCAAATTAACCAAAACAATAATAAGTTTCATCTGTGTTGATAACTAAATTATCACATTCCTGCTTACCAGCATATTACACGAACAGAATAACCTCAATGGATCAGTTCTGTTTCTGTATTGTTCCTCACTGTTTAGCACTGAAGCCCAACTTTTCAAAACACTGATATGAATGTCTATCCCCGGATATAGTGTCTCGAAGGCTATTCTTGGCACTGCTGCCCCATCTTTAGTTTGGAACACGTAATCCCTGTTTATAATATAAATTATAATGTAATGAAAACATATATTATATATTATTATTATATAAAAGACAACAAAAATATTAGTGTTAATACCACTCATCCCTGAACGCAGCAAATATTGTGTCTACGGTGTTATCTTCGATCTTTAACCTTTTTAAAACCAGGCTTACCTTCTTTCTCACATAAGGTGAACGTAAGATATCTGGCAATTTTATAGTACGAGTTGGCCTTTGTATTTTTTTATCAAGAATTGCAACATCAGTCAAATCCTCATGTTTACAAACATAAACTTCTGTGGTACCATCTCCGTGTACATCAGGTTTTACTTTTTGACATCCTTTATTAGTAACATCATCATCCTTTCTGCTATTACCAGCTTTGTTGACATCATTCTTATCATCACTAATCTCATTGTATCTTGAGGTGTTTTTCCCTTTGTTTGTATCAGCTTCCGCATCACTGAATTGTGTTAACATTAACAACGAACCGGTTTTTATAACTGTGTTAGCATCAACAACATTTTCATCTGCATATCCCTTTACTTCTGTTGTTTCTGTAATTTCCCTTTCTTCCATGTTAACCGAAAAGTTGGCTTGACCAATTGGGGTCATTTGTGTAATATTCAATTCAAAACTTGGGGGTATCAACTCATTGGTGTTTGCCGATTCCTTCTGAGGTTCACTAGTACTTTTCACACTACCATTCAAGCACGGTTCAAGTTCCTCCATCATTGAGCAAGTAATATCGTACTGAGACAAATCAAATCCAACCTTGATGCTGTTTTCGTTCATTTTTGTTGTATGTTCAACCTTGTCACTTGTTTCTCCTGTTTGCATAGCATGTTTATTATTATGCTTTGCCTCCCATTCAGCCACTAATGTTCTAAATCCGTCATCATCTGGATGTTGTTCTATTCCTTCCTTGATGAGATTTTCCACGTCTTTACTTAGTTTTTCAATTTCCCTCACCTTTACTTGAATTGAAGACTTCAAAACCTACAGTTTTATAATTTGATACACACATTTATTATGTTAAATGCAAAAAAATTAAATATTGTATAAAATAAACAAATACCTCAACTCCCATATTTTGTGATTGTTTAGTCATTGATTTAACAATGCTATTTGGCTCTGTCAATTTTGGCAATTGAATACCAACATCTTGGGTGAACGACTCATTATTAATATGATCATCAAACAGGTCCACTTCCTCAGCATCATTTTCCTCTACGTTATCCCTTTCATTTACCGCTTGATGTTCAACACCTTCCATACTTGCAACACCATCAGCATCATTATTACCCATGTTGTTCTCCTCCCTAGAATTAAGGTAACTTAAGAACCCAGAATCATCATCTACTAGTAAATCAGCCTCAAGTTCGGTAATGCAATCTGTATCATAGTGTTGTAATGCTGGTAATGTGGTACATATGGTCTTCCCTCTCTCATGAGCATATAATAACTGTATCAGAGAAGTCTAACCATTATTTAAAATAACATACATAACATTAAATACTTAATACACATCAATTAAACATACCGCTAGGAATGTGATCGGCCCATTGTAGTGTTCTGAACCACTCCAACTTGATTTTGTCCTTTCTAAGCATTTAATTGTGTAACTGCACCAATCGAAATCCTTTACCTCTGCTCCAGGTAACAATGATGGTAGGAATTGCATATTAACCGTGTTCATCTTGGTAATCTGACACATCACAGTGTTATACACTACCATGAAATTCAGTTGAAACATTCTCCCATTATCTCCTGAAGATTTGATTCTATCTGCAACTTCATTCACTTTCTTCAAAGGTGACCCAACACCAAATTGATTTCTCCACTCTGCAACAATTGCATTCTTATAACTTACCTTTTTCATCTCTGCTACTTCTTTGGCTCCCATAGGAATACCCAGAACATCTCTAACCAACTCACGCGTAATATTGACAACATGGTTACGCATATTGAAAGTGTTGGTGTTGTGATCATACTTATTCAGAAGCCATAACCCTAAACAACTAGGGATGTTTATAACATTGAGGTGTTGAATACTAGCAAAACCCATTTGCCCTACAACTGTTATCTGTTCTTCGGTTAGATCTTTCATCAGACTGCAAAGGTGACTAGGTTGTATCCGTATCCTAAGTCTATCTTTAGATTTCGGATGTTGTTTCTTCTTTTGAGCAGATCTCTTATTTTGATTTATGTTAACATTGCTACATTTCCTGAAATTTGGTGTTTCAAAATCACTGTCTGAATCTGCTGGTACATCCTTATGCTTACCCTTTCCCTTGTTCACAAACACTCACAACAAGAAAATTAAGATGGTTAGGTAATTGGCCAATATCTAAGTGAAAACAAACAACAACAAACCCTTACAAAATCAGACATACCTTTTTTGTTCGTTTTACCAACATCTACGTCTGACATTGATTGATCTTCACGTTCCTTCCTCTTATTCTTACTTGAAGTTGCTACACCATAATGACAAATCATCATGACATTTCCATAATAACCAAACCTCATTTATAACACTATATTTTAAAAGGTTGTTCATCAAACAAACACATTTCCATTTCAATAAATAACCACTCAAATTTTATATTGTATTTTCAAATTTGTTATATGATTTTCATTTTCCTTGACATACATATCAGTTTAATCCAAACAAAAACACCACCCTTCTAATAAATTTACTACCTTTTACTTAATAAGAACAAAGCTATATGCAAAAGTAAAATAATTTTATTATGCAATTTTTAATATTAACACACATATCAACACTTCCTACAACATAACCACGGTTGTTTTAATCATTATCTGTTGGATCATCTATTGTCCTATTTTTTATCCGTCGTGATTTGTGGTTTACAATATTTATCAACACGTACAACCACATTATATGTCTGATTTCTAAAAGTACACAATCAACACTTTAACTAAAAACAAAACAACATTATATGAACAAACAGGATCGTTTTTATAAAAAAATTGTTATTTTTAACAACATTGATGAATAAATAACAACATTATATGTCTAATTTCTAAAAGTACACAATCAACACTTTAACTAAAAATAAAACAACATTATATGAACAAACAAAATCGTTTTTATAAAAAAATTGTTATTTTTAACAACATTGATGAATAAATAACAACATTATATGTCTGATTTCTAAAAGTACACAATCAACATTTTAACTAAAAACAAAACAACATTATATGAACAAACAGAATGATTTTTATAAAAAAAATTGTTATTTTTAACAACATTGATGAAATCCTAGTGTTCATATAAACACCGCATTCAACAAAAAATAAACCCCAAAAAAAAAACCCTAACTTATAGATAGGGCTAATTAATCTAACAAATATTATATTTTAACAACATTACATACCTAATCCATGTTTTCTGCTACTATTCAATGTTTTCTTCATCTTCTTCGAGCTATTATCCTTACCGAACTTCTTCATTCGTTTTTTCTTCCCTGTTGATGCTTACAATGATCAGAACTATGATTTAAATAAGAAAATTCAAGATTAACACCATGGATTCAACTTACGAATCTTGAATAGCGCTAATTTAGTGATAAGATTCACCATCTACAGATTTTGGTTTCGTGATTTGGAGAAATATCCGATTAGTTCGGATGAGAGAGAAGTTAGAGGGGTAATCGAATAGATCAATTGAACGAATATTAAGGAGGAGATAGATTATATTGATTAATAAATTGATGAAATACCAGGAATACCCTTTTGTATTTAATATAACAACATCTTATTTACTATTCTGCCACTCAACCAATTATAACCATTGATTAAAGATGATGAAAGGTCAAGATTTATTCCTATTGTTTTTATGATTAATCTGTTTTGTACAAGAACTAACCTCCATCCCTATATATATATGTATATATATATGTATATATATATATATATATGTATGTATGTATGATGAAAAAAATAAGATACCTTCTGGATATCTTCCCTCAAAACAGACTCTAGCTTTTCAAGAGGTGTCTAAGTAATAAAAAGATATAAATCAAGTCCATCAGATTATGCTACCCCAACACAAGGTACAAGAGACAAAATTTACCTTCGTATGATCACGTATAACAAACATTAAAGTTGTCTTATGTGGACTAAATAACCGCAACATATCCTGAAAAACAACAACAACAAGATTAACAAACGGGAGATGAGAAATGGAGAAACTATATATACAAGCCAAATATGAGAAATGGATAAATTATATATATACATATAATGTACCTGGA
Organism: Smallanthus sonchifolius; assembly: GCA_023525975.1. Lineage (NCBI taxonomy): Eukaryota > Viridiplantae > Streptophyta > Magnoliopsida > Asterales > Asteraceae > Smallanthus > Smallanthus sonchifolius. The sequence continues at coordinate 4,956,333 of CM042041.1, forward strand.
AAACGGTTTTTAGAAGGGGTTTATTTGCAGCCTGCTCACGCCCAATATCATGACACCACCTGTATAACATAAACTTATTAGAAACGCAACTGGTTTCCTTTTTACCACTGTATGTAAAATAGCCTAACACAGTATTAAAAAAAAGACAATGTAAAATGATGAGAACAGCTGTTCAGTCGATAGTGTAAATTTTGGGTCGACAGACTAAGTTTCAAAAAAAAAAAATTCTAAGTCTGAAATTGTAAACCATACCTCCAAAACACGGACAGCTCCGATGAAACTGTGTTGAACGGAATGAATTGAATCACTTTTCTCAAGCCATGTTTGGGCTTACTTCATAGATCTATGCAGGTGGTCCTCAGTTGCCTTTGCCCAGTTGACGCTTTCACATGCGTAAAGATTTATTAACAACTACCATAGGCTACTTGGGACCTTGTTGTTTCTGTTGCATAAGAGTACTCGCTCAATCAGATAAAAGGTCATGAGGCTTCTAAATTGTTGTTTGCTATCATCATCATCATCCACAGTCATCTTTGTCAAAATTTCCTTCATCTGTTTAGCAGTGATGCCTCCATCACCATCAGCATCACCGCTAGCAAACTTTGCTCTTAAATCCTTCATCTGTTTTGAGGATTGCGAGTTTTGACTTGCATACTCTAGATAGCTGATCTGTTTATCTTCCATACCAATAGTCTTGGCTAACTCTTTGGTACAAAAACTAAAATATGTCTTGTTGTTCAGCTAAACCCTAAACCTTCTTATTTACATAACGCGGCAGCTAACGTTCCAGAAGGTTCTCTGCCCTTGGTCACTGATAAAAGACTATAAAAGATGGAGTCTTTTCATCAAATCAACTTTGTTTTCAAGTTTCAGATCAACTATCTTTTTTAAATTTGACATGACCTTGATCTGTTGGCTTTTTGTTTTACTCCCTATAAATGGCATTTTCAATAAAAGCATTGTTAGTAATAAAAGAAAGGATTAAAGCTTTCCAGATTGGAAAAGTCTATAACCATTACCTTGTGAGCTGGCAAATCAAGGTTTTTGTTTTCCTTAATAGCGTTCCAGATTTTTTGTGCACTGAAGGAAAATTCTGAAGCCGGAACAACGCCTCGCCTATCGCCAACTAGACAGCCAGGTACCATAGATTGGAAGAACTTTTGCCTCAAACTAGCCACATTCAAAGACCAATAAAAAAGTAGATAAATGTGAACGAGTGACCAAGCCCTGAACTATGTGAACATTTGATATATATATTTTTTATTTTTAACTCAACTATGACGTCATCCGGTCCAACGAGCGGACCAGTAAAACGTCACGTCTGATTCTGAAGACATTGTAAAAACGGGAACAAATGAAAGTTGTTACAATTGGGGGACGAAGGGGGTTGAGCTTTTTTTTATATTTTTTTATTTAAGCTTAAAACGATTATTCGTCTTGTATATATATATATTTTTTTTATTTAAGCTTTTTTTATATATGTATTATGTTCACATTGTTCAGGTCTTGGTCACTCGTCTCAAACAGTTGTTTTTGATCTTGCCGCATCACTAGAAATATTTATGAACCTTTTTCATGACCATTGTGAACCGTATCGGCTCCTCCACTCATTGATATATGACTTCTCCCGTGTTCCCGCTTTCAGCACACGAAACAGTAATTACACCAAATGCTACATCCGTATTAAGAACCGTATGATCAGATTTGAACTTGTTCATACTGCCTTAAAGAAAGCCTAGCCACCAAAAGAGAAAAAAGTAATAATAAAGTCGTGATATGCCCAACAAGATATCAGCACGTGTTTCACAGCTATTGAAAACCATAAAAATGAATATTAGGATTGGTTTCGATAATACTGATATAGGTATCGATGCAGTTTAGTTCGAATCGGTTCACTTAGTCACGACCCCGGGAAGAAATTCAAGTCAAGTAATTTGACTTTTCGCATAACAGCTACGTGAATATGTCCAACAAGATATCAATACGTGTTTCACAACTATTGAAAACCATAAAAATGAATATTAGGATTAGTTTCGATAATACCGACTATAAAATCCAAGTTTCTAGATAAATAGATTAAATTTTGTATTTTTTAATTAACCTAAAATTGATCTAGAAAAGAAAAAGGAGCAGTTTAAACAGAAACCTCTTGTCCACTTTCTGGGGAAAGACTGTCATAGGGTCATTATTATTCCCACACCCTCCTGTCTTTCGAGATGAGAACACGTAAAATGTGTTATGATCTAGGTTCTTGTTCATCATCAAAGGTAAGTTTGAATCTTTTCTTAGTTTGAAATTGCTTCTGGTTCATCTTTCTTTGTTCATTGTTAGATTAGTTTTGGGTTTTGAAATGTGAAACAACAAGGAAACATACAAAAAAAACCATTATAAATTGCTAAACTGTATTTTGGTTGGCCCCAAATTGTTTCCACTCTTCATCTATATGTTGTTTTAGGCATTTGTGTTCGGTTTTCGGTGGGGGGGCTAGGTTTCATTTCATTTCATGAGTAATGTTTCATTTCATTTCTGCGGCTTGCTTCTTAATGGCTGATTCGAACAGAAGGTTTGTTCGTAGTAATTTTGGATTTTGAAATGTGAAGCAATAAGGAAACATCATGGGCCAAATATAGCCGAGAAACCAGACGGGTAATCTTAAATCTATTTATTTGTTTAATAACCGTGAGTTTTGTTTAGGTGCTGCACTGCGTTCATCTGAAAATCTGTTTAATAATAACCACAAGATTTTGAATAATTGATTCTTGAACTTGGTTATAAATGAATTTGGTTACATGAACATGGAATTTATATTCCTGATTTGTGAACTGAACATGGTTGCTTATTGTGAACTTATCTTGGGTACTTGAACATAGAACATTATACATAGAACAATTAAATAATATTAAGCTATAAATTGCTTATTGTGAACTTAACTTGAATATAGAACATTATATTAGATGCTATTATCACACTAGGGTTTATTAGTATGAGCCCACAGGCTCAGTTAGGTAGGGTTCCTTGTGATCTCAATAATATCGATTCAATATTTTATCATTTGACACATTATACGAACATTTAAATAAGTGGCTTAACTTGGTTACACTCTTTAAGGGCCACCAAGTGATTTTTATTATTTTTATTTTTCCCTTTACAATGGAAGCAAACAAAAGACCTGCAAAAAGCCGATTTGAAGAAGAAGACGTAAGTTTTCATATATCTGATCTAAGTCCATAAAAATCCTATATTCCTATGTGGTTTTTGATTTTTCCCTTTTTACAGAAAAAACAAATACAAATTCAGACAACAGAGCAAAGTTTCAATATGTTGATGTAAGTCCATAGATTTCAATACATATCCTATGTCAATAAGACTATAGGAGTACAAATATATAACTTCATATAGTAACCAAGTTTTAAAACTATTTCAGATTTGTCACCCAAACTTGTTTTGTCACAATTCAGTCATTCAAATTTTTTCTAGTGTTCCAATCTTAGGTTTTTTTTACCCTTTTACTAGGTTACTTGCCTAGTCATCAGGTGACCTGAGAGGTGGCATTACATGTCACCTGATGATGTGGATTTTTAATTTAAAATTAAAAAAAAACATTACATGTCACCTGGTTTGATTCAACCTTTATAGTATGTAAATTATTTAATGTAAATTTTCAACTTAAAAACCAACTTTTTTTGACTCTTAAAAGTCAAAACTGCCCATAATTTGCTGTTTATTTTTACAGCAACATTTTTTTTAAACTTACTGTTTTTATTTGCTGTTTTTATGCAAGGCTGATTATTATTTGCTGTTTTTTTACCGCAACAATTTAAAGTTTGAGTGGCAAAATTGGGACAATTTTGAAACTTTCCGTTTGATTATTCCCAATTTGAGATCATAAACGATTGTTATTTTGAACAATAAATGACTATAGGGTTTAGGGTCTGGTTTGATTCAACCTTTATAGTATGTAAATTTTCAACTTAAAAACCAACTTGTTTGACTCTTAAAAGTCAAAACTGCCCATTATTTGCTGTTTTTTTTACAGCAACATTTTTTTTATTTGCTGTTTTTATGCAAGGCTGATTATCATTTGCTGTTTTTTTACAGCAATTTTTTTTTTATTTACTGCTTTTTTTTTTGAAGTTAGTATGCTGCAGCAATTTGAGCTTAAAAACAAGCTTGAAAGTCAAAACTGCCCATTATGTGCTGTTTTTTTATAGCAGCAATTTATTTTTATTTGCTGTTTATTTATGAAATGGCTGTTTTATTTGCTGTTATTTTACAACAGGGACATTCCAGAGATTTTCTGCAACTTTAAGAAAAAGTTTGTAAAATTGGGTACAAGAGCATGGGATCACCTTCTGATGACGAATTCTAGCCGAGATTTGCTGGAAAACTGGGCTCTTTGAAGGGAGTGGTTTTTTCCGCCAAGTTGTGTGAAGGTTATTGCAAGCGCTTCCATGATTTCTACAATAGAGTGAAGGTGATATCAACACTGTTTTTTTTTTCGCGTAAAGTGTTGGGTTTGTTTTTAGACCAATTGATTGCATATACATTTTGTGGTTTGCAGGTTCCTGAGTTTATTCAGCAGGAGAGTATGGAGGCATTTCGGGATCTTGTTAAGGGCCGTAATTTTCAGGTTTACAAGAAAGTACTTGACAACATATTCGGCGACATGCCCATTTATTCTCAACTATTCCGGAGACTCCGCCATCAAGCAGCTCTTTAAAAAGATCGAGTCAACTGGGCAGCTTCTTTTATTCTCCATCACGCGGTTCCACTTTACCACAGACGATGGAGATAGCAGTACAAGAAGCTCTGGATGAATTGCTAAATCTGAATATGTTGACTCTCACAAATGTCTGTTTCGCTCAATCTTATCTCTCTATGTCCACCTGGGCAGCGGGTTCTTTTATCCGACAACTAGACCCGATGCGGAGGCGTGAGATGATTATCAGTGCACGAGACGAGGAGGAGGACACAAGAAGAGAAGGAGGACGATGAAACCGTTACTAACGGTTTAACGGAGTATTACTGTTGCCTTTATATGAAAATACATTGTTTGTATTTTCAAACAATTAATAAACCTTTATAAATACTACTTTTTATTATTTTAATTTATTTTATTTATAGGCATTTGTTTATGACAATGTGGATGATTTATCACATTTTGTTTGACCCATTTGACACATTTGTTTGATTTTTAATGTCATTTGTTTAAGTTGAAAACCATCTGCATATGTTGACTTTCCTGAGGTCAAACAACAGTACAGCATGTTACAGCAAATTTTATTTCTTTAAAGAATAAATAAAACTTAAAAAGTAATTTATTTAAAAACAAAATCAAAGATACCCGTCGTCGACGGATCCGAACTAAGATCTGGGCACCGGCGGATCTGCTCTAAGAGTACACATTTCAAGTTACTAAGTGTTCAAGTGGAGTGCGTTTTCGTACAAAGGTCTCCACATGACTAAAATTTTTCCACTAAGAGTAGATATTTAATTTAAAAATTCTAAAAGTCGTGTCCATTTTAAAAACTTTGACTCATCACATGTTTATTATGAGAATTTTCATGAAAAATAAAATCACAAAATAACTAATCAAAGTATCTCGTATTCAACTTTTTACATGTAACTATTAAACAATTTTAATAAGAACACTCAAGTATATATCAAACTTCATTTATACTAATTTCAACTTGTTGAACAAAAGGCCATCAATCATGTGTAACTTTTTTTCATGAATAGATAATCTTCAGGTCCAACGCCAATAAAACATACTGTTTTTTTCAAAGCTTATAGTTGAAAAAGCCACTTTTGGCGGTTGTTCGTAATGCCGTGAGTAAGGATATGTGAATTCAATTAAGGCATACAAATTTAACATAAATACATCAAGGTTCATCGATACTAATTTTAACTTCTTGAAAAAGGTCATCAATCATGTGTAACTCAAGATCACCAGCTGATCTTGGAACAGCATTTGTCCACCAGCTGTTCAAACCAGCACCAGCAGTCATTGGTCCACCAGCTGATCTTAAACATTTTATCCGAGGGGGTTTGAACATGCACGTGTGGGTGGAAAGTAAAAAAATTTATAAATTTTAAAACAAATAATATTGTTATGGTTTATTATGGTTTGAACATTTTATCTGAGGGAGTTTGAACATGCACGTGTGAGTGTAAAGTAATAAAATTTATAAAAAAATTATAAATTTTAAAACAAATAAAGTAATAAAATGAACATACAACGTGCGATAAATAACTTGGATAAAAATTTAAACATTTTTTCAATTTATAAAGAGAGTTATTAAATATAGTATTTTATATATTTAATAATCAAATTTAATTAAATTTTATAAAACCATATTTTATTATGGTTTGAACATTTTATCCGAGGGGGTTTAAACATGCACGTGTGAGTGTACGCCTTCTAGTTTACGTGTACTCTTTGTAAGCTTCATTTCATCGAGCCACAGACCAACCAGTACTTGGTCTGACCCATGACACAAACTATGGCGGACCCACGGCCTCATTCCTTTAACCCATGACACGAACCACAACCCGAACGAACCCTGACGCAAACCGTGGCCTGACTCATCTTTTAACCCATGACACGAACATGATCCAACTCATGTAACTGTTTCTTCGGGTGTGTACTATGGCTACCCGATTAAACTGAGTTTGACGTATAATAAGAAAATTGCTTTGCCTGTTTCACCGGGAATGCATTTTAACTACCCGATCTAACCTAAACAAGCTAGTTTCAAAAACTAAAATTCTTGATTCACTCAATTTATTTGAGTGAGTTTTCATAACTCAACATGAGTTTCAAATTATAAAAACGAAGAATGAGGTCAATCGGAGTTCGTTTGAGCCGGTTCCCAGTATTCGGTTTTTGGTAAATAAAAAACTTACATGTACTACTTTGTCAACAATCCTTCTTAGGTGAGTTCTTTGCAAATGCTTCCATTCTTCCTTCATGAAGCTAAAAACAAAGATTCAAATTGTCTATTAGATTTTAAAATTCCATTAGGTGGCGAAGCAGTCAAGCTTTGGTTAAACATGTATATTACAATATTCTGATAAAATAATCATTTGGCTTATTTTTACCTCACCTTTTAATGTTCTTAACAATTTCACTTCTATCATGAATGTCCAATGAATCCAAATGAAGTATCATTGGTCCTGATTTATCTTCTTTGCCAGGCATATATATTATGACCAAACTCCAATGGTTACTGGATAAAAGAAAAGAAACTGAATCAATATATCTGATTTAAAACAAATTGCCTTTGAATGTAAATATCTCAGGAAAACTTACACTTCATAGATTGGGATAAGTATGTATGCTTTCTGAAAAATATTGACACCATTCCACCACTTTCTTAAGTTGTTGAATGATTCTTTATCAATTCCCTATTTAAGGAATACACGGACCACACAAGCATGAGTGGGAGAAATGATAATCATAATAGTCAAATAGTTTGACGGTTTAAGAAATTATACAAAGGCTACACCACTTAAGGCTACACCTTGTATGATACAACTTCTTTCAGCTCACTACAACAATATCACCATATCCCGACGATTTTTTTTGACCTTATAGCGACGACTTGTCGTCGGTATAGGCTATACCGACGACATGTTGTCGGTATAGATGATGTCGGTATTGCCTCGTCCCAATAGGTCAAAGATGTCGTCGGTATAGCCTCGTCCCAATAGGTCAAAGATGTCGTCGGCATAGGTGTCGTCGACATAGGTCGACCTATGTCGTCGGTATAGATGATGTCGGTATTGCCTCGTCCCAATAGGTCAAAAATGTCGTCGGTATAGGTGTCGTCGGCATAGGTCGACCTATACCGACGACATGTAGTCGCCATAGGGTTTAATTAAATAATTCAAAAAGAAATTCTATACCGACGACATGTCGTTGGTATAGCTTCTGGACTTATCCGGACGACAAGTCGTCGAGAAAGACCCAACCTATGCCGACGACATGTCGTCGGTATAGGCTATTTCTAATTTTTTAATTAAATTTGGAAATAGCCTATACCGACGACATGTCGTCGGCATAGGTTTTTCTGTATTTTTTTATTTTTATTAAATTTTCAAAATTTTCTAGAAATATTTAATTTCTAATTACCAAAACCTGCAAATCAGATAATTCAAACCATTCAAAAATTGAAATCCGAAACATATTGTTCGATACAAAAACCTGTTCGACACACAAATCAAATATTCAAACATAAAGTTGTCCGACACACAAACATAAAAATTGTTCAATCATTCAACAAATAACACCGACAACCAAGGCAAAGGCGCAACAACTTCAAGCTAATTATCGTCGCTGCTAGTTCGGCGTTCCCACATTCGACGCATTTCATCCATTTGTCGTTGCATTTCAAGCATTTGTTGATTATGCACACGACGTTCTTCATCTCGTTGGGCTTCGCGTTGTTGTTGATCTTGGACTTGTTGTTGAAGTTGAGTTACACGCCCATCCACTTCTTGCCAATGTGGTTGTGGAGGGGAGGTACTGAACAAATCTGGTGTGGGATTACTCACCACACGACCGACACCCCGGATATGGCCACGCCGATGACCCAATGCACGCTCCATGCATGCAATCTCATCGACAGCAGACGAGTCACCACCAGACTCAGCAGAGGATCTTGTATACTCCTCTTAGATTCGGTCCTGCATTAAACAATGTAATAAACAATCACTTGACTATTTTACTAAAATTCGACAGCATAACTGCTGTAAAATGGATAACCAACCTGTTAAACTATAAGTTATAAACGACCCAAATTCACAAATTCCAATCAACCAACACTTATAACAACAAATACTAATAATACTAGCAAAAATATTCAACAATTGGGCTCGAGTTGGATGTTCTAAGTCTATTAAAGCGTGTTTGAGTCATTTTGACCCGTTTAAAGTTACAGTTGGACGTTCTAAGTTTATTAAAGTGTGTTTAGGTCATTTTGACCCGTTTAAAGTTAAAGCTGGATATTTTAAGTCTCTAAAAGTGTGTTTGGATCATTTTGACCCATTTTAAGTTACAGTTGGATGCTCTAAGTCTAGTAAGTCTAACAAAAAAATTATTTGACTTACATAATCTGATGATACATTCGTGTTGGCCCAACCGGTCCCTTCTTTATAATGGGTCGATTTGAACACATCAGTTGGGCCGGTACCCTGTGAAAAACAAAAAGAATATCACTAAGAATTAATAAGCATGTTTATATAATACTAACAATTGTATTTTCATACCTCCATGTGCCGGCGCTGGGAGTATGATTTGCTGCCATGGTAACTTGGGTAACGTTGTTGTGATCGGTTTTGTTTGTTCTTCGTCGAGCGGTTTTTATAGCTCGCATCTAAAAACAGCTCATTAATCAAAGTCTCCCAAGTTTCTTGATCAACATCTTCTGGTGGATTATTCAACGCCGCCCCCACATCATTGTATCCCCCATTCTCCTCGAAGTGAACTTTCAACACTCTCTTGTGATCTTTATACGCCCTCTGACACTCGGCGGTGATTCCAAGTTCAACGCCTCGCCACTTATCAGTGTTTCTCCAGGAGTCCAGATCAAAATAATCCTACAAATGGAAAGTAATTATAAATGTAATAGTTATGAAATTGTAAGTAATTATAAAACATCTAAACTTACTATAAGAGTGGGATATACGGCCCGTTTCTTCTCAATTGGAACCTTAGCCCAATTAGGATAATATGGCGGAACAACCTTTTCAACCTCCAACGAGATGGCACGGATAAAATCCGAAGCGTTGGGACCCACAAACTTGTACCCCCCGCCATGAAGTTCTACATCAATGGGAAGAGGCTTCCTCCCATTTTGCTCAAATTTCTTATACAATTTTAGGTTTTTGCCTTTAGATCGTCTTTTTTTGGAGGAACTACTTACATTGACACATGACATTCAAAAGTTAGGCAATTATAAAGACATCTATTAAACAATAACAAGTAACTTACCACCAGATCCAGTCGCACAACCCGAGTCGAAGTGATACGGACCACCGTCTCCACCATCTCCACCGTGTGATTGCGCCATTGTTGCCATTTTTCCTACAACAAAATTTATTAGTAAGCACAAATAATTATTAATTAACAAAGATAAATAGTACATTTTTAACATACATTCAATCAGAATCATCACTAAAATAACGTGTGTCAACAACATCATCATCTTCTTCATCGTCGTCATTTAGTTCGTCTTCATCATCTGAATTGTATGCATCTTCTTCATCATCATTAATAAAACTTTCATCGAGATCAATCGAGGCAACATTACTTGGGTCACCACCCTCATTTAAAGTTGTACGCATAGGCAAGTAGCCTAAGTCGACAACCAAGTTACCAAAAAATGATTAAGTTTCCCGTGTAATAGATTGACTATCAACATGGGGAATTGGAGTTTGGTCACCACCTACGTGACTTGATTCACCACCTACGTGACTTGATTCACCACCTTCGCATCCGGTGTCGACAACCAAAGTATAATCATTTGATTGAGTGTCGTGCAATATATCTATCTCATTAACAACAGTAGGATGATCCCAAAGCTTCCGATGGTGAACGTCCTCAACAACCCTCCATTGGCCAGTGGTTCGAGAAGGATCTCGAAGATAGAACACTTGTTTAGCCTGTGTGGCTAATATATATTGGACATCATCATACCATTCTTTGTCAACATACCAATCATGGCCAATGTCAATTATAGTAGTATTGTTTTGCTTAATTAATCTTTTACCTCTCGTGTTGAACCATTTACAACGGAATAGTACAACCGAGTAACCATCTATGTAGTTCAACTCTATGATCTCTTCTAGTTGACCATAAAATGGAGTATCGTCTTCTCCTATTGTAACCACACCACTGTTCTGAGTAGTGCGTCGGGAATCACGATTTTGTACCACAAATCTAACACCATTGACTATGCAAGCAGTGTAAGAAGATGCGTACAAGGGACCATGTGCCAATGCCCTTAATTCATTTTTATCGGGTGTAGAAGATGAAGATGAAAATGAAAATACATTTGCTTCATATTTTAACCATGAAGAAAAATCGGTTTGCATATTGCGTTCAGGAAATTTAGATTCAAATTCACTGGTAGATGGACAAAACAAAACTTAAATTAGTAGAATTAAATGAAAATATAATAATAGTTTATCACGGGTAGATGGACAAAAACACTTACGATTTGTAGGCTTTGATTTCATCGCAGTTGTTCAACACAAACCATTGTAATGATTTGTTGGCATGTTCAGAGAGCGCCTTGATTTTCTTTTTCGATATTGGTCGACATTGTGAAAAAAACACTTGAAACTGCCTTTTGGGAATGCCAGCATCTGCATTTCTATCTGGTCGGTTAAATTTGGTCTGCATACCGTCCAGATACATAGAGCAGAATGTCAAGGCTTCATCTGCAACATAACCCTATGCAATTGAGCCTTCGGGTTTGGCTATGTTTCTAACATATGCTTTGAGCTTTTTCATGTATCTTTCAAAAGGATACATCCATCTCATATACACAGGGCCACCAAGAATAGCTTCTTCAGGTAAATGAAGAATGAGATGAACCATTATGTCAAAAAATGCTGGAGGATATATCATTTCCAAATTGCATAATATCTTAACCACTTCCTCATTTGCTTCATACATGTCTTTCACATCTATTTATTGTGCATAAATTTTTTGAAAGAATGTGCAAACGTCATTGATTGTTGTTGAAACTTTTTTGTGCAGACCCGATCGTACCCCTATTGGCATCAATCGTTGCATGAGGATGTGATAATCATGGGACTTTAACCCAATTATATTTGAATTATTGGGAAGTACCTTATTTTTGAAATTCGATCCAAATCCATCAGGCAGTCTCACTCCTCGAATAAACTGACAAAAGCGTTCTCGATCACTGGGTGTGAAAGAGTAAGGAGCTTGTGGTTGGTACAACTTGTTGTTTTTTTGTGTTAGCCATAGGTTATGTCGAATACCCATATTTTCCAAGTCTTTGCGGGCTTTGTGTGTATCTTTTGATTTATCGTTCATCAACAAAGTACCGAATAAACTCTCACACACATTTTTCTCCAAGTGCATAACATCAAGATTGTGTTTTGAAAACAGAGAAGACCAATAATCGAGCTCAAAGAAGATAATTCGTTTAGTCCAATTCAACTATGATGTTAGGCGCTTTCTTTTTACCCCTCCATACATTGGATGTTTTCCCGGAACACGATCTGAGAGATTTTTTAGTTGTTCTAATATTTGAGCATTAGTCAATCGTCGGGGAGGATGTTTTGTCTCTTTCTTGCCATCAAACGACAGATCGTTCCTCCATTTATGCTTTCTAGGCAAAAATCTTCTGTGTCCAACAAAAACTATCTTATTCGTTATAGCGCACGAAGGTGTGTCAACGTTACACGTACGTCATGCTTTATAACCTTGACCACTCCATCCAGACAAGCTACTACGAGCAGGATAATCGTTGATAGTCCATAACAGTGCAGCATGCATCCTAAATACAGTTTTGGTTGATGCATCTCTCACCTGGACTCCTTCAGCCCACAACATTTTCAACTCATAAACCAACGGCCTTAAGTATACATCAATGTCCTTACTAGGTGATTTAGGCCCGGGAATTAGCAAGGTTAACATGAAAGAAGACTCTTTCATACATGTAATATCTGTACTTTTCCGTTTACAATTTCCGGCCATTTGGCATTTATTGTAAACCCTAATTATCCATATTTAATAATATGTGAAAATTCTTAAATAAATTTCTTAAACTATGTGGCTAAAAACCATACTCAAACTATGTATTAGGGCTAATATTCATGGTATTTGAATAAAGTTCCCTAAACTATATAAAATTAAATCTCATAAATTATCTAAGTGTAAACAAAAATTGTACCTATTTAATTTGGAAAATCTTAATTGTGTTTGATTCAATTAAAACACAAAATTATATAAATTAAAATGATTCCTATAAAATTATTATGAATGTTTAAGAAATAATAAGATTTATTCCTAAATAAATCAAATAAATAAAGTTCAATTAAATAAATATTTTTAAAATAAAGTTTTATAAAAATATGTCTTTTTATCATTTTTAAAGTAAATTAGTTAAACCCCTTGATTCATTGAACCCCTTGGAACCCTTTGGACCCTCTTAATTTGAACCTTTTTGATCTTGAACCCTAACCCACGCAAGTTTGACTTTGAAAAGTCAAACAAAGCCCATTCCCACGAATTCGTTCTTAATTCCTTGAATTCGAGCATTAAAACTGTAATCAATCTCCTGAAAACCAACGTGCGACGGTTAGGGCCGTTTATGTCGAGCTAATTACACCGGCAATCAAAGGATTTAAACTCAATCGACCCGTAACCGTTCTTAATCAACCTTGGTATCAATTCGAGCATTTATCGTGGAATTTGCCTATAAAACCCGATCCCTCACCATCGCAACACTCTTTACGAACTCCCTGAAACTCGTACAACCCACATTTCATCTCCAGAACTCCGACGAGCTCGAGGAATTCCGACTTCGGCCTCGTGGTCGTTCTCCCTTGATCCTCAACTAATTCAGGTAAAAATGGTTCCATTTGTTTCGTTTTGATCCAGGGTACAAAAGCCCCTTAAAATCGCAGTCGATCCGTATCGAATCGAGTGAATTTGGAGCTAGGGTTTGGGACGGGATTGTTTGGGGAAGAGGATGAGTGGGGGTTATGTGTTAAAAGCAATTCGCGCCTGATGTTAGACATGGCATAAGCCCAGGTCTATTGGTTAAAACCCTCGTCTCCCTCGAACAAGGTCGCGGGTTCGATCCTTGCCCCGCACCTTGTTTTTGCGTGTGATTCTGCCCTGAAACCCGGTCCCCTCGTGGACAAGGGTTATCAAATAAACTACTGGACTATTAGCACAAAGACCAGGCTGGTCCAGTGGTTGCGCGCCTGTGTCCACACCGAACCCACCCGGGTTCGAATCCGGGCAAAACCCTTTTTCCTATTTTTGATTTTTATTAATTAAATCTTTAATCTTTAAAAATTCATAACTTTTTATTTACAACTCGAAAATGTACAAATAAATAGTCCAAATTTTTGTAATAAAATTCTCTACTGTTTTATAAAATAAAAACAGAAAACTTTCTGAGTTTATAAAATTATTTATTTAAAAGTCTAATTTTAAAACTTGGATTATTTATTTAATATTAGCAAACTTATTCCAAAAATCCTACAAAAATTAAAGAAACTTAATTTATATATTCTTAACGAAATATTAAGTTTCTGGAACTTTTAGACATTTTTACTAATTTTTCACAAATTTAACTTGTAATTAAATCAATAGATTTATTGATTTAATTAAACTAAAAATAATTGAATTTTATAAAAATTCACTATTTAACAGAAAATATTCATGTGATTTATATATAGATTATATTTATTTTTCACTATTTTCTGTAATACATTAGTTAATAAAAGGATTTATTAATTAAATTTCTAAATGAGTAATTAAATAAATAATTACTTAAAACATATTTAAATTACTAAACATAATAATTTAGTAATACTTACATCTTAATTACATACCTTAAACTATAACCTAATTACATTTTCAAACCTTAAACTTTCCAAAACCCTAAATTCCTAAATTCGAGAACACGAACGAACCTTAGCTTATTCCTTTAAACTAAATGACTAAACTACAACTATAATAGGTTAATTGTGACCTACTTTGGATTATATCTTTGGATCAAACTTAGCTTGGAAACTACCTACAAATCCAATGTGAGTTTTCATGCCCCTCTTTATACATTTTATCACTTTTGGGGTGAAACATGTTCCTATATAATTACACTTACACTATTGACAAATCTCACAACTTGAAACAAATTCCCTTATGTTAGACTTGTTTAATTGCATTATGTGGCTTATTTGTTGATTACACTAGTTCATATTATTAACTGTTTCGACAGCCTATGAATGGAATTAGTGGTACCATGTGGGTTAGCTACCCCATGCATTTCTTTGATCTAGGATGCATGTAATGAATTCTGAAACTGAAAAACTGTTAACTATATGTTGGACAATCTGAATTGGATAAATCTTAAAAGGAAGGTTTAATTTGGACTGTGTGTATATACAATAAGACTATAATGTATTACTTGTCTTAGCATGGAATTTGTACTTTATCTAAACTACTATATCTATATCTACCATGATTGCTCACCAACAATTCATTTTGTTGATAACTCTTATATTAAACATGTTTCAGGTGCACCAAGTTCAAGCAACGCTTGATTTATGTTCAACACTTAGGCTTGGACTTAGAAATTTGAAATCTGATTTTATCTTGTTTGGAACTATGTTTTGTCTTGTTTATTTGAACTATTTGTAGCCTTTGAGGCACTTTTAATATTATTGAATAAAATTATGAAATTTTAATAGTTCCAAGTGCTACGAGCAATCTGGTCACAATTCGGGTCATACTCCGACGTGTTCCGCCGCCCGGTTGGGGTGTGACAATACATAACCACGGTGGTGTATTATATGTTGTTAACACTACCGGCCACATACTGTAAGTCTGACTCATGTTACCGAACGGATTAAAACCATCGGAAGCCAAACCTAAGCGGACATTCCTTGGTTCTTTAGCAAAATCCGGATATCTCTCATCAAAATCTTGCCATGCCTTCCCATCAACCGGATGTCGCATCATACCATTTGTTGAGCGTCCAGTATTATGCCAGATCATTTCTTTTGCCGTTAATCTTGAACTATACCTCCGTCGAAGCCGTGAAGTTAAAGGAAAGTAGCGCAACACTTTATGTGGTACTTTCTTCCCCTTTGTGTTTTTATCAACCCATCTACTCTCATCACAAACCGGGCAGTTTTGCATTGATTCATTCTCCTTCCAAAACAGTGCACAATCATTAATGCAAGCATGGATAGACTGATATCCTAACCCAATCTTACGGAGTTTCTTCTTAGCTTCATAGTGTGACCCTAGAACGTGATTTTCCTTTGACATTGCAATTTGTAGAAGCTCTAACAGTTGGTCAAACGAACTATTCGTCCATTTGTTGATAACTTTGATATGCATCAATTTGGCTATGAAGTTTAGGGAAGACATTTGACTACAACCGGGGTATAACTCCTTATTTAGCTCCTCAAACAACGCATCAAACTCTGGGTCTAAACTAGTTCCATCTTCATCTATATTATCCTCGTTTGTATTTTGCTCAGCCATCACATCATCTATGGCATCAAACATCTCATTATTTGTTGTTGTCGCATCATACCATCTGTTGATGTTGTTCTTGGGACAAAAAGTGATGCTATCTCCGCCACACGAGGATGTTATTCACCATGATAAATCCAATTCTGATATGATTGTAGAAACCCACGGTCATGTATGTGGCCATATATCGTGTTCAAATCCTGTCGACACGCATTACAACAACGTTTACACGGGCAAAACGCTCTACCTCAACCGTCGACATGGTTCTTGGTCGTCTCTATAAAGTTGCGAAGACCGCTTAAGAAAGTCGGAGAATTCTGATTTCACAGTGTAACCCAGCTTTTATCAATTGCCATTTCTAGTGTCATATCTATTGTGTTATAAGCATACACATATACGTGCATGTAATAAATGATATAAATGAATGTATGTGATTTGATCGGTACTCTAAGGCGGTCGATCCTAACCCATTTTTTGAATATTCTATCTCATATGTATACATTTTAACGAGTTGACTATTTAAGAAAAAATCAGCAGCATTTCACCTTAACTCCCAAGTATGCAGATAAACCGCAAACTCAAAGGAGTAAAGAGAAATATCTACCATTTTTTTCTTAAATGTCAACCCGTTAAAATATATACATATCCTAAATAAGATAGAATATTCAAAAAGCAGTCCCAAAGGGGGCAATCCAAAGTTTATCTCTATCAGATAAATTTCGAACGGGTATATTCTAAAGAGTTATCCTAAATAAACATACTAGTGTACACAACATGAGACGTACATAAAGGTATAAAATTCGGGATGCGTACCTTAAACAAATTCAATGAAACACAAATAAGATGTTATTCACACCTCTCCAACCGCAATGAGTTCCGAACTTGCAACAAAATTAAATAAAGTTACATATACATACAAAGATATATACATACATTCACAATTACATAAATACATACATAATTATATACATACAAATCATACAATTACATAATCATACATACGAACATACATACAAATATACATACATATTATATACAAACACACATAAATAAATGCCCAAATTCTAAAATTACATATACAAACACAATTACATACATAAAAATACATACATACACGTATATACATACATAGCCTTTACAAACATATATAAACAAAATACCCAAATTCCCAAATTACATACATAAACACAATTTCATACATAAACATAAACATAATACAAATACATACAAACACACATACATGTATATACATACACAGCCTTTACAAACATACATAAACAAATACCCAAATTCCCAAATTACATACATAAACACAATTCCATACATAAACATAATACAAATACATACAAACACACATACACATATATACATACATATTATATACAAACATACATATATAAATGCCCAAATTCTTCTATAAATGCTCAAATTCCCAAATTTCATCTAAACCTAATTTCACATCTAAACCTAATTTCATCATAAAATTACATAAATATTTATAAAATCATACATCTAAACCATATATACATACATACAAATAAACACAAACATATACATACAAACATACATCTAAACATAATTTGTAGAAAAACATACATCTAAACCAAATTTGTAGAAAAATTACTAACCAAGTTTGCAAATTAGCTTCCTCTAAGTTTGAAATCCTTCAAAAATGGTTAAATCTTCAAACACCTAACAAAAACCAAAGAAATTAAGCAAAAAACACCAAAATATTGATTTTCTTGTTAAGATTGAACAATATATGTTAACTCACCTCAAAACCGAAGAGATTGGTGAATATTGCTCCACAAAATACCAAAAAAACGTGAAATCGACGAAGAGAGAGATGGAGGCGTTTGGGGTTTTTTTGGTCGAAATGGAAAGCAGAAGGCTGTATCCTGTGTTAATTCGCGCTGAGACCTATATCGACGATATGTCGTCGGTATAGGCTCAACAGTCGGCGCAATAGGTTACCTGTACCGACGTCGGTATAGGCTTCGTTGGGTTTTGACCAATCAATAAAGTAAAAAGCTTATACCGACGACATGTCGTCAGTATAGGCCATTTTATAATTTTTTTAAGTTAACAAAAAAAAAATTTTTGACCGACGAAAACATTATTATATTAAAAAAACAAAAATAAAATCAAAATAACCCTATACCGACGACATGTCGTCGGTATAGGTTTTCCCCAATAATTCACTGGACGCAATTTTCCCCCCATCTGGCTCAACCCTGTACCGACGACATGTCGTCGGTATAGGGTGTCCCGGTCAAAATTTTGGTTTTGACCTATACCGACGACATGTCGTCGGTATAGGCGGCGTCGGCACAGGGTCTTTTTCTTGTAGTGGCTTAATGTAAAAATACGTGTTAAAGAAGTGATAGTTACTTATTGCTCCATTTGTTGCGGGTACCTCCTACTGTAAATATCTGGCCAAAAGCACAAATAATGTAATTATAACTAAAAAACTAGTACTTTGTGATGGGATTCAATTCAAATCCATGATAAAAGCAATAGATTTTAGAATTATTGAATATTAGGTTTGTAACATCCCGGAAATCTGAAAGCCGAGGGTTCGGGTTACGGTGTAACCCGAACATTTATTAAATGTAATAATAAGCAGGGTTTGTCGCGTATGAGACATTTTTACGACAACTAAAGACTCGGGTAGTCGTTAACGAGATAACTTTTGATCTAAACGGGTAAACTGGAAGTAGAGGGACCCGTATGAAAGATTGAAGAGGTTTAAATACCACCTTATAGGAACAACCCTAGATCACTAGTGACCTAGGGAGTACGACGGCAGGGGTAAGCCACAAAGAGGACAAGGCCGGCAACGGAGAAGGAAGGAAGTGGTCCGGAAAGCGTGATGTCCGTGTTACAATCAGGTAATTCTCGTTTATACTTTAGTAATGTTTTTCTCGTCTCTACATGTATGGTTTCGGAAGGGGGAAACGCCGGCCGGCTATTGGGGTTGTTGTGGTAGATCACACGGCGGCACGCGATGGAGAACGATATTGGTATATCCGGCATTCAAGGGAACTCGAGTGGAGGCTGTCAGAGTTGGTGGAGCACGGTGGTGAGCAGAGTCGAATACGGTGGTGGTGATTACGGGCACGGCAGGGGCGGCAACAATGGAGTGGTGTGGTGAGGTGGTGGTGGCGTGCGACAGCGGTGGAGTACGGCTGAGTGCGAGGGTAGCGGCACGCAAGGGTGGTAAGGTCCGACGAGGACGGTGTTGGAGATGCACGGTGGTGGCCACCGTGGTGGTAGTGAAGGTGGGGCTCGGCGATAATGGCAAACTAGCAACGGGTTGGCTACGTGGATGGTTCAAGGTGATGCACATGGACGCGGGGAGGTGACGGCGATGACCGCCTATGGCGGCGTTCTACGGCAACAAACGACGGGGTTATGCAGGAGACGCTTCCGGCAGGAAGGATGGGTTTGAGTGAAGCCCAATAGTTTTGGTGGTGGTAGTGTTAGCCGAGGGAGTTGTCACAATAAAGGAGACGACGATGGTGTCCTCGGTGGCGCGAGAGGTGGTAACCGGCACAACACCGGTTAGGGTCTGTCATTGCATGTCTTGCATGAGAGGGGGAGAACCAGCTCGTGTACGCGTGTTCTCATAGGCTAGGGTTTTGCATGGCGCGCGTGCGTGCATGCATGGAAACCTGGGTCCCGATATACGTGTTTTGACGGTTCAAGGACGATTCAATGTATGTGCTGTGGAGATGAGGGTTTAGTAAATAAGAAAGGACGAGCCAGTGAGACGACGTTGGAATTCATATATTTTGTTATCTTACGACGTGAGTTTAGAACGTGTCTGATCATGTGATCGTACGTTGGCAGGTTTGGATATTTAGCGGGTGATCAAGGTGCAGAGCAAGGATCGGACACGGTGCAAACAATGAGTTTCTAATCCTCTCTTTTAAGCGTTTTACTGTTTTGAAGCTATCTTACATGCATTCACGTGGTATTAATGCAATTAAATGTTAAGGGTCACGTGTTCTAAATCAATATGCTTTGAGCATAAAATGCTTAATTGAGAGTCGTAGAGTTTATGGCGTGTTCCTAGAATTGTGTGAGCCAAAGAGACGAGATATTAATGTGCGACATGTTAAGGGTTGGACCGGGCGAGTCGGGCTTAAAGTTAAATGGTCCTGATTGTATGTGGTATATGTTGTGTTAGAGTCATGTGTAAAGTGCAGGTGTAGTTAATGAGTCATGTACATGACGTGTGTATGATATGGCTATATTTGTGTTGTATGTTTGGTGTCATTGTCCTTGTGGCATGGCGGATATTGTGTTTGTATCGTTGTCATCACGACAAGACAAAAGGGATCGTGGAGGACGAGGTCCTTCGGGAAGTCACTGATGGTGACATTTATCTAACAGGATAATGATGAGCTCGGGGAGTGTTAATGCCCTGACGAGGGTGCGGTGATAAGGTATGTGTTTGCATGCGTATATAAATATGTGTTAATCTGCATGCTAGGAATGAATTGTATTTATTGTGTATGAGATAGTGTTAATATGACGTGTAGAGTTAGACTGACCGTTGAGTCAGGACTTGTGATGTGACGTGTATAATGGGTATGTATGTTAATTGTGAGAGCCTTGGTTAAGGCCGGATGTGCTATTGTCTAGGGTAAGTTGTGTTAACCCATAGTCGAGTTAATGCGTATTCTTAGATACGAGTTGCTAGCATAGTATGTTGAGTCTATGTTGTTGTGATTATAAGGTAATTATTATCTATATTGGTAGTACAGGTTAAGCCTCGGGTGGTAAACGGTTATGGGATATCGTGGGATGACAAGGGATTGGTTATTAGTTAATAAAGTGTAATAATATTTTATAAGGACCGGAGGGTCCTGAGTGAATTAAACTAATAATCACGACGTGATGGTTTTTATTTAAATTAAACTATTAGAACAGCGTAGCTGAATTTGTGTGTACGTTAGATTATCGTGCAGGTGAGCTTGGGGTTGAAGTATCTTGGCTTGGTAGCGATGTTACTCGAATCGGTGTGCAGACATCCGTAAGGTAAACCTAATTTTGACTTACAATAAATGTGTTTTAAAAGCGAATGGCCCGTTATGGGGACCAACTGAAAGATGCTCGGGTTAGGGTCTTACAAGGTTTATTAGGGTTGAGCCCACGGGTGTATTAGGTATTTAGGGTGTACATTCTATTCTCTATGTAATAACCCAACAGAAGCTTGTAATCAATTAAACACTTACCTGATGTAAAAGTTCAAAATACATGATGCCAAGCATTTTCCAGGAGCAAGGTTATCAATCTCACCAAAAGAAATTTCAACACTATCTGGATCATCACTGTATAAAGGCAAAAAAGATATGACAGACCAATTACATTCTGTTAAAACTGTCCGAGGAAGTCATCCACTCTTATAAAAGAAAAGAAAAAGCAACACAAACCTGGATGGGTAAACGAACCTATCTGAAAAATTGTCAAAAAGATAAGACATTGTTGAAAGCAACCAAATAATAGTAAGCTATTATATAATAGGGGAAGAATTATAACCTCATTTTCCTTTCATTTACCTTGAAGTATTGGTCGTTTCTTCTTTAGTCGACTTCTTTTTCGAGGACGGAGTGAACTCGTCAGGTATTTTTAAAAATGGAAAAATATCAAAATAGACATTTTGTCCATCTAAATTAAAAAGCGGATGCTAAGCCTTTTAAATTCAAAGGCTTAGCCGGCAAAAACTAAAGACTTAGCCGGCTTAGTACAGGCTAAAAACAAAAATTCATGTTCATATATGTTCGTTTTTGTGTTAGTGTTCGTGTTCGATTATAGGTAAATGAACAAACATGAACAGAACAAACATGAACATGACTTTGTTCGTGTTCGTTTGGTTCATTTACAATCCTATTTACGACACATGTTTTCCTTTTGTAAATAAAGTGGCCGGATTTTAAACGAACGGACGTGAATGAAGACGAACATGTTCATTTTCTTAACGAATGAACATATATGAACAACAAAATTCATGTTCATCCGTGTTCGGTTAAAGTTAAATGAATATTTGTTCGGTTCGTTTACACTCCTATTTACCACACATGTTTTCATTTTGTAAATAAAGTGAGATTAATGACAGGAAGCTAATTTTTTACTTCCTACGTAACCGCCCTCTACATATAACTTTTCTTCAAAACTCAAAAAACACACAATATCATCCTGATATCACGGGTCTGAGACTGAGATAACGCACACATCACACACATATATGGCATTGATGAGTTTTCCCTAAACGTGCATTTCTTCGTGAATAAGTGACGCACTTTGGCTGTCATACAAAAAAGTAACGTTATATATGTACATGTTATTCATCACAAAAGACCCACTTTTGGACCCAAAATATATAGTGCTTATAATCGTACATAACTATTATCAGTTATATCCATACATACAAGCTTCAAAAATAAAGCTGAAACTTAATTATAACCAAAGTTCGTTAGAAAACTTTGCTTTAGTTTGTTTTTATGATATTTTTTGGTAAATATAAAACTAATGGTGATTTTGAATATATTTAAAACTAGAATAAAAAAACAGGAAACAAATATATGTTTTCTAAATTTTCTGTAGAAATTTGTGACGGATCGACAAAAAATCTGTTGGCAAAAAATTAATTTTTATGTATATTTTTTAAAAATCCGTCGGTAAAAGAAAATACCCTTTCATTTTTTTTAAATCCATCGGTAAAAAGGTATTTTTTTTATCCCATCGGTAATTTTGTCGCTAAAAAGTTACCGTAATCCGTTGGAAATTAAATTACCCAAGCCCTCACGATCATCGGTACATGTCTTTCTGATGGATTGGGTCGTCGGTGATACTCGATTGTTTTGTAGTGTGTATAATGATTTTGTTTCATAGATATGAGTTAAGTGTTTTTTACGTTCCTATGGTTTAGGGCTAATTTCACATTGAGTCCGTAATTCAAAATAATAGCATTGGTAGCCTCCTGAACCTTTTTTTCACTTCAAATCAACGTCCCACTTAGTTTAAGTCAGTTAATCTGACTAACAGAGTTAATCAAAGCAGTTAACTTTAGGGGCATTCTCGTCTTTTACCAAACCTAAAACCAAAAACCCACAAAATCATCATTGTTATCTTCATTTGGAAAATTTCGGCATCTATAAGGAAAGATATATCTTCTCCCCCCAACCATTCGACTCCCTCTCTCTCTCCCTCCTTCCTTCAGTTTCTCTCCCTCCCTCTGTCTCGATTCCTTCGACGACCTGCAATCTGTCTTCATCATCTCCGCCGGCCACCTCAACCCACCGCTCCCCCCACCATTTCGACTCCTTCCCTTCGTCTACATCACCTCCGACCACATTCGAAGGAATCGCTCCCCCACAGACAAATCGCAAACCTCAACTGACCACAACCCCCACTGATCTCAACCCTCAACCGAATCCCCAATCGACCTGACAAACGGCAACCACTGTTTCTGTAGAAGCTACTATGGACAGCGCTAGTGTTAGAGATAATGGTTAATTTCTGTTAAACTTGAAATTTAGGAACTTGGACTCGAGATTTGTGTTTATATTTTGGTTTGATCTTGTTTGTAGCTGGACTGACTCTTAGTGCGACGATCACCCGCCTTGCTTTGCAACTTAGGGTGGTTTTGAAATGGTTTAGCAGCGTCACCTTCAACATCAGGGTTGAATGTGATATAAAGCACCATACGCGCTGGAGTTGTTTATATACGTTTGTGGACTCAAACTGCAAACAATTTATTTTTTTAATGGAAAAATAGTCATTTCATATTTATTTAACTGAAAGTTAAAACAATTTGGATGGAGGGGCATTGATTTCAAGTGAAAAACAAGTTTATGGGCTCCGAGTGCTCTTATTTTGAATTAGGGACTCAAAGTGAAATTAGCCCTAGACCACGAGGACGTAAAAAACACTTAGCTCCATTTATATACATTTTTTTTTATAAAAACCGTTACTTTTAGGGTGGTGGGGCGCCCACCGCTTGCCCTTGCGGCCCCGTGCGACTCCCACGGCAACATCGGTGCCACCACGACATAGATCAGCTATGGGTTTACGGCTTCATAGCACCGTTGGAGCCCATCGTGGGTGTATGGCCTGGTTGACTTCATGGCTCAGGTGCATCCTACACCTTTATACAATTTGTAATGATTCCTGTTTAATTATGAAATATTTGCAAAATTTGATCCTTTCATAAATCTAATTCAGTAAACCAGACGGCTAAAACATGTTACATTCACCAAGAAGATTTTTCTAATTTAGGACACATAACGACTCAGCTTCAGTATTACGAAAACATCACTTTATCATCCCCTCCAGTAACCCCCCCCCCCCCCCCCTCCGACGCCGTTAAATTGTTCCGGCAACTGCTACTACGTAACGAATTAAGTTGTGCTACTAGAACTTGGTGTGGCTAAAAACGTAGGTTTGGCTTCTCCAGCCATGATCACAAGATATTTCTTAACAGACACCTCCGGTGGTGAGTTGCCGTCGTTGTTTCTGTTTCTGGACTCAAAATCCCTATCGTCGTTGCCGGAGTGCATCCACATAGAGTATGCGAGACCCAACAGAGAAACAGCAATCAGACCCATCATCACAGCCAGACCGCCGAAGAAGTAGGGCACCAGTGAGCGCCATGGTGACGGTTGAGGTGGTGACACCGACGACGGAGATATAGCTGAAACTGCAGGCATCCTTTTTTCTTTTCTTTTTTGTGGTTGCGGTTAGTTCTTTATAGGGGGAATGATGCATGACATATAACTCTCAATTAACTCATTGAGTCATTGGTGGGTAGCATATAACATCATGAAAAAAAATGGCTATAATTTTCGATATTAGTTTGGAGATATCGTGAGTTTTATCGGTTTATGGTAATTGCATATTGTCACGTTTAAATTCTTAATCGTTGTATTTAATAGAGATAATTTCAGTATACATCATTTAACTAAGTAAATTATAGAAATGTCCTTTATGTTTAAAAAACCTTGCACGTTACGTTCTTTAGCGTAATGACCGTTAAATTTTATCGTTAAGTCAGGTCATGTGCAAGGCACATGAAGGTATTTTGGTCTTTTTACCATAAAAGGACTATTTCTGTAAACTCTTATTCATAGAAACAAATTACAAGAATAGTCATTTTATGTGTGAAAGCCCCAAAATACCTTCATTTACATGGCACGTGACCAGACTTAACGGTAAATTTTAATGGTCATTAGGTCAAAGGACGTAACGTGCAAGGTTTTTTAAACATAAATTATGTTTTCTATAACTTCCTTAGTTAAAAAACGCATACTGAAATTTAATTAATATTTAAAGAACATAATTTATAATTTGCTCTATTTAATATTTTAGCTGTCACTTACATGATAAATGGTTACGATTTTTGTTATACAAAATAAAATATTGTTACCCTTAAGAATGCAATCAATAGTCTTTTATCTTTTAGATAATGCTGTTGGTACGTATATACCCAAATATAGTTTATATGTTTTGATGATGACAATGATGATTAGATGCGAGTGAAAGGAACAAAAAACTCATACGTTCGTTTATATGTCTTAAAAACTCAAATAAACCAAAGTGGTCGAAATAATATTAAACCAAAAACGAATTCCGATTGAGCTCATTTCAACGACGTTGGAACCGTCTCATCGAACCTTAACCCGGACCTAAAAACCTAAACCCCCCACCCGAAAAGCATAAAACCACCCTCCCTCCCCCTCAAACCTAAACCCCCCACCCCCCAAACAAAACCTAAACCCTAAAATCTAAACCCTACAAGCTAAACCCTAAGGCTAAAAATCCTAAAATTCAACGATAAAATCTAAACCCTAAAAGCTAAGATGGTAGAGTTCGACGATATGGTTCCAACGCCGTTGGAATAAGCTCAATCGGAGTTCGTTTGATATCGTTACTTAATGTTTTTGTCAATTCTTAGATTGCTTAGCGAAAAAACACTTTTTATTTGAACCTCCTACTAAATATACAATCTATTGTTATTTATATAGTGATCTAAATATAGTCGGATAATGTATTGTTCTTCCATCCATAAAAAACATAGCTTTCCTATTGTCGTAACATGTAAAACAAGAAGAAAGAAATCATCAAAGTTGTGTTCTTACATCATATTTGTATCACTAAGAATTTTAAGAGTTTGCTAATGGTTCAAATCACGTGGCTTATAACACCCGGGGACCAAACCACTGTTTAAGACCCCTCCCCAATCGGAGTCCGAAAAGGCTTTGAGATCAAGTGAAGAACCTGTTGGATTTTATGGACCGACCTGATGGACAACGCGGCTGACTGGGCTATGACCCGTAAGAGTTACACCTATGGCAACGAACATTAAATCCACTTAACCTGCTTAACTGGTAATTACGAACTGTTAGCGAGACGATATATTTTATATATATTCGTTAGACGCGAATTATTATTTATACTAGTTTATAAATAATAATTGTATATATATTGTTTTAATCTTTCATTAAAACAATTAAATAGGTTCGGGCTTTTGCATCTCGTATTGAACTATGGGCCCGGAAACAATTAGTAGGATTTATTATTATTATATAATAATAACCCTAATAATTGTTCCCAACGTGTTCCAGCCTTAAGGAAAAAGGAAGAAATAATTCTTGGCTTTTTATGTCGGTCAAAACCAACTAGCCGCAAAATAAAGAAGTAATTGACTTCTTTGTTGATTTTCTTAAGCTGCTTGAAGGAGATTCCGGCAGCCGTCGCCACCGACCGCGTCGCCACCGACCGCGCCGCCGCGTTCCCGTGTTGGTTCGTGTCTAGCATCGGTTCATTGTACCTTGGTGTCTCAACCGGTTAATCATTAACCACTAAAGGTATAATTAATCTCATTGGTAGATTAAACATTATTTTTGTGTTTGCGTGTTCATAACCAGATCCTGTTCGGTTTGTCAGTGCTGTTAAATAGGTTATGATTTTATTTTCCGCTGCGTATTTATTAATTAACTGAATCAATTAATTTCTCTGTCAAAACCCGTTTTTGATAAAAAGTCAAACTGATCACCACTGAATACCAATAGTGGTATCAGAGCCTGGGTTATAACACGTAAATCGAAACCGGACTGGTTTCACCGGTTAGATTAATCACAAACTTTAACTATCTTGAAGTTTCTGATCTGATCTGTTTTTGGGGCAATTTTTTTATTTATTAATTTGGTCGAATTTTATTTTATTTGACCAAATATATTGCCCGTATGTGATTGTGTTGAATATGTAAATCTGGCCCGACCCATGTGATTGAGTTGTTTGTGTTTATTATTCAGTTTTTGGTTTTATGGTTTTGGCCCACTTTTGATGGCTCAAAATTGTAATAGAATAGTTTTTTTTTTATTTTATGTAATGTAATAAAAAAAAACCGAAGACAAATCTGAAGACGCAACATGAATCATGGAGTCGGTGGGAGTCATCCGAGACGATTAGATGCACGGAAGTCCATCCTTGTGGTTGTTTTAATTTTGTGGACCCCGTGACCCATTTGGTCTTGCTAACTAGCTCTAGCAAGATCAAACAAACTTGGCCCTAAAAGATTTACATATTTATTTACTTTATGGTTGCTTTTTTTTTTTTTTTTATAACTTAATTTTATAATAAACCAACCAAACACCAAACGTTTTAAAAGGAGTTTTAAAATGTCTTAATCTGTCACCACAAGTTCTAATTTTATAACTTGTAGAATTTTATAAAAAATAACAACTGGCTTGTTTTTATAAAATAAATAACCGCTAAAGTTTTGCAATTTAAACTAAATTTAATTTCAAAACTTATAACTTAATAGTTTTCAACTATTAACTTTAACTGGTTATTCAAGTCGCGACAAACTTAGTTTTAATAGGTTATTTAAAATTAAGTGTCCTGAGAGATGAAAGGGTTCATCTAATTTGTCATGACTTTAAATAGTAAAACTGGCTTTTACAACACACGTATGATTTAATCATTCGTTGTGTTTGACCCTATTCGGTAAACATTAAAATTGGAACCCATATTTAAAACCAATGGTCTATGTCATCCTATTGTAAGGAACACTTGGAGCATAAAACGAAATATCGGTGTTTGGAGCCACAGCACCGCACTGGATGCGTAGTTTATCTTTCCAAGGCGCAAGGATTTCGTTGACACATCCGGCCCTTCCGCAAGTACCTGTTTTAGGACGACTATTACTTTTCTCTCTTGTTACATGCCCCAGCTGTCAAGAGATTAAAAGTGGGCATAGATGAGGCTAAACGTATCAATGCATAGACATGTCTTGTCTTAGCAGCCTTATACACGAGAGTTGTGCATCTTTCCACAATTGACACTAATTGTCAGTCTAGTTACCCACTTACTAATGTTGTATGCCACAGCTACCATTAGTGACTGATTTAGCTAGATTCTCACTCCCTATTCTAATTTTTGTAATTGGGTCATAAATTAATAAGGACTTTTCACTTTCTTTATACTAATTTATTTTCTTTGCTTATCTTGACAGATGTCTACTGAAAATAATAATACTAATAACTCCTTCGCTCTCAAGTCTATCCTTGAGAATGAAAAGCTGGATAACACCAACTTTCTCTCGTGGCAGTGCAATATGAGAAGAGTTATCAAGATGGCCAAGAAGCTCTATGTTCTCGATGCACCAGTCCCTGAGGCACCCGATGATAACACGGCTGCCGCTCGTAAGGCCTGGGAAAAACAAGGAGATGATTCCACTGAGGTGGCCTGCCTTATGCTAACCTGCATGTCCCGTGAGCTCCAAAAGAGCATGGAGGACCTGAGTGCCTTTGACATGATTGGGCAACTTAAGGGCATTTTCCTGAAACAAGCCCGACAAGAACGCTATGAAACCATGTCTCAGCTCATTCGTTGCACGATGCAAGAGGGCACGCCTGTTAGTACTCATGTACTTAAGATGAAAGGGTACATCGACCAGATGAACAAACTTGGATATCCCATGAAGGATAACATGGCTACTGATTTCATCTTAAACTCTCTCCCAAGCTCCTACGCTCAATTCGTAATGAATTTCAACATGAATGGCTTGGAGAAGAATATCCAAGGAAAGAAAAATCAAGTTCTAATGGTCAGATCTGCTGGTGTTAAAAAAACCTAACCCCAAGAAAAGATGTTATAATAGCAAAGGCAAGAAGAAGGTTAATGTTGCTGCCAAGCCTACCACCAACAATAACAAGAAAGCTTCAAAAGCACCCCTTCCTGAGGAGCGCCAATGCTTTGAATGCAACAAAATGGGGCACTGGAAACGTAACTGTCCTGAATATCTAGCCAAGTTGAAGCGGCAGAGGGCCAGTGGTGAGGGAACCCCTTCAGGTATTCTCATTTATGTTCTTGAAATTTTTACTGTTTCTAGCAACACATGGGTATTTGATACTGGATGTTGATACCATATCATTAATGTCTTGCAGGAGCCTAAAAGTTGGAGGAAGCTGAAACAAGGCGACATGGAGCTCATCGTTGGTGATGGGAAAAGAGTACCAGTTCTTGCAACTGGAACATATCATCTCTCATGTCCTTCTGGCCTTGTGGTTATTTTGAATAATTGTTTGTTTGCACCTGGTTTAACCAGAAACATTATTTCAGTTTCTTTATTGTTTGAACAAGGATTTAATTACGTTTTTAATGGTATTGCTATTTCTGCCTACTTAAATGATATCTATTATTTTGAGGCTAAACCTCAAAACGTTATTTATGAGATTGACGTTCAAACTGACAATAACATATATAATATTTCTAAACGTATCAAATCTGGCATTAATGATACTTTTCTATTGCATTGTCGACTTGGCCACATAAGCAAGGCATGCATTAAAAGACTCCAATCCGAGGGAATTCTTGAACCTACCGGACAAGACTCATTTGTTAATTGCGAGTCTTGTTTAGCTGGCAAACTCACAAAGGACCCCTTCACCCATGTTGGTGAACGAGCCAAGGATCTGCTAGGCCTTATACACACTGATGTGTGTGGCCCTTTCAGAACCATGTCTAGAAATCATGAAAGATACTTCGTTTCATTTATTGACGATTATAGTCGATATGCTTGTCTATCTTATGAAACACAAGCATGATACATTTGAAAAGTTCAAAGAGTTTCAAAACGAAATAGAGAAACAACTCGATAAATCTATTAAGACACTTCGATCAGATCGAGGTGGCGAGTATCTCAGCTTAGAATTTCTTATTCGTCTGAAGGAGCACGGAATTATTTCTTTGCCCACTCCTCCTTGCACACCCCAACTTAATGGCGTGAGCGAGAGGAGAAATCGAACCCTACTTAATATGGTTCGATCGATGATGTGTAGAACTAACTTGCCTCACTCCTTCTGGAGTTATGCTCTTATGACCGCCGCCCGCCTTGTAAATCTGGCACCGACTAAGAAGGTGGACAAAACCCCATATGAGATATGGCACAGGTCTAGACCCAATTTGTCTTACCTTAGAGTATGGGGATGTGATGCATATGTCACCAGCGATTCTGATGACAAGCTCGATCCTAGAGGTGAAAAAGTTGTTTTCGTCGGTTACTACAACAAAAGCGGATATTATTTCTCTTGATGCAAACATTGTTTCCATCAAAAGGAAAGGACGCTTTCTCGAGGAAGATCTTCTAAATCGAGGAACCGGAAATAATATTATGGATCTTGAAGAAATTCGAGAAACACAAACAACCGTTGAGGAAGTCGGAGCGTCTGATCAACAAGAAGTTATTGCTGATGAATCAGACATAAACACAAGCGTTCGCAGAAGTAACAGGTCTCGTAAAGAACCTAATAGATACCTATGGAATCTTGAAGCTTCTAAAGTCCTGTTAGTAGCTGAGTCAAATGACGAACCTACAAACTACAAATCTGCTATCTCAGATCCTGAATCCGAGAAATGGCTTGAAGCCATGAACGTCGAGATGCAATCTATACGTGATAATCAGGTCTGGAACTTGATTGAACTACCCCCGGTTCTCGGGCAATAGGGAGCAAATGGATTTTCAAAAGAAAAACCGACATGCATGGTAATATACAAACCTATAAAGCACGGCTAGTTGCAAAGGGTTTCACTCAAACTCAAGGTATTGACTATGATGAAACTTTCTCACCCGTTGTTATGATCAAATCGATCAGGATACTGCTTGCCATAGCCGCGTACCATGATTACGAGATATGGCAAATGGATGTCAAAACCGCTTTTCTTAATGGACATCTCTCTGAAGATGTCTATATGGTTCAGCCTAACGGTTTTGTTGATCCAAAGTATCCTAGTAGGGTCTGCAAACTAAATAAGTCCATTTATGGACTTAAACAGGCATCTCGAAGCTGGAATCTTCATTTTGATCAGAAAATCAAAGAATTTGGTTTTGTCAAGAATGAAGATGAGCCTTGTGTTTACAGAAAGGCTAGTGGGAGCACTATATCATTTCTCATCTTGCATGTGGATGATATACTGATCATTAGAAACAACATCCCTATGTTTGTCAAAGTCAAACAATGGTTAGGATCTTGTTTTGCAATGAAGGATCTTGGAGAAGCTGCTTACATTCTAGGAATCAAGATCTACAGAGATAGATCTAAGCGGCTTCTAGGGCTAAGTCAGAGTACTTACATAGACAAAATGATGACACGCTTTAGGATGGAAAACTCCAAGAAAGGAGGTGTTACGATGACTAAAGACACTGTGTTGAACAAATCACAATCTCCTTCCACAGACATTGAAATTAAGGAAATGGAAGCAATTCCATATGTCTCAGCGATTGGTTCTATCATGTATGCTATGTTGTGCACTAGACCTGACGTCTCGTATGCTTTAAGCATGACCAACTGTTTCCAGCAAAGTCCTGGCATTGCCCATTGGACTGCAGTCAAGAACATCCTGAGGTACTTAAGAAGGACCAAAGACAAGTTTTTTAATATTTGGAGGAGTGAAAGAGGAGCTCACTGTATGATGTTACACTGATGCTAGCTTTCAAACTGACCGAGATGACTCTCGCTCACAGTCGGGTTTCGTATTCACTCTTAATGGAGGAGTTGTCTCATGGAAACGCTCCAAGCAGAGTGTAGTGGCGGATTCAACCACCGAATCTGAGTATATAGCCGCATCAGATGCTGCTAAGGAAGCTGCTTGGATGAAGAAATTCATTACTGACCTCGATGTGGTTCCGAGTATTCGCTAACCAATCGAGATACTTTGTGATAACACAGGTGCTATAGCTCAAGCCAAAGAGCCCAGATCTCATCACAAAGCCAAGCACATTCAAAGGAAGTTCCACTATATACGGGAAATTGTGGAACGTGGAGACGTCGTGATAAGAAAAGTAGACACAGATCAAAACCTAGCGGACCCGTTTACTAAGCCCATGACTCAGGACAAGCATGATCTTCACAGAGATGCTATTGGTCTTAGATTTGCTAGTGATATGTTTTGATTTAGTATTTTGAATGTGTGAACAATTAAACAGTTGTACTTTTGAATTCTTTTTGGTTTACTGATTTAAATGTTCTGAATTCTTATAACTGTGTTCGATTTTAATATGTTTAATCCATGAATCTTGTATTCTTAATTATCCGTTGTTGGTCAGACTCGTGGGAACGTCTCTGAATTAAGACTTTTCTGAACTTCGGCTCAAGGAGTTGACTCCGAACTTCACAGGCCTCATTTTGAATGACGTTGGATGTAACTCGCATCAAATCATCTTCATGGATCTTTGTCGTAAGATGTTTTGCTATTGGTATACTCATTAGTATCCTCTGACCTAAGATACGTACTAGAACTGTCGTTTACCAAGAACCATTCTTTAATCACTGTAAAAAGATGTCGCGTAACTGCCAGTCATAAAGACTTTGATTAGGAATGGTTCTGAAGTATAGTGGGAGTTGTATGTAGTCAATAAGGGATTCTGTACTCTTACATTATATGTAACAGATAGGCATCGTGGCGCCCTCGTTGATTCAAACTGGTGAAGTGTAAGGCCTTACCCAAACTTACTGTGTGTTTGATTGGACCACTTTGATTCTTGATCGAGAACAATAATAATTGAACGCCATATGGGAATGAACTAAATCCATGTCTCATTGATTCAATTGATGTTTTATACGGAAAGGATGAATGACAACTATTGTCATAAGTCTATTGTCTTGCTTTAGTTAGCTGTTACTAACACCGAGATATTTGGTTAATGAATTTAAAGCGTCATACCTTGTTAGAGACAGCCATGTGCAGCTAGAGCGCCGCTGAGTGTTTGCGTTGATTTATCGTGGATCGTCAAAGTGGGAGATTGTTGGATTTTATGGACCGACCCGATGGACAACGCGGCTGACTGAGCTATGACCCGTAAGAGTTACACCTAGGGCAACAAACATTAAATCCACTTAACCTGCTTAACTGGTAATCACGAACTGTTAGCGAGACGATATATTTTATATATATATTCGTTAGACGCGAATTATTATTTATACTAGTTTATAAATAATAATTGTATATATATTGATTTAATCTTTCATTAAAACTATTAAACGGGTTCGGGCTTTTGCATCTCGTATTGGACTATGGGCCCGGAAACAATTAGTAGGATTTATTATTATTATATAATAATAAATAATTGTTCCCAACGAGTTCCAGCCGTAAGGAAAAAGGAAGAAATAATTCTTGGCTTTTTTTGTCGGTCAAAACCAACTAGCCGCAAAACAAAGAAGTAATTGACTTCTTTGTTGATTTTCTTAAGCTGCTTGAAGGAGATTCAGGCAGCCTCAAGCCGCCGCCGCCGACCGCGTCGCCGCGTTCCCGTGTTGGTTCGTGTCTAGCATCGGTTCGTTGTACCTTGGTGTCTCAACCGGTTAATCATTAACCACTAAAGGTATAATTAATCTCATTGGTAGATTGAACATTAATTTTGTGTTTGCGTGTTCATAACCAGATCATGTTCGGTTTGTCAGTGTTGTTAAATAGGTTATAATTTTATTTTCCGCTGCGTATTTATTAATTAACTGAATCAATTAATTTCTCTGTCAAAACCCGTTTTTGATAAAAAGTGAAACTGATCACCACTGAATACCAACAGAACCATGTCGTATATTTAAATTGTGATGAATTGTAGGTTTTAAATATCGAAGAACTCTTTTAAGGCATGCCAATGTGTTTGTACTTGGGAGTGCATAAATTGAGAAAGTCTATTCAAGCAAAGGACATGTGCAGTCTTGTAAAGGCTAGATATTGCAAGGAACCCACTAACTTCCGGTAAGGAGTAGGATGAACACTAGGAGACCCATCCATGGAATTAAGAATAACTTAAGAATTTAAGGGGGTTGCACCATCCATATGAAAATGAGTTAAAAGAGTTCGAATATGTCGGTGTGGGGAAAGAAACAAACCTGTGGAAGTAGGAATAACTTCAATGCTAAGGAAGTGGTGGAAAGGACCCCAAGTCTTTGATTTAAAACAATTGGCTAAAGTTTGATTGAAATGAGTGAAAAAGTTGGAATTACTCCCGGACCATGTCATCGGCATAGACCATGAAGAAACATGGAATACTATTGTGGTTGTAAATGAAATAAAGAATAAATCCCGGACTTTCAAAAGCCGAAACCAATAAGGAAACTCGTTAATTCCATAACCTATGTTCGAGGATCTTGTTTAAGCCCGTAAAGAGATTTTCGAAGTTTGCAAATGTGGTTTGGAAAGTAGGAATGGCAAAACCGGGTGGTTGTGTCGTGAATACTTCCTCATTTGAGGTTCCATGAAGGAACGCATTGTTCAAATCAAGTTGGCGCAGTGGCCAATTTTGGAAAAGAGCAATGGATAAGATAGCAGGAATTGTCACAGGTTTGGTTATCGAGCAATAGGTTTCAAAGTAGTCATTGCCAAATTGTTGAAGAAATCCTTTGGCCACTAAACATGCTTTGTACTATGCAATGGTGCCGTCCGGATTACGTTTGATTCTGAAAACCCATTTACATCCAATGGGGTTATGGGAGTAATTTGGTACAAGTTCCTATTTATCGTTTTGCATACGGACATTAAACTCATGGTCCATGGCTTGACCCCATTCAGGGTCCTTGAGAACTTGGGTATGGGTGTTAGGTTCGAGAGTGTGGGGATTCAGATGTAGAGTGGTGGTGTTTATGAAGGTAGAGTTGTAGTATTTAGGATTGGGCTTTTAAGGTTGTTTATTATAAGGAGATGAGGAAGGTACTTGTGAAGAAGAAATGGTGTATGTGGTGAAGAGAATGTACAGATGGGCAACGATGTTGGCGAGGACGGAGTGGAGGGCGAGCAAAGAGTGGAATTGGGGTGGATATTGGAAATGAGAGAGTGGATGGAGAGTAGACTGTGGTGGATGAAGGGAATGGTGATGAAGAATCTATTGTGGAGGGTATAGGATTGGAGGGTGAGGGTGGTATGTTATCACGTATGGAGTGAAAGGGGGTGAAGTATTAGCAAGTAAATTAAGTGACAAGGTTGTGGCCAAGATTTTGGGTGGTAGAAATTTAATGGTCGTAAGTAAAGGTTGAGATGTAGGTTTGTGATGAACGGGAAATTGATTATCAATGAATTGGACGTGTCGGGAGTGGTATGGGTGACTAGTGATAGGATCAAAGCATTTGTATGTTGACTTCGAATTAGAATATCCAAGAAAGAGACACAGAGATGAACTAGGTTGAAGTTTAGATGTAGTATATGAGCGTAGCCATGGATAGAAAAGACAACCAAAAGATTTTAGTTTGGAGTACTTAGGAGTTTGGTGAAACAAGCGTTATTAAGGACTTTGATTATTAAGGATAGGTGTAGGAAATCTAATTATGAGATAAAACGGTTGGAAGGCATGAGACTAAAATTGGAGAGGAAGCTTGGCATAATGAAGAAGAGCGTGACTGATTTAAAAAAGGTGCTTATGTCGACGCTCGGCTATTCCATTTTGTTCAAGGGTGCGAGGAGGGATGGTAAAATGGGAGATACTATGAGATTGGAGAAAAGGAATGAGACCTTGATACTGACCTCCATTATTAGTGAAAAGTGAAATTATTGGAGTGTGAAAAAACTCTTCAAATGTACTTTGAGTAGAAATGTTTTTTAGTGGAAATCAACAAAGACAACAAAATATTTAAAATTGTCAACCGATATATGAACCGAGCCCCATACACCAGAATAGATAAATTGCAAAGGCTTTGTAACTACAAAAGACGGTACTCAGGGGCGGACTTAGGTAGGGCGGAGGGGGTTTATCGGAACCCCCCGAGTTTCAAAATTATAGTAGAACGCTGTATAAAAAAACTGGGGTGAACCCCTAAAAAAATATATGATGAACCCCTATCTCCATTGACGACGGAAAAACTAAAGCAAGAATGACCGGAATATTTTGGTCAAAGAGAGCTCCGGTGAGAGAAGCGGCAAGAACGGCTCTGCTTGATGAGAAGTAGAAGATATGGAAAAGCTAACGACCTAACCTAATATTAATATTTGATAAAATGGGCTTTAATACCGAGAGCCCAATTTACCTAATGAAAAACCTAACGAACTAATCAATCCGTGAAACTCCAAAGTCCAAGTAATTGTCTTATTTATCTATCTTTTGTTTATTAATATACTAGCTTATACCCCGTGTAATACACACGGGGTGAAAAATATCAATACATGAGTTTGTTAAATTTTATTTATATATTTTACAGATGTAAAAGTGTATTACACGTACTAAGGATAGAAAACAAAACTCAAAATATGAAGAAAGAAATAATAATATATAATTAACGTCAATTACTATTTAATGTAATTTGACTTTCATTTACTATTTGATTGAAAATAAAAGCTACATAATTAAATTTAAAATTTTTTATAATAGAAGAATAATTTAAAATAAATGTGTTTTATTAATATAATTAGTAACTTATTAAAATATATGGGTGCATTTAATAAGAGAGAGATGCGGAAAAAAAATGATGAGATTGAATATGGAGGCGACACGTGGCATACAAAAACCTTTATTTATTATATAGTATAGATTAAACTTAATATAAAAACTATTTTAAGTATTTTTTATTTGATTTTGTTAATATATTTGTTTCTTCTTTTATATAGTTTATTAATTTTTGATAAGCTTTTTGGTTTTATTTATTTATATATGTTTTACTGCTTTAAGAGTTTAAATTTTAATTATTTTGATATATGCTTATATTTCAAGTTAGCTCATTTTTTTTATTTTCGACCGGTCCGACCAGTGAACCTCTGAACCTTACCTAACCCGAACCGTCAAACCGACCCGAATTTTTTTATGTCTGGCCCTATGAAATTGGATCAGCTAAAAATAGTGAACCCCTCGGAAAAAAATTCTGGATCCGCCACTGGACGTACTTATTGCCAAGAAGTTTCTGACTTTTATTAATTGAACAGGAAGCAATAAATATCTTTCATGTAGAGGTGGATGTAGACAAGGGTC
Organism: Smallanthus sonchifolius; assembly: GCA_023525975.1. NCBI lineage: Eukaryota > Viridiplantae > Streptophyta > Magnoliopsida > Asterales > Asteraceae > Smallanthus > Smallanthus sonchifolius. The sequence goes on from CM042041.1 coordinate 4,994,054, forward strand.
AGGGGTAGCCCGCACTACCTTTCAACTTTTTACGAGTAGTGTAAATTTTTATTTTTTATAAGTTCAGGACTTCATAAAAGTGCAAAATTTTATAAAAAAACCCAAAACTTTGTAAAAAGTCCCCACATTTTATTAAATGTTTTGAGTTATTGGGTTTTAATAAAATATTTGGGCTATAGCCAGCCCAAATGTTTTATTAAAACTCAATACTTCATAGTCTCAATTCTCAAACTCAACTTACCCAAGCGGGCAGCCAAGAAGAAAGACAGAGAGAGCGGGGACTGTGAGACTTTGAGAGCCAAAGACCGACCACTCAACCAACCGCTCGACCTGAGCTGAGACCACCGCCCAACACGGCCTCCGCCAAACCCCAGTCCGCCTCGCCAGTCACAAATTACCGTAAAAAAATTGTTTACGTGAAAGTACTATTAAAAAAATTGTTTCATTTTACATAAAAGTACGGTCAAATTTTTTTCGTTACCACTGAAATTTTGTTATAGATCTGCCACTGCTTTCATGTGTTTTAGATGGTGTGGTAATGTGTTTTGAACCAACATGAGATATTTTTAAACCTTTACGGTCGTCTAAAATGATTTCATCAGGTTTACCATATTCAGAAACGTTATGAAGTGTGGAATAATCGGATGCGACGTGGTTTGAGTCTCCACTATCGAATAGTGAAATTAGTAACGGGTGCAACGGCCTGAGAGATAGAGATATTGTTTTCTCTAAGAAATCTTGATAGCTTGTGACAATCTCAAGTGGTGTGACCGGGAATGTTACATAATTAACAGAAAGAATTGCTTCTGTTTGGTCGACTATCCGAATGAGTGCTGGACCAGTTGGGTCGATGTCCTCCTCTATGGTGATCGCTGTTATAGAACTTAACCCTTGTCTTCGAGGAATTTGTTGTGTTGTTCTTGTGTCCCATTGATGAATGAGTCGAGTTTCAAACCGATTAAGTTTCATAGGAAAATGGGTGAAAGCATTGAGTTGAACGGTTTGTGTCTTGGACGTTATTGATGAACGAGTTTTAATTTAGGGTTTAGAGTTTTGAGGATCGCCTCTTTAGAGCAGGATGACTCTGATGCCGTATACACTACAAGAAAAAGACCCTGTGCCGACGCCGCCTATACCGACGACAATTGTCGTCGGCATAGGTCACCCTGTGGTATATGTCAAAACCAAAATTTTGACAGGGACACCCTATACCGACGACATGTCGTCGGTACAGGGATGGGGGGGAAAATGGCGCTCAATGAATTATTGGGGAAAACCTATACCGACGACATGTCATCGGTATAGGGTTATTTTGATTTTGTTTTTGTTTTTTTAATATAATAATGTTTTCGTCGGTCAAAAAAAAAATTTAATTAAAAAAATTATAAAATGGTCTATACCGACGACATGTCGTCGGTATAGGCTTTTTTACTTTATTGACTGGTCAAAACCCTACGAAGCCTATACCGACGACATGTCGTCGGTACAGGCAACCTACGGCGCCGACATAATAGCCTATACCGACGACATGCCGTCGGTATAGGTCTCAGCGCGAATTAACACAGGATACAGCCTTCTCATTCCCATTTCGACCAAAAAAACTCCAAACGCCTCCATCTCTCTCTCTGGCGATTTTACGTTTTTTGGGTATTTTGTGGAGCAATATTCACCAATCTCTTCGGTTTTGAGGTGAGTTAACATCTATTGTTCAACCTTAACAAGAAAATCAACATTTTGGTGTTTTTTGCTTAATTTCTTTGGTTTTTGTTAGGTGTTTGAAGATTTAATCATTTTTTAAGGATTTCAAGCTTAGAGGAAGCTAATTTGCAAACTTGGTTAGTAATTTTTCTACAAATTTGGTTTAGATGTATGTTTTTCTACAAATTAGGTTTAGATGTATGTTTGTATGTATATGTTTGTGTTTATTTGTATGTATGTATATATGGTTTAGATGTATGATTTTATAAATATTTATGTAATTTTATGATGAAATTAGGTTTAGATGTGAAATTAGGTTTAGATGAAATTTGAGAATTTGGGCATTTATAGAAGAATTTGGGCATTTATATATGTATGTTTGTATATAATATGTATGTATATATGTGTATGTGTGTTTGTATGTATTTGTATTATGTTTATGTATGGAATTGTGTTTATGTATGTAATTCGGGAATTTGGGTATTTGTTTATGTATGTTTGTAAAGGCTATGTATGTATATACATGTATGTGTGTTTGTATGTATTTGTATTATGTTTATGTATGGAATTGTGTTTATGTATGTAATTTGGGAATTTGGGTATTTTGTTTATGTATGTTTGTAAAAGCTATGTATGTATATACGTGTATGTATGTATTTTTATGTATGTAATTGTGTTTGTATATGTAATTTTAGAATTTGGGCATTTATTTATGTGTGTATATAATATGTATGTATATTTGTATGTATATTCGTATGTATGATTATGTAATTATTTATGCAATTGTGAATGTATGTATATATCTTTGTATGTATATGTAACTTTATTTAATTTTGTTGCAAGTTCGGAACTCATTGTGGTTGGAGAGGTGTGAATAACATCTTATTTGTGTTTCATTGAATTTTTTTAAGGTACGCATCCCGACTTTTATACCTTTATGCACGTCTCATGTTGTGTACACTAGTATGTTTATTTAGGATAACTCTTTTGAATATACCCGTCCGAAATTTATCTGATAGAGATAAATTTTGGATTGTCCCCTTTGGGACTGCTTTTTGAATATTTTATCTTATTTATGATATGTATATATTTTAACGGGTTGACATTTAAGAAAAAATTGGTAGATATTTTTCCTTACTCCTTCGAGTTTGCGGTTTATCTGCATACTTGGGGAGTTAAGGTGAAATGCTGCTGATTTTTTCTTAAATAGTCAACTTGTTAAAATGTATACATATGAGATAAAATATTCAAAAAGTGGGTTAGGATCCACCGCCTTAGAGTACCGATCAAATCACATACATTCGTTTACATCATTTATTACATGCAAGTATATGTGTATGCTTATAACACAATAGATATGACACTAGATATGGCAATTGATAAAAGTTGGGTTACACTGGGAAATCGGAATTCTCCGGCTTTCTTAAGCGGTCTTCGCAACTTTATAGAGACGGCCAAGAACCATGTCGACGGTCGAGGTAGAGCGTTTTGCCCGTGTAGACGTTGTTGTAATGCGTGTCGACAAGATTTGAACACGATATATGGCCACATACATGACCGTGGGTTTCTACAATCATATCAGAATTGGATTTATCATGGTGAACAACATCCTCGTGTGGCGGAGATAGCATCACTTTTTTCCCCAAGAACAACACCAACTCCTCCAATAACTACAACAACAAATAATGAGATGTTTGATGCCATAGATGATGTGATGGCTGAGCAAAATACAAACGAGGATAATATAGATGAAGATGGAACTGGTTTAGACCCAGAGTTTGATGCGTTGTTTGAGGAGCTAAATAAGGAGTTATACCCCGATTGTAGTCAAATGTCTTCCCTAAACTTCATAGCCAAATTGATGCATATCAAAGTTATCAACAAATGGACGAATAGTTCGTTTGACCAACTGTTAGAGCTTCTACAAATTGCAATGCCGAAGGAAAATCACGTTCTAGGGTCACACTATGAAGCTAATAAGAAACTGCGTAAGATTAGGTTAGGATATCAGTCTATCCATGCTTGCATTAATGATTGTGCACTGTTTTGGAAGGAGAATGAATCAATGCAAAACTGTCCGGATTGTAATGAGAGTAGATGGGTTGATAAAAACACAAAGGGGAAGAAAGTACCACATAAAGTGTTGCGCTACTTTCCTTTAACTTCACGGCTTCGACGAAGGTATAGTTCAAGATTAACGGCAAAAGAAATGATCTGGCATAATACTGGACGCTCAACGGATGGTATGATGCGACATCCGGTTGATGGGAAGGCATGACAAGATTTTGATGAGAGATATCCGGATTTTGCTAAAGAACCATGGAATGTCCGCTTAGGTTTGGCTGCCGATGGTTTTAATCCGTTCGGTAACATGAGTCAGACTTACGGTATGTGGCCGGTAGTGTTAACAACATATAATACACCACCATGGTTATGTATGAAAGAGTCTTTTTTCACGTTAACCTTGCTAATTCCCGGGCCTAAATCACCTAGTAAGGACATTGATGTATACTTAAGGCCGTTGGTTGATGAGTTGAAAATGTTGTGGGCTGAAGGAGTCCAGGTGAGAGATGCATCAACTAAAACTGTATTTAGGATGCATGCTGCACTGTTATGGACTATCAACGATTATCCTGCTCGTAGTAGCTTGTCTGGATGGAGTGGTCAAGGTTATAAAGCATGCCCTACGTGTAACGTTGACACACCTTCGTGCGCTATAACGAATAAGATAGCTTTTGTTGGACACAGAAGATTCTTGCCTAGAAAGCATAAATGGAGGAACGATCTGTCGTTTGATGGCAAGAAAGAGACAAAACATCCTCCCCGACGATTGATTGATGTTATGCACGTGGAGAAAAATGTGCGTGAGAGTTTATTGGGTACTTTGTTGATGAACGATAAATCAAAAGACACACACAAAGCCCGCAAAGACTTGGAAAATATGGGTATTCGACATAACCTATGGCTAACACAAAAAAACAACAAGTTGTACCAACTACAAGCTCCTTACTCTTTCACACCCAGTGATCGAGAACGCTTTTGTCAGTTTATTCGAGGAGTGAGACTGCCTGATGGATTTGGATCGAATTTCAAAAATAAGGTACTTTCCAATAATTCAAATATAATTGGGTTAAAGTCCCATGATTATCACATCCTCATGCAACGATTGCTGCCAATAGGGGTACGATCGGGTCTGCACAACAATGTTTCAACAACAATCAATGACGTTTGCACATTCTTTCAAAAAATTTGTGCACGATCAGTAGATGTGAAAGACATATATGAAGCAAATGAGGAAGTGGTTAACATATTATGCAATTTGGAAATGATATATCCTCCAGTATTTTTTGACATAATGGTTCATCTCATTCTTCATTACCTGAAGAAGCTATTCTTGGTGGCCCTGTGTATATGAGATGGATGTATCCTTTTAAAAGATACATGAAAAAGCTCAAAGCATATATTAGAAACAAAGCCAAACCTGAAGGCTCAATTGCGGAGGGTTATGTTGCAGATGAAGCCTTGACATTCTGCTCTATGTACCTGGACGATATGCAGACCAAATTTAACCGACCAGATAGAAATGCAGATGCTGGCATTCCCAAAAGGCAGTTTCAAGTGTTTTCTTCACAATATCGACCAATATCGAAAAAGAAAATCAAGGCGCTCTCTGAACATGCCAACAAATCATTACAATGGTTTGTGTTGAACAACTGCGATGAAATCAAAGCCTACAAATCGTAAGTGTTTTTGTCCATCTACCCGTGATAAACTATTATTATATTTTCATTTAATTCTACTAATTTAAGTTTTGTTTTGTCCATCTACCAGTGATTTTGAATCTAAATTTCCTGAACGCAATATGCAAACCGATTTTTCTTCATGGTTAAAATATGAAGCAAATGTATTTTCATCTTCATCTTCATCTTCTACACCCGATAACAAAGAATTAAGGGCATTGGCACATGGTCCCTTGTACGCATCTTCTTACACTGCTTGCATAGTCCATGGTGTTAGATTTGTGGTACAAAATCGTGATTCCCGACGCACTACTCAGAACAGTGGTGTGGTTACAATAGGAGAAGACGATAATCCATTTTATGGTCAACTAGAAGAGATCATAGAGTTGAACTACATAGATGGTTACTCGGTTGTACTATTTCGTTGTAAATGGTTCGACACGAGAGGTAAATGATTAATTAAGCAAAACAATACTACTATAATTGACATTGGCCGTGATTGGTATGTTGGCAAAGAATGGTATGATGATGTCCAATATATATTAGCCACACAGGCTAAACAAGTGTTCTATCTTCGAGATCCTTCTCGAACCACTGGCCAATGGAGGGTTGTTGAGGACGTTCACCATCGGAAGCTTTGGGATCATCCTACTGTTGTTAATGAGATAGATATATTGCACGACACTCAATCAAATGATTATACTTTGGTTGTCGACACCGGATGCGAAGGTGGTGAATCAAGTCACGTAGGTGGTGAATCAAGTCACGTAGGTGGTGAACCAAGTCACGTAGGTGGTGACCAAACTCTAATTCCCCATGTTGATAGTCAATCTATTACACGGGAAACTCAATCATTTGTTGGTAACTTGGTTGTCGACTTAGGCTACTTGCCTATGCGTACAACTTTAAATGAGGGTGGTGACCCCAGTCATGTTGCCTCGATTGATCTCCATGAAAGTTTTATTAATGATGATGAAGAAGATGAAGAAGATGCATACAATTCAGATGATGAAGACGAACTAAATGACGACGATGAAGAAAATGATGATGTTGTTGACACACGTTATTTTAGTGATGATTCTGATTGAATGTATGTTAAAATATACTATTTGTCTTTGTTAATTAATAATTATTTGTGCTTACTAATAAATTTTGTTGTAGGAAAAATGGCAACAATGGCGCAATCACACGGTGGAGATGGTGGAGACGGTGGTCCGTATCACTTCGAATCGGGCTGTGCGACTGGATCTGGTGGTAAGTTACTTGTTATTGTTTAATAGATGTCTTTATAATTGCCTAACTTTTGAATGTCATGTGTCAATGTAGGTAGTTACTCCCAAAAAAGACGATCTAAAGGCAAAAACCTAAAATTGTATAAGAAATTTGAGCAAAATGGGAGGAAGCCTCTTCCCATTGATGTAGAACTTCATGGCGGGGGGTACAAGTTTGTGGGTCCCAACGCTTCGGATTTTATCCGTGCTATCTCGTTGGAGGTTGAAAAGGTTGTTCCGCCATATTATCCAAGAAACGGGCCGTATATCCCACTCTTATAGTAAGTATAGATGTTTTATAATTACTTACAATTTCATAACTATTACATTTATAATTACTTTCCATTTGTAGGATTATTTTGATCTGGACTCCTGGAGAAACACTGATAAGTGGCGAGGCGTTGAACTCGGAATCACCGCCGAGTGTCAGAGGGCATATAAAGATCACAAGAGAGTGTTGAAAGTTCACTTCGAGGAAAATGGGGGATACGATGATGTGGAGGCGGCGATGAATAATCCAGCAGAAGATGTTGATCAAGAAACTTGGGAGACTTTGATTAATGAGCTGTTTTTAGATGCGAGCTATAAAAACCGCTCGACGAAGAACAAACAAAACCGATCACAACAACTTTACCCAAGTTACCATGGCAGCAAATCATACGCCCAGCGCCGACACATGGAGGTATGAAAATACAAATGTTAGTATTATATAAACATGCTTATTAATTCTTAGTGATATTCTTTTTGTTTTTCACAGGGTACCGGCCCAATTGATGTGTTCAAATCGACCCATTATAAAGAAGGGACCGGTTGGGCCAACGCGAATGCATCATCAGATTATGTAAGTCAAATGATTTTGTTGTTAGACTTACTAGACTTAGAACATCCAACTATAACTTAAAACGGGTCAAAATGACCCAAACACACTTTAAGAGACTTAAAATATCCAGCTTTAACTTTAAACGGGTCAAAATGACCCAAACACACTTTAATAAACTTAGAACATCCAACTGTAATTTTAAACGAGTCAAAATGACTCAAACACGTTTTAATAGACTTAGAACATCCAACTCGAGCCCAATTGTTGAATATTTTTGCTAGTATTATTAGTATTTGTTGTTATTAGTGTTGGTTGATTGGAATTTGTGAATTTGGGTCGTTTATAACTTATAGTTTAACAGGTTGGTTATCCATTTTACAGCAGTTATGCTGTCGAATTTTAGTAAAATAGTCAAGTGATTGTTTATTACATTGTTTAATGCAGGACCGAATCCAAGAGGAGTATACAAGATTCTCTGCTGAGTCTGGTGGTGACTCGTCTGCTGTCGATGAGATTACATGCATGGAGCGTGCATTGGGTCATCGGCGTGGCCATATCCGGGGTGTCGGTCGTGTGGTGAGTAATCCCACACCGGATTTGTTCAGTACCCCCCCCCCACAACCACATTGGCAAGAAGTGGATGAGCGTGTAACTCAACTTCAACAACAAGTCCAAGATCAACAACAACGCGAAGCCCAACGAGATGAAGAACGTCGTGTGCATAATCAACAAATGCTTGAAATGCAACGACAAATGGATGAAATGCGTCGAATGTGGGAACGCCGAACTAGCAGCGACGATAATTAGCTTGAAGTTGCTGCGCCTTTGCCTTGGTTGTCGGTGTTATTGTTGAATGTTTGAACAATTTTTATGTTTGTGTGTCGGACAACTTTATGTTTGAATATTTGATTTGTGTGTCGAACAGGTTTTTGTATCAAACAATATTTTTCGGATTTCAATTTTTGAATGGTTTGAATTATCTGATTTGCAGGTTTTGATAATTAGAAATTAAATATTTCTAGAAAATTTTAAAAATTTAATAAAAATACAGAAAAACCTATACCGACGACATGTCGTCGGCATAGGTATTTTTCAAATTTAATTAAAAAATTAGAAATAGTCGTCGGTATAGGTTGGGTCTGTCCCGACGACTTGTCGTCTGGATAGGACCTGAACCTATACCGACGACATGTCGTCGGCATAGAATTTCTTTTTGAATTATTTAATTAAACCCTATGCCGACGACATCTTTGACCTATTGGGACGAGGCAATAATGACGACATCTATACCGACAGCCTATACCGACGACAAGTCGCCGCTATAGGGTCAAAAAAAATCATCGGGATAGGGTGATATTGTTGTAGTGATAATGGTACTGAATTGAAATGGTTAAAACTTGTATCTCACACTCAATTATATATCCTAGAATTACATACAATGAATGGAGTAATTGTAGGAGCTAAATTAGGTAAATACTATAACCTGTTTATTATAAGAGCAATTGTAGGATACAAATTAGGTAAATACAAGCAGGGCGGCTTACCTTTGTATCAAAATAAGCAAAGGATTAGGGCCTAAAATTTCAAAGGGCCCCATTTTCTAAAAACAGTTGTATAATGTATATACTAGTTTAGATCTCATGTATTACACACGAGATGAAAAATATCAATAAATAAAATTTTTAAAATCTTTATGTGTATATTTTACAGTATATAAGGATAGAAAACAAAAATCAAAATATGTAAAAATTAATGTATAATTGGGTTTCGAAAATACGTTAAGTGTTATTTAATGTAATTTGTTTTTTATTATTATCTGATTGAAAATAAAAGTTACATAATTATATTTCAAAGTTTTTTATAATAAGAAATAATTTAAAATAAATGTGTTTTATTAGTAAAAATAATATTTTATTTAAATATATATTTTTATTAAAAGATGGAGGTGCCTTTAATAAAAGAGAGAGACGAAAAAAAAATTATGAGAATGAATATGGAGGCGACATTTGGCATAGAAAAACCTTTATTTATTATACAGTATAGATTAGGTTTTTTTTTATTACTTTATCACAATATGACTATAGTGTATTGGTAAGAATTCCACTCTTCTGTGATGTAGACCAGCGCTCGAAACCTTGTAACAACGTAATTTCTTTTTTAAAGATCAAGATTCCAATTTAGAATTCACCCCTACAGTTTCATCATCCTTTTTTGCCCCCTCGTAGTAGCCAAGGTATGAGATTTTTTCCGACTACTTATATAAGAAACACTTTTGTTTTTGAAAAGGGCCCCGGATTTTTACTTTGAGTCTCCAAAATGGTTGAGCCGCCCCTGAATACAACCATGGGGGAAGGTTAGTGCGGGTGCTCCCTGATTTTTCGCTCACAAGTGTTAATTTATATGTATTTAGTCGAAAATCTTATATGTATTAAGTTCCGGCCTGCCTGATAGGGAAAAAAAATCTCGGCCCTTCCTACGTTTTTCTTCAAAATTCGCTATCGAAAACAACTAAGTATTGATTTATATTGATATCATGTAATAGCCATTTTTTAGAACTCAATTGGACAATGAATTGGTTATCATAAAGGTTGACTGGCTGGTTGAACTGGCTTTAAGAATCAGATGACGTAATTAATAATATAAAAATTAAAGTTGTACCCTAATCACCCACAAAGTTTAAACTTAAAGCATTACTTGTAAATTATGAAACAAAGTTTCTTGATACTCCAAAAATTTATGTACATTCTCGGCGATCAAATAAAATCGGCAAAAACAAAAGAACACCATGTGATCATCTACAAACCGTCCATCACATCTACGGTGCAACCTACGATCCACCGGCACCGACTAACCATCAACAACATTTTTCTAAAACACATGTTCTGCGGACTCACGGTTCCCCACTGTACTTACTTGTACCTGATTACTGCTCCGGCAACTATTACTACCAAACGACGACGTTCTGCTAGAACTAGGTGTTGCCAAAAACGTCGGCTTCTGTTCACCGGCCATAACCACAACATACATCTCTTCGTAAACAGTTAGTATCTTGTTATTATCAGGCTTACTGTCTCCGTCTCCGGCACCGGCTCCGGCCTCGAGATCTCTGGAGGCGGCGGCGTTGCGTAGATTCCGGGAGAGTTTCCAGTAGGAGCAAGCGAGGATCAAGAGAGCAAAAGCGATTAGACCCATGATGGTAGCAAGGCCGCCGAATAGGTACGGCACCGGTGAATGCCCTGGTGGCCTGTGGACAGTCACCGGCGATGACGGGGCCATTGAAAAACTAGACGGTGCTGATGACATCTTTTTTTTTTTGGTGATGAGTGGATTGAGACTGGTTGGATGAGGTGGTTTTTATAGAGATTTTGAGAGATCGATGACGTCACTTATGCGGCGAACCGACTGTAACTATCTAACTTTGGTAAAGTTATTAATATCTTGTATGTTAAGTTACTAATATCTTGTATATTAGGGTTATATGTTATACAAATTAAACACGTTCAGTGTAATTGTAAATCGTGATAAAATTTTCTAAAGAATTAGAAGAGAAGGTTATATATAGTATAACCATATTTAAACAAATTATTTTTTATTATCTATATTTATAATTGATCTAATAATAAATCACGTCACGTATTATTTGCTTTGTGAGCGGTGAGGCCTAAGCAATAATGCAAACTTTTAGTGTTTGGTTTATCGACATACCATTTGGAGTGGCTATTTGGATATCTCTTGATTTTATTTGGACATCTTGTGTGTCATATACGGGCCGTATAGGTTTCATTAATTATCAGTCAATCATTGGTTAGTGTCTCGTACATTGTACCTCTACGGCCCGTATAGAGATATACGGGGTCGTACAAGGTGTGCATTTAATGCTGATGAAACCCTATACGGGTAGTATTGGGCTATAACATCACCCTTTTCAATTCTACAAAAAGGTGATGAATTAATGGTATTTAGTTGAGATGTTTGTAACTTTTAGGAAGATTAAATAAGGGTACTAGCTTTTAGGTTTGGTGGTTCAATGGTAGATAGAAACCCTTTTGAAACATTAAGATTTGAGGAGATGATGGGTTCACTCCCACCGGATTAAAGAAATTTGTCTTTCAAAAAAAAAGTAAGGGTAGCAGCTAGGGGTGCTGGTTACATGGCTACATGGCCGCAAGGAGTTCGTGTAGGTTAGCAGGTAGAGCACATCGGGTGTTACCACCCATGGAACAATTCCAAAAATCAAGTTGTTACCCAATGACATTCTAACCGTTGTGCATTTAAAAAATATTTATCTTATAAATACCATCTTTTTCTAATAATTTTTTAGCTACTCGGTATGGGTGGCATTGTGATTTCTAAATTTATTTTTGTGTAATTTTTTTTATTTATTGTATTTTTGTATTTATTATTTATGTACCTTTTTTAAAATGAATTTTTTTATTAATTTTATTTTTTAGTCAGTTTTAATATAGATATAATTTAAAAAGGTGAAAAAAAGGATTAAGGTACTTAGGGTGGTGTCCCCATTACTTAAGGTATTTGAGGTTGGATTTAGATATTATTTAGAGTTTTTTATAAAGAGTGTTATTATCTAAGGTTTTTGTGTTAATTGTTAAAGGTTTGAGTCATGCAAAGTGAAAAGTGATGTACAATTATGAATATATTAAATTGATATTATTTTAAAAATATTTATCAAAAAAATTGTACTTGAAAAAATTAGATAAAGATTACTGTAACATCAAGGAAAATTTAATTTGTTCCTCTCTTGCTCCTAATTTTATTAGGTAACTTCGACTTAGGGTGTTGGGGCATTTACCCTAATACTCTTTTACTCATCAAAACTGTCCAATAGAATTTTGTTACATCAAAATTACTCATTTACTCATATTTCATTGAAAACATCTACTCATTTAATCACCAACTTTTTTTATAAAAAAAAAAATAAACATTTAATTTAAAAAAAAGACAATTTCATTAAATAAAAATTAACATAATACAATTAAAAATAAAAAAACCTACAAAATAAATAAAAGCTTGATAATAAAATTTTAAAAACTAAAATGTGCATTGTCATCCATACTTTGCGGCAATTTCACGTTTACGTTGCAATACAATCGACAAGTACGGGTCTACGAGATGATCATGCGATTCGGTGAATGTTTTGATGTCACGATCCTTTTGTTTTTCAAGCATCAACTCAATCGCCGTTTGTTCTCTTTTTAATTTTGCTTCCACCATCTTATCTCGAAGACTTTCTTTTTTTTCTAACTCCAACGCTTTCATAGTCTTGTATTCTTTGACTATGTCTACCAAATTTCCCTTACTAGATGAACTTTCGGCCGATTTCTTCCCCGGACGTTTTGGCCTTGTCGGTGTCGTGTCGTCTTGCTGTTCGGCGTTCACGTTTATGCCGGGAAAGAGGTTTGTAAAACCCTCCGGGTCACTTGGGGTTCTTGACTCGTAAGTTTTTGTTCTTTTTGAGGATTGACTTCCTTCTAAATCCTCACCCATCAATGTTATGAGTTCCCATTTAGCATTGTTGCGTACAACCTCCCAACATTTCAAGTTGGTGAATGGCCTTTTGTATACTTTCTTGTAATGGCTTAAAGCCGCTTCAACAAGGTCTAAATCACTTGTACCACTGATGTTGTCCAGACGGTCTATAAAAACTATCAAATAAAACCTAATCTAGACTCTCTAGCTTTAAATTTATAAAACCTAGACTCGACCTAAAACTAGACCACACAACCGGCAAGTGTACCGATCAATGCAATATAGCCTAACGAAGTCCGGATATCGAACCCAAAAGACACTGAATAACTAAATTAGACTCTAACTAGGACTTAATATGATTAATTGATTGGGGGGTTTACTACACTAAAGATTAAATAAAAATGCAATAAACTAAGGACAATTCAAGCTATCAAGAGTAAACTAAAGATGAAATCAAGAATGGAGAGGTCACTACCTAGGTCGGAATCCTATGTGTAAAGCTCAACTTCTATCGGTTTTGGAACTAGGTTGGATCTGGGTTTCTAAAGATATAACACCTAAAAGATATCTAGTGGATTCCCGATCACTCTCGGTCTCGGGATGTGACCAGAAGACAACCTAAGGATATTAACTCACCAGATGATCGGATCACCTCTCGGGTATTTCCTACTATGACAAGTACCCTAATAAACGGATTACCTCTCAGTCTCACCGCTTACCATACACTCAAGGAATGCATGGGGTAGTTCTAGAATGGATACTATGATTCGGATAGCAACTATCACTAGACACCTAATACCAACTTCCTCTCAGACAGCTGACACTCGGATTCCTAATGACGAAGACTAAACGACTAATTCTCACCTCTCGGGTATTGAACTAGGACACACATTCACTTCTAATCAGTAATTAACTAGGTTTTCTATGGCTACTACGTCTAGACACCACTCTAACTCACAAACCCTAAAGTCTATGAACCAGAAACGAAGATCAAACTGGCAGACAACCACAATCAACGCAGAAAAGCATAATCAACCACATAATCAGAATTAAACATGCACTAACATCACACATAAACAAACTCAAACCTTTACTAAATCATAAATCCAACATTCAAATCCAAAAACCGAATAAAAATCGAAACTTTAACACATAATCATCATATTGACCTAGGTAGATCAAGGATCTAGCCTAGAATCATACTAAGAACATCTACACAGAAGTAAATAGCAAGATCCATAGGTTCAAAACACAAAATCAAAGATAAAGATTTTGAATCTTTAAACCCTAGAATGCAACTACACAAACCCGGAATCCAAAAGCTTCAATCTTCAGCTTCAATTGACTTCCAAGCTCAAAATCGCCTCTTTTTCTTCCCTGGAACGGCTTAGAATCGAACTTCTTCATAATGGCCGTTTAATTCTTTTTAATTTAGAAAATTAGGGTTTTGCGGAAAACGGCCCTCTCGCGTACCGCGAGAGAATGTTGACTGGATCCTCGCGTACCGCGAGGACCAAAATAGTCGGGCGGATTCCTGGAGTTTCCCGCGTACCGCGAGAATTATTACACTCGTCTCTCGCGTACCGCGAGAGACCTAAATTTCAGAAAATTGTCTTTTTATCTTTGGACTTTTCCGGGCTTGGTTCCTTTGCTCGTTTTCTTCATGTATTCACTTGTATTCCATACGAACTCCTACAAATATGATAAAGACTCAATTGTACATAAAAACGACTCAAAACTAATATAAAACTACTTAGAACACATTAAAACAACGGAATAAAGACATGTGCTTTCGCACAATATCAAATATCCCCACACTTAACCTTTTTTCGTCCTCGAAAAATCTGCAAATGGAATCATAACTGGCATCTAACTCAACAAACATAAATTTCAATTTTCAAAACATACTCACGTGTTAAAAAGCAACAATTAGTATTTCTGTCCGATTAAACCCAAGCACTAACTTTCAAGCCCCCGTTACGTGTTCTAAATCCATTTTATACAACATATCAATCAATCTATGTGACTCACACTTAGAAGTTACAGCTCTACCTAATCCCGTCTCAAGGTCATGTTTAGGCACGGATTAAACCATATAGATTTACCCTACCACGTTAAACTACTATTTACAGGTTTTTAGAAATCAGATGAAATCATGAATGAATGGATGATAATGAGCATAATAAGCAAAAGAACTTTCGTCTAGAGGCGTTTCAACCAAGTCACTATCCCGGAGGGTAACACATAGACTACATTCTATCAATGAAGCACATAAATCTTACTTAGGGGTGTATCCTCCAAGTCGCTATCCCAAAGGGAAACACATAAGCAAAACTCAGTATAGCTCATAAATTATGGAATAACATGGATTATGGAATGCGGGCGCCACCGAAACTCGGATTTATTCTCATAAAAAGAGAATGGTGTGCCATAAAAAATTTCAAAAACCTTTAAATTTTAACTTAATCGTGGTACCTATCACCCTATATTGACAGTTTCAGTATTACCATTACTCTAAGATGAATACCCACAAGATATCATGATTTTATTCCGTGATTAATCCTAAATAACACAAACAGGATATTTAAGCTCTACTAGTTAGCTGGGTCTACCAAAACATCACTAATTAGACACGTTTTCAATTATTTAATCTTTTAAACTCATAAATAGATCCAGTTCTACTATCATTTTCCAAATATATGCAGTTATTTCCAAGAACATTTTTCAAATTTTTCAATTTTTTTTAAAGACACAAACTAAACAAACTAGACACTCACATCCCCACACTTGAAAGACACATTGTCCTCAATGTGAAGCAAAACACAACTAAAAAAAATTGGACAAAACAGAACAGGAAGCGACTTAGCTGGTAATGTAGATGCAATCTAGTATGCAGCTTCGTTCTTCCTTGTGTGCACCGTATAGCATTTCGGTCGCGGTTACACATCAGCTGTTGGGTTGCCTTTACAAGATAGTAATGGTAATCATCAAACCCGCCCGAATGGAGATTGAGTACGGACAGAATGATAAAACCTGCAAAATAAACCTCATACAAACCCACAGCATTAAACTGACTCAAATAAAATATAGAGACTAGACAGACTCAAGAAAACTAAAAGACTCAAGATAGATAGATGCATAGAAAACATACTCGACATGTGGCAAACACAAAGACATGAATACCACAGCAAGTTCGAACATCGGTCATAAACGGTTTCTAGTTTCCCATGGTCACGGTGGTCGGATGGTGGTAGGTGGGTGAATTAATGTGATGGATGATGGTGGTTAAAGGTGATGCTTCATGGTAGTGGTGGTACGAAGGTAGGTGATGAATAGTGGTGGTGAGTGAAAACGGGGACAGAAACGGGTACGGGAAACCATGGGAAACAAAGGAAATAGGGTGACACCAGCAGTCCCTCGCGTACCGCGTAAGTCTAAGAGGATATTCTTCGCGTACCGCGAAGGCCAAAAAGTTAGGCCGGCCGAGACTTTTGTCTCTCGCGTACCGCGAGAGATATTCCTCTCGTTCTTCGCGTACCGCGGGAGGGTGTCGTTAACAGAAAGTTTTGAAGTTTTTCCAATTTTTGTACTTAGAAAAAATTTTGCCATTTAAGAAAAAATTTTCACCCAACTTCCTTAAAACCTTGTCCCAAGCATAAAAACACATGTAACCATACCTGGGGCTTCATTCCCGACGATTTTCCTTACCGAATCAAGCATGGATTCCTGCAAAACTTGACACAACCAAAACACAAACCGAAAAACAAAGAAAAAGACACGGACTCAACCCAATGAAATCATACAAACTCTACATCCCGGGCACTTGCCCATGACTCAAGCAAGCCTATCAGGGGGCTTCTCCTTGATCCTAACCGGTACCGCCTTCATCCTGCGCGGCCTCCGGGTCCTCCATACCTCTAGCAAACAACTACTACTCTCAAACATTAAACTCATATCACATGTAGCAATCCAGTCCTTCCACCACAACTTAAACCTACCCGGACCGAAGATAACATTGTTCAAATAACCGAGTGTACTGTCATCTTTACATATCCCCACACTTGGGGTTTGCTCCATCTTCAACTCTACCTCTCTCGACTCGCGGGTTCTCTTACGTGGTGGCCTAGATCTAGGGGGATTAGAATTTGGGGTTGGTTTTTCAACTCTCCCCTCAACACAAATAAGGGTGAAGACATGTGAAGGTTCAGGAATAGATATTTTCAGCGGTATGACCTCTTCACTCTCACCAGGATCATCATAGGGATCCTCCACAATCTCTACTAGCTTCCCCACACTTGGGGTTTTGCCTATGACCTCTTCAAACTCTGCCATCATCTCCAGCAAATCATCAGGCACCTCATCTCCATAATCGTCTGGCTCATCTAGCAATCCTTCTAACTCCAACGCCCAATCATATGGTTCTTCTATATTCGGGGCGGGTTCACCTACTTCTATCACCGGATCGGGGTCCCAATGGTGGTCCATGAAAGAATCGAGCATGCACACGGAATGGCTGTGCTCGCCAACATCCTTCCCGGACTCTACAGCATTGAATGTAAGGACCTCATCCCCCACACGAAGTGTGAGCTTCCCGTCAAAGACATCAATCATCGCCTTTGCGGTCCGTAGGAACGGGCGCCCTAAGATGAGTGGGACCTTGTCATCCACCTCCATATCTAGAATCACAAAATCCACGGGGAAAACAAAATTGCCCACTTTCACTAATAGATTTTCCACTATTCCCCGTGGATACTTGACTGAGCGGTCAGCCAAGGAAATGCTCATGCGCGTTGGTTGTGGTTCACCTAGGTCCAGCTGCTTGTACAATGAATAGGGCATCAAATTGATGCTAGCACCTAGGTCGGCCAACGCGTGGTGTAATGGTAGGTTGCCCAACAAGCACGGGATCGTGAACCGACCCGAATCAGACAACTTTTCTGGCAAATGATTTTGCACCACTGCCGAGCATTGCTCACCAAGTGAGACTCCAGAGACCTCCTCAAGTTTTTTCTTGTTGGAAAGAAGGCCTTTTAAGAACTTAGCATATTTGGGCATATGCTGGAGGACCTCTACAAACGGGAGATTGACCTTGAGTTGTTTGAACATATCAAGGAAGTGACCGTATTCCTTAGCATGTTTATGTGGCAACACACGTGTGGGATAAGGAATACGGCTCAGGTCAATCTCGGGGGACTTCATCTCCACCCCCTTTTTCTTCTCCTCTACCCTCTTGGTAGGCATCTCAACTACTACTTCCTCCTCCACCGGCTCTTCTTCTTCTACTACCGGTGGGCTCTCATCTTCCTTCTCTCCCATGCTCCTTGTCGAAACAGCATTCGACTCGGTCTCTTTCAGCATCCTTGCGTCGATTTCAGCAAATCGAGCTTCCCAGTCAATCTTGTTCACCTCCTCCACTGAGGGAATATTATGCTCCTTAGAGTGGGGGTCAACCTCTTCAACCACTTTACTCTCCACACTCTCTATAGACACGGCCATCACTGAAGCGTTCGGGCCCGTAGAAGGGCTTCCTTGTCTATCATGTATGCTCCTAGCAATGTCTCCTACCGTGCGTTGCAAATCCTGGAACGCCGATTGCTGATTCTTCATCAAAGTGTCATGGCTATCCAGTCTTAGCCGAGCATCCTTGTTATTCTGCACCAGCTGGGCAAGCAACTGTGTCTGAGTCTCCATCATCTCCTCAATCCTTCGTGACCCAACAGTGCTCCCAGAACTCGCTCCTTCTTCTGTTCCTCCATACTGTTGCTGACGACCAGTGAATCCAGATCTCCATCCCGAACCAAAAGTATTAGAATTGTTGTAATTTCGGTTCTGGTATTGGTTGCCAGCATAGCTCACATGCTCTTGATTATTTACCGGGCAATCTCGGGTGTCGTGTCCTCCCCTGCACACCTGACACCTCAAAGCACTGAGCTTGAGCTCCTTTATCTCATTCGCCATCGAGGCGAGGGCAGCAGCCACGCTAGTATCAGGAGTGACCTGATGCACACCTCTAGGAGAAGAGGCGTGTGACCTAGCAGTAGGGATGGAATCCCTAACAGAACGTGGGTGCTGCTGCTCGGCTTGAGCGAAGCTCTCGAACATATCCTCGCACTCCTCAGGCTCGAGTCTATCCATGATATGGCCTCCTGCAGCTGTGTTGAACATTTGCTGCGTCTCGAAGGTGAGGCCATTATAGAACTTCTCCACTAGTGCCCAGTCGGGGAGACCGTGCTGGGGACATCGGCTCAACAGCGCGTTGAACCGCTCCCAGGCCATATGGTAAGGCTCGTCGGGATCCATCCGAAACGAATGGATCTGGTCCCGAAGGCGAGCGGCCCTGGAAGGTGGAAAGTATTTCTTGAAGAACTTGGCTTCGAGATCCTCCCATGTGGTGATAGAATTGTCGGGAAGAGTGTCGAGCCAAGTAGATGCACGCCCAGAAAGAGAGAATGGAAAGAGACGCAAGTCCGGATATCGAACCCAAAAGACACTGAATAACTAAATTAGACTCTAACTAGGACTTAATATGATTAATTGATTGGGGGGTTTACTACACTAAAGATTAAATAAAAATGCAATAAACTAAGGACAATTCAAGCTATCAAGAGTAAACTAAAGATGAAATCAAGAATGGAGAGGTCACTACCTAGGTCGGAATCCTATGTGTAAAGCTCAACTTCTATCGGTTTTGGAACTAGGTTGGATCTGGGTTTCTAAAGATATAACACCTAAAAGATATCTAGTGGATTCCCGATCACTCTCGGTCTCGGGATGTGACCAGAAGACAACCTAAGGATATTAACTCACCAGATGATCGGATCACCTCTCGGGTATTTCCTACTATGACAAGTACCCTAATAAACGGATTACCTCTCAGTCTCACCGCTTACCATACACTCAAGGAATGCATGGGGTAGTTCTAGAATGGATACTATGATTCGGATAGCAACTATCACTAGACACCTAATACCAACTTCCTCTCAGACAGCTGACACTCGGATTCCTAATGACGAAGACTAAACGACTAATTCTCACCTCTCGGGTATTGAACTAGGACACACATTCACTTCTAATCAGTAATTAACTAGGTTTTCTATGGCTACTACGTCTAGACACCACTCTAACTCACAAACCCTAAAGTCTATGAACCAGAAACGAAGATCAAACTGGCAGACAACCACAATCAACGCAGAAAAGCATAATCAACCACATAATCAGAATTAAACATGCACTAACATCACACATAAACAAACTCAAACCTTTACTAAATCATAAATCCAACATTCAAATCCAAAAACCGAATAAAAATCGAAACTTTAACACATAATCATCATATTGACCTAGGTAGATCAAGGATCTAGCCTAGAATCATACTAAGAACATCTACACAGAAGTAAATAGCAAGATCCATAGGTTCAAAACACAAAATCAAAGATAAAGTTTGAATCTTTAAACCCTAGAATGCAACTACACAAACCCGGAATCCAAAAGCTTCAATCTTCAGCTTCAATTGACTTCCAAGCTCAAAATCGCCTCTTTTTCTTCCCTGGAACGGCTTAGAATCGAACTTCTTCATAATGGCCGTTTAATTCTTTTTAATTTAGAAAATTAGGGTTTTGCGGAAAACGGCCCTCTCGCGTACCGCGAGAGAATGTTGACTGGATCCTCGCGTACCGCGAGGACCAAAATAGTCGGGCGGATTCCTGGAGTTTCCCGCGTACCGCGAGAATTATTACACTCGTCTCTCGCGTACCGCGAGAGACCTAAATTTCAGAAAATTGTCTTTTTATCTTTGGACTTTTCCGGGCTTGGTTCCTTTGCTCGTTTTCTTCATGTATTCACTTGTATTCCATACGAACTCCTACAAATATGATAAAGACTCAATTGTACATAAAAACGACTCAAAACTAATATAAAACTACTTAGAACACATTAAAACAACGGAATAAAGACATGTGCTTTCGCACAATATCAACCACTCAGCCTTTTTTGTTTATATATATATATATATATATAATTTGAAACGTTAGATAAGAAAATTAAAAAATACCTATATAATTTGAAAAATAAATCTTACCATTTGTTGGTAACACCCGTTGAAGACGGTCATTTTTTTATTAAGATCATTCCACTTCCAAGACACTTGGTCAACGGTTCGATCGTTTTCACCAAATAAAGCGGTAAAATGCGCAAAGACTTTCTTCCAAAACAAGTCACCTTTTTGTTGATTTCCTTTTCTTTTATTTTGTGTCTTGTGAATATAAGTTTGGACCACGGAAATTTCTTCTTCTTCCGTCCATCTCTTTGGTGGTAACCGGTTTTTGTGTTGTCTTTTCGGCTTGGTGCGGTCATCTTCAACTCATCTTCAACTTCGACTTCTACTTCAACTTCATCATCTTCTCCTTCATCAACATCCTCCTCTTCCGTTTCTTCATCAACATCCTCATCTTCTCCTTCGTTTTCGGATTCCGAACGGATGATTTCGTTTGGATCACGATACGGTTGGTTTTGGTATTGGTAGAAAAATTGAGATAAAAAATTATGATCCATATCAAGCGAAAATTGAGATAAAAAAAATTAGGATCCATATTTGGATCGGTTGAACTTCGAGGGTTGAACGTTGGTTTCTAGCCGTTGGTGAGGGAGGGTGGGTGGGGGGTGGGTGTTCCCCTTTACTCGATTGACATTTCCCCTACTCGATCACATGCGGGTATCCCGCCCCCAACACCCTTATTGATAGTTATTGATTTATGAATATATTACATTTAAGAACCTAGTTTTAGTAAATATTACATTTAATGTACCAATATTTAATATCACATTACGTTTAAGAATAAAATTTTAAAATTCTAGTAAAACATTACGTTTAAGAATAAACTATAGAAGTTCTAGTAAAACATTACAATTAAGAATTAAATAAACCTCTAATTTTAACAAAACCTATTTTGAAAAAAACAAATAAAAATACCTTATTTTTAAAACCTTATTTTCTTATTAATTTACAATTCAAAGTTGTCAAATTTATTTATTTAAGTCTTCATTATACATTAAAAATGCAAAATCTTATCAAAACAAAAAATATTTTATATTTTATATCTATATACATAATTTATTGTTTTTCTATTTATTATGACGTCATCCGGTCCAACTGGTCCGACCGGTTAGAATAGTGACATCTAAGGCGACCGGTTTGCTGTATGTTCCGGTTCTGAAAACATTGTTAAAAACTCAACAGAGAGAACCACTACTTTTTATTGATGCATTATCGAATTGCACCATTGATGAACTCACAAAAGCTTTCAAGTACAAGAGTTTTCTCTCTATTTCGTGCATACCCGTCTTGATGTAAGAGGTCATGAGTATTTATAGGCTATGAGGAAATGTCAATCCCATAGCCTAACCGAATGATATTGATATCTCTTCTCCTATTGGTGGATAAACTTTATACATCCCTCATGTCACGGCCATGTCATCAATCTAGGCCCCATTCGTATAATCGGGTTCTTTTTAGAAACTTAGTCGGGTTAGGGTTTTACCGTGAGACGCGTGACATACCTGGATCCACATACGTCTTCAATATATTCTGTCACACCCTCAAAATCCACTTGCGGGTTTTACCGCGAGACGCGTGACATACCTGGATCTCAGTCATTTGTTACTTTGAACAACTTTATATGAGTTTAGTAAAACCATAAATGTCTTAATAAATGCTAAATGTGGAAGCGAAAAGGTTTAAGAAAATAAATACGCAAAACAAAAGCGCCCAAAACCATGCATATCAAAAATAATAAATAATTTAAATGTTTGAAAACGAATGCGACTCCAGTGCATGTCCTAATCACGTGCTTGTACCTTAGCGACCTTAGAAAACATGCTAAAATGTGTCAACACTAGATTGTTGAGTTCACATGTTTCAAATGTAAGTAAAGATACCAGATAAAACAAATGCAACTATATTAATAGGTAGCTGGCCTATAAAAATGTTACTAAAGCGTTTCGAGACCGAAGCTGACTGTTTGTGTTTGATTGCCTTCCACCATGTCTATCATGAACAATGGTGAGATGTTAGGTCAAAATTACACACGTTCGACCTCCAGTCAAGTTAGCGCGACTAACGCGGGTGGGGCTTGTCATGCCCAGTAGTACTACTCAAAATTACCTCGCTATTCCCTTATATTAAACGGTTCGATATGTAAGGACTTGTATGATATGTTTGCGCTTATTACACAAGTGATATAAAATAAATGTAGAACCTAACTGTTTGTGTTTCATGTTTCTCCCCCTAATTTAAAAACATAGAAAAGGGTCGTGAAACTCACCTCAGAATGCGTGCGGATAATAGCTAAGTAAAAGGGGCCGTGAAACTCACCTCAGAAGATAAACGGTTTTGATTTCTACAAAACAACACTTTAGCATTCTTTAATACATTCACAATAACATGCTAGCATCTCCTGTGGTGGGCTGTCCTGAATGTTCTAAGTGTTGTCATAGGGAAACCCAATATACTAGAATATATAGGTGTTGTCGTTAAAAAATGTAATTTTTTGTGCATATTATCTTCGTGTATTCATTATAAATAGAAAAGATTCAATCAATAGAGACACCATAATATTCGAATATTTGAAATGTGTGATGTTCTAATATGAAATTCATTAGACAGGATATTTCATTTATACATAAGTTTATTGTCTGTTGTGGATTTAATTTAAGTTAATCAAGGATTACACTAAAATAGGGGATGATTGTTGACTATTTTAGTGTAATTTGATTGATTTGTTAACCAAGTGAATCATAATATGTATCAAACAAGTCAGTAGGTCGAGCAAACACAATATGAAACATTAGAAAGATGAATTCACCATTTTTTATTTTGATAATTGTTGCTATGTTAAGAAAAATCATTAAAGTTTTAATTTTCGGATTTTCACATGTGAAATCTGCTTTATAAAATTGATGATAAATAGAACAATTTTATTCAAAATTCGAATTTTGAAATTGATAAATGCCAAAGGCAGTTTCTAGCCAAAATTTCCTTCAAAAACTGATTTCTCGGTCATTTTGGAATATCTCTGGTTACGAATTCTCTTAGACGCATACTCAATTTTCTGATATCTTAATCTAAGTTTTATCCGATTGAAGTTTTCGAGACAACCAACGAATAATTTCTATTTGAAAGTGTTTCACGACTCTCAGATATCCGTTTTTGCAATCTCTGAAACACTTTTGAGTTTAAATGGGCTGCTCTATAGAAAAATTACTTCATCTAAAGCTAAACTTCTTAATTTCATCTAATTTAAAGATTTGTTTTATTTGAGATTCATGTGAAATCAGAATTTCAATAAGTTACAATATTTTAAATGCTTAACCATATTAATAAATGATGATCAATTTGACTTTAATATATCCTAAGGGTATACCTTCGCGGCGGTCCCAAGTGAGCCCCCTCACGCTAGGGGTGTTCTTCGGGTTTGTTAATCGGGTTTCGGGTAGATCGGGTCGGGTAGTTTGGGTTTTTCATGTTTCATATTATAACCGATAACCGATCCGTATGCTTGTCGGGTAGATCGGGTTCGGGTAGTTCGGTTCTCGGGTAGAGCGGGTTCGGGTAGTTCGGTTTTCGGGTAGATCGGGTCGGGTAGTTCGGGTTTTACGTTAATCTATAGTTTTTCATAGATTGCAAGTCATCAGTTTACGTAACAAACAAATTTCTACCCACCCTCAACTTAAACGTCCGTTTAACGGTTAAGTTGCTAAATGAAACGATTGTTAGTGTCGAAACAAAAAAAAATGATTTTGCTTCTATGATTTTCCCACGTAGCACCACCACTCACCATTTTCTTTGTCACTTGTTTAATCACCAACTTTCTCGATCAAACTATATATACAAATCAATTGTATGATTTTCATAAATGGATATAAATAATTCAGTTGTGTGATTCTTTGTTTTGTGGATATAACTGAGAGAGAAGAAAAATAAGTGGTGGAGATAATCGGTGGTGTTTAGAGGTGTTTCTACGACGGTGGTGGTTATTAGCTAACGGAACTCTGATATCAACGGTGATGAAACCCAGTTAAACGCGGCAGCTCAAAGAAAACTATATAGTGGGATATTAATCGGTTTAATCGGTTCGGGTTATTCGGGTTTTTGATGTTTGAAAGTCTAACCGATACCTGACCCTAATAACAATCGGTTTGATCGGTTTTTGGGTTAATCGGTTACGGGTTATTCGGGTATGAGTTTAATCGGTTCGGGTGAAATCGGGTCGGGTCGGGTTAATCGGGTACGGGTAAAATCGACGGGCCCACCTCACGCAAGAGGGGGGTGGTGTTTCACCCAAGTGAGCCCCCACACGCCACTGCCACCTCACCATCTTCTCAATAACACATTGACACCTTACCCGATTCCCCTCACCCAACCTTTTCTCCTGTGAGCCACCTCACGCAAACCCCTTCATGACCCCTTCACGCAAGAGGGGGCCGGTGTTCCTAACGCGTGAGAGTATACCTCATAACCTAAGAATTCTTGCCAAGATTAATCCACCCCTTATAGCTAGGTATTCTTGTAAGTTATTAGATTATTAAATTATAATATCTTTCTCAATTCTCTTATAGCATGCGTACACATTTAATGTGTTATCGACTTCGGTAATACGTCACTTGTGACTAATAACATTTTCTTCCTTTTGGTGGTTTTTATGAGAATCACATAAAGTTTATGGATGCTGATGAAACCAAAAAAAAATATAAGGAAGTACTTATATTCATTAGAACATAATCATTTTGAATAAATACTTCTCAAATATTTAAAGGTTTTGCATAATTAAGATAGATAATTTTATTTATTAATACTAAGAATATGTCATATGAAAACAACTTTTTACTTTTTTAATACAACTATTTTTCAGATATTATAAAAAAAATCATTTTATGATGCAAGCACCATTTTAAAGAAACCAATCATGATTGTTTTTTGAAGGGTGGCAAACACAACAAGAAGCATTATTTTGGATATGGGAGATGAGTGGTTATAGCTTCGTTGTCATAATTATTTGAGGTGTTTACTGTGTAAAATGGCCCATTTTCAATTTTACTATTCAAATAAATCATTAGTGGAGCTTTTTTAACTTGAACAAAATTTCAATATATATATAAGAAATGATCTACATAGTTCGGATAAAATAAAAATGATAATTTTCATGAAATGTCGCTTTTTAATGTTTAAGATTGAGACCGTGACAACAGTGCATCTAAGTTTTTCTAAATTTGATGTATAAACAAACTGTTTAACTATAATGGTACGTCCAAACATTACAAAGGTGGATCCAAACTACAACATTACGTCTAATACCATTTGTAAGTTAACTGACACATCTACTTGTTCTGAAATAAAACTGTTGCATCCTGAACGGTTCACATGCGAAAAATCACTTTTTAAAGGAACCAATCTATGTATATATACACAGGTGAATTACCAGGTACCTGATCTTCTTGATTTGCATTACACGTCTAGGGCGGATCTAAGGCATGGTAAGAGGAAAATGCCTCTACTTTTTTTTGAACGGGGAACATTGAATGTTGTGACGTCGCACCCCCCGTCACATGGGAGAGCCTCGTCTTAACCGGGCCCACTTGGCGTCAGAGTTGGAGAGCATCCAAGGAAAAATCTCACCCAATACGGCCCCTTCCGGGCTTGAGGGAGAGCCGAGGCTCGAACCCTGGATCGGCGTGGGTAAAACCCAGGTGCATCAGCCTAAGCTATGCCTCATTTGCATGCCGCAAAAACTAATGTGGAGAGCAGGGATTGAACCTGGGTCACTAGGTACACCAAGTCTCTCCCTTACCAACTATAAAAAGTTTGAAACTTTATTTTTTTTAACTAACTAGGTAGTTCCCAACCGCGCGTTGCGGCGGGAACAAACTTGTTTTGCCGTGTTATGCCAAGTGTTGGGTATTTATCTTAAACATACTTAATACATTGAAAGCTTGTCAAAATTTACATTAGCGGCTACTCCTTATCGAAACGCAATTAAAATGGCTATATGTATCGACTCATATGCAACAAAATACACACTACATTGAAAAACCACATCAAAAAGGACCAACTGTACCCGAAAATTACATCTAAATGTAGTTGAACTGGCTACCTGATTTAGATGAAAGCACCTTGTGAAGAAACCAATTTTCTAAATCGATAAAGGCACTTGAAAGAAGAATGGTTAAGGGTTTCCTGAATAATGAAAACCACACAATAGAAAAGATACAGACAAAAAATTTGTTTGTGGATAAACCATAGGGCCTATTTGAATAATGGTGAGAAATGACCCTTTAGAAAGTTGCCCATCTTGCCACCTCTATCCATCAGCTATTTCACCACCACTCCGGAGGCACACGCAGATGAACAGTTGGTCCATTAATAGTAAACACAACAATTGGGAACGACAACTTTCAGTTAGATTGGAGATAGAATAAAGCCCTAATTAAACCAAAAAAATTAAGCCCTAAATTGATTCTGACTTTCTGAGTGCATTTGTACACTCGCACCTACAAATTTAGGGGTTATCTAATATATCCTTTAAGAATGACATATAAGTGATCTTTATATCCTATAGATCAAAATTAAGAATTTAAATTGTTTGTGAATATGTAAACAAACCCATAGGTAATTTTAGCTTATGCCAAAGTGCCAGACAATATGCTTAAATGAACGGATCTTACCTCTCTAAGAAACTGGTCATATGATATGTCAGCAGGTTGTGGAGGGCTGACCATGCATCCCATCTATTAAAAAGCTTAAAGACGGTTAATTTACGGGAAAATATCAAAAAATAAGAGAGAGAGAGATGCCAATTTTTTTGTGATATGATTCAAGAAAAGGGGAATTTTTTGCTAAAATGGACTATGGGGTATTTGGTAATCACATTTAGGGCTTCTCTCGGTGGTGTTACACATTTGGGGTTGTCGCCCTTCCAAAGGGCGACGGGTTTCAAGTTATCTCTCCAATCATTTGAAATTTACTGTTTGAGTCAGAGGTACCAGAACCTGTCGCCATTCCAAAGGGCGACAGCTTCCAGTCAGCCGTCCACCTCAGCTTGGTAGCCTTGTCATTATCCTAGTCAAACCCGTCGTCATTCCAAAGGGCGAGAGGTTCAAACCCGTCGCCATTCCAAAGGGCGAGAGGTTTTACTTTTTTATGACATGCCCCATCAACCTCTCCCATCCAAGCAAACCCGTCGCCAATGGGATGGGCGAGAGGTTTGAAAACGAACCAGTACCGTTCATATCTAACAGAGCTGTCAAATCAAATAATTAAGATTCAAACCCGTCGCCAATGGGAAGGGCGACAGGTTGAATTTATTTTTTCCAATCTGTTTAATTAATACTGAGTGGTCAAATCAAATAATTATTTTTCAAACCCGTCGCCAATGGGAAGGGCGACAGGTTTGAATGTCTACCTACCCCAATTAATTCAAACATCCCCATGAACTTGTACCTACCTCATTTTAATTCCAACGAGTAATCCAAAAATATGTATTAAATATTGTATGGTAGTTGGTTTTACATAATCATAAATCCTCAACCATTTCATATTATATATTGTTGTAAACCAACCTATATTTTTCTTAATTTTCTTTCAATCAAAGCATTCCATGTCATCTATTCAACAATTATAATATGGATGTTGGTTTTACATCAGGTCCATTGATCGGTGACTTACTATTTTTAAGTGGTAATCATAGGGCGGATCACTATTTTCAAGATCCTACAAACAACAACGCGGTTCTAAGAATTAGACGAGGCGACGAGAAGTTCTGGACACATATCCAGCAGAATCCCATCCCCGAGAATGTTATGCGTTTCATAAACGAGGCAGGTTTTGCGGGTGTAATACTTTGTGGTAGTCGCCGACTTGACCGTCACCTCATTTCGTCGCTTGTTGAAAGGTGGCGTCCTGAAACACACACTTTTCATTTCCCAGTTGGAGAAGTCACGGTAACTCTACAAGACGTACAAGTTTTGTGGGGTTTACCAATAAATGGTAATGTTGTTAGTGGTGTAGATAAAACTTTACCACATGCAGACGTGATTTTAAAAATTCAGAATTTGATGGGTTTTACACCGGGTGATGGTTTTTTCAAATATCAAAAAATAAATCTACCGCGTCTTCTTGAGCAAATCAAAATTGACTTACCTGTCAACGCAACAGATATACAATGTATGCAACGAGCAAGACTAATAATTTATTACTTTATTGGTGCAACGTTATTTCGAGACTCTGGGAGCAACTGGGTTAATATTTCTCTCATGAAGCACGTCGAAGACCTGACTGAATGTGTCGGGTTTAGTTGGGGAAGTGCCGTATTGGCTTGTTTGTATCGACATTTATGTAGAGCCACCGACATTAATATTCAAGAGTTAGGTGGTCCTTTATTTTTGTTGCAGTTATGGTGTTGGGAGAGACTGCCAGGGTTCGCCCCACAAATTTACCATGATATTGATTATACAAAACCATATGGAGCTAGGTATGTGAATTATGTTGCGTAATTATATCTCTTTATTTTAATTTTAGTATAATCATGTATTTCTTAAATTACATGTGTTGAACTGATTGAGTTTATTTTTTTTTTAAAGATGGCGCATGCCTTTAGATTTTCAAGATAATTCCACCCATTGTTTGGCCGCATATCGGTCTATTTTACATTCTTTAACTGAGGACCATGTAATTGATATTATAAAAAGTATATTTAATGATACTAATTCTAACCAAATAATAAATTATTTAAAGTAATAATATATTTTATTTTAACTAAATTTCTTTTTTTATTAGTTTATCTGGACGCCATACGATTCCATTTCTCATTTACTACCCCAAATGTGTAAAGAAGGTGAAGAAATTTGGAGGAGCGAGACATATTTGATATTTTTGGAAATTGTCGAACCACATTTACCAAGCAGGGTTATGAGACAGTTCAAAATGTTTCAACCAATTCCCACAAATACACTCTTCTCTGTAGAAGAGCATAAAAATATACATGAAATAAATCGTGCTGGTGGACGACGCGTAAATTGGCTAAACAAGCACCAAAAATTTGTTAATGCTTGGATCAATCGTCATGACCAAATTGTGTTTGGAAATTTGTGTAGTTCATATATTGCATGTGAAGAGTACATGACGTGGTTTAGGTCTCGTACCCTACTATACACAAATAATCCTACTTATCAGCAGGTGGCACAACATGGATTTTCAATTGATGGTGGGAGATTGCAAATGATGGTAATATTACTTTGTTTTTTTATTATTCTATTTTGTTTATGTTAATTTAATATACTATTACATATGCAGTATGACGGGATGAGTCAAATTAGACAGCAATCTGGTGAAACTCCAATAAGGGGTATGGCTGACCAATTTTTGAATTTTTCAAATTCACAACATCATATGAACTATCAGCCGACGTATGCGACACAAGGTGGTAACCCTACCGCGGGGAATTATCAAGTTCCTCCAGTAACTCAGGAGTTACGGAGACAAAATAGAAGACAACATCGACATGGTGGCAACACCAACATGGATCATACTTCACCGGTGCAATATTTGTCTAGGATGGTAACTTGAGGTAGACAAATATTGGTGAAGTATCGACGTTCCACAAATATGGAATAGGATGGCAACAAGAGCTAGACAAATGTTGCACCGGTGAAGTATGATCCATGTTGGTGTTGCCACCATGTCGATGTTGTCTTCTATTTTGTCTCCGTAACTCCTGAGTTACCGGAGGAACTTGATAATTCCCCGCAGTAGGGTTACCACCTTGTGTCGCATACGTCGGCTGATAGTTCATATGATGTGAATTTGCAAAATTCAAAAATTGGTCAGCCATACCCCTTATTGGAGTTTCACCAGATTGCTGTCTAATTTGACTCATCCCCTCATACTGCATATGTAATAGTATGTTAAATTAACATAAACAAAATAGAATAATAAAAAAACAAAGTAATATTACCATCATTTGCAATCTCCCACCATCATTTGGAAATCCATGTTGTGCCACCTGCTGATAAGTAGGATTATTTGTGTATAGTAGGGTACGAGACCTAAACCACGTCATGTACTCTTCACATGCAATATATGAACTACACAAATTTCCAAACACAATTTGGTCATGACGATTGATCCAAGCATTAACAAATTTTTTATGCTTGTTTAGCCAATTTACGCGTCGTCCACCAGCACGATTTATTTCATGTATATTTTTATGCTCTTCTACAGAGAAGAGTGTATTTGTGGGAATTGGTTGAAACATTTTGAACTGTGTCATAACCCTGCTTGGTAAATGTGGTTCGACAATTTCCCAAAATATCAAATATGTCTCGCTCCTCCAAATTTCTTCACCTTCTTTACACATTTGGGGTAGTAAATGAGAAATGGAATCGTATGGCGTCCAGATAAACTAATAAAAAAAGAAATTTAGTTAAAATAAAATATATTATTACTTTAAATAATTTATTATTTGGTTAGAATTAGTATCATTAAATATACTTTTTATAATATCAATTACCTGGTCCTCAGTTAAAGAATGTAAAATAGACCAATATGCGGCCAAACAATGGGTGGAATTATCTTGAAAATCTAAAGGCATGCGCCATCTTTAAAAAAAAAATAAACTCAATCAGTTCAACACATGTAATTTAAGAAATACATGATTATACTAAAATTAAAATAAAGAGATATAATTACGCAACATAATTCACATACCTAGCTCCATATGGTTTTGTATAATCAATATCATGGTAAATTTGTGGGGCGAACCCTGGCAGTCTCTCCCAACACCATAACTGCAACAAAAATAAAGGACCACCTAACTCTTGAATATTAATGTCGGTGGCTCTACATAAATGTCGATACAAACAAGCCAATACGGCACTTCCCCAACTAAACCCGGCACATTCAGTCAGGTCTTCGACGTGCTTCATAAGAGAAATATTAACCCAGTTGCTTCCAGAGTCAGGAAATAACGTTGCACCAATAAAGTAATAAATTATTAGTCTTGCTCGTTGCATACATTGTATATCTGTTGCGTTGACAGGTAAGTCAATTTTGATTTGCTCAAGAAGACGCGGTAGATTTATTTTTTGATATTTGAAAAAACCATCACCCAGTGTAAAACCCATCAAATTCTGAATTTTTAAAATCACGTCTGCATGTGGTTAAGTTTTATCTACACCACTAACAACATTACCATTTATTGGTAAACCCCACAAAACTTGTACGTTTTGTAGAGTTACCTTGACTTCTCCAACTGGGAAATGAAAAGTGTGTGTTTCAGGACGCTACCTTTCAACAAGCGACGAAATGAGGTGACGGTCAAGTCGGCGACTACCACAAAGTATTACACCCGCAAAACCTGCCTCGTTTATGAAACGCATAACATTCTCGGGGATGGGATTCTGCTGGATATGTGTCCAGAACTTCTCGTCGCCTCGTCTAATTCTTAGAACCGCGTTGTTGTTTGTAGGATCTTGAAAATAGTGATCCGCCCTATGATTACCACTTAAAAATAGTAAGTCACCGATCAATGGATCTGATGTAAAACCAACATCCATATTATAATTGTTGAATAGATGACATGGAATGCTTTGATTGAAAGAAAATTAAGAAAAATATAGGTTGGTTTACAACAATATATAATATGAAATGGTTGAGGATTTATGATTATGTAAAACCAACTACCATACAATATTTAATACGTATTTTTGGATTACTCGTTGGAATTAAAATGGGGTAGGTACAAGTTCATGGGGATGTTTGAATTAATTAGGGTAGGTAGACATTCAAACCTGTCGCCCTTCCCATTGGCGACGGGTTTGAAAAATAATTATTTGATTTGACCACTCAGTATTAATTAAACAGATTGGAAAAAATAAATTCAACCTGTTGCCCTTCCCATTGGCGACGGGTTTGAATCTTAATTATTTGATTTGACAGCTCTGTTAGATATGAACGGTACTGGTTCGTTTTCAAACCTCTCGCCCATCCCATTGGCGACGGGTTTGCTTGGATGGGAGAGGTTTCACAGGTTGATGGGACATGTCATAAAAAAGTAAAACCTCTCGCCCTTTGGAATGGCGACGGGTTTGAACCTCTCGCCCTTTGGAATGGCGACGGGTTTGACTAGGATAATGACAAGGCTACCAAGCTGAGGTGGACGGCTTACTGGAAGCTGTCGCCCTTTGGAATGGCGACAGGTTCTGGTACCTCTGACTCAAACAGTAAATTTCAAATGATTGGAGAGATAACTTGAAACCCGTCGCCCTTTGGAAGGGCGACAACCCCAAATGTGTAACACCACCGAGAGAAGCCCTAAATGTGATTACCAAATACCCCATAGTCCATTTTAGCAAAAAATTCAGAAAAGGGAGGGTGTCATCAGAGAAAAAGAGACTAAAGAACTCATCCACCCTTATCTGCATAAGAGATGCAAGTAATCAGATATTTTTTGGTGCATGAAGACATGTCATTATTTTATAAAAACAAATGATACTACTGAAAATATAGATTCATCATCCAAGGTAATATACCCAGACCTATAAATGAACTCTTTTCCATACTTGATCTATGTAAATTTCAAAGAAAAAAGAGAAACTTAAGTGGCTCCTTCCACCCAACAATGAAGCAAACAGCCAAACATCATGAAGACTACAGATTATTATAACAAACTTAATGGAAAAAAAGTGCCTAGTTCTTAGAATGCATAAGGAAAAACCCAACAGCTTAAACTTATGCTATCAGATTGCGCTTAACATTATTATAGTAGATCATAGAGGCTGGTTGTTAATAATGATTTAATCTGTATAATCAATTTTGGGCAAATTTTGTTTTTTTCATTTATAACTTATGAAATATGATGTTTTACTAATTTCCTAGCGTTTTGTTACGACGTGACTATTTTTGGGGCCCATTCAGATCGGAATAATATCAATTTTATAATCATGTTGACACGAATTATCCGTAAAAGATCTAAAAACATGAACAAAATTTGTTTTAGGTCAACCCAACTCCATCAATCACAAATTATCTGTAAAAGATCTGTAAAGTATGATATTTTATTAGTTAAAATAACCTGTGGAAATTGATATGTACGAAGCTTTGAAACATCACCAATCCGCTTGACTGTACGGCTTCACATATCAGATGAAAATTCCTGCAACATGAGTTGACCACAACCTTACAAATTTTTTACTTTAAAGAGAGAACAGTTTCTTTTATAAAAATTAACACGCCCTTACATGACCACGTAAAACAGTAAGATCTTCCTTTAAACTCACTTGGAACCAGTCCCGACATGTCACTCTACAAACATTTGGGTACAACGTTTAGAACAAAAATATTGAAAAAAAAGGATAAAATTTCATGTTTTTAAAATATGATTGATAAATGGGTATAAGAGAACCTGTTGCAAGTCCAATTATGAAAGTACTGCAAAACAGATAAGGAAATAGATAAATGTCTTTATAGTTTAAACAAAGATATAAAACTAAAATAACTTAGTAATGAGAAAAAAAAACATAGCATGACCCATTACATTAACATTATACAATGGAATACATAACAGCAGCCTCCGTAGCAGCTATGCATTTTTCAAAAATTAACAAAAAACAACAATCAGGTTATTATCTTAAAATTCTTTGATATAACATTATGTATATATTATAAGTTTCTAAAAATAGAGAAGATATAGCATAAATTTTGAATTCATCAAATTTTTTTTTAAAAAAAAGCCAAATAAATAAGAAAAAAATTTAAAAAAGATCTAAAAAATGATTAGGTTAAATAATACCACAGCCTTATATGGTATCCTTCAGTTTTTAAAATCAAATCTCACTAATCTGTACTTTGACTAAAAAATGCAATACCTAACAACTCAAAAGAAATAGAAATTAGAAAGAAACAAAATAAAGAAAAACCTGTTGTGAAGAACATTAACAATTCTTCAGTAATCATATTGTACATCATACTTGTTATTGTTGAAGGCCCCTTGGAGTTTACCATAGCCATCCCCTGGTAAACATTAAAATCAAAAGTTCTTTAAATATGAAGACTTTGTAACAGAAAGCAAATGATATGACCAAACAAAAACATGGATGCCAGTTAAATGTCAGCCTATTCACACTGTATTTTATTAAATTCATAACATGTATCATCATAATATGCCTCCTAAGTAAAGGTGGCAAGATGATGGGCGGCTTGGGTAACGGGTAAAAACGGGTCGGGTCGGGTCATGTTCGGTTAGCCTACTACCTACCACCTAACAAAAATATGTCTGAATCTTTGTAGCTTAGTCTGCTATAATCTTCCTGACCTTTAAATCACAAAAAAAAAAGATTAATAAAAGTCAAAATGGTTTGTTACTCGGATCAATACCGGCAGTTCTTGACAGCATTCTGCCCACACTTCCGCCAGATGATCAATCTCAGACCTCATGAATGCAAAGCTTTCGTTTTCTTCTTTGCTTTTGACTCATCTCCACCCATTGCTTTCTTCTCTTTAATACACCTATAAATTCAAATTTTACATCATCACATATGAATAGAAACTTTACAATTCGTTTAGCAAAACCGGCTGCAACTGTTCTACCATAAATGTATCATGCTAAATGTAGAAGAGGCAAACCCGTTCACATGAAAAAAAAATCATACTGTGATGTTTTACAGTGAAATATTTCCAGTTACTGCGTGAGCACAAAAGATAACGGTACAATAAAAATATAGAGTGATGAATAAGAG
The DNA here is from genome assembly GCA_023525975.1 of Smallanthus sonchifolius. Lineage (NCBI taxonomy): Eukaryota > Viridiplantae > Streptophyta > Magnoliopsida > Asterales > Asteraceae > Smallanthus > Smallanthus sonchifolius. The sequence continues at coordinate 5,029,852 of CM042041.1, forward strand.
TAGGAACACTGCTGCACATACCCAAATTGAAGCTATAGAATGCATTTGGCACACCACCACCAACAGAACCAATATGAATTGTGAGCAAGAGAGATGAAAATAAGGGCATTTTATAATTGACATGTTCCTGCAAAATTATATGCAAAAAATAAAAATTAAAATATTATAAAAATTTCTAACTGAGATTCACATGAGTTCCATTCATATCGTGAAGATCATTCCCAGATTCACAAAATATTTCATTCTAAGAACATATTGCCGGAACAAATCTCCACAGCGTAGACAATTCAGGTTTTTATGAGGTTCAATTTAGGGTTCAGCTTCATAAATAAATGTAAGCATAATCCAATTGCATGTCCAATTCAACTTAGCGTTCATGAGCTACAAGCTTATCTCAGGGTTTTATGAGCCCCAATTTAGGGTTCATAAGCTACAATCAAGAACAAAAACTGATAGACGAAGTATTACTACCTGAGAAATTGAAGACGACGATTGATTAATCCGGAGGGGATGTCGGTGCTGGTGGCCTATGACAGTGGCGATGCTCACCGGTGATGGTAGCGGCGCATCCGTCTCTGTCTCTCATCACGTCTCATTGAAAAGGAATAGAAGAAGACACCTATCAAATTATCAATGCCAGGTAAATAGGAACAGAAGAAGATACATTCTGGTTGTACAAATAGAAGAAGACACGTATCAGCCTCTACATTCTGGTTGTACAAAAAGCCTCTCAACTTGTACCTTACTGTTCATGTTTTGGTCATTGTTTGATTATTAATAATATGATTTTAGTGAGTTTAATTTTATTAGGTTTTATTAAAATCAATGTTGTAATTAGTATTATCTCATTTCTCAAAAGTTATGTTTTATTATGATTTAATGTAATTATATTGACCCGACATCTTTTTGGCTCGTCCATTTTCATTAGTGAAATTTTTAGATCTATCTACAGATAGATGGTTCTTTATGTAAAGGTTACTGTTTTCGTAATAAAATCCGTAAAGTAATTAATAAAGTCAAATCAGATTAAAGTATAACATGTTTAATCCAAATTTTACTTAGAAAACCTTTGTCATGTTGATCTTGATCAAAACTAAAAACCTTAATAAAACATTTGTAATTGTATTAAACAATAGTAAAATAAAATGATTTAATTGTTGTTGTATACTTATGGGGACTACTAATGGCACACGGGAATTGCTATTTGGACTTGGCCATATACGCATCGTATAGGGTAATACGATGCGTATAGCCCTTCACAATTTCCCATGTCCGACATCCTCGTATAACCTGGTCATTCCAACCCTATACGCATCGTATATGGCAATACGATGCAGTTTAGGGTACGAGGTACCTTCTGCTACTAGTCATCCATCACCTCGCTATACGCCCCGTATAGGTTTATATGTCACACCCCAACCGACGGCGGATTATACGTCGGGGCGGACGCGGTTGTTCAATAGCACAAGGTTGACTATTAAAGTTTAAATAATTTTATTAAATAACTTCAAGGTTCCAATACAAAGAATAAATCAAATACATAGCAAGAATACAAGTCTAATTGATTAAGCATTCTAGGTCCAAGCATCCTATGTGATCACAATAAAGTCTCATGTTGTAGTACCTGAAACATGTGAAAGAATCTGTCAACTACAAAATAGTTGGTGAGATACAAAGGTTTTGACAAAGTTTAACAAGTATTTGAAAAAGAATTACAATTCACTATGATTCATTCATTCTATAATGTAAGTATGAGAACAAGTATCTTAAACATTGTGCACATCAACCCTCCAACCAAGTTTATGCATAACCCGCAGGTTACCCTTATAAGTCTCAAGTTTAAAGTTTAATATAGTAACAAACACCAAGGGCTCCCCCCCCCCCCCAGGGGTCAATCAATCAAGGTGGATTGGTCAAATGCAATAGATCTATCATTGTTACTATCGGCTTGATCAAAGCTAATGAATGTGCTAGTTTTAAGTTTAATCTAAGTATACAAGTCTCAAGTTTAACATAAGAATAAACACGTAGTCATAGTTGTACAAGAATTGTATAAGTTTAAGAATTGTGAACATGTTTCACCCCAAAAGCATAAAAGGAAAAAGGGGCTAAGTATACTCACATGGATTGGGTGACGAGTATCCGACAAGAGTTTGCAAGAATTGGAGAGGGAGAATATCCTCACGATATGCCTAAGAATACAAGTCTAAAGTTTCAAGTTTAGGTTCTATGAGTCTAAGGTACAAGACCTAGGATTTCAAGGTTGACTTGGGTTCCAAACGAGAAATGGGACTGATTGTGTTGTAAAGTTTAAGTTGTAACAAGTCTTAAATGAATAATATAAAGTTTATCTAGGTTGAAGTTTACAAAGGAATTATGAGTTAATTATTGTCTACATATGATATTTAATAACTACAATAGTTCTTCAAAAATATTAATTTAGTGAAAAATAAACAAGTATTTTAGGATAATAATTTGCTTATCTAATAGGGTTGAATAATTATTTAAAATAAATAATAGCTATCTAAACGAATAATAGTTATTAAATATAATTATCTAATTGCTTAAATAATTATTAAGCATAAGTAATAATTATCTAAAGTATTTACTCATTTAAGAATTTATTACAAAAACAACTTGTAATTTATTCTAAATAGTATTTATAATGTGTTTAAGAGTTTAAAAGAATGCAACAAGGGTTTATATGAAAAAGTGTTCTTTCAAGAGTTTATGTTTTAAATCAATATTTCGGTTTAAATAAATAAACCATATTTATTTTTCGATTTAAATTAATTTGTTAAGTCTTAAAGTTTTAATTCAATAAATAAGTAAACATTTAGTTTTAAATATAAGTATTTATAAAATCCTAAAGAAGATATAAATTTATAAATTTTCTCTTATATTTAGTAGGATTTATGTAAACTTTATGTTTAATAAATCATTTAAAGTTTAAACAAAGAAAATTCTCGTTTATTAAGGAATAATCACTAACTAGAGGTTTTGATGATTTCCAGATTATTTTATAAGTTTTATAAAAGTTTAGATTATTTTTATAGTTTCTAGGAAATTGCAACTATTATTAAAGGTTAAGCTTTCATTAGTTTTTAACTAAGTTTAATTAAATAAAGAGATTCTGAGAATAAAAGTGTAAATAAAATTTAGTTTTTAAGTTTATAAAAGTTTAATAGATTTTATAAAAATAATTAGAAGGTTTAAATACTTGTTTAAAAGGCTTAAAAAAAATGAATGAAGCAAAACTGTGCTAACCGGGTTCGAACCCGGGTCGCCCGGTTCACCAACACAGACCCACGCTTAAACCATCCGGCTACTGCCTCACTTGTGTTTATACCCAAAATAGAAATTTAAAAGTAACAACTCAAATCACCCCCAAATTCCCTATGAACCCTAGATCAAAACGCTTAAAATACGAGTCGAATCACCCTCTGTTTATGAAATTAAACAGAGGGCTTTTGATCCCCTCGTGAAACCGATCGTGAAGCATACAAAGTTTACCTGATTTGATGCCAAATCGAGGGAGGTCGGGACTTTGGTGGTCGTCGGCGGTTGTGGCTTCAATCGGTCAAATGCCGGTGTTAATCAGAGAAAATGAGAGTGAAGGAAGTTGAGGTGTGATGTTACCGAAGGTTCAAATCGATTTTTATAGCCGATTTCTAGCATTTATTGCGTGAACGGGTTCCGGGTGGTGGTTGGGTCGACGGCTTCTCGCTCGAGCCTCACGCGGCCATTAAAGTCGAAATTGGTTATCGGGATGCATTGGGTTTTGGTCGCACGCGCGAGAGGATACCGAGGTTCGTCGAATCCGGACGGGATTCGGGTTTTCGCGTGAAAAGGAAGAAGAAATGGGTGTTGCGGGACTCGAACCTAGGACCGGTTCTGGGTTTTGAAGGTTTAGGAAAAAGGCAAAACAGGCCCTTGAGGTTTCCCTCAGTTAGCATTTTGTGTTTAAAAGATAGATTTTAGTTTAAAACAAGTTTCAATAATGCCAGTTTAGTCCCTGGGCTTTTATAAAATAAATAAAATAGATTTATTTTATAAAATCTAATAAGTCTCATATGTTTATATTTATTTTTATTTTTATTATATATATATATTATAAATTTATATTATTTATCAATTTTGAAGAATCTATCTATATATTTATATATATGGATATATTTATCACATATATATATATATATTCATATATATATTATGTTAATATTTATCTTTTTTTTAATATATATATTCATATATATATTAAGTTAATATTTATCTTTTTTTTTAAGGGAATAGTTTTTTTAACACGAAATCGACTTTTTTTAAATTTAGTAATATGCCGGAATATCTCGGATATTACAGTCTCCCCTACTTTAGGAAATTTCGTCCCGAAATTAAAGTAGAAGGGTTTAGTTTAGGATTTGAATCTACGATACGTACAAGGATGATGAGAATGATACTTTACGTCCCTTAGTAAACTACGGGTTATGTTTTAGAATCCTAATTGGAATGACTGGAATAAGATTACGCTCAAGTTTCTAAGTTTTCAAAGTCTGGGGTTGCCAAAAGTTTTTCTACGAAACGTATAGTTTTATTGAAATATAGGAAGATTCGTTTTCAGAAATGCATTCGAGAGAATATCTGCTGAATTGCCATTCAGGATTTCAAGTGAGATGCATCACTTAGGATGGATTCGATGATAGCTTAACGATTTGAGTTTGTAGACTATTATGTCTAAGGATTGCTACGGTACCTAAGTTCCGTGGCTACCTTTATGACAAGTCTTAGATCATGGCACACGACAGAGTTTACTATGTCTTCCCATACGCTGATTTTTCATACTTACATGTGCACCCGTAAGCATTTAAATCGTCGTATAGTCCGCATAGGTCCTTCTGTTTGTGTGTGGATGATAAGTGACCAAAGTTTCATGTATTAAAAGGTGTAATATGTTATATTTATGCAATTTGATATGTGAAATACAAAGGTTTTGTGTAGCCACGCATGTGCAGGTGTTGGAAGCTTAAAGTATGATTTTGGAAGATATTAGGCGAGAGATGCAAGAGTCGGAAGAGACACGGAGAAAACGGGGCAAAATACAGGTCCAGCGTAAGCCTACGCCACATGGCGTAAGCCTACGCCACCGGCGTAAGCTTACGCCCCATCAGCGTAGGCCTACGCCTGAGCATTTTCTTCGCAGCAGCTTCCAGTGCCCCAGCGTAAGCCTACGCCACACCAGCGTAAGCTTACGCTGGTTAGTGGATCTAGAAAGAGTACAAAAATTTGTTTAACACACGACTAGAGTTTCCATATAAGTGTGATCATTGATTAACGAGTCCCTCAGAGAGAAATGTCATTCAATGAGTAAAGAAAAGAATGTGACAAGACTTAGAGTTTCAAAGTTTCCTCGTGATTGATTAAGAATACTTCAATCATTGAGTAGTTTAAAGTCTTTACACTTTCCTCGGGTTTGATCAAGAATACATCAAACCTTGAGTAGTTTAAAAGTCTTATATGTTTCTCATGTTTGAACAAGAGTGCGTCAAACATGGAATAGTTTAAAGTCTTATACGTCCATCGTGTTTGAACAAGCATACGTCAAACATGGAGTAGCTTAAAGTCTCATACGTTCATCATGTTTGAACAAGCATACGTCATACATGGGGTAGTTTAAAGTCTCATACGTTCATCATGTTCGAACAAGCATACGTCAAACATGGGGTAGTTTAAAGTCTCGTACGTTCATCATGTTTGAACAAGAATACGTCAAACATGGAGTAGTTTAAAGTCTCATACGTTCATCATGTTTGAACAAGAATACGTCAAACATGGAGTAGTTTAAATTGTGTTTGAACAAGAATACGTCAAACACAGAATAGTTTAAATTGTGTTTGAACAAGAATACGTCAAACATTGGATAGTTTAAATTGTGTTTGAACAAGAATACGTCAATCATAGAATAGTTTAAATTGTGTTTGAACAAGAATACGTTAATCATAGAATAGTTTAAATTGTGTTGGAACAAGAATACGTCAATCATAGAATAGTTTAAATTGTGTTGGAACAAGAATACGTCAATCATAGAATAGTTTAAATTGTGTTGGAACAAGAATACGTCAATCATAGAATAGTTTAAATTGTGTTTGAACAAGAATACGTCAATCATAGAATAGTTTAAATTGTGTTTGAACAAGAATACGTCAAACATAGAATAGCCTTAAAGTCTCTTAGTTTAGCTCCGGTGTATAGAAGTATACGATTACGTTTTGAGTATAAAGTTGTTATCTAAATACTCTAGTGTTTAAGAGAGGTGTGGGACAACGTTTGGAACAGGATTAACCGTTATACGCTTTCTCATAGAAGATTCGAGTTGTCCAGAAGATTAGTGGATCCCGATGTTTGGTTTAGATAGGAGTCAGGGGACGTACTCTGCTAAAGAGAGTAATGTCCTCCTTCCTGCTAGTGTCTAGTATCAAGAGTGAAGTTTTCTCGTATATATGGAATGTACGTTTATCAATTCTTATAGGATTTGGTTAAGATGGACACACAAAGTTTTCAAGACTAAGAATCCAAGTATAAGTTTGAAAATAGGATAAGTCAGTTGAGTTTCAAGTTTCAGTATTTAGCTTTACATGACCCTTTATTGATCATGTTTAGTTTTAAGAATACGGGATTGAGTATTTGTACAAGTTTTACATGACTCAAAAAGTCTCTGACCTCATAGTTGTGTATATGAAGTTTTAATGTTTTAGCAACGTGTATTTAGGCTTTTAGTCCCCGTTGTGATTTATAGTAAGTCTTTTACGTGACAAGAGTTGAATGAGGAAAGTCTCCAAGCATAGGGCAACGGGAAAAGTTTCGATAAGGTTTATGATAGTGTGTTTACAAATGATTTATCTTGATTCATAACAGAAAGTATAGTTTTCTTTTGTATAGAATGTAATTAAGATGTTCACAAACGACGAGTTACGAATCGATAAGTAGTACGAGTAAGATTTATAAAAGATAGGTGTGATTGTCAAGCGAAAAGTTGGTCAAGTTTACAAGTGTTAAGTCTATACAAGAAGTAAGGGTCATGGTTGTTTAGGGTAATGATTCGTAAGTCGGGTTGTTTTTGAAAAAGTGCTTACGAATTAGAAGATTTGTTCAAGGTTTTTCCTCAGGTACACATGTCACTTAGGGTTTTTATAGTTTAATGCAACGTTGTTAATTATTTCAAGTACTAACGTAAGTTGTTTTTTGACGAAAGTGTTTGGGCAGGTGTGTTAAGTTTACAATGATGAAAGGAAAGTTTAAACTAGTAAATGATGACAAAATGAAATTTCAAAATGGTTTCCGTTTAGATGTTTCAAAATTGGGACTTCTAGCTTTTACAATTTAAACGAAAAATTAATGTGTGTAAGGAAGTTGATTAAATATTTTCAAAAGGTTTTTATTCATAATACTGGGTCATCACAGTAATATTAAAATGGTTTTTGGTTTGATGTTGATGGGCTGACGAAGAGAATTCCTGAAAGAAGGGGTGGGTCACAAGGACTCACTTATGTACCCTATTTCCATAGCCAGAATTTCCTCGTGAGTCTACAACTTTTTTTTTTAGTTATTGTCACCGATATTTGGGTTTAAGGTACTATGTCGAGGTTTATTGTGGGCTTAAGGTCTTAAGCGTGGAGTTTGTTTATTCTATAGTAGTCTTCTTCCCTTGCGGGAAGGCTATCAGGTTACTAATCACTTTGTTAATGTACTTTAGGTTTAAAAGACGTTAAGTTTTGTTTACAAGAAACGGTGATGTGTAAGTTTTAAGGACGTATGAAGGTTTTGAGGTTAAAAGTGTAACAAAGTTTTTGAGTTAGTCATAAGATGAAGTTTGCTTGAGTGACGAAAAATGAAATGAGACACAAGGGTTTCCCCTTATGTGTCAAGTTTATAAAATAATGAAGCTTGTAAAAAGACTTGTATACATAGTTTTAAATGTGCTGGTATTACAAGGATCATGAAGTTTAAAGATGTATAAACACTTTGAGATGTGTAAAAGTGTAGCAAAAGTTTGAGTGAGTTATTTAGAGTAGTTTGGTTGGGTGATGAAGATAAGATGAAACACAAGGGTTTCCTCTTAAGTGTTATGTTCATAAAATAATGAAGTTTATAGGAGAATTTGTAGAGTAATACATAGTTTTAAGGGTTGTATTACAACGATCACGAAGTTTATTGGGTAGTATCTATAAATATAAGTTTATGTATGTAGTATAATCTCGTAAGAATTTCTCCTTGAAGGTAACTCCTTCAGGTCATGACGAGTAAGCATGCTGTCATGTGACAAGACGGGACTTAAGAATCATAGAATAAAGGTTATAGAGGAAAATTTTTGAATCATGAATTTATGAAGTGTATAGTATTTGAGGTGGTACTCATTTAGTGCATATCACTAAGTAAGTACTTTGACATATCAAGAGAGATCTAAGCTCACTAATGTTTAGAGAAGTCGTGCATTCCTATAAGTGGATACTCATCCCAATAATTCCCAGGAAAGCATACGGGTCCAACGGTTGATTTGGATTTATACGAAATGCTTTCCTTGACATAATTTCCCAGAATACAGGTATTCACCCTTCCGGTCCGTACAAGTTCTCACACATTATCTAGAACTTAAATATTCTTAACGAGAGTTTAGTGGTGGATTAGACTTGAAGCCTAAGAACGTGTCCTTGATGTAGTAGCCTCTTGTAGCACGTAGAAACGTAAAATCTCCAAGCGTTCACGTATAAGAATTAAGAATAGAATGAGGAGAAAGTTCCTAGTAAAGAACATGAGGTAACTCATGTTTGGGTCTCCTAAGTTATAGTCTAGGTCATGTGTCTAATAACCTAATTCCCTATAACCAAGGCTCTGATACCAATCTGTCACACCCCAACCGACGGCGGATTATACGTCGGGGCGGACGCGGTTGTTCAATAGCACAAGGTTGACTATTAAAGTTTAAATAATTTTATTAAATAACTTCAAGGTTTCAATACAAAGAATAAATCAAATACATAGCAAGAATACAAGTCTAATTGATTAAGCATTCTAGGTCCAAGCATCCTATGTGATCACAATAAAGTCTCATGTTGTAGTACCTGAAACATGTGAAAGAATCTGTCAACTACAAAATAGTTGGTGAGATACAAAGGTTTTAACACAGTTTAACAAGTATTTGAAAAAGAATTACAATTCACTATGATTCATTCATTCTATAATGTAAGTATGAGAACAAGTATCTTAAACATTGTGCACATCAACCCTCCAACCAAGTTTATGCATAACCCGCAGGTTACCCTTATAAGTCTCAAGTTTAAAGTTTAATGTAGTAACAAACACCAAAGGCTCCCCCCCGAAGGGGTCAATCAATCAAGGTGGATTGCTCAAATGCAATAGATCTATCATTGTTACTATCGGCTTGATCAAAGCTAATGAATGTGCTAGTTTTAAGTTTAATATAAGTATACAAGTCTCAAGTTTAACATAAGAATAAACACGTAGTCATAGTTGTACAAGAATTGTATAAGTTTAAGAATTGTGAACATGTTTCACCCCAAAAGCATAAAAGGAAAAAGGGGCTAAGTATACTCACATGGATTGGGTGACGAGTATCCGACAAGAGTTTGCAAGAATTGGAGAGGGAGAATATCCTCACGATATGTCTAAGAATACAAGTCTAAAGTTTCAAGTTTAGGTTCTATGAGTCTAAGGTACAAGACCTAGGATTTCAAGGTTGACTTGGGTTCCAAACGAGAAATGGGACTGATTGTGTTGTAAAGTTTAAGTTGTAACAAGTCTTAAATGAATAATATAAAGTTTATCTAGGTTGAAGTATACAAAAGAATTATGAGTTAATTATTGTCTACGTATGATATTTAATAACTACAATAGTTCTTCAAAAATATTAATTTAGTGAAAAATAAACAAGTATTTTAGGATAATAATTCGCTTATCTAATAGGGTTGAATAATTATTTAAAATAAATAATAGCTATCTAAACGAATAATAGTTATTAAATATAATTATCTAATTGCTTAAATAATTATTAAGCATAAGTAATAATTATCTAAAGTATTTACTCATTTAAGAATTTATTACAAAAACAACTTGTAATTTATTCTAAATAGTATTTATAATGTGTTTAAGAGTTTAAAAGAATGCAACAAGGGTTTATATGAAAAAGTGTTCTTTCAAGAGTTTATGTTTTAAATCAATATTTCGGTTTAAATAAATAAACCATATTTATTTTTTGATTTAAATTAATTTGTTAAGTCTTAAAGTTTTAATTCAATAAATAAGTAAACATTTAGTTTTAAATATAAATATTTATAAAATCCTAAAGAAGATATAAATTTATAAATTTTCTCTTGTATTTAGTAGGATTTATGTAAACTTTATGTTTAATAAATCATTTAAAGTTTAAACAAAGAAAATTCTCGTTTATTAAGGAATAATCACTAGCTAGAGGTTTTGATGATTTCCAGATTATTTTATAAGTTTTATAAAAGTTTAGATTATTTTTATAGTTTCTAGGAAATTGCAACTATTATTAAAGGTTAAGCTTTCATTAGTTTTTAACTAAGTTTAATTAAATAAAGAGATTCTGAGAATAAAAGTGTAAATAAAATTTAGTTTTTAAGTTTATAAAAGTTTAATAGATTTTATAAAAATAATTAGAAGGTTTAAATACTTGTTTAAAAGGCTTAAAAAAATGAATGAAGCAAAACTGGGCTAACCGGGTTCGAACCCGGGTCGCCCGGTTCACCAACACAGACCCACGCTTAAACCATCCGGCTACTGCCTCACTTGTGTTTATACCCAAAATAGAAATTTAAAAGTAACAACTCAAATCACCCCCAAATTCCCTAAGAACCCTAGATCAAAACGCTTAAAATACGAGTCGAATCACCCTCTGTTTATGAATTTAAACAGAGGGCTTTTGATCCCCTCGTGAAACCGATCGTGATGCATACAAAGTTTACCTGATTTGATGCCAAATCGAGGGAGGTCGGGACTGTGGTGGTTGTCGGCGGTTGTGGCTTCAATCGGTCAAATACCGGTGTTAATCGGAGAAAATGAGAGTGAAGGAAGTTGAGGTGTGATGTTACCGAAGGTTCAAATCGATTTTTATAGCCGATTTCTAGCATTTATTGCGTGAACGGGTTCCGGGTGGTGGTTGGGCCGACGGCTTCTCGCTCGAGCCTGACGCGGCCATTAAAGTCGAAATTGGTTATCGGGATGCATTGGGTTTTGGTCGCACGCGCGAGAGGATACCGAGGTTCGTCGAATCCGGACGGGATTCGGGTTTTCGCGTGAAAATGAAGAAGAAATGGGTGTTGCGGGACTCGAACCTAGGACCGGTTCTGTGTTTTGAAGGTTTAGAAAAAAGGCAAAACAGGCCCTTGAGGTTTCCCTCAGTTAGCATTTTGTGTTTAAAAGATAGATTTTAGTTTAAAACAAGTTTCAATAATGCCAGTTTAGTCCCTGGGCTTTTATAAAATAAATAAAATAGATTTATTTTATAAAATCTAATAAGTCTCATATGTTTATATTTATTTTTATTTTTATTATATATATATATTATAAATTTATATTATTTATCAATTTTGAAGAATCTATCTATATATTTATATATATGGATATATTTATCACATATATATATATATTCATATATATATTAAGTTAATATTTATCTTTTTTTTAAGGGAATAGTTTTTTTAACACGAAATCGACTTTTTTTAAATTTAGTAATATGCCGGAATATCTCGGATATTACACTATACGCGGCATATAACGATGTGATGGATAACTAGTAGCAGAAAGTACCTCGTACCCTATACGCATCGTATTGTCCTATACGATACGTATACGAGGTTTGACCAGAATCCTATACGCACCGTATTGGCCTATACGATGCGTATAGGGCCCAAATTTTGTGTATTTAACCATGCAGAATTCTCATTCGAACGTATCCTTTCAAAAAAAAATTCAAACAATCTCCCAAATATTATAAACATGTCTTGGTGGTAGGATGGTAACTACGGTTTTCAGGTATATTCTAATGAGTCGATGGAAAACAACCCGCAAAATTCTGGCGTTCAAGAGGTGAACCGGGAGGAGGTCTCGTCCGACGTTTATTCTCATCAACGGGTAAGGCTTCCAGATTTGAACGAGCCACTGAGCAATCCCGAGTTCGTATACGGTGAACCATCTTACCTTACACAACCCACGAACGACTACGTATACGGTGAAGTCTCTTACCCGACACAACAAACCGACGACTCCGAAGACGAGGAACAAAACCATCAAAACGTGTCGTATAAAACTGACCGGATTTTTCAGTCTCGTGAACAGTTGGTGGATTGGGCTGTCCGGAGAGGACGTGAGAATGGTTACGTCCTTGTCACCCGACGACCGAGGAGAAAAGGCGACGATCCGACGGAACCGTTTATCAAGGTGTAGCTTGTGTGTGACCGTCACGGCGAACGTGTGTCTACTGCCACGGTTAGACGTGCCGTTAGCAAGAAAATATGTTGTCCCTTTAAATTGGAAGGAGAGTACCAAGAAAATACTGGTGATTGAAAATTAACGGTGAAGGATGACAGTCATAACCACGATCCTAGTCAACATCTTGAGGCGCACTTGTTTGCGAGGAGACTGTCTCAGTCGGAACAACTTTTGGTGGCGAAGTTGTATTCGCAAAACATGTTGCCACGAAACATTCTAGCAACTATAAGGGAACAAAACCCAGAGAGTAGCTGCATTAAAAAGGACATTTATAATGCGATACAAAAGATAAAAAACGAAACGAGAGTCGGTGAAACTCCAATGCAGATTCTGGAAAACCTGCTTTCTTCTAAAAAATACGTCTACTATACTCGGAAAGATCCTGCCACAAATATTGTGGAGGAGATATTCTTTGTTCATCCGAAATCGTAAGAGATGTGGCGTACGTTCCCGCACGTGTTGATGATCGACGCGACGTACAAAACAAACATGTATAGACTTCCATTTGTCCAAGTGGTCGGTGTGACCTCCACACACCAGTCGTTTTACGTCGCTCATACATTTATATCAAAAGAACGGGAGGAAAACTCCGTCTGGGTGCTACTGCAAATAAAAGCAATGTTGCAAAAGTGTATGGAGGCGCGTGTGATAGTAACAGACAGGGACAAAGCTCTTATGAACGTGTGTGATAAAATATTTTCGGACTGTTCCAAGAACCTATGTCGGTGGCACATACACGAGAATATCGCAAAACATTGCAGGGCATCATTTACAGATGAAGACTGGGCAAATTTCAAGTATTCATGGTCGGTATTATATGAGTCTATCATGTCAGATATATACCAGTACAACTTCAACCTACTTTACGAACGACTGTATGCAGCCAAACGAGGAAGTAAGTTTTGAATATTTAATATTTTCAGTATTGAATATTTATTAAATATTTAAATATTTATTCGATATTTAATATTTTTCCAGTGGTTATTGATTATATGACTAAAATTTGGTTGGACCCGTATAAAGAAAAGTTTATATCCGCCCGGTCCAACAGAAACCTCAATTTTGGTCAACATACAACGAACCGAGTCGAGAGCCAGCATTCGCTCTTAAAGAACTATCTTAGAAATGCTAACAGCTCGCTAGATAGACTTGTTGGGTTTTTTGATGAAATTGTATCAGGTCAATATTATTAATTACAGTTTGGGTTTGGAACAAGTCTCATAAGGAAAATGGACAGCCACATAGCTATTGAATTGTTTGATAAACTGCACGGTAAAGTTTCACATAAAGCTCTAAATTTGTTAGAAAACGAGTGGTACAAGTTATCACATATATGGAAACAAAATGCAACGTGTGGTTGCCAACTTTTCAGTAGTTATGGGTTTCTGTGTGCTTGTCGTCTGGAAAATATCGAAGCTACAGGTAAACTGTTTTCGATTGTCGTCTCAAAAAAACACACACACAAACACATACGCGACCCGGCAAGAAAAACTCGTTGATTTCGATTGTCGTCTCAAAAAAAGTTCGAAAAAGTACATATCTTAACTCCCGATCAATAATATTACGTTTATATTGATTATTAGCGGGTAAAAACTGGGTAGATTAGGGGTTTTTCCGACAACAACTTAAGCGCTATACGCCACGTATAGACCCATATGTGGCGTATAGTGCATCTGAGGAAGACGATGATGCCATACGCCACGTATCGATCTATACGCTGTGTATGACTCATGTTCTCGGCAACTTGGCCTTCGTATGGCTTGGTTGGCCTTCGTATGGCTTGGTTTGCCCGGTAACAGCCCTGCATATAGCTTGGATTGCCTGTATATGACTTGGTTACCCAGTAACAACCTATACGCCACGTAGTCTATACACCACGTATAAGTCTATACGTGGCGTATAGGTTTTTTAAAAAAAATATTATTCTTATTATTTAAGATAAAAAATTATTTTTATTATTTAAAATAAAAACAATATATTATTATTATTTATTATTATTTAAGATAAAAAATTATTTTTATTATTTAAAATAAAAACAATATAATATTATTTAAAATAAAAAAACTATTTATTATTATTTAAAATAAAAAAATATAAATAATTTATTATTATCAGATATGGCGGATCATCAGGACGATATTCACATGGAGCAGCTAGACGATCTTGTGCACTACCATTTTCTGGATTTTTCGGCCGATTCGGAGGCGTATGCCCGGTGCAAGAAGCCCAGGGAGGTGCGGTTGGGCCCAGGGACGGCGGTCGATTGGGGGCTCCTCGATGAGGTACAGGAGGCCGAGCGGGCTAGGGCCATCATCGGCCAGGACACGCCATGGTCGCGTCTTTTTGATCTTTCATTCACGGAGACCTACCGAGAGGTGGTCGTCATGTTTCTTTCGTCGTTTATCTACTTAGAGGCTGGGCCGGAGCCTCTTTCCGAGGAGGCGCCGGATATGGAGCCGGATCATATTTCTTTTTGTATTTTTGGGACCGTTTACCGTCAGACCTTTCGTCAGTGGGCCGTCACGACGGGCTTGTACCACGAGCCTGAGACGGTCACGCCAGTTTTCACGGAGGCGGTGACGGAGGTGGACAAGGAGGAACTCCTTGTTTTTTGGGGTTTGATTTCAGATAGTCCTTGGTTGGGTACCAAGGGGAGGGTCTCGGGGATTAGAGACCCTTTGTATAGATATCTGCAATAGCTTATTTCGATGTCGATCGCACCGCGTCTGAAAAGTCGTGAGTGGTGCGCTGATAGAGACGTCTTCTTTCTCTATTGCCTGCTTACTGGCAGGTGGTGCGACCTATCCACGTGTATGGCGCTTTATTTTGCATCTGCCTATATGCGGCAGAAGCGCGGGCTTTTGTATGGCGGTGCTTTCATCACGCAGATCATGCGGTCGGTTACACCATTTGATGTGCATGAGCCCGCGATGTTACCGGCCATTCCCCCTGTCCGATTAGATCGTCGCACGGCGAGTGGCATGCGCATCATGCACCGATTCCCCCAGGGCCTTCGGTTCGTTGGGGCCGTCCAGGACCAGGTTTGGGTCTCAGTGCCGTTGCCGTCGATGCTCGGACAGGGGACCCGCCTATGCCTCATCCGCTACAGAGTGTGGCGATGGAAGACGCGCCGCCGCACGTCGAGCCCATCCACGGCCATCCGCCACAGCATCCCCGACACGTACATCGGTCTGTTAGGCTGGACAGGGCTACCCAGGCATTACTTGATGGACTTGTTGCCGACTCACGGCGACAGGGTCGTGAAGTCGATCGCATGGAGGACCTGATGATGTGGGCGGTTGGACAGCTCGTGGATCTGTCACGAGCCGTCGGCATCGAGCCACGCCCACTACCACCTCCACGTCATTATCCGGACGACCCCGTTCAGGATAAGGGCGGGGCGGGTCAGAATGAGGACGTAGCCGGTCAGGTTTAGTTGTTTTATTTGTATTTAGTTTCTTTCGTGGTTATGTATGTAAAACATTTTGATGTATATATTTAATTTTTTGATGTAATGTATATAATGTTTAGTTTATTTGTTTGATTGTAATGTTTAATATTTTGTTTGGTTGTATTGTAAAAATATAATAAATGTTTAAAAAAAATATAAAATTTATAAATAGATAACAAACTTATATTAACAAAAGTATATAAATTAAAATAAAAAAGATAATTAAATAAAAATAAACAAAATATAAATTAAATTAAAAAAAATATAATTAAATAAAAAATACCTATACGTGGCGTATAGGGCAATACACCACGTATATGATTCATAAATTCCCAAATCTTTCAACTTTTGAAGCAAAAATATAACTCGTGCCTCATACGCTGCGTATAAATCAATACGTCACGTATTGGACCAGCCGTCAGACAGAGAATGACACGTGACATTTTGTTTTCTGTGACTGAACTCTATACGCCCTCGTATTACCCTATACGAGGGTGTATTGAATGGCGACGTGTCCAATTAGCAATATTCCGTGTGTGTTAGAATCCCTATATTTATATGCGGCCACTAGAAAGTGCTCTTCTACTTTATAGCCACGGTGAGAGTCAAAATGACAGTTCCGTACAATAATTCATGAATCTTTATGTAAAGAAAATTAAAAAAAGATATAACAATTTTTTTTACAAACTCTGTTCTATAACTTTTTTTCTTACGGTTATTATTTTTACGAAAAGGCTCTATTTTATAACTTAAAAACACTTAAATATATTATACTTCTTTTTTATTAAAGATAACCTAGTTACGTGTTAATAAATTATGTGACAAATTAGCTTTGACTATACCGAAAAACATTTGAATGTTCACTATCTATATCTTCACAAAGCAGATAAAAAACGAAAATATAAATAACTCGTTTTTCCTTGATATTTAATTATTTTGAGTTCAAGATTAGTATTTACTTGTTTAATATTTAACTGAAAAAAGCAAGGTCGTCGCCTTCACCGATGACCGATGGTTCTATATTCACATAAATAGTCATGACAAAGTAAAATAAACAATATCCATGATCTTACGGATGTGAACAAAGATTGCAATTTATTAAGAACCTAACAACTGTTTTCCGATATATTAATGCCAAAATATAAAAAAAGGAGTTAGCTAAAAAGTTTTTATCGGTAATCAAGAACAAATATTTGACAAACTATACTTTTATTGATTGAAACTTTCGGTTGTTCGGTTATTCTTGAGAGGCAACATCGGACTTATATACAGACCATACGACGTGTCGTTTTGATCCAAACAACACAACCCTAAAACATGTGTATTATATTTCTAACTTTGGGTTTTTACATACACAAACCCTGACTCTTACACAAATACATAAAGACTCTAAAGATGCTTTCAAAAATGACATAAACGACTCAAACTATTATTTAGTTTAATATTTCAATATATTTTAGGGTTGATACTGATGAATATTAGTGAAGTTGTTCAATACTAACTGGTGTGGTCGGAAAGAACCGTGTGATCAATAGAAACTAAACTGAAAGTAATTGTTGACGATTAACATGAAAGTTGTTGATAGTGTGTTAGTGTTGATGAGAAGTTGGATTCGACAGAAGTAAAGTTACTACAGAGGTTATAACCACTACTGGAAAAAAAACACGTTTCCGATACACAATTGCATCATAAATGCGTTGGAAACGCTAAATTCTAACAAAGTTGCGACAAAAAAGTTTTGTCAGAAAAAACCCTCGTTGAAAAACATTTGCGACAAAATTCCAACACAGTTTGTAACAAAACAATTACGTCAGACTTTCCTATGCATTCCCGACACAATATTAATTACAAGTAAAAGGATTTACTATAATTTTTAATATTGTTACAACTATTAACATAAACTTCTATTTTTTGAGTTTTTTTTATTTTATTTTAGTTATTTTTCATTTTTTATTAATAATTTAAATAATAAGTTTTTTTGCAAATGTGTCGGAAAATTTTTGACACATTTTCGACGGATTTTAACTTTTTATTTTTAACTTTGATTTATTATTTATATTTTTATTTAACTAAAAAGAAAATTACATAATTCATTTTGTTGCAAATGTAGGAAATTCTAACGCAAATAATAAAGAAATTATTTATTATTTATTTTTTATTTAATTATACATAAATTACATAATTAGTTTTGCCGCAAATGAGTCGGAAATTTCCGATACATTTTCGATGCGAATAATTAAAAAAATAATCCTAATTTTTTCTGCACAAAAATAATATTATCCAGATTTTTATACTAAAAAATGCATAAAAAACCAAATCTACCTACAAATAATTCCAAAACATGTTTTACAAAGCAACCACAAATACATTTACCTTGATTTAATGGTATAAAGAACCAGGGCCGGTCCTGAGGATTTAAGTGCCTCGGCCGAGCCGGAAAAAAAGGCCCCTACCAACAAAATATATAAACTACATTTTTTTAAACGACGATTAACGTTATAACAATAAACATAGAAAAAATATAGTATGTAATAAACAAAAACAATAAAAAATCTATTATAAGTTTAAAGAGGGCCCAATCAATAAACATATAATTTTTTTTTAAATGACTCAATGGTCATGGAATAAACAAAAGGGCCCAACCATTATAAAAGAGGGTCCAACCAGTATAAAGATTAAAAGGGCCCAACCAGTATAAAAATGGCCCAATATTTTTTTAAGTTTTATAAAAAGGACCCAATATATAAAACCGGTATTTAAAATTTTATAAAAAACATATATATATATATATATATATATATATATACAGGCCCCGTAAAAATTTTAGGCCCCCGAAAAAAAACGGGCCCTGCCGACGGCCCGGCTCGGCCTACCCCAGGGCCGGCCCTGTAAAGAACATAAACACTCATCTCGAGTTACAAACCTTGATTTAGTGTTGAATCAATATCGAAAAGTTATACTAAAATAAAGTTGATGAAAATTCAGGAAACAAAACTTGCAATCGTTACCAGAACTCAATCAATAGTACTGATATAGAATTCTATAAATTTTGATTCATTCCATCAATTCAAAAATGAATCAAATGCTTTGAAGGTCTATAAAGAAATGATTTGGAGCAGAGAACACAAAAGCAAATAGAATCACCTGAGAGCGCGAGAAAGAACATCCAAACTGTACATGAAGATTAGCAAAGTGTTAGAGATTTATGTCATTTTCTAAAACGTTTTATGATGTTACTTTGAGGGTCTTCAGGACACTTTATGTAACATCAAACTCACTCACAAAAGATATCTATTCCATTTGTAACGTAGTAGATGAAGCTATTGGCAATCCTAGACTTTGTCAGGTTGCAATGGCAATGAAGTCAAAGTTTGATAAGTATTTTGGAAACATAAAGAAAATGAACTAATTGTTATACTTTACTTTGATTCTAGACCCAAGGAACAAAGAAAAGTTTTCAAAGAAACTATTTGTCAATCGTTATCAAAATAATATGGCGGTGGAGAATAGGAAATTTGTTATGGAATTTTTGCGTGAATTATATGATGAGTATGTTAGAATTCATTCCCAAAGTTCTGGTAGTACAGAGTCTTCAACTTCATCGGTATTAGATAAAAGATAAAAACCCAAAAAATATGACATCAAAACTACAATTCAGAAACAAAATAAAGGAATATATGAAAAGACATAGAGTTGAAACTGTTGGCAAGTTAGACAAATTTTGTAATGAAACTCTTTAATAGGATAATAGGATTCTGAGAACTTCAGTGTTTTAGATTGGTGGAAATTTAGTAGCCTGAGATTACTGATTCTACCCCTAATGGCTAGAGACTTATTCGGCTTCCCGTGTCAACGGTTGCTTCTTAATCGGTTTTTAGCGCTACTGGGAAATTTTAGACCCGTTTAGGAGTTCTTTGACTCCTACAGTTGTTAAGAGGTTGATCTGCACTCAAGACTGGCTTTGTAATATCTCAATTTCAAGCAACAAACTCATAAGTGAAGAAGATTGGGATACACTCCAAGCAATTGATAAAGGTATTTTTATTTTTACTTATTTTTTAAATGTTTCTTAATGTTATATCTATCCATCGTAATGTTTTTTAATATAGCTTTGGAAACATTGGAGCAGACATGAAGTTTCCAGTGTCAACTATGAATGAGTGAAAACATTAAGAAAATTATTTTATTGGTTATATTCATTGATACGTTTGTTTTTTATTGAGATGTTTACTAGTCATTTGTCAAGTTTGATATTTTTCGGATTAAGAACCTTTATCTTTCTTTTTATATTTTTCTATGTTTCAGTTGTTTAATCTCAATTTTGCTTGCTAATATTCCTGCTAATACCTTGTGTTACACTAGATTAATTGGCCCAAAAAATGTGGAGTGAGTTTAAGCCCAATTGTGCCTTGGTCCTTCACTGCTTATAAAACCTCATGGCAAGACACAAGGTCCAATTAGTTTAAGCCCATTTGTGCCCATCAGCTAACCCAAATACCGATTACCGAACATTATTAGGTTCGATATTAGGCTAAGATTTCTAACTCCAAAAACCCAATTAACCCGACCGAATGGAAAACCTATGAGAATAACCTATTTCTTATAACCCACTTGACCAAGGATAGCCCAACCCAGGTGAGCCCAATAACAGTTGATAAAGTTTTGGCAAACCTACTTTAATGTTCTGTTCTCACCTCTCCTATCTTTCTGCAGCCTGCCTTGTAATTCTAATCACTAAAAGAGTGAATTTATAGGGTAATTTGTTGGCAAACACATGGATTTTCATTTTTAATCATCAAAAGAGTATATAGGGTATGCACTTATACCTTATAAGACTGAGTGTAGTGGGCTAACGTCCACCTACATGCCAGTCAAATGGGGCGTTAAACACCACGACGGGGGTGCCAAAGGGTGGGGCGTGAGGGGTTTAACAGGTGCGAGGGCAGGAGGTTGTGTGTGTTGAGGTGGGCCAATTAGAGATGAAAGTGGGGTTACCCGAGTATGATGATTACTATGTGATGGGAGTCCGGATGATGATCGAACCGCAGATCAACGCTTTGGTTGAGGAGTTTAGGGTGTGTCCTATAATTGTTGACATGAACATCGTTCACATATGCGTTGTTCATATAGAACACATTCGAAAATTTTAATTTTATTTCTAAATACAAATATTTATATTTGAAGTTAGTTTTTTTCTCAAACATGAATATTAACACCTATACAATCTTTATAGCTTGTTTAAAATTTCAAATGTTGAACACATTTGATAACAATTTTAATTTCAGAATCAAAATGTTCACATGTAAACACGGATAATAACAACAAAAACCTAACCATAAAATGATGCGAAAATATGCAAGGAAGACAATCCAAAAGGAAAGAGACGTAAGCCAAACGCGTGAAGCGAAAAAGAAAAATTGAATAAGCTGTATAATTATATAAAAATAAAAGAATCCAAATAAATATGAATTTTAACAACTATTTTTCAAATTAAAAAAAAATATTAAATAAAAATATAAAAAACAATAAAGTTGTCACAATCTCATATTTTCAATAACTACCTTGAACCTTTCCATTTATATATAATGGAGTAAATTTCGGTTTTAATCCCTATGGTTTGGTCAAAATAACCTTTTTGTTTTGGTATTTCCAATTTCACCGTTTTAGTTCTTCTAGTTTGTCAATTGTCCCAATCAACTAGCGTCTCTAACGTCATCTAATTTTTCTATTAAATTTTCGTGAAATGACAAATACACCTAACCATAAACCGTGCAAAAATATGTAAGGAAGTCTGCCCGGAAGGAAAGAGACGTAAGACAAACGCGTGAAACGAAAAAGAAAAATCAAATAATTTGAATAATTATATAATATTAAAAAAATCTAAATAAATATGAGTTTTAATAGCTATTTTTTAAAATTTAAAAATACTCAATAAAAATATAAATAATAATAAAGTTGTCACAATCTCACATTTTCGATAACTACCTTGAAACTTTCCATTTATATATAATAGAGAAAATCGGTTTTAGTTTTAACAGTTTTGTCAAAATAACCCTTTTGGTCATAAGTTTTAATTTCATCATTTTAGTTCTTTTAATTTTCAATTGTCTCAATCAATTAAGCATCTCTAACGCCATTCAACTTTTATGTTGAATTTTTATGAAACGATAAAAACACGAAACCATAAAACCGTGCGAAAAGATGTAAGGAAGACTATTAAGGAGGAAAGAGACGTAAAACAAACGTGTGAAACGAAAAAGAAAATCAAATAACTTGTATAATTATATAATAATAAAAAAAGTCTAATTAAATATGAATTTTTATAATTACTTTAAAATTAAAAAATATTTAATACAAATATAAATAATAATAATAATAATAATAATAATAAGAAGAAGGTTGTCACAATCTCATATTTTCAATAACTACCTTGAACCTTTCCATTTTTATATAATATAACCCGGAGTTCATTCGAGATGATTGTATTGTAGGTGACCCAAACTCTGATTACATTGATAACGGTCTTCCTTTGACCTTAGATAATTTTGACCTTTTAGTCAACTAAACAACAGTTGCCCCTTGGAGGTGAGGTGATCAATGGTCAGATTTGAAACTCAACTAATTATTTAATTTCCCCGGAAAATTAGAGTAAAAACAAAATTTTCTGAGAAATTATACACGTAATACAATATCACCGGAAATATATCAAAGCTCCCGGCAATACGACGGAACGACGCCGTATTCCACCTCCACACCGTAACTACTTTTGGAGGATATTCCCGACGCCGCCGTGAACAACCACCTATCCACCTCCGATTCTGGGGATTCCGTACGTTTAGCGAAGCGGCCTTTGATCCGCGGCCGTGTTTCCGCATACGCCTTCCGTGAGGCGTAACGGATCGTCTTCTCGAACTTTCTGTTCTTTCGTTTCTCTCTGTACCTCATAACCCTAGCTTCCCGATCTACACCGGATAATTGCGTAGGTTGTTGCGTTCCGGTTGTGATTCCGCTCAATTCGGCTCCGTCGTTCACCTGTAGCACGAACGGATGAGATATTTCCGACACTGATTTCGCTTCCGGTACGATTCCGGCATCGATTGAAGATGACGATACCTGAAAATGTTTCAAATCTCGATTTAGAAACAATCTAAACAAAATCGGAGATATGGATGAGATATTTACACTGTGGTTGATCGATTGGGATAGAAAATTGTTTTTGTTGTAAGAATTGATATTAGATCTTGTGAAGTCGATCTCGTATCTGTTTTCCGATGAGCGTTGTTCTCCGATTTGCGCCGGCGGAAAGTGCTTAGCCGGTGGCGAGGTCTGGAACGGAACTACGCTGTCGTTAACGGAATTATGGAAATGGCTGTGAAGCCTTGCGTCCGTCGGAACAGGAAAATCGAAATCTAGGAGATGATCGGATTCTGGAAATAACACGTCCATCGATTTCATATCCTCCGGCGAAGTGTCGCAAGGATATTTTACAGCGATATTGATTGTGTCCGCTGGAATTCCCCAATTCATGTCATCATTTGTTATAGTACTATGCAGGTCGTCGTTTCCGGTGCCGGAGCTAGGTTCAAGAAAAGTACAGGCGGATGATTTCACCAGAATCTCCGCACAGTCGTAGAACGGAACTACCGGAATCCGGTCATGCCGGCGAGAAAGTGGATTCGCCGAATGTATATCTCGGTCGCACGTGACACATAGCGCAGCTGCGTCTGCTTTGCACGTGACACTAGCTGGGGCTTGCTCACACACCTCACACATCCACACACGCTCGTGGCGCGTGTGGCCGTGCATCTTCACGTCACACGCAAGGCACAAGAACACCGTGTCCTTGCGGCAGAACAGCAACGCGACGGTGGTTTTGCACGAATCACATAACCTCGCCGGCACGTTCCACCCTACCGGAAAACACTTAACGCCTTCCATCATCTTCATATCTTCGATTTGACACTTGCTCTGTGTGTGTGTTGGGGTTGGGGGGGGGGGGGAAGGTGTTCTATTGCTGTATTGCATTGATCAACAGGAAGGGTGAGTGTATCTATATCTGATCTTGGTTAGGAGATAGTAGCTGACGAATACATTGATGACACGTGGAGTAATAATGGCCATTAAAAAGATTTGATATTAAGATAAAATAAGATTTTTTATAAGTTGTCATGTGTGTCCTGATAGTTGGGGTCCACCAGTGGGCGATGACTGACAGCTGCGTTGATGAAATCTTTGCGAAACTACACCATTATTTATTTATTTTTTTAAAAGACAAATTTCTTAATTTTTTTAGAACAACCCTTTCTAGTTCAAGCTCTTTCACAAATTTCTTAATTCATTAAGGAAAATAGGAAACAAACACAAATTTGGTGTTTAAAATTTTTTTTTTTTATTATTGGGCTACCGACTCAATTATCTTATATTATTACATATTATGTATTTATGATTTTATTAAACATTTTTGATATTCTATAATTTATTAATTTATTTATAGAGAGAGACATATGTAGTTATGATCGAATGAGTTGTTAATTAAAACGTGACCCGACTAGACAAGACATGTCGGACCAAGAATCAAATCACTAGCCAATGTATTTGGCATAGGTTGAACCAACTCTTTTTAACAAGTGACAATTGAACCGGTAACTTTATTCAATATTTGAATTCATTTTAAGTTAACAATGCTTTTATACAAAATTATTTTATAAATTATATTATTTGAATTTCAAGCTAATCATAAACAAGTGAAAGATTTTTGTTTTATATTTTTGGATTGTCAAAGTTTGCTACTTTTTCGTTAAAAATATATCTTTATTATTTAATCATTTTATTTTCTTTCTAAAAGATAATGTATTTTTATTCGTTAAATGCAACTAAATAACAATATATTAATTTAAATCGTTATCAAGTTTTAAGTTTGAACATGGGCGAAACATGGTGGAGGTCAGAGGGTCTCGGTCCCTCCTAATTTTTGCTCATAACTACTTATTTTGGTCAATAAGATTTATTTTGTATTAGTTATAGCGTTTGGTCCTTCTGGTCCAAATAAAACACACAAATTTATTTTCACTAAGTCCACTAGTTATGAATTTAAAAATCTTAAATGTCGTCGGGTTGAGTTGTAATTATTTTTATTTGTCGTTTTTGTGTAAAAGCTGTTTTTTTTTTTAATTTTTGGTCTCTATTTGGTGAAAAAAATTTGGTTTTTATATGTGTAATCTTTTTGGCCCCCCAAACTTAATTGTTTAAGTTCCGTCACTGTCAGTGATTAAGCATAATGGTCGATTATCAAACTAGTGAAATTTTAAAATATTTGTTATAAGTAAACACCTATAAGATCTATGATAAGACTATTAATGTATTAAAGATGTCAAAATTGATTTAATGAATTTTAAAAACAAAGAAAACATTTTTTTTATGATAAATGGAAATCATTTTATTAACATTTTGTTATTGAACAAAACGGATAGTGATGTCTGCTACTTTTTAGATCACGGATCTTGACCCGATTGTCTTTCTACTTTTATCTTTATATATATTTTTAAACTTTTACTTTCTATTTAAAGTAACTTTCGAGAATTAAATGGAATCAACATGTGTTGGTTTCCGCTATTATATATCAACTTCTTTTAAACTAACAAGTAGCATAGTCAACTTAATACATAATATATATCATTAATCATGATGCCATTTTATATTGTTAACGGCCACTTTAAATCATGTAAACTTCTTAATTTTTCATCATTTTAATTCATAAGTTGGTATCTTTATATAGTAACATGAATTACTTATAGATTTAAACCATTTACATGTTAAATGAGTTCATGGAAAATGTATAATATTTTCATGAGCACTCAAACGGGTTAGGGTTACAATAGAGGTATTTATATAGAGAATATTGTTACGTTCTATTCTCTAAAGTATGACCAAACATTCTCGTCTAATACTGTTGCATTTATCTGAACTGTTTTCTAGTAATTATGATTAATCATTTTATCAAACATAATTAAAAGGGTTATTAACTTCTATATAAAATATCTTTTGTTCAAGCTTCCGAAATGTATTTTGTTGATTCTCATGTAAAATGTAATAAAAAGGTATTTGATGCCTAAAAGGTAAAATAAAAAGGAAAAATATAATAAAAAGGTATTTTGTTCAAGATTTCGAAATGTATTTTATTTAAATTTAGTTATTTGCCACATAAAAAGGTAAAATATAATAAAAACGACATCTAATTATTGAAATGAAGTTGTATTATTAGAGAGAATATATTAGTTAAAGTTTATTATAACTAAAAGATATGATTTAATTATGTTTGTTTAGTAATAATCTTTATTGTATTTTTATATATAGTTGAAAAGTAAGATACACTATTTTAAGAGATTTCCATTGTCCTATAGAGTATCCGAGTTTAAGTGTTAATAATGTCTTCTTATTTTCTCTACTTTCCTATCTCTCTATGACAGTTTTGCCAATAGATCTTGGTTGGTTGTTGGCCGTCTTCCATCATCGCCCATCTGTGTGGCGACTTTCTTTATCTACTTCTCCTTCTCATCCTACCCCATGAACGCTTTGTAAAAAGATATTTATATTGTTTTATTTATTCTTCTCTTGTTGTTGTCGTCGTGCAACCAAAACCATAGCTCTTGTCACCATAGTCTGTCATGCCTCTTGCCTTTGCTATGGCTTTAGACCTGTTTTCATCGTTTGGGGTCAAAATTTTTCTTACTGTTTAAGTTATTATAAGTTTCTTCTCTTATATTTTTTTTTCAAGATTGTATATTTATCTTATACCAAGATATTTCTTGTTTTGACTCAAGTCTAAGCGCTTGATTTGTTGTCGCTCTGATTGCAAGGAGTATACCATAGAATGTATTAGTTATAGTCTATTATAATTATATTTACCGAAACTAAAAGATATGATTTGATTATGTTTTCTTTATAGTTATTCTTATTGTATCCTATAAATAGTTTTAAAATAATACAAAATATTATATAGCCACATCTAGTTGTTAGCTTAGGGTAAATATTAAATAACGTTCCATTCCTTTTGTATTATTGTTTAAAAACTACTTATTCAATATTACAAAAATGTGAAACACGTGGAAGTTTTAACAAGTACCTTTAATTAATCAAAGGATTAAGACTACTATATAATTACAAAATCTCATACTGTTTAAGGGGTGTTTGAATGTTTACTTTTTAAAATAAATATTGAAAATGATATATTCTTAAATAATTAAGAATTAGAATCCAATTTAATTAGATGAACTAATCAAGTTATGACTTATAATCCTTCCAAAAACAATACCCCTAGAAAGTGGAAACCTATAACTATTTTTTTAGAAATCTTTTGTAGAGGAAAAAAGATCTTATTTGGTTCCAAAAACAAGAACGTTGTGTTGGATATCATGTTGTACCAATTGGCCCACCAACTTTTGAGAACTTGCCAAAGCTACGCATTATATTAAAGAGTATACCACTTAAGGCCAACAAGGTCGGCCGGTTACAATGACAACTCACACAAGTCATTGTCCAATTAAATGATGTTTTTCTCCTTTTGCTATTTTTAATATACTCCCCTGAGGTTTTCTAATGGACATTGAAGTCCCTCTTCTACTTAAAGTATTGCAGAAAAAAATCAGAACATTGATCCTTTGGCGGTTAAGATATTACAACGAAAAGGTCGAGCTAAATATTATCAATTTTGAAGGTTGGTTTAGTGGTTGAGGTGAGGCCTCACCTCAAATGGATCTAAGGCAAAAACAACCTTCCACCCGAAAGTTTAGGTCAAAAGTTTATTCAAATAGCATCGGGTCATTTCAAAATCCACCCTAATACAAACATCCTCCTTCATCTCATTCGTCTATGTCTGTTCAAATAGCACCGGGTCATTTCAAATAGTTGGTGTTTATGAATTTTCTTAATGAAAACTGTGATTTTCAAAAGAATAGTATGCATAGACCATGGTGGATGTGTTTTTCATTGATTTGGTTGTATTATTGGCTTTTTATTTTTGATGCAACTCACGTGTTATTTAATTTAATTTTTTAAAATTTAATAATGATAAGACCTACTTGTTTGCTGAATTTTTTTTTTCAAATAAGTGTCCTTCTAAAATTTATTTATCAAAAATATGTTGGTTTAAAAGTATTTATCAAACCAGTGTTTCTATGGGTTAAAAATAGGTCAAAGTACAAAAATGTCTCGCTAGATTGGGTTAGTTTCAATTTTGTGTAAATTATGTAAATTGTATCGTTGTTGTGTGGTTTGGTGGTTGTCCATGTTTTCGTTTGGGGACGGCTGTTTTTCTGTTAATGAAGTTAGCCTTTCAAAAAAAAAACTCCTAATGTTATTGGATAATTCCGTTCATTAAATAAGTATTGATTTGTTTGATTTTTGTGAATACAAATTTTTAGCATTTAGATAATTTCTCATAGGCCATTGTGGTTAGTGACCAAAGTGATAGAGGAAAATTATTTAGAAACATTAAAATTTGAGAAGGCTATGGATTAAGTTCCACTCCTATAAACTTTAAAAATTTACCTTAAAAAAAGATAATTTCTCATAAAGTATTGAAGAAAAGTATTTAAAATATGTAAATAACTTAATTGTTGAAAGCACCCCATGGATTACTAATATTTTTTTATTTATTTCAAACATTAAAAAGAATTAAAGAGTTATATATTCAATCGGTATTCCATTAGAATTCTAAATTATACATTCCACATGTACATAAAAATTAAAAGATCAATTATTTATATTTTTATTAAATCGTGATATTTTATAAAGTGTTTTTTTTTTTGTAATTTATATAAACTTTGTCCATAACATTTTAGAACGTTTTTATAGAATACAAATCTTTGAAGTCTTTCTTGATTATCTTTTTATTTCATTTCAGTATATTTTTATAAACGTTTTTGTTTTTAATTATTTATATAGTTTTTAAAGAAGTTTTTAATTAATCAAAAAACTTTAATAAGAAAAAAAAAATTATTAGAAAATAAAGATGCATTTTTTAGAACTTTTCATAAAATAATCACGATAAAACAAATGTTCTTTTAAATGGTTTATTAAATCTTTTTAGAAACATTTCCTTTAATTTTTTTTGAGAAAAAAAAAGTTAAATAAAACGATTATAAAATATTTTAATTCATATTTTTTAATTTTTATTTCTTTTATTGTTTACTTAAAAAAATTACTATTTAACTAAGTAACTAGATGGAGGGCCCGCGTGTTGCGGCGGCTTCCGAGCGAAAGTGGGAGCTTTTACCCACATGCGTTGCGGCTTGTTAACCCACTAAAGAAATTAACATCATCGAAAGCATATAAATTAAAGCTAAAACCTTTAGGTAAATTTACTCCGCTAGAGAAGAGCGTATTAGATTTATGATTGTAAATTAAAACGCAAGAGTTTTTATTTATTTATTTATTTGCTTAAAAGCGTTTAGAACCGAACAAAAGAAAGGCAAGAAAAAAAAGGTTTGAAAATGTTTAATTTGGATACGTTATGATTTCGTAAATAAACTTTTTATTTTTTAATATACACGGCAAATAAACATTTTTTCTTATACTTTTTTTCTCGTGACATCACGCAGGTGGGTAAACTAGCTAGTTATCTTTTAGTTATGTGTAATATAGACGTGGTTTTTTTTTTGGGGGGGGGGGGGGTTTGAGACCATGTGGTCCGTGATTGACTGATTGGGCGTGGACCACGTGTACCGTGATTGATTGATTGGGTGTGGAACACCCCCTAGGGCTTTATTGGGCGTGAAAGGCGTGACCGTGAGGCAAATAACGAGTCGTGGGGGTGCTGGGTTGGGTGCGTGTTATGTATATGTATATATGTATGCGAAACGATTACACACCTTAATAACTTTGTTTATTATCTCCTGACATGACATAATATTATTTACTTTTTTGTGATTTCATATATATGACCTAAGTATAAAGTGCTAATGATGCTTATAAATTTCTATAGTAATCAGATAGGGGGGGGGGACCATGTGGTCCATGATTGACTGATTAGGCGTGGACCACGTGTACCGTGATTGATTGATTGGGTGTGGAACACCCCCTCGGGCTTTATTGGCGTGAAAGGCGCGACCGTGAGGCAAATAACGAGTCATGGGGTGCTAGGTTGGGTGCGTGTTATGTATATGTATATATGAATGGGAAACAATTACACACCTTAATGACTTTGTTTATTAATTTCCTGACATAACGTGACATTATTTACTTTTTCGTGATTTCATATATATGACCTAAGTATAAAGTGCTAATGATGCTTATAAATTTCTATAGTAATCAGACACGCCACAGTTACTTTACAAGTCATTTATGGACTGCACCGTTGATGGTTTTCTATCTGGTCCTGTTCAGATTAGGGTTAGATAAATCTTACCTCATACGGGATCGGTGTCAAATGTCAGGTAATTCAATATCTATCAATTGGTCTTGGAAACGAAATATTTTTCTCCCTTTTGAACTGCAGGAACACAGCAGCTGTGGCTCGTTATTGAGCCAAATAAAGCTTAACAACCAACCGGACAAATGGAGGTGGGCGGGTAGCTCGGAAGGTTTATTTTCAGTAAAGTCGCTAAGAGATCGCTTGCAAAACAAATGATGCAATCTCCAGAGCAACCTTACTTCTGGAACAATTGGCTCCTGCTTAAAGTTAATATATTTAGATAGAGAATGACTGCAAATAGGATACCAACGAAGGTAGTGCTACAAAGGAGAAATATTCACACTCCCTCACTTATGTGTGTTTTTTTGCGGTGAGGTAAAGGAGACGGTAGATCATGTCTTCACTGCATGTTATGTGGCAACAATAGTCTGGTAGAAAATTTCAGTATGGTGCAAACTTACCCTTGATTTTCGCTTTCACATTCAAAGACTTGCTCCAGTTACATTTGAATGGTTAGCTTATGTTTTTTTTGCCTATATGAGTATGCGTGTATCTCTTGTGTTTCTGTTTAATGAAATTTGCATTTCAAAAAAAAATCTAGAGTAAATAACCAGATTGTCCTTTATTTATATTATAAATTATACTATGTGTCCTTTGACTTCAATAAGTACACCACATATCATTTTTTTACATACTTTTATACACACTGTGTCCTTTACACTAACTGGTATTAAGTTTTTCTGTTAAGTTTTTAAATATGTCTTGCTCATAAAGATATAATGATCTTTTTATCAATTAAAAGATAATTTGTGTAATTGTTTAAACCTAATAAATAAATAAATAATCATGTACTCTCTCTTTTATCTATCAGCCCTCTCTACTCTCTCTCTCTCTCTCTACACTCTCTTAAAAAGATGGAGCTTGGTGGTGCTTCCATCTCCCCTGCTCGCCGACCATTTCCCCCTCACCGTTACCCTACCGTGAAACCATCCCGGATATTAACTCACCATCCGAACCACCAATCGAGCAATACTTTTATCTTATTATTTCTATTCGTAGATCTGAACCACCAGGATGAATAAGTTCACCGATCGATCGGAGATTATAGGTGGCGATCTGGGTTAAGGGAGGGAGACTGGAGGTGGTGGCTGACCGTTGATAACAGTGAGCTGGTTTCCCCTATTCATGGCCGCCACCAGACACATCGCATGAACCGCCACTACTATATCCCCTGAAAGGCTGAAACTGCCACCCTCATCTCAACCGTCACAACCTTCCATTTCTGTTTGTTTTCCAGCGACAAAGGTTGTATATTTCACTAATTGAATTTTGACTTTTTTTATGTACAGGTGAGTGAATCTTATGGGTGGAAGGGAAAGCATGGTTTTTGACTCTTTTTTTTTCGGGTTTCCCCTATTCATGTTTTCCACCAGACCCAAAGACCCCATTCCAAACGGGTGGAAAGGAAAGCATGGATTATATGAAGAACAAAGAGATTTGTCATTTGAGTAAACTTATCACTTCGCATAAAAGATAGAAATATTTAACACAGAGGAGAGATAGTTTAGAGAGAGAATTGAGTGTCAGAGGGTTGAAATTGCAAACCCTAAAATACGAAGTAGAAGCGTCGTGTGATTTATATGACACATGTAAGGGGCACATCATTAGATTTAACGGTGAAAATATAAAAAAGTTAGTGTAAAAGACATAAAATGTGTAAAGGTAGGTAATAAAAGGATATGTGATATACTTATTAAACTAAAATGATAAATAGTGTAATTTATAATATAAATAAAACACAATATATAATTTACTTAAAAATCTATGGACTGCACAATGCTCACGCACTGCATGACGTAGTAAAATGACAGGCAAATATCAAATTGTAGATCTAAAATAGGCCGGTGGTTCGTGGAGCCGTTTTTATTTTATTATATGCATACGTGTACGTGTAAATGATGGGGTTTGATTTGTTTAGAAAACTGAATATTTCATTATTTATTGTGTATAATACGATGACATTAACGTATTTAACTACATAATTGAAGTCTACGTAATGTGACGTTTTGCGAACCTCTATGTTGCGTCGACGACAATAACATGACTAAGTAAATAAAAAGAACGCATGTAGTCAGTGGTGGACCTAGATATTTTTTTCATGAGGGTCGAAAATTTTTGAGTCATTTGTCTCTCGCTAGATATTTTTTTTATTTCAATCCGGTTCAGGTCGGGTCACATGGTACACACATTGCCACTATTTACAATTAGCAAATAGCACATATGACATATATAGCATTATAGCAAAATCTATATCTATACTATCTAATAAATAAAGGTTTTTCTTGCCACATGTCGCCTCCATATTCACCCTCATCATTTTTTTCCCGCCTCTCTCTCCTATTAAATACATTTCCATATTTTAATAATAATAATATATTAAAAAAATTACTAATTATACTAATAAAATACATTTATTTAAATTATCTTTATAAAAAACTTTAAAATCTAATTATTTAACTTTTATTTTCAATCAAGTAGTAATGAAAGTCAAATTATATTAAATAATAATTAACGTATTTTCAAAACTCAATTATATATTAATTTTTACGTATTTTAAATTTTATTTTTTATCCTTAGTATATGTAATACATTTTTACACATGTAAAAAATATATATAAAAATTTTAGAATTATATGTATGATATTTTTCACCCGTGTGTAATACACGGGGTCTAAGCTAGTAATATGATAAACAAAAAATCAAACTTTAGAGAAAATTAAAAAAAAGGTTACCTGAAACAGTGAGTAGGCAGAGACTCAAGACTATGAACAGTAAACCGACTAACAGCGCGAGAATCGTGAATTCATGATTTGTAAAGAACCTAAATCGTGAGGAGGAAGGGCGAGGATCTTGATTAATCTTTCGTATGATTGCGTTAACTTCGATTAGGAGTCATGTCGAGAATCGTAATTAGCAAATTGTTGTTCTTTAGATATTGTGAAGTGTGAATATGAAACGTCGAGGGATCAGGATTCAAGATTTCCGCTACTTAGATTTATTATTATTATTAAACTGTTCAAAAATTTAAATGGATAACGGGTTAACTATATGTGGGCTTAATTGTCTAAATGGGTAATAGTTAACTAAATGGGGTTTAATTGTTTAAATGACTAAGTTTTAATCCAATTTAAGTTATTAGTTTAAATGAGGGTCGGTGTTAAAAATTATATTTACTTAATTGAGTTGTTAAAAATTAGTTTTTCTTGAGGTCGATCGAGATTATACCACATGTATAACAAATAATTTTATTTTCCATGGGGGTTGGCCGACCCACCTAGCAATAGTTAGGTCCGCCAATGCATGTAGATGCCACGACTCGGTTCCGCAGACCAAAAAATAGATAAATTGTCGTGCTAATAGAAGCTAACATTTAAAAGGAAAATTCATTCAAAAAAAGTTAGTAACAAAGTAAAAACAAAATAAAAATAGAAAAAACTAACTTTTATAAATGAATATAAAAAAAAGAAATAAAATTTAAGAGGTAAAGTTAAGAATTTAAAAATTGGAGGGCACACTTAACAATTTTATCCAAAGGTAAACTTTAGAAACTTAAGATAAAGGAAGCTGTTTGGCCCTCCGGGAGTGATACATCCCCCAATCCTAATGGTTTTTTCCTTTCTGTTCATAAAAAAAAATAAAAGATACTAGGGGTTGTTGCCGTTTGATATCTTAGAATTTGTGCAAGAATTCTTTCAAAGATCGACCATCTCTTAGGGATGTAATTCTTCATTCATTACCTCGATTCCGAAGGTATCGAGCCCTTTAATATTGACTGAGTTTAGACCTATCAACCTAATTGGTGTGCAATATAAAATTATTTCAAAGATTTTGGCTATTCGTCTCTCGCGGGTGATGGATTCCATTGGTAGTGTTGAAGAATAAGTTTTTTTATCAAAGGTCGTAAAATTTTTGATGGCCCGTTGATTTTGAATGTTTATTATTACAAAAAGAGGAAAAAGAAACAAATGTTGTTTAAAATTAATTTTACCAAAGCCTATGACTCGCTTAGTTGGGATTACTTGGTTACTATGTTGAACTTTATAGGTTTTGGTGAAAAATGGGTTGAATGGATGAAGGCTTGTTTATATTCGACGACGGCGTCTGTTTTGGTTAATGGCAGCCCGACTGTCGAGTTTCAGTTAGAGAGAGGTTTGTGGGGGTGGGGGTGGGGGGGGAGTATCGATAGTTGTCAACTTCATGATCTCAAGGCCTCTTGAACGAGTATAGTTGGTTAGAGAATGGAGATAGGTGGGAGTGGTGCTTGGAGATGCAAGTTGGTTTTACAGTGAAGGAAGTGAGAAATTATCTAGATTGGTATTTTCTTCCAGAGGTTAGTCGATCCATGAGATAGAATAGAAGCATTCCTAGCTTGATTCGTTAAAATTTGGAACGTGATTTTGAGATGGTTAGAGATCGACTTTGACTCTTCTCTTCAACCGAAACATATGTGCTACTGGCTTGATTCGTTGCAGATTCATAAAAAGAAAAAAAAATGTTGATTGAAGCTATTATTTTTCTGGTGTGGTGGATGCTATGGATATTCCGGAATGACACGATTTTTGAACCGCAAAAGAAGAATAAGAAGAGTATTAAGTTTTGATATGATAGCGAATTATTCTTTTTTATGGATTCTTAATAGAAACACTAAGGTGTATATTGGTTGGATCATATGGCTTTAAAATCCACTATTGTCTATGTAAGTGTTTTGTTTTTCGGTCCCAAATAGTTTTTTAGTCGGGTCTCGTTTATAATATATATTATGTCGTTTTTAAAAAGTATTTGAATAGTATTTACTGTCTATGCAAATGTATTTATTGTTTTAAAAAAATGCAAATATATTTATTGTTTTAAGAAAATTGTAAGGTATGATAAAGTCTTTGAATAGTATGACACCATATAAACATCCAATTAAATGGAATTGAATAATCATGTTGTCGCTACAAATGCTATCCACACATATTGCATACTATAATTCTTTATCTCAACAAAAAATTGGCAAAATTTGATTGAAGTGTTTAGCTAAATTTAGACCAACAAATGTATGGTATGAAATTAATACATATATGTTTCCTCTATTATATATAAACCGGTTTATGAGTTCGAATAATGTCTTTATTTCATGTGGAAATGAAAACTTTGACTTTTGTTGTCTCTAAACCAAAACCATTTCACAAGATTATGAAGTTGGATTAGAACCACTAGAACTTATACTTCACCTAATAAAGTAATCCTTCTCATATAGTCGTGGCTACGGATTGTCTTGATATAATTAATTATTAATGTTTCTCATAAACCAGATTACCTAACAACAGAAAAGTTCTTGATAAAATAGACGTGACAACTTTGAGTCATTTATTTATATTTGAATCCATTTAATTTGTAATTTATTTAAAACGAGTCAAAGAGAGAAAATTATAACACAAACAAATCAAAGATAGACTAAATTGGTTTAAGAAGACATAAAAGTATATTCAAATGTACACGTACAATCCCTTAAAATCCTTTTAGATTTATTTATGTTATAAAATAGTTTTTAAACAATACTCGAAATCTTATTATAATAAAAGTTTTAAACCTATTTCTTTTTAACTTTTTAACTTTATAAATAAGTACCTTAAAAATATTATTATGAAGTATTATCAAAGCTATTAGCCCTTAGATTTTGGATGTCTTGCTTGACCGGTAGAAATGAGCCCGTAAAATATAAACTTATATATATATATATATATAAATTATTAATATGACGATAATTGTTATAACAATAAATAAAACAAAATTATTGTAGCAAAATAATCTATTTTAAATAGTTAACGAATCGTAAGTTTCACCTATCATTCTTGAAAGTAAAATTGTTAATCAAATCTTCATAATCAATACTTTTTAAATAACCGTTCACAGTAATAATAAGTTTCAATAAATCAATAATGTGTAATCTAATAAACCTAATTAAATAAGTTTTAAGTAATCGTAAAAAAGTAAAGCAATAAAAAGACGATTTTAAATCTAATATAATATATTTCAACTTTACAGCCAATCATCAAAGCAAACAATTTTTTTTATTTATTTTAAACATAATTAATTCGATTTTAAACCAAAATTAAATAAACTTAAACATGTGAGGCATTAGATATAAAAACGATTGTCAAACCTGTTGCATGTCATTGACGATTTTAAACAGAAAAAACTTAGTTTGGTGATTGTGATTTTACAAACAGTCAAAAACGATTTTAAACCAAAAATTTTTATTGCAAACCTGGTGATTGTCGTTTATGATTTTGAAACAGTCCAAAACAGTTTTCGATCTTGAATTGTGATTTTGTAGAGGGGCGAGAGCGACTGGTGACTATCGAAATTCAACTTCGAATGGTGTAGGGTTCGGTTTATTGAAGATGTTATTAACTTATTAAGTTTTATTGTTTAAAATTTAATTGGGTTAATCGGGCCCCTTTATAACATGTTATTAGGTTTTAAACTTTTAATTAACTTATTGGGTCCTTTCTAAAACATGTTATTGCCTATTTAAGTTTTAAAATGTTTACTATGATAGTATCTTATTAAGCCCTATCTACTAGAACATCTAATTAACTAATAAAGAGATTTTTTTAAATATATTAATCGACCACGGTATCAAAACATGAAAAAAAATATATTAGGCCATGGGTAGTTGTCCATCCGACACACCTAGGGTCGCTCCTTAAAGCAATAAATAGAATTATAGTAAAAGTTTCAGGAGATTATAAAGTTTTTCAGAACACTTTAACTTTTCAAACTTAGTCGTACCCGAAAATAGGACCTACTAGGTAAGCCTGTTTACCTCTCACATGATGAGCATGACTTTTTTTTCATTATTCTTTTAATTTTTTTTATTATTTTTTTAACGTGTGATAGAAACCGGGTAGATGGTGAAACCGGGTCGGGCAGGGTAAACCTAAACTCGTACCCATGTGTAACTAGTTAGGGTCGAGCATGAACCGGCTAGGGCGTAATTTTTTTTAAGAACCCGTTAATCTTCTCACACAAATCCTAATTGCACCAAAGTTCCCGGCTCCTACTATTAGGTAGCACCCTAACAACGGTAAGCTCGATGGAGGAACCGTGACCAACGAATGATTACGATTGAGCCATAACGAGAGCATAATGAGTGTTTTTTTTGCGTTTTTTGCGTTCGGTTCTGCATTTTCAAGTGGTGTAATTAACAATTCATCAAACACCTACTTATAATAATTTAGGGGGTAAAATGGTCCACAAAAATAAAAAAAAATTTATATAACGACTAGAAAGCCGTTTTTTTAATGGCTATAATTCGAAAGCTCCTTC
This sequence comes from Smallanthus sonchifolius, assembly GCA_023525975.1. NCBI lineage: Eukaryota > Viridiplantae > Streptophyta > Magnoliopsida > Asterales > Asteraceae > Smallanthus > Smallanthus sonchifolius. Next base: position 5,067,612 of record CM042041.1, read on the forward strand.
CAGCGGATAGTACCAGGTACGAAGAGGAACTGGGTAGGAACCCGTTTTCACCGGGGGCGAGGAACCTGGTACGCAGGACATTGGTAGGAACCGGTTCAGGTTTAGGTCGGGTATCGGGTATGGAACCGTTTTTTATTTCCACCTCTACTTATGAATATGATTACTAGGATTCTAACATTCTGTTTTTTGAGAAATTGGGCCTCATAGGGTCTAGCTCATGTTCTGAAAAAAAATTGGTCCTAAAATAGTTGCTAAAGACTAAAGTCCAGATCTAAAAAAGCCTAGTTGTAGAAAAGTCCGGTTATTATCTTGAAAAGACATAGAAGACTTTAGTTAGTTGGTCCACCAGTCGAAACGGGCCGGTCGTAATTGTCCACCTCTTGAAGAAACGTTTTGATGTCAACATTTTCACCATTGAGATATGAAAGTGGTCGGTTTGAATATTTACAGTCTGTATTGGTTTCAAACCAAATGAAAATTATCGTACAAACTTTCATTAATTGCATGGGACAATGTCCTTTTCGTGGGGTTATGCATATTAAAACTTTAAAAGTAGTAGTTTGACTATATTTCTATCCAAATATATAGAAATGGATGAATAAAAAAGTGATTTTTATGTGATAAATGTAGGAGTGATCTTTACAGTCAGGAGTCAGTTTTTTTTCTTTCGATACTCGAATGTTTATCGACTCGACATCAGAATTTTTGGGTCAGGCTGGGCTGGGTTAAAAACTAATACAATAAAGTGCTCATTAGAAAATTTTTGTAGAAATCCTTTCAGAAAAATGAGTTTTTTTTTTAAACAAGAATGAAAACCACGTTGTTCACCTTTAAAATTCATCAAAAAGTCTTTGAAGTCCATTTAAAGAGGATGGCAATTTGGATGACGCCAAGGAAAAAATATTTGATAATCTCTTCAGGTTCTCACATGGTGTTTTCTATTTTTTATATATATATAAAATATGATTGTATTACACTTACATTCCAATCTCTTTTGTTTTTTCTACAATAGCTTGTTGTAACATTTAATCTATTAAAGTTGCCACCTATTAATGAGTGACTAATTATGTGCTGTTTTACATTTTTTTTTCAGATAAGGGGCCTATCAGGAAGATACTTGGTTGAATGACCCAAACGATTTTTTTTTTCATGTCTTACTTTCAACAAAAATAACTGTACAGAAATAACTATATCTAAATGTTGTTAATATACTTATTTGTTTATTGATTTGTTTTCTATTGTATGAGAGTTTTTTAACGAACCAAATCGTGTTCAAAACGTAACTAAGATGAATGAAATATCGATACTCAAAGTTGAGTTGTTAAAATTAATAATATTAAACTTTGGTAATTGTAGTAGGAAATTGTTGCAATTTCTTGATTAATCTTTGTCATAGGTAATATGGATGTTTTGTTTTTGACTCATAATTCATGACATAAATCAAATAGGCATTTTGGTTCGTCTCATAAATCCATATTAAACTACTTTATTTGTGATTAATTCAAATTAAAATATGAAGTTATGTCTTATTAAACTAGTTTAATTATGATTAATACAAATTAATAATATGGAGTTATGATTTTTATTTTGTATGAATATAAAATGAACATCGATGTTTATTTTAACTAGGAGTGTAAAAGATTATACTTTAGAAATTGAGAGATACTAACAAATTTTTGCATCCAAGTAGAGGGAACTCTCATATTGTTGTTCCAAGAAAATTTAGAGAGGAACACTCTAATCTATATTTATCAACTTTATCTTTTTTATTTTTTTATAAACACGAAACACCATTAACTCGGTGATATCACGGACGTATGAGCCATTTCCGGCAACACACATTGTTCCGGTTATTGTACCCGAGAGTTAGATGTGTTCGTCTTAGAGGAGATGTGAAATAAGTTTGAATGGAAGCGTATTGAATATGTGCCTTAACCATAACCGTCAACAACTTTCTTTGCTTATTGTTATAGTCAAGCTAGGATAAAGTTGAAGATTCAATATGTTGAAAACACTACTAGAAATCTAGGCAGTTTCGACGACCTATTTTGACGACACGTGTCGTCGAGATTGGTTCGACCTGTTACGACGACAGGTCGTCGGCGATGGTCCCCAGATCTCGCGAATTTTTTTGCCACCTTTTCTCGACGACAGGTCGTCGGGGATGGTTAACCGGGAAAAGGTGAAAGCTTTTGGCGCTTAACGTGAAAAGGTGAAAACTAGTCTCGACGATTGCTATTTTTAATTTTGTTTTCCTTTTTTTTTTGCCTGGTAAAATATTAAAAAATTAATTTTTAAAACAAAATACCTAATCTCGACGACATGTCGTCGAGATTGGTATATAATAAAAAATTATTTTTATTTAATAAATAAAATAATTAAAATAAAAGGACCCAATCTCGATGACATGTCGTCGAGACTGGTCTCACTGGGCATTTACTCGCAGAAACCCTTCTCTTCCTCATTTCTGCCCTCTTTTTCCTCTCACGATTTCTCTCGGCTACACCCACAAAATCCGGCCATTTTTCTTCAAAATCCAACGTTTTCTACCTCCTTCTTCACCATTACTCTTGTTATTCAAGTGGTTAGACCCGATTTCGACTTTTTTTGTAATTTTTCTTTATAATCGTAAATTTCTAATATAAATCTTGTGTATGTGAAGTTTTTGGCTAAGTGGAGGGATTGGAAGCTAGATTGAGAGTTTTCCCGACGACGTGTCGTCGTTTCAAGAAAATTCCGGAGGTAATATGTATATTTTTTGTGTTTATAGGTGTATTTGGGTAGTTTTATATAGATTTATAAATGTTTGTTTAATATTTTGGTAATAGGTTTAGATTTGAGAGATTTAGTTTTGTATAAATGTTTTAATTGCTTTTTATTTGAATAATATAGATGAATATATCTATTATTTTGTGAAATTGGTGGTTAAGTTATATAGATGTATAGTATGTAGGGTTCATTTTTTTATTGATGGTTAATGTTGTGAAATTGATAGTTAATTTATATAGATGTAAAGTTTGTATGGTTTATATAGATGTATAAGTATATAAATGTATGGATTATTTGTAAAATTGGTGAATTATAGGTTTGTATAGATTTATTATTGGTGGTGTTATGTATATATTATTTGTATGAATTATATGATGTTATTTATTTTTTGTAATGTATAGTTTGTATGTATTATTTATTTGAGTATTTGTATGTATTTGTGAAATGTATTATTGGTGGTGTTATGTATATATTATTTGTATGAATTGTATGATGTTATTTTATTTTTTTTAATGTATAGTTTGTATGTATTATTTATTTGGGTATTTGTATGTATTTGTGAAATGTATTATTGGTGGTGTTATGTATGTATGGTTTGTATGAGTATAGATGAATATGTGCATGTATATATGTTAGTAATTATAACACGAAACTTTCACTTGTTTTGACTCAAATACTTGTATGCATTATTTCTTTGGGTATTTGTATAAATTAAAAGAATATATTGTTGTTTTTTAATTTTTGTGAAATGTAATACATTTGTTTTTTATATCTAATACATTTGTAACGAATTTATAGGATTTCTTGTTTAGCTTTCTCTTTCCGCTTGACTTTGACTGCATTAAAAAGGTAACACTTTTCTACTAAACTAAAAATTGTTTAGATTATGTAACACTTTATTAGTATATCGAACTCGAACACGATCCTTTGTTAACACAAATATCTTGGAAATTTGATTTGTACACACTTATATTCTGATTGACTTGTAATGTATGTGGCACTTATTTTATTGATGTATGTACACACTTATATTTTATTGACTTGTATTTAGACACTTATATTTTATTAATGTATGTAGACACTTATACTTTATTGATGTATGTAGACACCGTCATTTTATTGACTTCAATTTTATGTAGGTATATATGGCGACTTATGCTCGATCACATGGTGGTGACGGTGGGGGTCGTGATCCACGGCGGAATTCTAGGAGGCTCCCTACTGATCGCGAGTCTTGTAAGTTACTTGTTTTAGTTTGCTAATACTTCAAATTCATGTAACATCTGCGAGTCTTGTAAGTTACTTATTTTAGTTTGATAATTCTTCAAATTCATGTAACATCTGCGAGTATTAAATTCATGTAACAGCTTCCTCAAAAAAAGTAAGGGGCCGTGGTCGAAATCTTGATATGCTGGAGGCGTTTGCCCAAAATGGAAACAAGCCACTCCCACTAGAGCTTGATCCAACACATGAGACCTACAAGTTTGTCGGTCCGAATAGTCGATGGTTTGTTCGACAAATAACTATTGCTCTCGAAAAAATCCCATCACACTATATAGGTTGGGAGTCTATTCCTAGGGAGCATCAAAGCACCGTATTTCGTAATCTTCATGTAAGTATAAAATGTAATTTAATAACATTTATAATTATTAAGTGTTTCCTAATTACCTTTTTTTTACAGAATTACTTTGATTTAGAAAGCTGGAGTAACACACCGCAGTGCCCACAAATATCTGCGGGCATCCATGATGATTGTGGCCGTAGATTTCGTGACCGCAAATCTACTTTAAAGAGACATTTTGAATCGGTTGGTGGTTACGAGGAGTTGGAAGAAGCAAGGAATAATCCTCATGAGTCCATCAGTTCCGGCAATTGGAATTCCCTCATCGACATATTGTACCTTGATCCCGCATATATTGCACGCTGCAATCAAAATTCTTCAAACCGATCTAAACAACCATACGCCAATACTAGTGGGAGCAAGTCATTTGCTCAACGGCGATATGAGGAGGTAACAAAAGTTGTTAATATTATTCTAAAAATGAATTCATAAGTTAGTCAAATATTAGTAACATTATTTTTGTTGTTTATAGGTACAACAAGGTGGAACCGTCAGCCTAATTGATGGTTGGAGACGTATGCACACGTCTCACGGCACATGGGTCAACGATCGGGCACAAAACGATTGGGTAAGTATATATATCGATAAGGGAATTCCAAGTTTGGGAAATACACTAGAATATTAATCATATTGGTTATTGTTGGTTTTTAATATAGTTTTTTATTGAGTTTTGTTGAATTATTATGTTTATTGAGTATTGTTAAGTAGGTTGGCTATTGAGTTTTGTTGAATTATTATGTTTATTGAGTATTGTTAAGTAGGTTGGCTATCAATTTTGTAGTCGTTATGCTGTCGGATTTTTGAATTTTTTTTTATATGTGTAATTTTTGTTTATTATAGAATACAATTCAAGAAGAATTGACCCGGATGCAACAAGAAAGCGGAGAAGTTGATGAGGAAGAGGTCCTAAAACGTGCCCTTGGCGAGAGACGCGGTTGGAGCCGAGGAGTTGGAAGAAAAGTTAGAAACATGCCCACTAATGTTTCGGCTCTCTCCGAGTCTCAATTCAACGAATTAAAAGAACAAATTCGTGAACTGAATGAGACCGTGAAACAGATGCAACAAGACCGCAACCAATCCGGCAACCAAAATGACGACGATCAAGATGAATAAACTTGGTTGTAACTTTTATTTGAACGATTTGTAATAATTTATACAATTTGTATACTTTTTGTTAGATGTTTTAAATAATATATTGTTGTGAAATGTATTAATATATAACAGGTTTGACAGGTTTTGAATTTTGTGTATTAAATTACTGGAAATTTATAAAATTCTAAAAATTATTTTTTTTAAAAAATAACCCTTTCTTGACGACATGTCGTCGGGATTGAGTTTTCCAGATTTAAAAAATAAAAGATTAAATAAAATTTAAATTGATCAATTGCGACGACATGTCGTCGAGATTGATCAATTTAAATTTTATTTAATCTTTTATTTTTTAAATTGAAAAGTTATTACCGACGGGCTAAAATCGACGACATGTCGTCGAGAAAAGTGTAATCTATCTCGACGACGTTTTCTCGACGACTTTTCAAGCAGTCTTGACGAAACTTTGCCGACGAGTCAATCTCGACGACATGTCGTCGATAAAGGCAATTGCGACGACATGTCGTCGATACAGGTCGTTGAATCTGCCTAAAATTCTTGTAGTGAAACTCGAGTAGAGGATACCTCAAGAAGGTTTCATTGAACGTACTAACCGAATACACTAGTTAGAATCAAGTTTGTTAAATAAATTGTATTTTGTTTATTTTTCAATTCGGTTTTATACATGTTATATTGGTGTGTTTTCTCACAAATGACTAGTGTTTCTTCATTATTTATACTATTATTATTTTTATAATAAAAAGTAACACACTTACCTAACTTGAATTTTTTATCGCAAAATTGTCATAGATTGCGTTGGAATTTTTTCAAAAATTTATTTCTAACAAAACGTTATTGTCACAAATTTTTCGGAATTTAGTGTTTCCAACGCATTTATGACACAATTGTGCGTCGAAAATGCGTTTTTTTTCTAGTAGTGAGAGTATAGCAACTAATTTTGGTAATTCACTAATACTATAACTCGTGATGCACATCATATAAGACTAGATTCTTTTAGTAGGATCGTTTTTTCCGAAATTCTTTTAATATGATCTCTTTTTTCATCTGTCTAGCTCTAATCCGTGTGTAATTAAAATTCTAGCCGTTCAAAAGAAAAATATGAATCTTATTATTGTTATTATTATTGTTATTATTATTTTATTTTAATTTAATTTAATTTTATATGAATTAATTACACGGATGCCCCTGTTGTTTACTCAGATTTCATTTTTGACCACTAGGAATGAGAAATTACAAGTTTGACTCAATAGTTTGCACGATTGTAACACCCATGGCCCCTGGGTTGAGTGTCCGTTAAGTGAGTGTAAAATTACCAAAATACATCTTACATTAAAAAAAATAAAAAACAAAGATTGTAAATTATAAAACTCATCCCAAACACCCACTTTCATCATCCCCAAACTCATACCATTCCTCCATCACCACACTCCACCACTTTCTTCATCCCCTCTCCCCGCTGCCACCCACCATCTCCGGCATCATTTCCGGCAAGATCAGGCTGTTCCAAAGGAGAATCCATCTTTTGTAGAGCTGTGCTTTGGAATCCACGATTCCCCTCCGAATAACATCCAGCTCAAAACAACAAGAAAAATAGGAATAGAAACTGTAAATCGGAAGATTCCGCCACTTTCTCAAGATTAAATCCGAATTAAAAAACCACAATTTTTCAAAATTTGTCAGCAATGGGCCCCAAAAAGTGCAATCCCCAATTTCCCATTCACAACTCTCACTCATTAATCTGCACACACACTGCTTGCTTCCAGTTTCCATGTTACTTTCCTGCAATCATAATCCAAACCCCAGATCCCCATAATCCACTCACTGATTTATGCAATGCCCTCAAAATCTTGGTGGATTTTCTTGAATTCTTTGGTAGCACAGCTCTACAATCGGCTACCCTACGTTCCCGCCTACCAAAGCCGCAGCCACCGGAAACCGCTGCTACCAAAGCACAGCTCTACAACCGGCCTTCAGAACTCATCAATGGCAAAAAATATCAATTCCACTTCGGAACCGCCTGATCTTGCCGGAAATGATGCCGTAGATGGTGGGTGGCAGCGTGGAGAGGGGATGAAGAAAGGTGGTGGAGTGTGGTGATGGAGGAATGGTATGAGTTTGGGGATGATGAAAGTGGGTGTTTGGGATGAGTTTTATAATTTACAATCTTTGTTTTTTATTTTTTATTTTTAATGTAAAGGTATTTTGATAATTTTACACTCACTTAACGGACACCCAACCCATGGGCCATGGGTGTTACAATCGTGCAAACTATTGAGTCAAACTTATAGTTTCCCATTCCTAGTGATCAAAAGTGAAATCTAAGTAAACAACAGGGGCATCCGTGTAATTAACTCTTTTAAATCTATTTAAACCCCATGGAGGGAAATAGTAGAGCAGTGATCTACAATATATGATGCATCATGTACAAGTTGCTTCTTCTGCCTTTACCTTATATGATGACCACTTCGTCGCGATCGTGTACATGTAAGCTTCTTCTGGCTTTTATGTATGTGAACCTAGGTGGCGGTGGCGCTGTGGTAGCAGTCGTGATTGGTTTTCTTTGATGGAACTTCATACCGGTAAGTGATTGGTGCTTAAGACGTGTGTCGCTTCTTGCTTATACAATGGTCAGTTGTCACCGTCTTTTTTGTTATCTGGGTTTTGTGTTACACACACGTTAGGGTTTGTGTGGTTATGTTTTCCTCGTCACTGAATCCTAGCAGTTGGTGGTGTGGTTCTCGTGGCTGTAGTATTTGTAGGGTTTCATTATGTCTTTAGTCGGCTGACGACTTGTTCCTGTACATCGTTAACGCTTGTCTGGTTTCTTTTTTCCCCCAAAAGGCTTATAATTTTTAATAGCTTCGTATATTTGGGGTTTTTGTAATGGATTTTGTTTGAACAATTGTGAAAATTTGCATATTGACGGGGCAATCCGGATGATAATGTGAAAGGAACTATTGTTATCTTTTAAATACCATTGATGATTTGTATTATTGATAATAGACAATATTCAAACACTTCCCCGAAAGAATGACACATTTTAATTTATTTCATGATGTCTACCAAAAATACCATAAAAAAAACTCAATATGGCTTCTCACCAATATAATTACCAGGAGGAAAATAATTACATGTCATGAAAACACCTCTTCCACCAAAGCAAGTAACCCTAGCACACCCAATCTTTTTGCTATTTTTCCACACAATTTGTGTATAATGCCCACACTCCCTTCCTCCATTGCAACTATTTGAGCCATACCTATACCACCGTTGCTCCGCCACCCACGCCATTGCCGCTTGCGCTGGTGTCCACCCATCGCCGCTACCCCAGAATATATTTTCCCCAAATGGTCCATTTGAATGCTTCAACAAGCAATCTTGCCGCCTCTGCCTAGCGTACAAGTCCGCGTACCTAGCAAGCCCTGCGTCCCACACTAGTGGCGCCATTCGCAAGGCGGCTCGAGCCTTGTTTTGGAGAGTTAAGAATTGGTTAATAGATTTGATTTGTGATCTTGTTTTTTGTGTTTGGGGTGTGAGTGCATTTATGTTGTTTGAAATGAGGAGATTAAGGATGAGGAACAAAATAATTAGAGGTGTTGTGTTTGGAAAATACATTGTGGGATTGAGTTTGAGGTTTCATTTGGTTTGGTATATAGTGTAGATTTATATTGAATGTTATTAAAAAAGACAAATAAAAATATATGAATATGGTAGTTGAGTTTGGAGAATTTAAGGCGCAAATGAAGGTGGCACCCATGTTCGATAATGATTACCATTTTGTTTTCAATTTATTATAGGGAATAAATTATAAAAGGGTTGAAAAATAGCCGCTTTTTATCATTATTTTTGGAATATTTTTGGTGAAACAAATTAATATTCTGAATAAAAATACCTACTTTATTTTGAGAGGAAAATTATGAAATATTTATTGAGTTAATTTTAGTCACTTAAAAACTTTTTTGAATTGTAAAAACTGTTTCGATATTTTTTTTATCGTTTTGATGTTTTTTATATTTTTAACTAGGTTAAAGCTCATGTTTTACATGAGTTGAAAAAATACAACTTGTTATAAAACAGTATTTTCTATAAAAATTTGTATGTTTGGTGTTATTAGACATATGTGAAATAAGAAATAATTGAATTTTTTATGATTTAGTAATTTTTAGTAAAATATTAGAATATATGTTACATAATTAACTATTTAACATCATTATTATTTAATAGGAGAGAAATACGAAAACAAAAATCTAGATTTTATCAGAAGTCAACACGTATCAAGTATAGTTATTCATTTATTATAATATAGGTTAGAAACCTTGTATATTATACAGGGTGAGTAAATACAGTGTTATATATACTTAGTAATAAAGATCTAATATTACATATTTTTGACATATTACATAATTTTTTAATATAAATTTTAGAAACGTTATATAGTTATTTTTAAAAATGTTTTATAAAAAGAATGATAAAAATGTTCAAACTATAAAAATGTTTTATGAACAAAACTAATTTTTTTAATTAAAAAATGTTTTATAAAAATAGTTATAAAAATAATTATTATTTAACAAGAGAGAGATGTGGGAAACAAAAATTATAATTTTTTTGTAGAAACTTATATCATTAAATAAGAGAGAGAGACGGGAAAAAAAATATTAAGAATGAATATGAGAATGACATGTGACACCCCAAAACCTTTATTTATTAGTATGTATAGATTTGTGTGACTTAAAAAAACAATTGTATAACTTCATTATTAGTTTTTTTATAATATCACTTGATTAATATTTAATGATTTCTTTTTCCATATCTTTTGCCGAGTGGTGATCTCATCTTTAACTTCGAATGGAGAGAATCCATAACAAAGTAAAATCGAAACGAGAAGATCATGTGAAAGTAATATGAAATGATTTGCATTCAACACATGAATTACAGAATGTAAAACGTGAATATCTGACATTGACATAGACATAAGACATCGTACTCATACCGGCCACCGATGGAACAAACTAACCGTCGCACATGTTCCAATACGGTTTCCATTTGTAACTTCCCAAACGACGTTTGATGGTTTCAAACATCGATAACCTAATGGGCTTCTTTATAAGTTATTGTAGCCCAATAAGGCAATAATACACATAAACATAAACAGTTTAACCCAACTAAAATAAAGTCCCATTTGTGTTTTAAGGTTTTAAAGGTGGTTAAAAAAATTGGTGTTTCAGAAGGACAACCACAAAGAAGCCCATGACCCAACTAAAATAAAGACCCATTTTGGGCTTCTTTAAAGTTCTATCTCAAATTCTTAGAAATAGGTGAGAAAGGTTTACCGAATCCAAAACTTACATGTTTTACATAAAACCATTCTACCATGCTTTAAACTCTTTATTGATTTTTTGTTTAGCATGATTAATTCATGATCTTTTAGCATATCAATGAATCCAATAAAGGTTTCAAAAGATGTAAGAGGAATAGGTTTAGTGAACAACGGTTTGCACTTAAAACATTTTTGTTTAGCCTAGGAACATAACTAATACAAGGTATAGTCCTAAACCTCCCACTAATCAAAATATTTGATTCAACAATACCATGTATGAAGGGAAAACCATTTTTTCCATCCAAGACCTCAACTCCAAAACTCCGTTTGAATTTTTAATATAATGACTTGTTACAAGTCATATGTTGTTTAAACGCATTGCTTACTACTCACAAATCATCCCAATTCCTTACACCGACAAACTCTGACATAGACATAAGACATTGTACTTACACCACCGGTGGAACAAACAAACCGTCGCATTTGTACGCAATATGGTTTTCGTTTGTAACTTCCTCAAACGACGTTTGATGGTTAAAAACACCGGTAACCTAGACTTTGTTCACACTGGAATTATACACATAAGAGACCTGGGCTACTTTCATAAATTGTTGCAGCCCAATAATACACATAAACATGTCTGATCCAACTAAAATAAAGACCCATTTTGTGTTTTAAGGTTTTAAAGGTGGATAACATTTTCGTCTTGTAGGCTGTAGCTACTTTATTCTAGACTAGAGATGGGATAAAATACCACTATCGAATTTATGGAAAATGAGTACGGGTATCGAATTCAGCGGTACGGTATCGGTACTCGTTAATAATATCATGAAAATCTATATCTATATCTATATATATATATATCATATAATAAATAAAGGTTTTAGAGGGACATTTGTCACTCTCATATCCATCCTTAACATTTTTTTTTCCACATCTGTCCTATTAATTATATAAATTTCTTTAATTTTTTTGTTTCCCGCCTCTTTCCCTATTAAATAATAATGATTTTCTATAATTATTTTTATAAAATGTTTTTTATTTAAAAAAATATGCCTGGTCATAAACTATTTTTATAATTTGCACATTTCTTTCATTCTTTTTATAAAATATTTTTAAAAGTAACTATTTCACAAATAACATCCAACCTATAGATTTTCATAAAAAATACTGGTTTACAACAAGTTGTCTTTATTCAACCCACTAGGTTAGAAACCCTGTGTATTACACGGGGTGAATAAATGCAATGTTATATACTTAGTAATAAAGATTTACATATTACATATTTATGACATACGACATGGTTTTTAATACAAATTCTAGAAAACGTTATACATTTATTTTTTTAAAATGTTTATAAAAAGAATGAAAAAATGTTCAATTTATAAAAAAATGTTTTATGAACAAATCTATTTTTTTAAATAAAAAAAGGTCTTGTAAAAAGAATTAAAAAAATTATTATCATTTAATAGGAGAGATAAACAAGAAACAAAAAATTATAAAAACAATTTAACAAATTTGTGTAATTAATAGGAGAGAGAGGCGAAAAAAAATGTTTAGGATGCATAGAAGAGTGACAAGTGTTTTATTATAACCTTTATTTATTATATAGTAGAGATGCAGTACATGAGTTTTAACCTAGTAAATAAATAAAAGAAAACAAAAAAATAAAAGCCTAATATTCCATTTACTTTAACTATCTAGAAAAGATTTTTTATTTTTGCCATTGGGGTGGTGGCCCAATGGTAAGAGTAAAACCTCTTAACACTAAGGTCCCGGGTTCAACTTCCGAAAAGCTTAAGAAATTTACCTTTAAAAAAAATCTATAAAAGATTTGATGAACGGCAACATAAAATAAATGTTAAATAAAATGATATTACTTAAAATTTTACTTTAAAATCAATATTTTTAATGATTTAATAATAACATGAAAATATCAATAATTCTTCTTTAAGTAATTATTTGTTAATTGAAGCTACAAAATAAGAAAACATAATCATGCATCGTGTCTATACCCCTTATTTAATTTTATACAGATTTTGTTTATCATGGATTAACAACATAAATCGAGAGTGATTGTTAGAGGCGTTTAGACACTAAAATAGATTTAAAAAAATTCGTCACAAAATCATATCAGGTTAACGAGATTATGAACATAATCATCATTGCACCACCTCCACGTCAAAATAAGAAATTTTTTTTATCACAAAATCATATCACTATAAAAAAAATTATCTATACGATTAATCTCTGTGTATAAACTGTTTGTTTTTAAACTTCCTAAACTGGTTTGAGTTGGTTGTTTATTATAAAGTTTGCTCGTTTGCAACGCGCCGAGCACAATAGTAGTTAAGAACAAAAAGGAGGAGATGCTTCAATCACTAGGTATAAGATTTGCCTAACATGTTTAAAAATAAAAGTAAAATTTCCTAATTCTTTAAAATACGACAAATTAATTAAGGTTCAATCATGTTGGATCCTTCAATCAACCACCTACAATGATATATGTGTCCCGACCCTTAAACGTCTTGGGTTATAAATATCTATAATCAAAATCTTTTTCGTACATATTTTTGGCCGTGTATGGCTGTCGTGCCGAAAATATAAAGTGAAGAACGTAGATTTGAGCTAACTTGTAGGGGCCAAAAAATGAAGTTGTTTTTGACATTGATTCAATTTCAATAAGTATGGGCTTAAAAAAAGATAAGGCGAATCCACACTTTAATCCAAAAGTAGGCCTTAGATCGAAATGCATGCATATCATCTCTAGTGTTTCAAAAGATTCCAAAGATGTTTAAATTATTTGACTAGGTTAAAGCCCATGTTTTACATGAGTTGAATAAATACAACTTATTATAAAACAGTATTTTCTATGAAAATTTGGATGGTTGATGTTATTAGTTATCTGTGAAATAAGAAATAATTGAAAATTTCTTATGATTTAATAAATTTTAATAAAATATTACAATACATGTTAGATATTTAATTATTTAACATCATCATTATTTAATAGGAGAGAAAGACGAAAAACAAAAAGCTAGATTTAATCAGAAATCGACACGTAGCAAGTATAATAATTCATTTATTATAATATACGTTGGAAACCCTGTATATTATACATGGTGAATAAATGCAGTGTTATATATACTTAGTAATAAAAATCTAATATTACATACTTTTGATACATTATATAATTTTTTAATACAAATTTTAGAAACGTTATATAGTTATTTTTTAAAAATGTTTTATAAAAAGAATGAAAAAAATGTTCAAATTCTAAAAATGTTTTATGAACAAATCTATTTTTTAATTAAAAAATGTTTTATAAAAATCAGTATTATTTAATAGGAGAGAGAGGCGAGAAATTACATCAAACTTTTTGTATTATTTAATAGTATTATTAAAAAATCTCCAAATTTAATAGTATTATTAAAAATCAGAGATCATGAATTAATAGTATTATTTAATAGTATTATTAAAAAATCTTTTTGTTCGAAGAATTACTTCAAACTCTTATGATCGGAGTAGATGGTACATTTGACCCCGTAGATGTAATGCCTCTAGATCTTTAATACAAAGATAATTGTCGCGAGCTCGAGGTCGTGAGTCAGGTAATTGACTTCGTGAGTCTTCATTTGTCATGACACATACGTGATCACTCTTCCTTGTTGCATTAATACACAGCCCAATCCTTGCATCGAAGCGTTGTCGTATAAAAAATTGGAAATAACGATAATGTTGTTTTAATGGTTGAAGTATTATTTCAAGTTTGATTATATTCAAAATCAATTTAAAGTAAGCAAATAATAATTTACCCAATACTAACAATGGACAAACAAGAAAGGGATTTACTTAGAAAATGTTGAAAAGGAGATGATATCATGGATGAGAATGAAACGACGAATGAGACGTATACGAAGTGTCCCAATGGATGTGTAAGGAAGATGAGTTTGAAGTGGTAACAACACTTATTTCCACTAGCTGATTTGTCTATTTCAAAATGTCAACTTCTGCTTTTCATTTTTGATAAAATGCATGTTGTGACGAAATCAGAATTTCAGATTTATTCAACTAGTATGACATCTCTCATCCAAAATTATAAGTCCACTTTTACTATAGAAAAAATATTTTTATCCACGAAATATTCACCTACAGATTCTACAAAATCCTAAAAATAAAATAGAAGTTATTTTTAAAGGTATCGATGATTCGTCGGTGATCACATATGAATTACCAAGGAACCCAACAAAACCCTAAAAAGAAAAAAATTATAAATTATTTAAAATTTGTCGGTGATCACCGTTGAATGTAAAAAATCCGAAAAGAAAAAAGATTTTTTTAGGATGTCGGTGATTTAAGTTGAAGACTGCAGATCTACCTATGATACCGTCAGCAAAGTGACCATGGGTGATTCGTCAGCAAAATCTGTTGGTGATCATCTGTCGTTGCAATCTTTACCTACCCCATTTTCCTCACAGAACTTCACCGATAAATTATTATAATTTACCGACAGATGGTATATTCAGTGATAGATTAAGGACAAATTTATCTCTTGGACACAAATATCTTTGTGTGTGTTAAAAGTATAAAGGAATCATATAAATGATTTTAAGTAGAAAGACTAAAAAAAAGAATATATTATATTTTTTTTATTACTTTAATACTATATTAAATTTACTGAATGAAAAGAAAATAGATAATACTTCATAAAAGGGTCAGAAATCTTGTATATAGGATCTAACATGATCTTACCTATTTACCTCCACGCCTAAAGAATGCGAAATTGATGACAATTACTTGACATGGGTCATTTCATTTTCTTAAGTTTTGATGATCATAATGCTATAAAACAACAAAAATGGCCTCGCCCACAAATATATGGTAGTACTATTTCAAGATTGTAAATGCGATTTACATCGACTCTACCCATTCAGAAAAAAATGACCGTATTCGTTGAAACATAAATCTTAACCGCATGTTTTATTAGTGTGTATATATATGCATAGAGTAAGGATCAAATATTAACTTGTAAACCAAAAAACTAAATTATGGTCACACATTTATTTTAATCTTATTTTAATTCATTCCTCAAAAATCAAATATCCAATCAACTATAATAAATATGTGCTTAGAATTTGGTTTTCGATTCACACACACACACACACACACACACACATATATATATATATATATATATATATATACTAGCTTAGAACCCGTGTACTACACACTGGTTAAAGATATCAATACATAAAAGTTCTAAAAATTTTATGTATATATTTTACATGTGTAAAAATATATTACATATACAAAGAATATAAAACAAAATTCAAAATATGTAAAATTATTATATAATTTGGTTTCGAAAATACGTTAATGTAATTTGACTTTCATTTAGTATTTGAATAAAAATAAAAATTATATAATTAGTTTTCAAAAGTTATTATAATCAGGGATAATTTAAAATAAACGTGTTGTATTAGTATAATTAATATTTGTTTTTTAAAATATATTATTATTAAAAGATATATATGTATTTAATAAGAGAGAGACGGAAAAAAATGATGAGAATGAATATGAAGACAACACGTAACATAAAAAATCCTTTATTTATTATATAGTATAGATATAGATATATATGTATTAATATACATGGGAGGGGTCAATAGAATACTACTTTCAACCAATAAAAGAATTTAGATTTTATTTATACTTTTAATATCAAAAGAGTATTTGTGTAAATTTGAATCCCATGATTTTAGGTAATTATATATTTTATTAATTTTAAAAGTGAAACTGTTTTCTCTTTCTTAAAACTCTAATTCCTCACACTGATTTTCATCTCCTTTACAAAAGCTCGTCCCCTTCAAGCTTGTTTTAGTTATCCCAACTTGACTACTACCTGCCGCTGCAAATATCCCCGAAGCCGTATCCGGGGAAGAAGGACAACAAGGTTAGCTAGATCGTCCGCCTCAAACTGCCCATGCAACGGTGGCGTCACAATGCATCAACACTGATTCCTTCACCTCGATCTGAATCCGAATCAGACTGCGAACGACAGTGCATCCCGTCGCCGGATCCTATTCGTCTACATCGAATGAGAAAGCCACCGATTTATCATTCCGACACTGCATCCCGTTAACCAGATCCCTAGCCTTCTGGTGTTTTTGTCGTTGCTCAACAAGGCCGAGGAGGAATTGTGTTGTGTTGTTGATTTAGAGTTTCAATTTCCAGTTTTAGATTTGTTTCAATTGCGTGTTATGGTCCCAAGCGTAGAGCTGATACTCTTCATGTTCCCTGGTTTAACAAGGTTTTTACAGATTTTAAATGTATGTTTACATATACGTAAACACATGTATTGAAGCATGTATGATGAAAATAAGTTTCAAATCCGTTTTTGTATGAGACGAGAACTTTTCTTACGGATATGTGGTGATTTAGAAAGGAAGTACGGATATTTCCAACAAAGGGAAGACACGAGACGTAAGCTTGGAGTTACCTCTTTATAAAAATGCGTGTGTGCAATTACGAGATACTCTTCATATGTTTTGAGAAGGTAATAATATTATTATAGTTATTATTATTATTTACTTATAATAAGTTTTTAGGTGTGATAATCTCTACGACAAGAAATATTGAAGGATACCAACTTTTAGTGACATTAAAAAAAATATATCAAATGTTTGAAGCCGTACATGGCTTTCTCAAGAAGCTTGGTAGTAACGATTGCGCATATTGAGAATGTGTAAATTGTCTGGCTGCTTAGCGAGGTCAATACCAGCGAGGGGACCATTCACATCGGACCATAATACTTTAAGAAGTGACGTCATATGATCTTTGGATTTGGCATGCATTCGGTAGCAAACAACGATATCAATGTTTTGGATCAATCGCCTATATATGATAACATCATAGACAGAGTTGCACTTGGTTCTTCATTCATCGTCAAGGATGTTGAGTACGAGCATGAGTATTATCTTGCTGATGTTATATATCAGGAGTACGCTACGCTTGTCAAAACATATACTAGCCCAATTGGTGAAAAAATAGAAATTTTAAAAAAGGCACAAGAATTGACACGAAATGATATTGAACGTGCATTTGAAGTTCTAAAGAAAAAATGGGCTATGATTTGCAATTTGCAATCTGTGTCGAATGTGGTCCATGACAAGCTTACTATAACTTCGATTATGCAAAAACTCTTCACTACCCAGAATGTTCACTTAACTCTAGGCATATATATGTATGGAAAATGTAAGTTAAGTGGAATACTCAAGTTCGAATTGAATTATGCAATAGTCATAAGCTTGTATGCAAATCAAGTCTCCACCAACTAACTAAGTAGTATGCATGAATCAATAGGACTTTGAAGGGTTGTAATGTGGCTAAAGTAAAACTAAATGGTGAAAATGAAAATCTTTTTGGATTTTTAGGGGTTTTAAAGGGTTTGAAGGGTTGCAGCTATTGCGAAACACACAGGTACGACCTCATGGCTTAAAATGGAAAATACTAGCAGGTCCCTATACAGTACTCGGATTGTGAGGGTATAACTAATCTGATGGCTCGTTTATGGTCAGATTGCGAAGACCAAGATCTCTCATAAATACTAACTTGTCCCTTATTGCGTAATACACATTGCTGCCTTTTGGTATGGTTCTTTCGGCTTGTAGCCTAACAGCTCCTACTTCGATCAAGTGTGTATACTCACTTTGGGAGTAAGTTTGATTCTTGCTACACTTTCCATCATGGCTCCAGTAGCCACAATTTCTACATTTATCGTATCTTTTAGCTCTTCTTTTGGTGACACTTTTTGAAAAGCCGAAAAATGGTGGAAATTGTTCTTGCTTGCGCCACCGCTTTCTTACATCACTGGTTGCTTGGAAAATCTTTTCTCGGAGTTCGATTGGTAATTCAGGCTTTGCGAAATAAAGGTAGAAAATCAAATTGAAATCAAAGGAATGCATGTCCAATTCTTTAAGGTCTTGCCGGTAAAGACCCACTTCTTTCTTTTTTTTTGTATCAAGACAAATTCTTCAATAAGTCTTTTTCCTCTTCATGTTCCCTGGTTTACAAGGTTTTTACTAAACTTAAATGTATGTTTACATATATGTAAACACATGTATTGAAGTATGTCTTGGAGTTTCAATTTCAATTCAATGGATTACGTTTACGTAAACCCATATGTTTACACATACGTCATCACATGCTTACATATATCAATTACATAATTCATTTGTGGTTTCTTGTTTTTCGTTATTGTTTTTGGTTTACGTATACATAAGCACACTTGTAACCTGTTGACATATACGTATACACATGTTATTATACTAGTTACATAATTTGTAAGTTGGTTTCTTCTTTTTCTATTTAGTTTAATGTTTACATATACGTAAACACACATGTAAACTGTTTACATTACCATAAACACTTATTTAAACCTATTTACACATACGTAAACACAGATGTAAACCTATTTTCGAGTTTTTTTTTGAACGAGGAAGGCATGGGAAACAAGGTCTCCGAACCATTTTTTTAGGTTTTGGTTTATATTTTGAGTTATGATTTTTTTTATTAACTTTTTTTACTTTAATGAGGAGTTCTCTAGTTCTCTATTTAAATGTTAATTTTCTTATGAACTTCACCCTATATATATATATATATATATATATATATATATATATATATATATATATATAGGGGAGAGTTCCAGAGAAAATCACTAGTTAGACGAAAATCGAGTAAACCACTAAAAAAACCAATTTTACTCAATCATATAATAATATTTATTTTTTGTTTTATTTTATTTTTATTTATTTATAAGATTACCAATGTAATATTAAACATTTTTACACATAGTGTTACGTATACGTAAACATCAAACAAAAAAATTGTGGTTACGTATACGTAAATCAAAAAAAATTGTTTTTGAATACGTATACGTAAATTAAAAATTGCCTGAAATGATGTGGTTTTCTCGGTTTTCGCCTAACTTTGTGGTTTTCTCTTGATCCCTCCCCTATATATATATATCATCAGAACAATTGAAGAACATATTGTTTACACATGTGTAATAATCAAATAAACATAAAAAAGAACGATTCATCATCAAAAAATGAAAAAAATTGAAGAACAATTCAAGAAAAAGGTTTTTTACACACGTGTAAGTCAGTGAAAACCGACTTTACACACGTTTAAATAAACAATTACAAAAATGAGTAGTCCATCAAAATACATAATGTTATTATCAATATATACATGTGTAATTATCTTTTCTTGATTTTTCCTTGTTTACATCTTGATTCTTCCTTTATCACATCTCAAATCTAGGTTGTTCAACATGTTCTGAAGAGAAAATGAAGATTTAGCCGTTAATTAGCGACTATTTAAGCCTAGAAATATAGATTTGAAAAAGAAACACAAATAACTCACTACTCTGTAACAAAAAAGTTATATTCTCTCAACCAATAAAATTCTATTATCTCTTAACCAATTAAAAATGAAATGGTTAACTTCGTCGTCAGGTTCATCGGAAGAACATGGGGTGATAAGTTAAGCGATGCGTTACACGTACGAACTAGCCAAAGAAGCCGAGAGTTCAAAACGGGTAACACGACGATTTCATATAATGCGGGATCAGAAAGCTACTAATGAATGTATAGTACGTGATTACTTTTATGAGAATTTCATGTATGATGAAAATAAGTTTCGAATCCGTTTTTGTATGAGACGAGAACTTTTCTTATGGTTATGTGGTGATTTAGAAAGGAAGTATGAATATTTTCAACAAAGGGAAGACATAAGCTTGGAGTTACCTCTTTACAAAAATGCATGTGTGCAATTATGAGCTACTCTTCATATGTTTTGTGAAGGTAATAATATAATTATAATTATTATTATTTACTTATAATAAGTTTTTAGGTGTGATTAATCTCTACGACAAGAGATATTGAAGGATACCGACCTATAGTGATAATAAAAAAATATATGAAGTTTGAAGCCGTACACGGCTTTCTTAAGAAGCTTGGTAGTAACGATTGCGCACATTGGGAATGTGCAAATTGTCTGGATACTTGGCGATGTCAACACCAGCGAGGGGATCATTCACATCGGACCATAATACTTGAAGCAGTGGCGTCAGATCGTGGTGCACAAAACGGTTTTTTAACCCGAACCGGTTCAAAACCGAACCGAACCGGTTTGGTCAACAAAAAGTCAAAAACTGTTTTTTTTAACCCGGACCGGTTTGAAACCGGTTTGAGATGGGCCGTTGACCGGGTTTGACCGGTTTGAAACCAGTTTTTAAGCGGTTTTTAAACGGTTCGGTTCGGGTTAAACCGGTTTCAAACCGGTTTAAATGTATAGGTTTCAAATCGGTTTTAAACCGGCGGTTTGAACCAGTTTGAAACCGGTTTGGTCTGAACCGGTTCACGACCGGTTCGGGTATCGGTTTGAAACCGGTTTGGGTTTTCAAACCGGTTTTTTTGTGCATCTCTAGCGTCAGATAATCTTTGGATTTGGCGTGCATTCTTTGGTGTTGCAGGATCAAACAACGATATCAATGTTTTGGATCAATCTCCTATATTTGATAACATCATAGACGGAGTGGCACTTGGTTCTTCATTCATCGTCAAGGATGTCGAGTACGAGCATGAGTATTATCTTGCCGATGTTATATATCAGGAGTACGCCACGTTTGTCAAAGCATATACTAGCCCAATTTGTGAAAAAATAAAACTTTTCAGAATGGCACAAGAATCGGCACGAAAGGATATTGAACGTGCATTTGAAATTGTAAAGAAAAAATGGGGTATCATTTGCAATCCGTGTCGAATGTGGTTCAAAAATAAAATAAGGAATGTTATGTACACTTGTATAATATATTACATAACATGATATTGGAAGAGAAGGGACTAGCCATTTGCCAAAACTATGATTATAGCGTGCAAACGCCGCCGACACAACTAAGATCCGAAGAGAAACACGCAACATAATACACGACAGGGAAACACGTCTAAGTATACACGGAGATTTTGCGGCGCATATTTGGAGGAATCGTCAAAGTAACGATTGATTTTTTGTATTTTGATTAAATAAATTTGCATTTTGATATCTTTATTTTAAATAAATATTTGTATTTTAGTTAAATAATTAGTGAAACCACTACGAACCTTAGTGATTGTATACAATGAATGCCTCTATGTTGATGTGACAGTGACGTGACATGTCGTGAATCAGTTAATCATCAAACCAATACGAATGATCTTAGTGATGGGTACTATTCATGTTTGGTATGTCATAAGTTGAAGAAACGAGAAAATATGTATGGAGAATGATTAATTCTTATGGTTGGAATGTCTCCTACTTGGACTTTGCACATATACTAGCTAGAATGAAACATCAAAACTAGGCTAACCACATGATTTTCGAATAGAGAGCCGTTTCATGTGGTCAAGTTAGGTACAGATATGACTAGAGGCTAGAAAAAGAGTTCCATACAATACAAAGTTCACAAATCGATTAAACATTTAATTTTTGTTTCAAATAACCTAAAATTACCTTGACTTTTAATCCATCACTAAATTATTTGTGTTTTGGAGTTTAGCAAGCAATATAAATCATTGCTTGTTGTCGTTTTTACATTAGAGTGAATGGAAGCAATGATTTGCCATGCAAGTATCTTGCATACATGCGCTAAAGAGTAGGGGGGGGGGGGGGCAAGAGGAAAGAGGGTAGCTTACACATAAAAGTAGTTCGGTTGTTATAAAACGGTGGTAATTGTTATTTAAAAAATAAAATATAATTCTTGTATAATCAAATATAATTCAGAAAAAAAATATATATATAAATTATATCTAACTTGATAAAAAAATCACAAACATAATTCAGGATATTAACTATAATTGGTGAGGTTAATGACGTTCAATACGCTAAATCATTAATTGTAATGATTCAACGTTTTGGAGTTTAGCAGGCATTGAAAAGGCAGATTGATCTTTTTTTTTTTCTAAAAGCTAGATCCTTTTTATCTT
The DNA here is from genome assembly GCA_023525975.1 of Smallanthus sonchifolius. NCBI lineage: Eukaryota > Viridiplantae > Streptophyta > Magnoliopsida > Asterales > Asteraceae > Smallanthus > Smallanthus sonchifolius. The sequence continues at coordinate 5,090,458 of CM042041.1, forward strand.
TAGGCTTTATCATGCGACTTCCCTTGCAACGTTTTGAAGAAGCAACCAAGTGCACCCATATGGCCTTTTAATGTGGTGCAATATGCTCAAGTGGGCCATCTTGCACATGCATTAATCCACAAGATGAATTGTACAAACCCAACAATTTGAATTGCAAAAGGATCATTACAATTTCTATTGATATGTGATTGTATTTATACAAGGAGGAAGAAGCGACGCATCGGTTGTTAATTTGAAACACCGATTCAACCTAATTTAACAAAGGGATTTGACAAGTTTAACCCTTTAAGTTAAATAAATACTAAATAACATTATAAACAAACTTTGACACTTTGACATATCTAATCCTAAACTTTACATGTGAGGGATTAATGTGTTCGTGGGCGTGGATGACCTTTTGCCAATAGGGATTAATGGCCGGACTTATAGTATTCGTTGGCGCCGTTCAAAAAAAAGGAGGCAACATAGTCGTGCTAGTTGTCGTTTTTACAGTAGAGCAAACAGAAGCAATGCGTACACTGATTTGCCATGCACTCTTCATACATGTGTCCCTCCCAGTCAATCAGACCAAGAGGAAAGAGGGTAGTTAACATATAAATGGAAGATACTGTTTAGCATGTATCTATTTTTTGAGCCAATGTGTTAGTTAACTACTGCCATTAGCCATACAACTACTGTCCTGACACAAAAGCACTGAAACTATCTTTTGTTAGGTTGGGTTGAATTATGTGGGATGCAAAAGAAGCACTTCTACAAACCCTAAATTCTATACTCAAACTTGGGATTAATGGACTGAAAGTTTAAAAAATTCTATAAGTTTCATTCCTGTACAATTATATTTGAACTCCATGAATTTTAACTCTATGGAGCTCAACTCAACACAACTCAACTCAAGTTCAAAGTCATTGATTAAAAAGGATTTCAGTGGTTAATTCACATCCATAAAACACAAAAAACAGACTTCTTATTTTCTGTTTTTTTAAGAATATAGCAAAGACAATTAACATACAACATCTACAAAAAAATACGTTATTGTTTGCTAGAAGGCAACAACATTGTAAGATTATCTCTCCTCCTCACTGCGTTATGTCTGTAAATTAGAGAACCAAACTCACCTCAAACGTAGCCGACAGATAAGATCATCGTATCATGCTAGTTAATCATGTTACAATTATTTTCTTAGTATATTTTATTTTGATATTAATTTAATTTAATTTTCAATTGCATCGCTTTTGACGATTGGAGAACATTTCCCCTTATCCCCATGTGCGTGTCTCCCTCCCTCCTCTATACAATTGGGTTAATTATACCTCTAAACATAATTAAGAACTCATGCATTAATTACACGAGGCTTCTTTTTTTTTTTGAACGGCATATCTATCCTATTCTTAAATTACACCAAATATTCCATCCCATGCCTGGATTTGAACCCAGAACCTCCTATCTAAGAGGCAGGAGCCTCTACCAAATTAGTTAGTCCCATATTAGCAATTACACTAGGCTTCTATTCTGGTAATGCTATACCAAATATTAGTATAATATAATCTCTAGAAGCTTTTTTGATAAACTGATTATTGAGATGTGTATATCTCTATTTTTTTAACAATTAACAAAACTTTATTAAAAATGGTAGTGAGTTACCACGAAAATAACCCACAATTACAACACGAGAGAAAGAGACAATCTATCCAAAAACCAAGCAATAAGGGGAATACTATAAGGGTGAAGGGAGTGGAGATATGGGTTTCTCACGGGTTGCTAGGGCTTCACGGGCTACACCGTCGCAAAGGTCTAGGGCTCGGCAAGGACTTGTTGGCACGGGTATATTAACCCGTTTGAACCCGTAGCCGTTTGAGGAAATAGAGCCGCTGGAGGGGACCGTTGGGGGGGGGGGGGGGGGTTGGGTATTAAATAAAAAAAATTAATTTTTCCCTATAAATATACATTTTATACAAATATTTTTTTATACTTTCTCTCAATCACATTTATACTCTAAAAAAAATAGATTCATCTTCCTACAAAAAATACCGTCCCAAATATTTTTCTATACTTTCTCTCAATCCCATTCATACTCTATAAATATACATTTTACACAAATATTTTTTTATACTTTTTCTTTTTATTGTTTTTAAATTTTAGCTTTTTAATATGTATCATTTTTATTTAATGAAATGTGGTTTTTTTTTATTTTTTTAATGAAATAATAAAAAAAATACAAGAGCTTATTGGTTTCACACTCTTCTCTTAGGGTTGGAGAGGGTTCAAGAGGGTAAAAATGACATGACACATTTTAATTTGGTAAAATAAGAGGGTTTCATTGATACCACTCCCTCCACCCTAAGCTCAAAAACAACCACCCATATAATACTAAACAACCAAACTACATAAAGTTAAACTTTCTTCGATCCTTCCAAATAACAACTTTTATTTTTGAGCGATTCATGATCCATAAAAATAAAAATGGCAAAATGCTTAAAATAAAAACATAATAGCTCCTTAAGTTTTTAATTTAAATATAAAGTCGTCCATATATAAATTATTTAAAATGCTTTCTATGTTATATTTTTATTGTGTTTTATTAAACGGCAAAATGATATAATTTCGCTACATTGACTTAGGGTATATTATAATTTATTATAATCTACATTTGGTTTTTGTTGGATATAATTATTAGTATTTTAGTTATTAAGGTTTGTTAGTAATTAGCCCATCGGCCCAGTCGGGTTTATAGGGATTGTAGTTTCTTTCATATAAATTGAGGGTTCATCTCATTTATAATTTATCGTTTTTAGATAAATATTTTTTTCAGTCTCTTTTACATGGTATCAGAGCTAAAACTCTAAAGATTTGATATAAACCATAGACAGGGCAGCGATCTTATACAAACCGTAAACATGGTATCATATATAATATTTATTTCAGTCTCTTGGTTTTTACTAGAAACCTGCTTTCCTGTGGTCATGTTCTTGTTTTTTATAGGAAACATGTTCCTGCAGTTCTGTTGTATGTTGTCTTGATGTTCTTGTATTTACAAGAAATATGTTGCCGATGTTAGTTACTCGATCTTGATTTTACAAGAGAAACTTGTTGCAATTCTTGTGCGTACAAGAAATCCAATTCTAGTTCCTGTTTGGATCTAATTTCTAGTTTCTGTTCATATTTCAGTATGCAACAACACTTCAAAAGGGAAGTTGGACGTCACATGATTAACATCTATGCTCCTACTTAAAAAAGGGGTGTTGAATGTAATTATATTTTAGTTATTAGGGTTTGTTAATAATAAGTCCACGGGCTAAGTCAAGTTTCTAGGGTTTCTATTTTATTTCCTATATATTGTGGGTTCCCCTATTGTAATTTACAGCTTTCAGATATAATATTTATTCAAATTTTTTTTGCAATTTGAAATTAATATCATTCCAAAAAGTAAGGTGTTAAACTTACAAACTACAAGAAGTTACTTTAGATTAAATAAAGTTGAATTGAGCTTCCTCTTGGTTTGTTTGGATTTATGTTTTAGTGTGAATCAAATTTGCATTATACATTCTTGTATGGTTGTGTCACACCCCCAAAATCCACTAACGGAGTTTTACCGTTAAGGGCGTGACCTAACAGGATCTCAGTCATTAGTTACGTTGAACGACTCTATATGAGTTTAAGAAAACCACTAGTATTGCTCATAGTCACGATGCAACACTAGTAATGAAAACACTGATTTAATGTAAGACTTGCGGAAGCGAAAAGTTAAATGAAAAACATGCGCCAAAACAGTTGCGCCAAAATAAACAATTCAACGATAATTAAAATAAATAATTCTTGAGTTTGAAAATGATAGACTTCGAATGCATGCATGCCTTAGCTCGTGCTTGTACCTTAATTACCTGAGAAAACATGCTAAAACGTGTCAACACTAAGTTGGTGAGTTCACAGGTTTCAATGTTTGTAAAGTTTACTAGATAATACCATTTACAATTTATATCATAGGTAGCTAACCTAGTACATGTTACTAAAGCGTTTCGACACCGAAGCTGACTGTTTATGTTTGTACTGCCTCCCACCATGACTATCATAATCAATGGTGAATGTTTAGGTCAATGTTACACCCGTTCGACTACCTGTCGTGTTAGCGCGACTAACGCGGGTGGGGCTTGTCAATGCCCAGTAGTACTACTCAAGATTACCTCGCTAACCCATATACTAACGGTTCGATAAGTAAGGACTTTCATGATATGTTTGCGCTTAGTACACAAGTGATATAAAAGAAACGTAAGATCTAAATGTTCGTACCCATGTTTTCTCCCCCAAGTTTAAAACGTAAGAAAAGGGGCCGTGAAACTCACCTTAGAGTATGTGCGAAAGAAAACGAACTTAGAATGTTTGACGACTAACTGCCACCTATAAACACCGGTTTATAGGTGTGTGTTTGTGCAAGATGATACGAACCCTAAGTATCCAAACAATCTCATTGTTTTAAGGGTTTAGAAAAGTTTGCAAGTTTGACTCTTGTTTGACCAAGTTTGACCAAGTTTGACCCGACGACCCGTTGGTGACACAATGTATGAAATAGTGTTTGATTAATATAATACTTCCATATCACACACATAAGATCATGCAGGTAACACTTAGCAACAATTCCTTATTGTTCTAACAAACAAGCATGATTTCCAAAAGTAGAAAGTTTCCAAAAATAGAAAGTTCCCAAAATAGCAGGTTTCTATAAATAGCAGGTTTCTATAAATAGCAGGTTTGTTCGGGACTCGTGTTTCCTGGAAACTATCATCATTGATATGTTTGTAGTATCACTCAAACATGTTCTAGATCATCACATCACATAACAATTTTCTAGAACCTAAACATGCAAATCATATTTCATGACAAAGTTTCCAACTTTAGTAACCTATGACTAGCATGCGTGATTTCAAACACCTAACACGTTACAACAAGTTATTGTATCTTAACTAACATGTACCAATCATCAAACCATATCATGCATGTCTAAATAGCAGTTCTAACTACTTTTAACAATTAAAGTTTCCTTATTTGGAAAGTTCACAAAACCGGGTTATGTATTTAAAATCTGATTTCATAAATCATCTAAACATGTATCAAGTAGCTCATAACCATCATCATATCATTCAAATCACTTCTAGTATGCAAGATAGAATTCTTAAAAAGTTTTCATTTATAGCAAGTTGTCCATTACCCGTTTTATTCACAAAATTAACACGTCTAATCAATCTTACATCTTTCAACTAATATATTTACAACTATATTAATCACATTTCACGTCTAACATGCGATTTCTATACTTCACATAATCAAAAAGTTCCAATATTTAACACGTTACTAATCACATGGATCTAGGGTTTTGCAAATAACCATAAAATCAACAAATACATGCAAAACAATAATAAAGTTAACATTTTTATTATAAAAAAATCCATGTTTGGATGAACTAGGGTTATGATCTAAAATTTAGGAATCAAAATGTGATGAAATTGAACGAAACGACTTACGTAGAGACGTTAGAAACGCCTAGACTAGCACGTATCTACTTCCGGATTCACGATCGGGGCTCGAACGAAGGCTCCTTGGCTTGCTTGATTGATTTGGTCGAATGGTGAGGGTGGGTGGGTGAAGTCGACGGCGATGGTGAGGGTAGGGTTTATTTTTAAATTTTTTTAAAAAAAGTTTTATCCTTATCTAGTCCTTAATGGGTTTTAAGTTGGGCTACGGGCTTCCTAAAGATCCACAAACTCTAATTAATTAAATAAAACTTATTTAATAACCAAAACTTTCGATTTTTATTTTTATAAAACTACTAACTTTTATAAAAATACTAAATACGATTTACACACGATAAACACATACGAAAACGATAATATTCACATAATTCACGTAATCACATATAAATCATAAAAACTCATAATTTATATTAAATATAAATTATTAAATGTTTGTAATATTAATCACCAACGTTCCGGGTTAGACTCGAATGCGGTCCGATGTGTGCGAACTAACTGACATATTTAATTAATCTTAATTAAATGCAATGTACGTGCGACTAACTGAGTTTGTAACGAAAAATGTTTGAACTAACGAGGTTTGAGTTAACAGAGTTAACCTGAAAATGCCGGATGTCACATCATCCCCTTGTTGAAAGAATTTTCGTCCCGAAAATTAAACGAAGTCCGTAACGTCTGAAACAAAAAGTTTAGGTTTGTCATATCATCCCCTTGTTGAAATAAATTTCGTCTCGAAATTTAGTTAGTACCTTCCGTGTTTGCCGTTGAATGTTTGAACAGGTGAGGATACTTTTTCATCATCTGATCCTCGCATTCCCACGTGAACTCCGGTCCACGCTTCGAGTTCCAGCGAACTCTGACAATAGGTATCTTGCTGCGCTTGAGAGTCTTGACCTCTCGGTCCATGATCTCAACTGGTTCCTCAATGAAACGTAGCTGTTCATCAATTTCCAACTCCTCGAGTGGAACTACAAGTGTCTCATCTGATAGGCACTTCTTTAGGTTTGAGACATGAAATACGTTATGCATTCCTTGAGTGTATCCGGTAGGTTCAGTTGGTATGCTACTGGACCGATCCTTTTCTCTATCTCGAATGGTCCAACGTAACGCGGGTTTAACTTTCCTCGTTTTCCAAAACGAATTACACCTTTCCACGGTGAGACCTTTAATAAAACTTTGTCGCCCACTTGGAATTCTAACGGTTTTCTACGCTTATCTGCAAAACTCTTTTGACGGTCACGAGCTGCCGCCATACAGTTTCGGATTTGTACTATTTTCTCTGAGGTTTCGCGCACAAGTTCAGGACCCGTAAGTTGACTATCTACAACTTCAGCCCAACAAAGTGGTGATCGACACTTTCTCCCGTACAAAGCCTCGAACGGTGCTGCTTTGATGCTAGTATGATAGCTGTTATTGTAAGAGAACTCCACTAAAGGCAAGTGAGTCTCCCAGCTATTACCAAAATCTATCACACAAGCCCTTAACATGTCTTCTAGGGTTTGTATGGTACGCTCACTCTGGCCATCTGTTTGAGGATGGTACGCAGTGCTCATATCCAGGCGCGTGCCTAGAGCTTTCTGTAACGATTGCCAGAAACGTGAGGTGAATCGGGCGTCTCTATCGGAAATGATGGAGATTGGCACTCCATGTCGGGATACTACTTCTTTAAGGTAGAGACGAGTTAACTTTTCCATTTTATCGGTCTCTTTGATAGCAAGGAAATGAGCTGATTTGGTTAGGTGATCCAATATCACCCAGATTGTGTCACATCCAGTAGGGGTTCGGGGTAATTTGGTTATGAAATCCATGGAAATATGCTCCCATTTCTACATCGGTATTTCCGGTTGTTGAAGTAATCCGGATGGCTTTTGGTACTCCACCTTGACCTTGGAACAAGTCAGGCACTTGCTCACGTAGGTGGCTATATCGGCTTTCATGTTCGGCCACCAATACAAAACCTTGAGATCGTGATACATCTTGTCGGATCCCGGATGGATAGAGTATCGGGATTTGTGAGCTTCATCCATGACTAGATCTCTTAGGTTTCCATATACTGGTATCCATATTCATTCCGCGAAGTAACGAATACCATCTGATTTAACCTCAAGTTGTTTCTCCATACCACGAGTGGATTCTAATGATAAGTTCTCCTCTTTTAAGGCTTCGAGTTGAGCATTGCGGATTTGTTCGGGTAATCCTGTATGAATAGTGAGTTGTAACGCTATAACTCGTCGGGGTTTAGTTTCTTTTCTGCTTAGGGCATCGGCTACCACATTAGCTTTGCCTGGATGGTACTTGATTGCACAATCATAGTCGTTTAGTAACTCGATCCAACGACGTTGACGCATGTTCAACTCTTTCTGCTCAAAAATATGCTGAAGACTCTTGTGATCGGTGTAGATGGTGCACTTGGTACCGTACAAGTAATGTCTCCATATCTTGAGTGCAAACACCACGGCTCCCAACTCCAAATCGTGAGTCATGTAGTTCTTTTCGTGGATTTTTAACTGTCGAGAAGCGTATGCGATAACCTTGTCGCGTTGCATCAACACACAACCGAGACCTTGGATGGAGGCATCGCAATACACCACGAAGTCATCCGTTCCCTCTGGTAGAGACAGGATGGGTGCGCTACATAGTTTCTGCTTCAGTAGCTGGAATGTTGATTCTTGAGTCTCGCTCCAATTATAGGGTTTATCTTTTTGGGTTAAGGCGGTGAGGGGTTGGGCAATCTTTGAAAATCCTTCGATAAAACGACGGTAGTATCCGGCCAATCCTAGAAATTGCCGAACTTCGGTCGGAGTTGATGGTGCTGCCCAATTCTTAATAGCTTCCACTTTGGCTGGATCGACATGTATTCCCTTCTCGTTGATCACATGTCCTAAAAATTGAACCTCGCGAATCCAAAAATTGCATTTGGAAAACTTCGCGTACAGCTGCTCCTGTTTCAGTAGCTCAACGATCAAACGCAGATGCTCCTCGTGCTCTTCCTGACTCTTAGAGTATATGAGGATATCGTCAATAAAAACAATGACGAATTGATCCAGATAAGGTTTACACACACGGTTCATGAGGTCCATGAACACCGCGGGTGCGTTAGTTAATCCAAATGGCATGACCAAAAATTCGAAATGGCCGTACCGGGTTCTGAATGCAGTCTTGGATATATCTTCATCTCGAACTCTCAGCTGATGATAACCAGATCTCAAATCGATTTTTGAGTAGAAGCTTGACCCTCGAAGTTGGTCGAATAACTCGTCAATGCGGGGTAGTGGGTAGCGGTTCTTGACTGTTAATTTATTTAACTCTCTGTAATCAATGCACATACGGAAAGTTCCATCTTTCTTTTTGACAAATGGGACTGGGGCTCCCCATGGCGATGAGCTAGGTCGGATTAAACCTTTATCCAACAACTCTTGAAGTTGAGTGGATAGCTCTTGCAATTCACTTGGTGCAAGTCTATATGGTGCTCGAGCAATAGGCGCTGCTCCGGGTGTTAGGTCAATCTGAAATTCGACTTGACGATGAGGTGGAAGACCAGGTAGGTCTTCAGGAAATACTTCTGGAAATTCACGAACGATAGGTATATCTTCTAACTTTTTCTCCTCGGTAGACTTGTCAGCGACAAGGGCTAGAATTACGGTATGACCCTTACGCAGACACTTCTGAGCCTTCATGAAAGATATGATGCCCATGGCTGCACCACTTCTTTCGCCCTGAACGGATAGGATCTCTCCACTAGGAAGGGGTATACGAACGATCTTCTCACTACAGATGGTCTCAGCTTGGTTTTTAGACAACCAATCCATGCCCACAATTATGTCAAAACTGCCAAGTGTAACTTGCATGAGATCGATGTCGAGTTTGTGACCAGAAAGTTCTAACTGACATCCCTTGAGAATGTGGGTTGCCTCGATTACTTTACCTTCTGCTATCTCTATGGTATAATGGTGTTCTAATAAAGTTGTGTTTATTCCTAACTGACTACTAAGTTCTCTAGATATAAAACTTCTATCGGCGCCAGTATCAAAAAGTACAGAAGCATAATGATCATTTAAGAGAAACATACCGTTCACCACGTTCCGATCATTCCGAGCTTCTCCCGATCCAATCACAAATGCTCGGCCCTTTGCACCATTTCCGTTGTTATTACCATTTCCACCCTGTTGGTTATTACCATTTCCATTACCGCCCTGATGATTGTTGCCATTTCCATTCCCGTTTCCGTTTCTCCTCAACGGCGGGCAGTTTTTCTTGAAATGCCCTTCTTTACCACACTCAAAATAGCCTTTGGGTGCGTCTCCAGGTGGTGTCTGTTTGTTCTGCAGATCTACTCTACAGTCTTTGGCCAAATGACCCATCTTTCCACACCGGTGGAAACGGTACCGGTCACACGCTCCATGATGGTGAAAGTTACATTTATTGCACTTCGGGTACTTGCCAATATAAGAACCCTGATTCTGCTGAGAAGGGTTAGACTGACTGTTGTTCTTTGTCGGTTCAAACTTACGGTGTTGCTGTTGCTGAGAAGGTGGGTTTGACTGGAAGGTTTTGGGGAATGAACTGTCAAATTTCCGTTTGTTGTCAGTTGTCTTTGATAACGCACCTCTAGGGGGTAGAGTGCCCTGAGCGACTGCCTGATCGGTCAGCCTGTGAGCCAACCTGATTGCTTGTTGGATTGTAGTGGGATTAGAAGATGTCACCATGCTCTGAATTTGCGGGACCAAACCATCAATGAATTTCTCGATCGTCTTATAAGGAGGTGTTACCATTTACGGACACAAGTTCGCAGGTTCATGCGAACGAGTAGTGTAGGCTTCAATCTCAGATCCTTCCATCTTGAGGTTCCAGAACTCGCCCTCAAGTTTCTGCACTTCATCGCAGGGACAATACTCCTCCCGCAGCATATACTTAACCAAAATCCAGAAACATCTGTTGGATGGGAACAACCCTGCCCATCTAGGTTCAAGAAGGAAAGACATAAATAAGTAATGAAGATAAGATATCAAATGCCACTGCTAGCTGATGTAACATCAGATGCTGCATCCTCGTCCTCGGCCGGATCTCCTGCGGGTGCATCATCTGGTGCAACTCCTACTGCTTCAGCAGCTGTAAGTTGAGCCTCCAATTGCTCAATCTTAGTGTGGAGTATATCTAGGTTCCACTTTGCAGTGTTCAGCCGGTCTTCCATATCCACACATCCATTTGCTAAATTCTCATGAGCTGTATCAGTTGCTGCTAAATCTACAGTCAGTTTGGTGATCCTCTGATTCATCAACATCTGTCGCTGAAGTATGCTAGTGATCTCTCCCGCTGCGTCCCTCATGTTCCGGATTTCCCGGTTCATCCTAGCCACAAAGGCAGCTATCACCTGCTCATAGGGGTACTGCAATGGTGGCAAAACTCGTATAGAAGATGATGAAGAAGAAGAAGCAATTTCAGTAGTGAGTGGAGGTGGGGACTTCCTCCTCGCGGATCCAGTTCCTGATCCTATCGGGATACCAATCCCAGTCCTGCGTGTTGCCTCTGACATGCACATGAATAGGCTCTCCATGCCCTACTGAGGTGTTGATCGGGTTGAGTCGACGTCTCCTCGGCTCTGGCAAAGGTACGTTAGGAACACGTACTCCTGAACGACTGGGGATGCGGGTGAATTAAGTGGGGTCGACATTTCCTGTAACGGGATGAGTGAGTGCCATGTTTGAGTGTAAGTATTTTGTAACTAATGCATGTACGTGGTTATAGTCTAGTATGCATTTCCTAGTTCTCTACAAACCTGGCTCTGATACCAATCTGTCACACCCCCAAAATCCACCAACGGAGTTTTACCGTTAGGGACGTGACCTAACAGGATCTCAGTCATTAGTTACGTTGAACGACTCTATATGAGTTTAAGAAAACCACTAGTATTGCTCATAGTCACGATGCAACACTAGTAATGAAAACACTGATTTAATGTAAGACTTGCGGAAGCGAAAAGTCAAATGAAAAACATGCGCCAAAACAGTTGCGCCAAAATAAACAATTCAACGATAATTAATTCTTGAGTTTAAAAATGATAGACTTCGAATGCATGCATGCCTTAGCTCGTGCTTATACCTTAATTACCTGAGAAAACATGCTAAAACGTGTCAACACTAGGTTGGTGAGTTCACAGGTTTCAATGTTTGTAAAGTTTACTAGATAATACCATTTACAATTTATATCATAGGTAGCTAACCTAGTACATGTTACTAAAGCGTTTCGACACCGAAGCTGACTGTTTATGTTTGTACTGCCTCCCACCATGACTATCATAATCAATGGTGAATGTTTAGGTCAATGTTACACCCGTTCGACTACCTGTCGTGTTAGCGCGACTAACGCGGGTGGGGCTTGTCAATGCCCAGTAGTACTACTCAAGATTACCTCGCTAACCCATATACTAACGGTTCGATAAGTAAGGACTTTCATGATATGTTTGCGCTTAGTACACAAGTGATATAAAAGAAACGTAAGATCTAAATGTTCGTACCCATGTTTTCTCCCCCAAGTTTAAAACGTAAGAAAAGGGGCCGTGAAACTCACCTTAGAGTATGTGCGAAAGAAAACGAACTTAGAATGCTTGACGACTAACTGCCACCTATAAACACCGGTTTATAAGTGTGTGTTTGTGCAAGATGATACGAACCCTAAGTATCCAAACAATCTCATTGTTTTAAGGGTTTAGAAAAGTTTGCAAGTTTGACTCTTGTTTGACCAAGTTTGACCCGACGACCCGTTGGTGACACAATGTATGAAATAGTGTTTGATTAATATAATACTTCCATATCACACACATAAGATCATGCAGGTAACACTTAGCAACAATTCCTTATTGTTCTAACAAACAAGCATGATTTCCAAAAGTAGAAAGTTTCCAAAAATAGAAAGTTTCCAAAAATTGAAAGTTCCCAAAATAGCATGTTTCTATAAATAGCAGGTTTCTATAAATAGCAGGTTTGTTCGGGACTCGTGTTTCCTGGAAACTATCATCATTGATATGTTTGTAGTATCACTCAAACATGTTCTAGATCATCACATCACATAACAATTTTCTAGAACCTAAACATGCAAATCATATTTCATGACAAAGTTTCCAACTTTAGTAACCTATGACTAGCATGCGTGATTTCAAACACCTAACACGTTAAAACAAGTTATTGTATCTTAACTAACATGTACCAATCATCAAACCATATCATGCATGTCTAAATAGCAGTTCTAACCACTTTTAACAATTAAAGTTTCCTTATTTGGAAAGTTCGTAAAACCGGGTTATGTATTTAAAATCTGATTTCACAAATCATCTAAACATGTATCAAGTAGCTCATAACCATCATCATATCATTCAAATCACTTCTAGTATGCAAGATAGAATTCTTAAAAAGTTTCCATTTATAGCAAGTTGTCCATTACCCGTTTTATTCACAAAATTAACACGTCTAATCAATCTTACATCTTTCAACTAATATATTTACAACTATATTAATCACATTTCACGTCTAACATGCGATTTCTATACTTCACATAATCAAAAAGTTCCAATATTTAACACGTTACTAATCACATGGATCTAGGGTTTTGCAAATAACCATAAAATCAACAAATACATGCAAAATAATAATAAAGTTAACATTTTTATTATAAAAAATCCATGTTTGGATGAACTAGGGTTATGATCTAAAATTTAGGAATCAAAAAGTGATGAAATTGAACGAAACGACTTACGTAGAGACGTTAGAAACGCCTAGACTAGCACGTATCTACTTCCGGATTCAGGATCGGGGCTCGAACGAAGGCTCCTTGGCTTGCTTGATTGATTCGGTCGAATGGTGAGGGTGGGTGGGTGAAGTCGACGGCGATGGTGAGGGTAGGGTTTATGTTTAAATTTTTTTAAAAAAAAGTTTTATCCTTATCTAGTCCTTAATGGGTTTTAAGTTGGGCTACGGGCTTCCTAAAGATCCATAAACTCTAATTAATTAAATAACACTTATTTAATAACCAAAACTTTCGATTTTTATTTTTATAAAACTACTAACTTTTATAAAAATACTAAATACGATTTACACACGATAAACACGTACGAAAACGATAATATTCACATAATTCACGTAATCACATATAAATCATAAAAACTCATAATTTATATTAAATATAAATTATTAAATGTTTGTAATATTAATCTTTATTAATCACCAACTTTCCGGGTTAGGCTCGAATGCGGTCCGATGTGTGCGAACTAACTGACATATTTAATTAATCCTAATTAAATGCAATGTACGTGCGACTAACTGAGATAGCTGAGTTTGTAACGAAAAATGTTTGAACTAACGAGGTTTGAGTTAACAGAGTTAACCTGAAAATGCCGGATGTCACAGGTTGCTCCTTATCTATCCTCCAAGAGGTAAGGTTTCCCCTTGAGTTTGTTTTCCATCCCTATTATAATAAAAAACTAAATTTTGTGTCACTCGTTAACAACATATTCATTTTCCTTCTAAAACCACATTTACATCCTCCATCTAATATTTTCATATTTAGCTCATTTAAAAAAAAACATAGATAAGTATTTTACTAAATCAATTTCATCATTATAACCATTGATTCACATTTTTTCTAAATTTATCATCAAAAGTGAATATTAAAAAAAAAGAATAAAAAATAGGATATTTAAAAAAAATGAGTTTTTAAAGTTCATTATCTAAAAGCGAGTTTTTAAAATTTTATAACTAAAAAACCAAAATTTTAAATTTTACATATAAAATTTAAAAATACTACTTTAGAATTTTAAATAAATATGTGTTATAATAAAGTTTGCTAATATTTAAGTAGTAGTTTTTTTAACTAAGTTTGATATCAAATTTGTATAAAAAAATATGATAACATATTTATCAATATAATCTTAACGTTTCACCCCGTGTGTTAAACGGGGTTTAATACTAGTTCTTGAATGTACAAAGACGGTAAGAGGAAGAGGTGGTGTCATGGTAGTTGAGGTGATGATTTGACTTGTGTGATGTGTGACTCACTTAGTATAATAACAATGATACGGTAAAAGAAAATTGTATTTGTTTTTAGTAAAATACGTAACTAAAGATGACCTCCTAAATTAATTTTAACCTATTTTATCTACTTTTAAACAAGATAAAAATTATGTTTAGGTTTTAGTGATAAGAATATACTCGAGTGAACTAAATAATTATCTCTCACATTTGTCATTTTCCTTTTGCTTTATATAAGGGTGTATTTATGAGTGAATATGGTAAGTATTCAAACATATCATTTCTGTGTTTTGTAAAGGAATCATTCTTGCTTGTTTAATTGATGACAAAGTGCCAGCACTACATTGTACTTAATTTCTTGAATCAATGCATGATTTGAAGTCATTTTGATGCAAGATTTTTAGTCAATATAATATTCCATTTGGTGTCTCGTGTTTATATATACCGTGACATTTACACATCGGATTTGTCATTTTAAACTGAAATACGAAATAATTAAGAAACTAATTAAAAATTTATGTAATCATAAGTTGATTAAATCTGTAGTACATTTTTCGGCTCTCTTTAAGTAACATTATATCCATCCTTCATAATCTCCTTCATCTTCAAATATACAAGAAAAAATATCTTAAAAAAAAAGAAATTTCTTATATTTTGCATCTCTAAAAATTTATTATACGGAACTAATTTTTCTTTATGTAATATTTTCACATGATTGAATTGTTCTTTAACATAAACTCTTGCTACCTTAATTTATCTTATATAATAATAATAATGGAGTATAATATATTAATATTAAACAAGCTGGTTAAAATGATAAATTAGTTTTTTTATTAAACTAAATAGCATGCTTTCATATAGAGAAATACTCGTTTATAGTTCTTCTACATATAAAGGAGAAGTTCCAGATGATATTAAAATGTGAATTGTTAAATGTTTTCCATTCAATATTACAAATATTAGCATCAAAACCTATTAAATCAGATATTTGTAATGTTTGACGTACACTTTTAATTTTATTGATGAATCTGTTACAAACATATATGCATTGTGAACTGTCTAAATTTTCGAGTTATGTAACATATATAAAGGGTGATAGGGGCGTTGCCCCTCGACCCCTAGTTTCTTTTATATGCATCATTGTAAAGCATTAATTGATGTATTATTATGAGCAGTAGTGCATCAGACATTATTAAAAACATTATTTTAATCTAAGAAATATATTGAGAGCTATTAAAGGATAAAAGCTTTTAGATTTTGTGACATATTTCAAGAAAATTTTTGAAGTATATTTGCTTCAAGAACACTGAATAATCGAAGAATTTATAGCGATAAACTCGGGACGAAAGTAAAAGCTAATCGATTTCTATTAATCAGTTATCAAACATGTAATTACAGTGATAACATAGATCTTAATTTATAATACTATTCTAGATAATAAATACGAAACTTAATCTATACAATTCAAAAAAAATAAATACAAGTTAAACAAATACATGCAATTAGATAAAAGATTTCGATAATCCTCTGAGATTATCCAACTCCTTCTCTAAGTCGCAACCCGATCCACCACTCTCTTGACACGCTTAGTCTTGGCCCACTTATCTGTATCCATGAGTCCAAATATATCGATGGCCCAAAGTCCGAATCAAAAGGCCAACGATACATAACTATAGATGATCCTGCATCATTTTCGTCGGGTTAGAAAAAGACTTGACCTCGAGTCTTGAATAACCCACCCCGAGATCCAAGAAGACTATGCCCAGTGAAGCCCAAAATCTCACTCAAGCCCATTTAAGCACTCACCCGAATACCCGATCATTGTTTCCCCGATGCCCAAGCTTGGCGGTCATCTTTAGAAGAAAATTTGTCAGATACTGGTCATTGATTCTCCTTGGTGCAATTCCAATGTTTGCAAGACACTTCTACCTCCTCTTGCACCTGTTATGAGCAACCCCAGCAGACAACCCTCTCGATGATGCTACCTTGAGCACCTAACCCATCAGTTCATACCTCGTCTTAACCCGACAATAATCCCGAAACCACCCAAACGGAAAGTTGTCCCCCAATAAGGCCACCCAAAACCCGTTCCTAAGCTACCAATACGTACATTGTTGAATTCCACCTACTCAGGAGCATTACGTGACCGATTACTACTTCAAACCCACATTTTGACCAATGTAACTCCATGGTACTGCCAGAACAAAGCCCCTTTGATACTTATCACTATCTATGATCCCAAATATAACGATGGGTCAAAGCACTAATCAAAAGTCCCTACTACGTTATTCATGAATGCTCATATATCATTTCCCTTTAATATTAAAGGAAGGTAAGTGGATAAGTTATCTGACTGCTAATCTTGGTACTTTTATTTTCTTTCACCTTTTCATGCAAATTTTACTTTGTTTAATAATTAAATCTTGCCACTCATTCAATTTATTAAATCAACTAGATTTATTTTCATTTCTTAAAATTATCTGGTGTATATATAATATTTTAGTGCAAGTAAAATGAGAAATTAACTATTGAAATCGACCGACAAGAGACTCCATAAATGCCACTAATGGAGGCGATAACTCTTCGATTCCCCACTCATTCTCGCAGATATCTCTATCCATCCAAAACTCACCATTAACACCTTATAAAAGGCAACACAAACTCTCTTTTTTCATGTACCACTAGACAAGGGGTCTTCTACGTTATATATCTTATATGTGTAAATCAATAAGTCTTCTTTAGCCATGAGTTTTTTCGACCTAAACCTACCCGAAAATGATCTCAATTCGTCTTCGTCCCCACTAAGCAATCGCGAACGAGTTTTCCCTTGCAACTATTGCAGAAGAAAATTCTACAGCTCACAAGCACTTGGAGGCCACCAGAATGCTCATAAAATCGAAAGAAACTTAGCGAAGAAGAGCCGTGAACTCAGTTCAACTGTTAAAACTCATTCAGCGTTCAATCAGCCCGTGTCAGAATATGGTCCTGGTGGCCCGAGCCATGGTATACAGGGGCAGCCACCAGTCATGATGGGGATTAACCATCAAGAACATGTTGGAAGGTTCAGTGCTAGTGATTTGAGAATAGGGATGGATCATAGTTATAAGGGTGAGAGTGTTGAAAAAGATTTTAGCCAACTTGATTTGTCTCTTAGACTTTGAGCAACTAACTTTTAGTAGGGTGACGTTAAACGTAACAGCGTCACCCTCCTATATGCTTAATACACCCTTATGAGAAAAAAAGTAGAGAGTTGTTATGAGAAAGGGGTACGTTCAGTAAAAATAACAGTGTGAGGTACGTTTAGTATAATACTTTTAAGTATTTTGTTTATGATGTTTAATACAACTTGGTTTGTATTGTGGATCAATGCATTTTCCTAAAAGCTCTTTTTAAGTGATCGGGATGTTCTTAGGATAGGTATTAACCAAACAAAAATGGAGATAATGACACTTGCTAGGCACTCACTGACTCCATCACTATAGTTAATCTCTAATCTTACTATTATACATGTTAGTTAATTTATAAAATGAAGTATGAAATCTTATATTAAATACTAGGTTATATACACATGTATTACATGGGGTTGTTTAATAAAAAAATAAAAATACAATAATGTGTATGGAAAATTAGATTTCAAATTTTATATTAAATTAAGTAATATTTAGAATTCAAATTTTATGTTATTTTTTTATAAAAAAACAACATTAACATAATTAGATTTCAAACTTTAAACTTACTTAAAATAGGGAAAATTAGAAGATTTTAGTGAGAAAAAGTGTGGTGATGACACGTGGTATTTTTTGAATCATTTATTAGAATAATGATTATTCTACCAGCGGTGAGATATGCTAAAGAAGAACCTTAAGTTCCTAAAGATCGAGCGTTAGAAGCCCTCATGAGTCGACACATGTGTGAAGAACGAGCAGTAACAACGTCTAGCTCTTTTAATTAAAAGTTGAGGCAGAATTTGGGCTCCATGTTGTAATTGTAGATGCCATATATTAAACATTTGGACGCCCATTTCTAAAAATATGGATGCTTGTTGAATGCATTTTTTAAATATAACAATTCTATACTTAAATTAAAAATAAAATAATGCTCAATTTTATGATCAAAAGTAATGTCGTATAAAAAAGTTATTAATGTTTAAAAAACTTGTTAAAAGTCAACAATAGTAGACGCCTGTACCCATTTTACCCCTCCACCTTTAAAATCTTCCTAGTCACCCTTCAATCATATTAACCATTAATTTGTTTTCATCAAAAGTTCAAATTTCTTCTTATACTTTTTAAACAAATGCATTTTTTTATTATAATAATCTAAATACATCCGAGGATGGTGTACTTGTGGAAGAAGAAAGCAAAATTGAAAGCGATGATAATATGATCCAACTATTGCTTCAAATTTCTTCAAACAAAATTCATCAAAATCTTTATCTTTTCAATCATTTTTTTAAACTAAAGTCCTAATTAATGAACTCCAAACTCATTAGTCAAAGTGTCTACACTGACTGTCTCCCTATTTAATAAAAAACTTAAAAACATGTCTTTCCCATGTTCGTTTATTGCTAATCTGTGCTGAACATATTGTCGGGAAAAATCTATTCACTTATTAATTTTTTAGTTTCGCACACACACAAAGGCTAATAATTTTCTTTGATTTTTAGCATATGTAGTTAGTTATGCAATCAAACATAACTAATTACACTACGTAGGGTTGGCTCTACGGTACAAACAATTAAAACAACTGCTTTAAGGTCCAAAAAATTAAAAAAACTATTTTCAACGTTCGTTTTATGGCACAAAATTATACGGTTTGACATTCCATTAAATTACATTTTAATTTTTTTTTTATATATTTACAAAACTTTCAGAGAAGGACTCAATTTCAACGTTCGATTTATGACACAAAATATGTTGAGCCGGCCTTGACACTACATACCGGCCGCTAGTCAATTTAATGTGATTAATAAACTTTTAATCCTCGACGAATTCAAGGATCCAATTCATCAAAACATTATCTTTTAGACAAATTTTACCTATGAACTTCGTTGCATTGTTGCAACGATGTGGATGTAGCATACTATATGATAGTGTTGAAATTATTCATGCTTATTTTCCAATTTGTTACCAAAAAATGAATATTTTTTTAATTTACATTTGTTTTCTTATTTGGCTGAGTTGAGCTTAATAGATTTGGAGATTTATCGGGCTGCTTAAAATATTGCTCGACTGGAGCTTGTGGGCTTAGTGAACTGGGCTTAAAAGATTTGCAGCTTGGAGTTCTTATTCTAGATCTAGTATTTGTAGTTTTAGATATATGATGTTATTAGGAGAGTCGGTTCATCTAGATGAACATAAATAAACTAAATTAGGAGAGTCGGTTCATCCAGATGTATGGAGTCCATACAAAGTTCATAGTAGAAAGGGATTTAGATATTTTTTAACCATTGTTGATGATTACACAAGGGCGTGCGGGTATACTTGATGAAGCACAACGATGAAGTGCTTTTAATATTCAATTTTTTGTTAGCATGATCAAAACTCAGTTTGAAACAAATATAAAAAAAATTAGAAGTGATAATGAGACTGAGTTTATTAATAATCAAATGCATGATTTCTTAATAAGTAATGGGATAAATCATCAAACCTCGTGTGCTTATATAATTATACCCCATAACAAAATGGGATTGTAGAAGGAAGCATAAGCACTTACTAAATGTTGTTAGGTCTCTTTTGTTGTTTCAAGGAAATGTTCCTAGCTCTTAGAATTTGATTTGAATGCGTTCTAATTGATGTATATCTTATAAACAGGACTTCCTCTTCAGTGTTGAATAGTAGAACCCCTTATGATTTAGTGTGTGGTTTTAAACCCTCTCTTAGTCACCTCAGAATATTCGGTTGTCTTAGTTTTAGTGTTATGTTGAAAATTGTGTTTTTATGGGCTATTTAAATTAGAAAAAAAGGTTATAAATTGTGAAGTCTTGATAAGAAACAAATTTTATTTTCTAGAAATGTAAAGTTCTATGAGTATATTTTTCCTTTTAAGGACAATAAAGGTCGTTACAATTCGGATTCTAATTTTGATAGAGATTTGAATAACATAAATTTTTTCAATCTTTTTTTTAATCAAAATGGCTTTGAATGTTCTGATGGTAGACCAATTCTAAATGATGACGAGGGGGTGTTAGATGATACAACATGTGGGTTTCAGCAGCCTGGTGAAAACTACTCAGACTGTTGAAGATGTGGCTGATCATCAGCAATCTAATAGTTCTTTTAGTGAATCTAGCAGGGTTAAAAGTGGTGGTGTTGGTGAAAATGAAGTAAACACAAATTCCGAGGGACATGTAGAAACACATGAACCTACACTAACTAGAAGGTCTACAAGACACACTGTTTTTCTTAGAAAATTACAGACTTTCATGGTTGAAGGAAAAAATTACATATTGAATAGAAAAAGTAGTGAACTATTCTAATCTATCTTATGAAAAATTTGATCCTAATTGGGTTAATGCCATGAATGAGAAAATTGAGGCATTACATAGAAATTATCCCCTAAATGGGCTTACAAGATAAAGTACAAAACAACATGAAGGGGTTGATTTTCGATGAAACATTTGCCCATGTGATAAACAGGGTTACTATCAGGTGTGTTATTAGCTTAGGCGTAGTTGAAAATAATTGGTCCTTATATCATCTAGACGAAAATAATGCATTTATGTATGATGTGTTGAATGAAGATGTGTATATGACTTTATCTAAGAGGTATTATTCAAAAAAATGAATCAAAAGTGTTTAAGTTAGTAAGTTCTCTTTACGGATTAAAACAAGTTTCAAGGATGTGGAAAGAAACACTTTTAAGTGTGTTGGTAGAAATAGGATTTGTGCAAGAAAATCTTTATATGGTAATTCAATGTTTGATATTGTTACTTCTAATATGTTTTTTGTAAAAAATGATTTTCTGAGCTAGGGTTTCTTTCGAAGCAAGCTTTTTATCCTTTGGGATAGGAGTAAGACTTGTCCTCATCTCACACTTCCCCGACCCTACCTTTTAAGTGAGATTTTACTAGTTATGTTTGTTTGTTTAATTCATCTTTCCAT
This sequence comes from Smallanthus sonchifolius, assembly GCA_023525975.1. NCBI lineage: Eukaryota > Viridiplantae > Streptophyta > Magnoliopsida > Asterales > Asteraceae > Smallanthus > Smallanthus sonchifolius. The sequence continues at coordinate 5,112,103 of CM042041.1, forward strand.
ACGACACAATGTATATGGCCAAAAGACCTTGTGAAATGGCATTCATCATTTCCTATATGAAACGAAATGCATGATTAACATATCCTTTAATATATTTTGTCAAATGCAAATGATATACTGTTAAATCAATGTCATAATCATATTCTATGTTCAAGAGATGATAACAAAGATTTTTCATTAAATAAAAAACCACTTGCAAACCATCACCCTTAATTACCATGTGCCATTAGTCACGGGTCTTGATATATCCACAAATATTTATCGTGAAATAGGTCAAATTTCACTAAAAAACGGTCAGGAAGATTTAGACCACAACAACTTGATCATTAATTTTGAGGCACACCATCCCACCAACCCATTAATTCCTCAACATCTAAATAGATGACACCATGCTTTAAATGATCTTCTATGTATGTAGGACTTCTATTATATAGAAATTGACCACAACCTACCCATGAATCAGAAATAACACCAACCAATGTTACATTATTTGACCTATATACATTTTATTTCTCTAGAATATAGAAAATAAAATTTAGAACAAGGAAAGTTTTGGGTGAGTAGGGTCTAAAAAGACTGTAAGCCGAAAGGCATGAGACCACAGCCATCAAGAGGAATGCAATGTAGCCACAAAGTAAGGCGCCACCAATTTGAGTGCAAAATCACGTGAACTTGTTGCATAATTTCATCCAAAACAAATGATGTTCGCCGGTGATTGCATATACAGCGACCATGAGGCATGCTGAGTGTGCGGCGAAAATCATGTACACCACCGCCTGCATTTTAAACCATATGTATTGACAGTATACATATTCATGGACACCTATTCATGGTTAGAAGTTTGGTAGAACCCATTTGTTTTAAATGTCGATGTTTATACACTGAAACTCATTGATATTATTTCTTCCTATTCATTTAGAGAAAGCTAAGAAATAGGTATCCTTATTTGGTCATTTGATACATTTACAGTATCCATGTTCAAGGACCAATTTATGGTTAGGATTCAGGAATTAGGTGGAACCCATTTGTTTTAAATGTAATTGATGTCAATTCAATTTCCATTTTGTGAAGATAAAGATAAGAAATTGGTATCTTCAGTTCCTTTTTTTGGTCATTTGATGAATCAAATAGTTATTTGTGATTTAAATTTAATATGGACTGGTTGCACTTGATTGTTTTTTATTCTATAAAACAGTTTTCATAAATTAATAAAAAAACGCATCCAACAATATCAAATTTAATTAAAGCACAAAAAATATTTTGCAATAAATATCAATAACAAAAAAAGTTGGACTTCATGATTAATTTTTAACAAGATATCATAAATGGACAAGGATTTGATACGTATGTTTATGGGAATTAATGTTTCTTGAAAACTTTATGTTACATTCGATGTTAGTAGATCTCTATGTTTATAAATTAAATTTATCTCTTAATTAATTAGTTTGGTGCATCCGGCATCTATATTTAATTATGTCAACACTTTAATTCACAAGTAGAATGACTATTTTTCTTTTAGTTAATTGTTAAAATCAAGATTTCAAAGTATTATCATTTAACCTTTAGTTCTTTTCCTATTTTGAAAACCAACTTGACAAACGATAACAAAATAAGTAAAAGAGTAAACTACTATTTGAGTCTCTGACGTTTGTGTATTTTAACTGGTTGAGTCATTTAAGTAAAAGTGTACCTGGTCGAATAAGAAAGATAACCAAGCAAGATGCTTGTATGAACCCCCCATATCTGGTTTCAAATGTGAGGAGAGCAAGCCTCTGATTACAAGTTGAATCAGGTTATATCCTGCAGCTGCTATGTCCATGAACACCAACACACTGATTCACACCAAACCATTCTTCAAGAAATAAACATATATGTGTTTGTGTGTGTGTGAGAGAGAGAGATATATGGTTCTTACAAAAGAACATTCATGTCTCTGAAAGTCGCAGTTCTGGAGTATGAGGTGAAAATAAGGCTGGTTTGGGAATCAAATCTAACCAAGCAAGCAGTGGTGAGTAAGAGCAAGCTTGCACAAACCCTTAGACATGCCTCTATTCTCATGGCGTCCATCTCTCTCTCTCACCCTCTTTCAATTCAATATTAGGGTTTGATGGTACTTGGAGTAAGCTCTCCATATTTATATATCCATAAACTTTGCTTTTTGATTTTTTTTATTTAATTTCAGTCTTTTTTTTTACAATGATAGTATTATTTTTTTTTCAATTTCATATATATATAAATTACTTATATATCTAACCCAAATTTTAATTTACTTCTTAATGCCAAGAGTATTAAATATACCTATTTTGATTTATTTTATTAAAAATAACTTAAATAATGACTATTTTACCCTTTTTTTTATCAAAACTTAAACTTTTCAAATTTATCTATTTTTAACTAGCTTATATCGTGTTTTACATCTTTTCTTCTGTTTTTCTTAGACCTTTTTTCGTTTATTTATCGTTTTTACTTTCTTTTTTTCGACAATCACCAAAATGTACAAAATAAGTGTCAAATTTTTACTTTTTTTTCAACAATCACCAAAATTTACATAACGATTGTCGAATTTTTAACCCATTATGGTCGTATCGCGTCGATTAGGTTTGCAACCGGGATCAATGGAATCAAAAGAATTGTGTAAGTTGAAAATATCATATTTGTCATTATTTATAATTTTATAAAAGAGAGGGATGTAATTTAAGTGTTGAGTTCGGTATGTATATAATAATTAGTCTTAAAAATAAGTGGATATATTTAATTTCACCCGTTTTTTAATAGATAACTTACACCCTCTTAAATCTGTATATTTTGTCCACTATAGATCGATCTTGAACCATCAACCTTTTAGAAAGGAATACCTTTATTACGCACCTTTGTAATATTGAGTTACAAATTTTTTTACAAGAACAGTTGAAGTAAAAACAAATATCAAGCTTCAATACAAAATTACATTTTTTTTCTTCGAAAAAAGCTATGAGATTGACGACTTAACATATAGTTAACAAAAGATTTTTTGACCATAAATTAAAGAGTAAATTACACATATTGTCGTTTATTTATGCTATAAATTACACTCTGTGTCTTTTGACTTCAATAAGTACACCATAAATCCTTTTCTTACATACTTTTATACACCCTATGTCCTTTACACTAACCCTCATCCATTTCCACTGTTAAATCTCATCATGTGCCTCTCACATGATGGGTAAAATACACTACTAGAAAAATGGGCATTTGCGACGAAATTGCAACGATAAAAACAGTCACAAATTTTGCGACCATCTTCTTTTGCCACCGCTTTGCGACTACTTCAGTTGCCACCGATTTGCGACCACTTCAATTTGCCACCGATTTGCCACCGCTCCGGCCTTCTTTTGCGACCGATTTGCCACCTCTTCATTTTGCCACCGATTTGCCACCGCTTTCTTTTGCGACCATTTTGCGGACGCAAATCCGAAACATAATTAAAAAATATCTTTTTTAAAATTCTTTACAAATCTATTAAATTTCCCAATAATATTCATATACAAATCAAATGCATCAAAAATCTCATAAAATAAATATATATTCAAAATACTATACAAATTCATAATTTTCTTAACAAAATATACAATAATCAAAAAAAGAGATTTAAAAAAAAAATTAAATAAGTTATGAGATGCATCTCTAATGCCCAAAACCATTCAGGGGTGCAACATCTTCATCCAAATCTGGTACAGTGGCAATATTCAAGTCGAAGTGTCCTTGTTCTTCAACCCATGGTAATTGAAGGACCTTCCAAAGGTCTCTAACTTCAGATCCAGAGTGAAGTGCAACATGTTTAGAACCCGAGGTTCTTTAATTGTGAGGAACCTAACATCAGCAGGGTTCTTGCATGCGTCAGAGATGGAAACTTCTGCAAGGGAAAAAATAAAACATTCATTACTAACGAATGGGTCAATTCGGGTCATGTTTATCTCTAATGGTTGTGAAAAATAATTAAATGTTGTGCAAGAAATAAGAGGTGACCTGCTGAAAAGTAGGTGATAATAGGTACTTCTGAGCTTCCTGTCAAACCTGAAAATCGGGTAAACAATAATAAAATATGTGATATATTATCTTATAATGATAAGCCTTATATTGAAAGGGTCCATCCAACCAATTAAGTTCTCAGCATTTGTGTTTTAAATGCCTAGTGAAATTAAATCCACTGTCACATAAATGTCTCATGAAAATTAATCTGAACAGTTCTGAACTTATATGTATTTCTGGAATGTTAATGAAGTCTGATTTATACAACAAAAACACCAAATAAGAACTAAATTGAGACCAAAAAGATGTGAAATACCTGCAACACAAATGGTCTAGGAAGATGAACAATACCAAATCATTCAGAGCTTACACAAATTAACAAAACAACATGCATCACATGCTTATTTGAAGACTAAACTTTTGAAGATTCAACAATTTTCAGAATGAACAGTTCCTAGGTACACTTTGTAATTTTGAATCCACCATATTAGACAAATATATATACTTTATTATTAATGTGTAAATATGTTTCCTATTTATATCCTTGTAATCCTTTGTTATCATTTACAATAATACAATACAATTACCAAGATCAACTTGGTATCAGAGCTTTTCCCTAACCCTAACAGCCGCCACAAATTTTTTCTGCCCCTCTCCTTTTCCGATCGAAACAGCAGGCAACAGCCTGCTCCTCCTGTTTTTTTGCGATGGCCCTCCTTGCAGTTCTCTCACACCGAGAAGACTACCCACAATTCTCACAAGTTTAGATTCACCTTGTCTCCAACCAATTATGGCTATTGGAAGACTATGATACACCCGTTTCTTGTTACAAATAATCTATTTGCCTATGTTGATAGTACCATTCCATGTCCTTCACCACAGTTGTCAATAGCGACCATAGCACTCGCTATAGCGCGCTATGTAGCGAAGCAGCCTATGGTCGCTATATGGTGAATAGCGAGTGAATAGCGACCCAATAGCGAATATTCCTTTTTTTATTTTTTTTTTATGTTTTTAACCAGTTTTTTACTTGATTAATATAAATAGGGTTGCTAATAACCCTAATATATGAAGATTTAGATGATTATTGATTATAATTGCTACATATCCTACAATAGTTGAATATAAAATATTTCTAAAACTTTCTACTGGTGTATCGCTAAACGTGAAATAGCGCCCGCTATTCGCTACGTAGCGTATAGGTGGCTTGTCGCTATTTACCGCTATTCGCTATTGACAACTATGTCCTTCACCAACCATACGCCCAGTAGCAGCCTCTGACAAGGATGCCGCCCCTGCTGTTCAACCAAACCCTAATTTCTCTGCATGGGTATCCAATGATGCACATGTACGCATGTTGATTCTGTCCACCATCTCAGAATCTTCTTTCCGACATGTACAGGGCACCACTTCTCGTGAATTGTGGCTGTTTTTAGAGCGTGCTTATGCACCCAATACCTCCTCTCGGGAATACACCCTAAAAACACAACTACTCAAGCTACAAATGACCCATGATGAAACATCCTCTGCCTACCTCACCAGAGCACAGACATATGCTGATTCCTTAGCAAATATCGGTGAAACTGTAAAGGAAAAAAGACTTAGTGATGCTCGTGTTAGCCGGCCTTCGTGATGAATACAATGGCTTGAAGACCACGATACTGGCTCGTCAGTTTCCCACGGCCTTTGCTAAACTTTATGGCCTGCTGTCTGATCATGAATATGTAGTAAAGCCCACAGATTCAGCCCCTGCACAGGCGTTATCTGCCTCCACCAGCCTGCTCTCCTCTGCTGCAACCACCATTAATCAGGTACCATCTGAGACACTGCAAGCCCTACAACAGCTCTTGTCTCATATTGGAGTTCAAGCCAAGCAACAAACGCAGCCGTCCCAAGTTTTCTATACCTCTCGCAGTGTTGTAAAAATCGCGCCTAGTCGCCGAATAGTCGCTAGGCGGCCGGTCGAGGAGTAATTTTGGCCAAATCGCTTCATTAATCGCTAGGCGGTCCTAGGCGGGCCTAGGCGGGGCCTAGGCGGCCAGATTCCGGCGAAAACCTGAAATTTCCGGCCAAATTCCGGCGAAAACCTTTGGTGTGGTTTAAAAATGAACATTTTTATAAAAATTACATATAAAAATGTGTGTATATATATAAAAAACTGAAAATTACATATAAAAATTCCAATCCGATTAATCCCGCCTAGGCCTAGGCCCCACCCCACCGCCCGACTAGCGCCTAGCGATTTTTATAACCATGACCTCTCGTGAACGTGGTCGTTGCTCCTCTTATCGTGGCCGTGGATACAACAATAATGGTGGCCGAGGTACTGGTGGATATAACTCTAACTCAGGCAACAATCGTCAATTTGGCTACAACAGTACCGGTGGAAACAATAATGGCGGCAATAGAGGTTTGTTTAATTGGGCATCTAATCAAAATACAGTTTATGGTACATGTAATAGGTGTGGAATTGGTCATATTCCATCTCAATGTCCTAACCGTGACCCAAACACTATCCGATCAAGACAACCATCAGCAAACTATGCTGACTATCGCTCACAAGCATCAACTACATGGCTTCCAGACACTGGTGCTAACAGTCACATTGCACCAGATCTCAGCAGCTTTGACAATTCAGAACCTTATTATGGTGAGGACTCACTTCATGTTAGCAACGGTAAGGGTTTACCTATATTACATATTGGTTCCACAAAGTTTCATTCCCCAAACAAAACCTTTTCCCTTTCTGATATACTTCATGTTTCAGCTATGTAGTTAATATCGCCGATATATCACCCATATATCGGTTATCGGCCCCTCTCTAAAATATCGGTCCAAAATATCGGTAATAATCTCGGTGGCGATAATATCGGCGATATTTTAAGAAAACGATATTGTTGTTTCGACCGAGTTTCTCGGTTTAAAAAAGCGCCATGAGGCGACGCTTAAAGTGTGACCAAAACGCCTCAAAACTGCGAGGAGCAAAAAATGGCCTCACGCGGGCCCGGGTTTTCGGAGCTGCATTCGTGTCCGCAGGACGTGCGGGTATGCACGAGTTCTAGTCGAAACCCAATCTTTCGCACCCCCCCCTGCGCGAGGGTAGGACTAGTGGTAAAACACATCATGAAGCTTCAAATGAGTAGTGAAGGCTTTACCTTATAAACAACACCTCATTTTGTTCCCAAACCGATGTGGGACAAGCTTCTACCACTTAGACATTCATTCACACTTGTGTTTTTGACTTTTGATTTGATTATTAATATTATATATAATATATATATATATATATATAAGTTTATGCATGGTATAAAAATTACCGATATCTCACCGCGAGAACCGATATCTCAGATATCGGTCCTTGACCGATAACCGATATTTTTCCGCATTAACTACATAGTGTTTCAGAAATAAAACGAAATCTTCTTTCTGTTCAAAAATTTTGCCATGATAATAAAGTGTTTTTTGAATTTCACTCTACCTTTTTTGCTGTGAAGGACACGTTTACACGCAATACCCTCCTCACAGGTCCAAGTAGGGATGGACTCTACTCCATTTGTCTTCCGTCTCTTCGTCCACTTCACAAAGTTGTTTTTTCAACTGTTCGTGCATCTTCCAACACATGGCATCAAAGACTTGGGCATCCTCATCTAGAGCTTTTGAAGTCTATGTTATCTAGTTATTATCTTCCTATTAGTGATAAAAGTTTGAGTATCTCTTGTAATTCTTGTCACATGGGGAAATCCTCAAAACTTCATTTGTTATCTTCAAATTTTAAAAGCCATCATGTTTTGGATTTACTTTTCTGTGATGTTTGGGGTCCAGCACCCGTACAATCTTTTGATGGTCATAACTATTTTATATTGTGTTGATCATTTTACTAGATATATGTGGCTCTTTCCGTTAAAATACAAATCTGATGTTTATGCTACATTCAAAAACTTCCATGCTATGGTTGAACGACAATTTCAAACAAAGTTAAAATCCGTCCAAACCGATTGGGGTGGAGAATTCAGAAATCTCTCCCCCTTCTTCTCTTCTCTTGCCATCCTTCACCGTCTCTCTTGTCCTCAGACCAGTGAGCAAAACGGTTTCGTGGAAAGACGCCACCGCCATGTTGTGGAAACGGGCCTTACCCTCTTTGCTCAATCAGGTGCCCCAATGAAATTTTGGCACTTTGCCTTTGACACAGCGGTCTATCTAATAAACCGAATGCCTTCCCGTACTGCTTCCAAAACATCCCCGTTTGAACACCTTAAGGTCAAACCAGACTTCTCCTTCTTGCGTGTCTTTGGTTGTCAATGCTATCCTCACCTACGTCCTTACAACAAACACAAAATGGATTTTCGTTCCTTACCTTGCGTCTTTCTTGGGTACAGTCCTTCCCATCATGGCTATCGTTGCCTTGACCCCATCACTAATCGTCTCTACATCGCCCGTCATGTTCGTTTTAACGAGCAACTCTTTCCGTTCACTTCTCCTCCTCCTACATCTTCTACACCCTCACAAACTTCTCCCTCTCCCTATGTCTCATCTTTCCCTATTCCAGCCCTATTCAATCCTGAAACACCAACAACCCAAACCACCAATAACCCAAACCGCACCACCACTCTCTCCCCAACAACCTACTCCCTCCGAACAGCCCACAAATGCACCATCCAGCCCTCCCGACCAGCCTACAACCACAACTCAGTCCACCTCTCCCTTCGAATATACACCCGGCGGCCCAAACAGTCCGCCACAACCCAGCCCTCAACCACCAATCCAATTAATCCACCCACTTGCACCCGGCCAGCTAATCTTCGCCAAAATCCCAAACAAAACAAATCCTACACTCACTACTCCTACATTGCCACCACCCAAACTGAACCCACTACCTTTGTTGTTGCCAATCAGAGTCCTCAATGGCAAAAAGCCATGGTTGATGAATATCAAGCCTTAATGAGAAACGGTACATGGACATTGGTACAACCTGTCTCTAATGCTAATGTGGTTGATTGTAAATGGGTATACAGGCTTAAACGGGATCAACATGGTGCTATCACTCGGTACAAGGCCCGTCTCGTGGCCAAAGGTTTTAAACAAGTTGGTGTTGATTATCATGAAACCTTCAGTCCAGTTGTCGGCCACAACGATTCGTGTGGTTCTCTCTTTGGCGGTTGCAAGAAATTGGTCTTTACGACAACTTGATGTTCAAAATGCTTTCTTGCATGGTGACCTACATGAGACAGTTTATTTGCGCCAGCCTCCTGGATTTGTTGATCCAACTAAGCCAAATCATTTGTCGCTTGCACAATCTCTGTATTGCCTGAAACAGGCACCGAGGGCTTGGTTCCAACGCTTGTCTGGAGCTCTTCACAGATTGGGCTTTAAAGGATCAAAAACCGATCCTTCCCTCTTTATTTACTCGTCTGCAGGCACTCTTCTATACATGCTTGTATATGTTGATGACATAATTTTGACAGGGAACAGTTCAATAGCCATTGATAGCATAGTCAAGAATCCGAGCAACACATTTGCAGTACAAGATATGGGTACCTTGTCTTATTTTTTGGGTATTGAAGTCATTTCCACATGATCCAATTTGATTCTATCGCAGAAAAATTACATTCTGGAACTGTTAAACAAGGCTGGTCTCTCAATCCAAACCGGTTCACTCACCTTCCTCCAGTTCAGCAAACCTGTCCCTTGGTGACAGTCCTCCTTTTGACAATCCAGTAAAATATCGGCAGGTTGTGGGGGCTTTGCAGTATCTTACTCTTACACGGCCTGACATAACTTTTACAGTCAACAAAGTCTGTCAGTTTATGCAATCACCTACCGAAAATCACTGGGCTACAGCGAAAAGAATCCTTAGATATCTACAGGGAACCTTGACTCATGGACTTCTAATTCAACAGGCATCTGGATCCACTTTACATGCCTATACAGATGCTTATCATCGGCCTCTTACAGGTTTCTCTGATGCAGATTGGGCCGGTTGTCCTGATGACCGTCGATCCACCGGGGGCTTTGCAATCTATCTCGGCCCCAATCTTGTCTCTTGGTCAGCTAAGAAACAAAGAAATGTCTCTCGGTCATCAACTGAATCTGAATACAAAGCACTAGCAAATACTGTTGTTGAACTCACCTGGCTTGAAGCCCTCTTAAGTGAACTTCACGTTCCTGTCAAATCTGCTCCTATCTTATGGTGTGACAACTTAGTAGCTACATACTTATCAGCAAATCCTATCTTCCATGCTCGTACAAAGCATGTAGAGATTGATTTTCATTTTGTCAGAGAAAAGGTTGCTCAAAAGAAACTCTCCGTCCAATTCATATCTACACATGATCAGATAGCTGATATCTTTACCAAGCCTCTACCTTCAGAAAGATTTGTGACTCTACGGGACAAGCTACAGCTCGTTTCCCGGCCTTAGCTTGAGGGGGAATATTAGACAAATATATATACTTTATTATATTAGAGGGATTAATGTGTAAATATGTTTCCTATTTATATCCTTGTAATCCTTTGTTATCATTTACAATAATACAATACAATTACCAAGATCAACTCACCACATATAATCAGCTTGAAATAAGCAATCTCAAACTACTTTTTCAAATAGTTTATTTCACCCTAAAATAAGCATTCACTTTTATTCACCAAGCACTTGAAAGTACTTATCTGTTTTTAAGCACACAACAAGCAGACAAGGTGTTTAAATAAGCAATCCCAAACACTCAAAAGCATAAATTAACTTAATTTAGACTAACCTGGCGAATAAAAAAATTATGAGAAAGGGATGGGTCAGAGACCTCAAGTAACCAGCAGCTAGTACATCAACAGATCTGTCCATTTCCTGCCATAATAATTTCAAGATCAGCAATGCACTTAAAATAAGTGAAAGGGCATCTTATCTATTTAATGCTCTTCAAATATAGCATGCTTGTCTTACCACAATCCTATAAACCTTATTCTCAGATTTAATGATTATTTTTTATTACACAAGATACATAAGGTATAAGCAGATATCAGCCTTGGAGTAAAGGAGATGGACCTCTTTAAGAATGGCACCAAGCAGATACATGTTTGTGTGCACATGGAAACGTCCGTCCTTAGTTTTTCTGCAGGGAACGACCACACATGGCTTTAGAAACAGCAATTGTGAATTTGTCATAAAGATGTAATGAATGTGAACCCCCTACAATCACTACTTCTTCTCCCTTGTGCACCATGTTCTTAACCTAGAAAAGAACAAGAGAAAACACTAATTTATTTATAAAAAAAACTGGAATTCTAGGTGTGTATCCATGGATCGGTAAAGAAAAAACTGGAGTATTGACTACTAAATAGAATCTTTTTTATCCTTTGTCACTATTTAAAAAAAACTGGAATTTCTCGAAAATGCTTCTGTTGAACCCGTCAGCTGTAGACACATAGAAATAAATAAAACTAACCTTCAATTGAGCATCTGCAGAATGTGTAGCAGACATAGGATTATTGGCCATTGAGTCACCCCAATGTGCTTGGCCAGCAGGCCGGTTGGTGTCAACATTCTTGCAGCAGCCAAAGTCTAATAAAGTTTCAAAAAGAAAAAAAAATTAATACAAACAAAACGCAATACAGGCCTTCATCAAGTTATATATCAATCAGAATACCTGAAGATTAAGATTGATGTAAGCAAGTATTATAGGTTGAGGTTCCATGTCTACTGGAACCATAGAAAGGTGGCCTTTTATTGCGGTCCCACGAAGCTTTACAAGCTCATGAAGAACTGTTTTCACCGTGTGCAAAGGCTTGTCATCAGGTCCAGCTCTATAATGGGTTCATAGTAGCAAAAAATAAGGGTAAACTATAAAACTACAAATAAGCAACTCTAAAAATTAGCAATAAGACTATCGCAAAAGTAAATGCAAACCTCTTGATTTCTTCCATCCCAAGGTCTTGCAGATTCTTTCATCTAAAAGCTAAAGTAACAGCTCTATAATCAGAGTGTCAAGTGTTCTCTGGTTGACAGCATGAGCAAGCCTTTTTATTTTGAAATGTCAGCAAACAAAGAGAAAGTCTTGCAACATAAGATATTCTACTTAAAAATGGTTATAATTTAAGTTGATTTGTAAGTTACATGTGACTATGTGAGTGGATACCACATGTACAGAGGTAGGACTTAACTGTTTTTTAAGTGAATCTAAAGAGAGTCTTTTGGAACAAAAAAAGATAAAAAAATGCCTCATCAATCAAATCATACCTTCACAACCACCAACAGGTAAAAAAATATATACTTTTCAATAAAACAAAAAAAAACCTTGCATGACAGAATCAACCAAAAATATCGTTTAAAGACTTCACTGCATTTTTTAAGAAAATATTTAGAGTTATTTTATGATAATCCATATTTTATATCATAAATATAGCCTAACTCAAAAATATAACTGAAGATGGACATAGATCAGTAAAACCTTGTAAACCAGCAACTCTAGATATTATCAATTTACTGGCCATCTATAGTTGATTTTAACTTAACCTTCTAACATATAGAACCAAACAACAAATAGCAAGATATAACGTACCAAACAAGTGAATACCTCAGAAATATAATGTGCGGATAACCAGTCTATAAATTAAATGAAAGGATGTAGGGAAAGAAGTTAAAGAATGATATAAGACGCTCCTCCATTTCCTCTTTAGATCGCTTCTTGTTTTTGCTTGTTGGAATCTGAAGTTAAATCAAAACAAGGTTATAGCATCAAATATTTTAATTTTGACAACAAAAACTATGCCTTTTAAACAATCAGCTAGAACTTGCAACAAATAGTAGATGATCTGATAGATGTATAGAACTCGTCCAACACAATAAAATTGTACTAAATTTCAAGTACTCTCTCATTTTCTTCATCATCCATCTGGAACAAACTCCATGTATACCAAAAATGCATATGCTCGGAAAAACAACAAAACAGTTGAAGATTATTTGAAAACCAAGCACATTATACTGACCCCAATCTTATTTATGTATAAACCCGTAAGTCCTATCCATAATTGATAGATAATCAATTAAGAAAAATTAAGGTGCAATTGTGCAAAAGCTTCTAAAGACTGCGGACAAATTAAGGTGCAATTGTACAAAACAGAAATTCATAGAACATTGTATAAATCAGATCAGGCTTAAGAGCAAAACACTAAGAAACCCTAACCTCACATGTCGAATCAATGGAAAAGAAATCCAAGGAAACAAAAACAAATTCACTTACAATGGAGTGAAACTGTGTATACATAACCACGAACTAGCTATGGAACTAAACCCTAATTGGTAATTCAAGTTAACTACATGATATATATATATATATATATATATATATATATATATATATGTATATATATATATATATTATGATATCATCAAATAGATTACAAGGAAGTAAACTGAAATCGAGAGAATACCAGAGTTAGACGACGGGATCGGATGAGATAGACGGACGGCGTGAGGCTACGATGTCCTTGAATCCCGTAGATGAGGGTAAGAAACGAGGTTTACCGTAGTAAATGGCGGATTTTTAAAACTTTGAGTTGAGGATGATTAGCTCTGCGGTGGCACCGGCGGCGAAGGCGCCGTCGGTGAAACAGGTTACGTCGGGACAGCGAAGAAGGAAGGCAATGATCGGGTTGCGTAACCTAAATGAATAGCAGCGTGAGGTATTGATCTTAATGAAATAGGAGTGAATCCACGACCTAAATAAAAAGTCCCCCCAAAACTTTTGCGACCGGTACACCGTGGCAAATGCTAATTTTGTAAAGCGGTGGCAAATCGGTAGCTAATTTTACGACCGAGTAAATTTTTGGTCGCAAATACTCAATTTTCTAGTAGTGATAGTCATTTCAAATTATGTCTCTCTCCATATCAGATCGTTTTCTAATACCTCCAATGGTAGTCACCACACCAACTGCCTCCATCCCTGCAAATCAAACTTTAACATGAACCCGAATAATAATTTCAACGTCTTCCCATTTCAGTAGCTGTTAAATTAAGGTTTGATAATTCGATCCAGTGAACTGAAATACGAATATCTTTCTTATCTTCTGACATGAAACACAGAAGAAAACAGGTGTGGAGATTAAGAGAAAGGATGAAACCTCAGGGCCACCAAGCTCATAAACCCTAATGGCGTTAACCATTCTTCAGTTATGATGCAGAAGACGATCTTTAGCGATTGAACTAAATCGGGTCATGCTCGGGTAAATGGTCAAGCATGATAATAGGTACCTGACATTTAGGTATTTGAACTTGAAGGTATTTCTTTTTCAAATAAATATTGGACACAAATAATTTCTTAGCTTTATTTTTTCATCAGATGTGAACCCCCTGATGCGATGATGAGAGAGAGAGCAGCTTAAAACTCGTTCATTGTTCTTGGTCGACTTGATGCGAACCCAAATTGACTTGATAAAAGGAGTTGATGCGAACCCAAATCAACTTGAAAACATGATGCAAACCCGAATAGAACCCGAATCGACTTGATACGAACCCAAATCTCTAACGAATTTGTTCTTCTTCGTTGTTCTTGGTCAACTTGATGCGAACACAAAAACGGTTCATCTGATGCGAACCCAAATCGATACTTCTTGTTCATCTACGATCTCCAAAACGAGTTCCGATAGGACTTGTTGCATTTGGATTTCGTGCTCTAGACCAGCTTCTAGATCTCATATGCCATGGAATTTTTGAAAGAGGGGTTTTGAAAAAGGGTTTTGGGTTTGATCGTAGATACGGAGAGAGACATAATTTGAAATGACTATTTTATCCTCGTACCCCATTATGAGAGGGGTACGTGATAGGATTTAAAAATATGTCATATCATTTTTATCCTTTTTAACTCTTTCTAACCTTAAGAGCAGAGTGTAGAACTAATAAGTCTTTAAATTTTTTTATTATTTTATTAAAACAAATAAAAAATCACATTTCATTAAATAAAAAAAACAATACATATTAAAAACCTAAAATTTAAAAATAATAAAAAGAAAAAAAAAAGATTATAATTTAGTATTTATTATCAAATTTTAAAAGTTAAGAAGCTTTGGTTGTATAGTTAAAATATTTTGTATGTGTTTTTATTTTTAGTTGTAAATTTTTAATTTTAATATATTATAATATAATTTACTAGTTGAAAAGCATCTCAATGCTTTGCAATAGTTATCCCAAACATATTTGAGTTCTCGCTAAACCCGTGAGAGAAAGCCCTCGTCAAACCTGTGGGACTTACGGCAGTGTAGCCCGTGAAACCCGCGCTACTCGTGAGGAACCCGTACCATCACTCTGTCCACCCTGAGTGTTTCAAATTTGCATAGGAGACAAATAAACCGATGTATTAATTAAATGAAATAAGAGTCTCTTCATACAAAAAAAAGGTTGTAAAATGTTTAGATTTTAGTGTATTTGAAGAAAACAATATTCTTTTCATAATTAAAAAAGTTTATCGTAAAATAAATGTATGAACTTCTCTAAGATTTATACAAAAGCTTTAAAACATAAATTTACATGGTAAATAAATCTGTGAAATATATTGAAAGAAAATCATTAAAATAGTCACTTTCTTGGATATATATACCTATATAAATGTGCACAGAACATTTACATTCATAGCCATTATATGCATGAATCCCTAGTCGGTTTTAGCCAACGTGAAAGTAGCCTACTTGTTAAAGGCCCTTGCCTCTTAGATTGAGGGTTCTGGGTTCAAATCCAGGCATTGAGTGAATTACTTGGTATAATTTAGAAGTCGGTTTTAGCCAACGTGGAAGTATATTTGCCGTTAAAAAAAGTATTTAACTTTATTCCAATCAATTCTGGCTAAAATTATTGAATTACCATTGAGTATTTAACTTTATTTCTAATAAGTTCTGACTAAAATTCCATGTAATACACGAATAACCACTTGCATATCAACTTTTGCTTTCTTATCAGCAACATAACATACGTTGAGCTCAGAAAACACAATGCATGCCCGACAAAGACTTTCATTTTCACGTATCGCTATTTAATAATAATCTTGAGTTTTCAATCTAATACATTATAATACATCTAAAGAAATAAAAAGAGCTATGATTATGCATCTAATTAACACTTGTATTTTTAAAACTCAATAAGTTATATTGTTACGAAAATGTTCCCGGATTTTCCAAAATGCTCACGTTAGGTGACTTTCTATTAAGTTTTTAAATTATATAAAATTTTCACACTTTCAAAACATATTGTTAATGTTAATGTTCTAAATATGACACATAGATAAACACTCATAAGATATCATACGCACATAAATACAAGAACACAGTAACATGCAAACCCCTCTTAAAGTACGTCGATCTAGACCGCTAAGACAAATCTAAGCTACATCTACACCCTCCGCTAAAAGTATTTAACCTTAATCCTATGTCTCCAAAGACTCCTATTCTGGATCATGTCCTCTTACTGCGAAAGGACCCTAAATACCTAAATCTAAGCTACATCTACAAATATAGTAACATGTGTCCCCAGCATTTTGTACAAAGGACCCTAAATACTTAAACTTAGTTGACTGTGGAACCTCTTGGCCTTCAATGGTGATATGTGTATCATCATTGTCGCCTGCACCACTGAAGTCATAGTAAAAGGTTCTCAGTCTTAGAGCAACTAATCCTTAAGCCTTCGCCCTCTAGGTTCAGTCGCCACTCCTCTAGCCCCGCATTCAGGCTATGTTTACTCTCCGCAAGTAGTACAATCCACAAAAAGCATGCACCACGGAACATTCATGAATCTAATTTAACACCACTTTAACTATTGAATGTTTTTATGATTGAATGCTTACAATACATGGCCTATATGACGATGTGTGTTAAGTGACAGATTGTCTCCAATGTGTTTACATGCTTATATGAGTTACGGTTGTCTTCGTGAAACGATACAAATGTCTGGCTACTCTATGTCGACCGTAAGAATGCCTAGCTATTTTATGTAGAAAGTAAGTATGTCTGGCTACTTTATGGGGACAGTAAGAATGCCTGGCTACTTTATGTAGACAATAATAACATCTTGTTACTTTATGTAGACGGTAAGAATTTCCGGTTGTCTTTGTGACAAACAGTAAGGAATGAGATGGTCATCTTTGATATGCAAAGTTATTTGTTATGATGTAGGTTTAACGAGGCTATGAATGAAATATGACAATGTGATATGATGACGTTACTATTGATATGTTTATACGTTTAAACTAAAACTCACTCAGCGAAACTGACTTTTTATTATTCACTTTAGGTTAAAGAGTACCCTAGCTGGGATGCTTAGGAAGGATGCTTGACTCGGTTGTGAAGGCTACCAGACCCGAAGACTGACATCTCGTTACCATGTTTTTTAATTTATGACAATGGTTATGTTGTTTTAATCCGAAATACCTATGTTTGTAATGAATGATGTTTCGACAGCAAAGTTTTATATTATTCCAATATTATTATTATTATTAACTCTATTTAAAGAGCATGGGAAGGAATAGTAAGAGTATAAGTTATCAGGCATTGTGTACAACTGGTTTATGCATTGTGTTTGTTAAAGGTCTTGGGTACGCCACGTCTCCTGCCTTCCCACCGCTTTTCAGATTCTTTCTTCTGATTTACACCACGTTTAGAAACATGAGAGAGAGTGGATCAGTGATCATCATTCAGGTTTGATTTCCATCAATTGTGTGTTTGCGTATTTAGATTCTCATATTTTTTGATCGTTTCTGGGTAGGGTTAACAATGGAAGGGGGAGTTGTTGTTGGTGGTGGTGCACTTTGCTTCATCGGAACAAGGCTACGGTTCAGGGTGGTAGTGGTTACATTCTGAACAGGTATGTGGCCATTATCTTCCATTTCCACCGGCACTCTGATCTGCTTCTTAATGGTTTCGATTGTTGTGTTTTGTTAATTAGGGCTTCCAATTGCAGACTGAAACTACAAATTGATGTTCAGAATTTACGCAACGCACACAAAACACAGACTAATCGGTGGAAATTAGGCTTTTGTGGCGGTGGTAGTTATGAAGGTGACCAGTAGCCACTCTGATCTGCTTCTTAACGGTTTCGATTGAAGTTAAGTTCAATTGTTGTAGGCTTGAATTAGAAAGTTGTAGGTGTTCTTTGGTGGCAAAACAGAAGCAGGAATAACAACTCTAAGACCCATCGTTATATGAATTTATGAAGATTGTAATATTTTTTAAAGTTGAGTTCTAATGTGTTTTGAGTTTTATAGGATTTAACATTGTGTTACTATTATATAAATTATTTTTTTCTTGAATGTTTAGGATGTGTATAATTCGTTATTGATTTTAAAAAGAATTCCACCTTTGATATGATTTCCACCTCACCGCACGTGTGGTTAGGGGTGTTCAATGAAGAGACCAAAAACCAAAAAATTCACCGCCGTAACGCGCGGTGGGGATAAAACTAGTTTGAATTAAATTGTGAATGAGTAAATCCAACCATGATTGAGGCATTTCATGAACCCCAACTAATATACTTTGTCTAATAAAGATTAATAGTTTACATACAAAATAAAAATTGATGAAACGAGTACAAAATTTGGTACTAGTCGATTTTAATGTTCCCAACCAACATACAATGCATTTATATTGTTTACATTGTACGTGTAACGATAACAAAAGTATTATAGAAAATTAGATACCGACAAAGTTATAAAAATAGAGTATTTTTAACTTTTCTTAATGAAAATAGAGTATTTTTATCTTTTCTTAATGATAAATGCTTACATATATTTTAATTATGTTGACAATTGAACTTGTAATCTTTTGGTGGGTGAATATCTTTGATAACGAAGCTAAAGGATTTTGACGTGAAATTGAGGAAATTCAAACAAATATACTGTTAAAAACTCTTTTTTATTATTTTACTAGGTTAGAATCCCGTGTATTACACGAGATTGTATATTAAAAAAGATAAAACTTATAAATTTGTAAATACGTCATAACTTGTCAAACTAATATGATCGTCTCGAGATATATCAAATGAAAATGTGTGTGTATATAACAAATTAGTTATATTTTAATTTCCTGTTATGTATTCTAATTTAATATAATTAGTATTCTTCCTTAATAATATATTTATAATATCATTATTATTTAATAAGATATATGTGCATTTATTAGGAGAGAGAGGCGAGAAAATCAATGTGATGAGGCATAAAGAAATGACAAGTAATGTGAGGAGGCATAAAGAAATGACAAGTGTCCACCTTAAACCTTTATTTATTAGTATAGATTAATTTGCTAATCATTTATTTTCTTTTTATTTGCATTTTTGGCTTCTCCAAGTGTTGCTTAATATCATTGAGGTTGGCCCTTGGTCCCCTTGATCGAATGCCATCTTCTAAGTTATCTATGGCCTGTGCTCACTTCAAGTAAATAAAGAAAAGGGAATTTTCTCTCAAACGGCTCTCTGCTTCCGATCACCATTGGTTTAGGGTTTCCTCCTCCATGGATTATGTCAAAGTCTCAAAGAAGGAAGGTTGCCCCTGATTGATTTTAAGTATCTCCAGCTGTCCCTGCGTGGATTACGGTTTCTCCCTATAAGAGCCGATGCCTTCTTCTACAAACACGAAGAACAATTCTTTATTTAGGGTTTTTAACCTTTTCTATTTTTGTCTCTATTTCTATGTATTTGTATTAATTTTAAGTAATAAAATCGTTTGAGTATCAATTTTTGAGATATACTCTAGCATTGACTTTGTTGGTGTAGCATTAAGGAAGTTCAAACAAATATAATTTATATTGAGTTTATCGTTTTTACTATTTTATTAATATCAATAACTTTTTTCTGACTAATTAAATTATAATGTTGTTTTTAAATGGAGCTAATGTTACTGTAATCTTTTAAATGTTTATAAGATTTCTATATGTATTTTTTTTAATGGTTACTCACACATTTATATACTTCTACTTTTTAAACTAGATAAATTCCTAATCTATCTTATGTTAGAATTTGAACTCTGCTCTTCTCCAACAAACCCTTGACTTTTACCACTAGACTATCAAACTAAATAGTATTTTTATATGTATTTCTCATTGGGTTGAATGCATTGTCATATTCTGTCATTCGCACCCGATAAGATCATTAACATTGAGAGAATAAATCTAGAACAGAATCATGGCATCATTAATTCTTTCGGACTGATTATTTTATTTATAATTATATCTTCATTTAATAAGATAGATGATTACAATAAAATAGTCGGTAAATGGGCAACAAGCATGCACCACAACCCCCTCCTAATTTATTTGATTTAATTGTTCGGTTCATAGGACAAAGATGTCGATGTGACATCACATGGACGACATAGACTATTCTCCACTCAATAATACAACCTCTGGAAGCTTAACGTCAACAAAAATCACATAATATCATAAGCAACGCAGGACCTTATGAACAGCTTCACAACAACGTACCCGAAGCCTACCCTCACGAACCACACCAAAAATATCTCCTCTCCACGGATGTCTGCAACTTTCTCTCCCCCCCTGTGTCACAGAAGATGCCTTCTTCTCCCATGGATGGTCTGTGGCTACGGAACCGACCCGCGAAATACTAAACAGGTCCGGTTCTCGGTTCCTCATATGGTCATTAAATCGAATGCTCAGCCCTACCGGGAAACAAATCTAAAAGTTTTAGAAGGTCCAAGTTAGAGACTAAATGCGTTACAACGTGCAAACCACAGGGACATATATGTACTTTTGACAAAGTTTGAGGACTAAATGCGTTACAAAGTGCAAACCCCGTGGACCATACGTGTATTTATGGAAAACTAGGGACTAAATCCAAAATTTTGCTAATGCACAGGGTTCATCCGTGTACATTACTCTAAAATAAAAAATAAATCATTTATTTATAGTATTAGATTTAAAGAATAAATATATATTACGAAATAAAAAAAATGTGTTTAACGAATATATAAAACCATGATCCAACAAAAACTATTACATAATCCCTATTCTAATAAAAAACTAAATAGTTTTGTCACTTGACATCACCACATTTAATCTTACAAATTTTTCCCCCTAAAACCACATTTATATCCTTCATTTAATATTAATATTTAACAAATCAATTAATCATTATTAAAACTAGCTAACATTTTTTTAAAATGATGATGCTTTTTTTTCAAAAAATATGTTTATAAGTTTCAATTCTAATTTATTAGTTTTAATTTTTTCGTATTTAAGTTTGGAATTTTAAATTTAATTGTGTCGAAATATTAAGGAGTGAAATTTTTAAAATTTGGAGTTTTAAATTTTGAATTTAAAAGACGATATATTGTTGAAAATTAAATTGTATTTCTATCTTTATTATTATTATTATTATTTAATAAGAGATTTAGTATTAAAAGTTTAGCGAGATTTTCCGCAAACAAGTACAAATAGTATCCACCAATCAGAGTATTTTGATGAAAGTTTATAATCTCTTGATTTTCTAAATGGACTTACACTATCAGGTTTATCAAACCATAAATTAGTTTTAAATGTCTGTGTTCTAGTTATGCTATTTAGAAATATTGATGAAAAAATGGTTTAGATAATGTGACAAGACTTCATGTCAAATCACTAGGTAATCGCATTATAGAAGCGAAGATTATGTTTGAAAGCAACATTGACCATCACAATTTTATCCCTATAATTGGGTTAACATATTCAGACGGGATAATTTCATCAAAACTTCAAGTAAGAAAATATACAATTGTTGTATGTTTTGCAACGACCATGAATAAAAGTTTAGGTTAACCACTTTCAAATGTTGGTTTGACTGAAATATCTAGTGTTTATTCTTGATTAGCTGTATGTTGTATTATTAAGAGTTAAATGTAAATATGGACTCAAGCTATTAATCTTTGGTAAACATGAAAAAGTTACCAATATCACGTTAAATGTAACATACAATTAAGTATTTTCAAATTTGTAATGTTTCATGTTAAATACTATTTATGTTAGAATTTGAACTCTGCTCTTCTCCAACAAACCCTTGACTTATACCACTAGACTACCAAACCAAATAGTATTTTTATATGTATTTCTCATTGGGTTGAATGCATTGTCATATTCTGTCATTCGCACCCGATAAGTTCATTAACATTGAGAGAATAAATCTAGAACAGAATCATGGCATCATTAATTCTTTCGGACTGATTATTTTATTTATAATTATATCTTCATTTAATAAGATAGATGTAACATCCCAAAATAAATAGAAACCCAAATAAAGGAAACAAAGTGGGCTTGGCCAAAGTTTCGGCCCATGGGCCCGAAAAATGACAGGGAGCCTTCATAGCAGCAGCCATCAGCCTCTCCCTCATTCACCACACTTGTCACGCAAGTTTCTAGTGAGAGAAAGAGAGAGTGAGAGTTTGGGTCTAGAGAGAGAAAGCTCGGGATCAAGCTCAAAGTCTCGAGGATTGTTGCTCAACATCTCTGGAGCATAAAGAAACGAGAAGGAAGCTGTAACAGGTAATTATTATGCCTAAATCTGAGTTTTTGTAACTTTCGGGTTTCGGGTTAATAATCGAGTAAAGGTTTAGATTTTTACGTGTGAAACTGGAAACAAACCACGGGTTTGGGTTCATGGGGGAAAATGGAACATTTCGAACGTAAAAAGTTCAAAGCTTGATCGATTAGAACAAAGGGACCAGATCTAGGGTTCTGTTTGGGGAAGGAGACTGCACAGTCGAAACTACTAGTTTCGATATGGACGCATCTATCGAAACTACCTAGTTTCGACAGGGGCAGACCCATCGAAACTACCATAGTTTCAATATAGACCCAAGACCTTAACTAAGAATTTATATAAGTCATACGACTCGAAACTACTTAGTTTCGATAAGAAGCAGTGACTCGAAACTACTTAGTTTCGATAAGAAGCAGTGACTCGAAACTACTTAGTTTCGATAAGAAGCCAGGGCTCGAAACTACATAGTTTCGATAAGGAGCCAGGACTCGAAACTACCTAGTTTCGATAATGAAACCATGACCCGAAACATCTGAGTCAAGCCTAGTAATGTCTAAGTGTCCCCTAGGAACACAGCCTTACGCCTATGACTTGATTATACAGATTGTGGGTGACCATAGTGACATTCAGGAACCGGCTAGGTGTAAACAGAAACGATTCATCTGGTGAGTTTTTATTGCCCTTTTTCCTAATGGTTTTGGGCTGGCATGCATACTGGTATAGTATTTTATAAAAATGTTATTTTTATAAAATGAAAGGCAAAGTATAGTATTTTATAAAAATGTTATTTTTATAAAATGAAAGGCAAAGTATAGTATTTTATAAAAATGTTATTTTTATAAAATGAAAGGCAAAGTATAGTATTTTATAAAAATGTTATTTTTATAAAATGAAAGATAAAGAACAGAAGAGCATAGTATTATCTTTTAAACAAGTTTTTGAAAGATAACAATGAGCTAAAGAAAGAACGATAAAGGAGCCGTACTTCGGTACAGCTCAACAGTGACAGTGACAGTGACAAATACCATGTTATATGCTTATGTGTTAATATGTGTTATTTGTCTATATGAAAGTTATGTGATTGCATTTCTATTTGTGTAATAGTGTAATTGCATTGCATAATAGTTGCATAGTAGAAAGTCCTGCAGGCATGCTAAAGTAGAAGTCTCACCCTGAGGTGTGAGCAATGCTAAAGGAGTCTTACACTTCGGCGTAAGCAATGCTAAAGGAGTCTTACACTTCGGTGTAAGCGATGCTAAAGGAGTCTTCACTTCGGTGTAAGCGAGAAAGTCTCACCCTGAGGTGTGAGCAATGCTAAAGGAGTCTTGCACTAACGTGCAAGCGAGAAAGAAAGTCCCACCCTGAGGTGTGGGCAGCGCTAAAGTAAAAGTCTTACCCTGAGGTGTAAGCAAGATAGGGATCTGGTCCTCGGACCACGATCCATACGTGATAGTTAAAGTATGATAAAGTCACTTGTCAAGTATAAGTGAAATGATAGACAGAGTACAGTGGGACACCCTAACGGGTTTCCTTAAAGATAAAGTTTTAATGACAGATAGTAACGTAACAGATTTATAATTGTAACGTTGTAAAGTTTTAAAGTAATAGTTAAAAGTTTATTTCAAAGAAAGTGAAAGTAAAGCTTAGTTTAATTTAATAAAACTAAGCTACCAAAGATAAAGTTTACAGTTTAAAGTAAAGAGAGAACTCACCAGCGTTAGCTGACTTTTAGTATGCATGACAGGTAAAAAGGGTAAAGCTAAAGAAAGATAAAAGAGCCATGTGGGCTGGATAGCATGGACATCGGGCTGCGGTATTGAAGACTGACATTTCCAATCCTGATAGTTCATGTTATAGACAATATTTCATGTTATAGTTTGATGAATGATTTGAATTAAAGACTTCCGCTGTAATAGATTCTGATTTCCGGTTTAAGAACTATGTTTGTTATGTTGTGTGCCAACTATGAGATGTACCCGTTTTGGGGCGTTTCAAGTTGGTATCAGAGCCATAGTTTGAGAGATTCAGACATTTGCGATAATGTCTGAACTTAAACTGAGAATGGGACAAAGCAAAGGAAGGGAAGGAATGTCAGTCGGAGCAGCCCGTCCATGGAAAGATAGTAGACAGAAGGTAGTCAATGTCCTTACATAGAACATAGACAATAACGCCTTAGTACAGATAGCAGAAAGTAGATGCTTTAGCATAAATAGTACATGCCTTAGCACAGACAGTAGACAGTAGATAGTACGTGCCTTATAGTAGAAACTCTGAACTTGGATGCAAATGTTACTCGGAAAGGAAATGTTCAGAACCCGAGTAGTAAAGTAAATTAGTAATTTCATACCGGTCTCTGTAATTAGTAATTTACAGTACTCGAGGTGTTCTAAATTGTTACCTATCTTGATAACACGAGCTATCTTTGTTCACAGTAGACACTAAATGGCTAGAGCAAAGAGAGGAGGTCGCACTGGGGGTCGTACTGGTCGTCGAGGCCGACCTCCAGGTAACCGGAACCGTCCTGAAGAAAGTGAGCACTCCCGCAACGAAGCTGAATCGGTGCATGTGGAGCATAATGATAGTGGGAACCATGTGTCGGCTCCTAACGATGCCCCTAATGAGGCGCTTGAGTTGGAACCGATTGTGAAAGAAGCTATAGCGGCAGAGGTTACTTCAATCTTGAAGAAAGTTCTACCGGAAGCATTGGGCGAGGCCCTTAAAGAGTTTAATATAGGGAAGAAAGAAACGAAAGAGGAAAGCAGCAAGAGACTTGAAGTCACTGACAGTGATGATTCTGATTATGAAATGGCAACCCGGGGTTGCAACTATAAGTCCTTTCGGGGGTGTGACCCGCCGAAGTATGATGGACGGAAAGATGCTGTTGCCACTTTTGAGTGGATAGAGAGAATGAATGGGGTGATCAACATT
Organism: Smallanthus sonchifolius; assembly: GCA_023525975.1. NCBI lineage: Eukaryota > Viridiplantae > Streptophyta > Magnoliopsida > Asterales > Asteraceae > Smallanthus > Smallanthus sonchifolius. Next base: position 5,137,530 of record CM042041.1, read on the forward strand.
AGTGAGTGCCGTGATGATCAAGCGGTCAAGTTTGCCGCTCACTCATTCACTAATGAGGCATTAAGCTGGTGGAGATCGATCGAAAGAATCAAGTCTTCTGCTGAGATGAAAAAGATGAAATGGGACGACATGAAAAAGCTGCTAATCACTAAGTTCTGCCCGCAGAACGAGATTGACAGAGTTGAGAGGGAATTTCTGGGGCTCTGTGCTGGTAGTATGACTCATCGCCAGTATACCTCCAAATATCAAGAGTTGGCTCAGCTGGTTCCACATCTGGTGGACACTGAGGAAAAGAGGATTAAGTACTACATCAAGGGACTACCACAGAAAGTCCGTGTGCACGTGAAAGCTAATGCTCCCACGAGTTTTGAATCTGTGGTATCACTTGCTGGAATAGTTTATGATGACTTCGAATCCGCAGACCCACTGCCTACTGAGAAGAAAGTGACCAATGCCGTTAAACGGCCAGCTAAAGAGTGGGCGGGGCCGGAGACGAAGAAACTGAGGATTGAAGATGGGGTTGAATGTGCTAAGTGTGGCAGGAAGCACTCGGGCGAGTGCCGAGTTGGGTTAAATATGTGCTATAGGTGCGGAAAGACCGGACACTACTCTCGAGAGTGTCCCGGGGCACAGTCTTGTTATAACTGCGGGATACCTGGCCACATGGCCAAAGACTGTCGGAAACCCAAGGCTACTGGCACCGAGAAGGGTAAAGAACCTGAGAAGCCGAAGGCAAGGACCCGGGCGTATGCACTGACACAGGAGGAGGCTAGGGGAGACCCAGATGTTGTGTCAGGTACGTTCATCCTTGACCACACTTATGTTTCAGTATTATTTGATTCGGGTGCCAGTAGGAGTTTTATATCATCTTCTAAGTGTAAAAGAATGAAATGCAAAGTTACTAGAGTAGAGCAGGCCTTTAATGTGGAAACCGCAGTGGGCAAGACCACGATAGTAAGTGAATTGGTAGATAATTGCACGATAAAGATTCATGGCCATAGATTCCCAGTTAGGTTGTATGTTATGACCTTGGGAGGATTCGATATAGTTTTGGGTATGGATTGGTTAGCTGCCAACGAAGCCCGAATAATATGTAGACGAAAGATAGTTCAGCTCAAAGCTCCAGACGGTGGTGAGGTTTTGGTGTACGGGGATCGCGACGGTTCACTAACGAACGTCATATCAATGATAAAGGCAGAGAAGTATATAGGGCGCGGATGCGAGGCCTACCTGGCCTATGTGATAGACAATGATGTAAAGGTGAGAGAGTTAAAAGACGTACCAGTGGTATGTAATTTTCCGGGGGTGTTTCCTGAGGAGTTGCCTGGGTTACCACCTGACCGGGAGACAGAATTCCAGATAGACTTAGTGCCAGGTGCCCAGCCCGTGGCTAAAGCACCGTACCGACTTGCACCTCTGGAGATGAAAGAGCTGATGGTACAGTTGGAAGAACTTTTGGATAGAGGATTTATCAGACCAAGCATTTCTCCATGGGGTGCTCCGGTTCTGTTCGTAAAGAAGAAAGATGGTGCCATGAGAATGTGCATCGACTACAGAGAGTTGAACAAGCGTACAGTAAAGAACAAATATCCGCTACCAAGGATCGATGATCTGTTCGACCAACTACAGGGCGCCAGATGGTTCTCCAAGATCGATCTGCGGTCGGGATATCATCAGTTAAAGGTAAGAGAAGAGGACATACCTAAGACAGCGTTTCGCACGCGTTATGGGCATTACGAGTTTCGCGTGATGTCTTTCGGCTTGACGAACGCTCCGGCAGCATTCATGAGTATGATGAACCAGGTGTGTAGACCGATGCTAGATAGGTCGGTGATAGTGTTTATAGACGACATACTCATTTATTCGAAAAGTGAAGGTGATCATGCTTGTCATCTTCGAGAAGTACTAGAGACGCTACAAAAAAGAAAAGTTGTATGCCAAGTTCTCCAAATGCGCGTTCTGGCTTAAGGAAGTCCAATTCTTAGGTCACGTTATCAACGCAGACGGCATTATGGTTGACCCGGCTAAGATAGAGGCAGTACAGGAATGGGAAACCCCGAAGACGCCAACCGAGATTCGGAGTTTTCTGGGATTGGCAGGTTACTATCGAAGGTTCATTCAGGACTTCTCGAGAATAGCTTCGCCACTGACAAAGTTGACACGTAAAGAAGTAAAGTACGAATGGGGTCAGGCTCAGTCCAAAGCATTTGAAGAGTTAAAGAAGAAGTTGACCCAAGCCCCAGTGTTAGCACTACCCGACGGTAACGAGGACCTGGTGGTATATTCTGACGCATCGGGACAAGGGTTAGGGTGTGTTTTGATGCAGAGGGGAAAGGTGATCGCGTATGCGTCACGACAGCTAAAGATCCACGAAATTAACTACCCGACTCACGATTTGGAGCTCGCGGCAGTTGTTTTTGCGTTAAAGATTTGGAGGCATTACCTCTACGGGGTGAAATGCACGATTTATTCGGATCACAAGAGCTTGAAGTATTTCTTCGAACAGAAAGACCTGAATATGCGGCAAAGGCGGTGGTTAGAATTGCTGACTGTGAGATCCTATACCACCCGGGAAAGGCGAATGTGGTCGCTGATGCCCTAAGTCGTAAGGAGAATCATTCTCCTATTAGGGTAAAAGCGTACCAGTTAGTGATAACCCCAGATTTTATGACAGAGCTAGAAGCAGCACAGAAGGAAGCACTAAAGGAAGAGAACATAAAGAAAGAAAGAATGGTCGGTCAACAGACAAAGTTAGAATTAAACACTCATGGAGTGAGGACCAGGTGTGGTCGCATGTGGGTACCGAAGGGCGGAGAGTTTAGGGCCAAAGTACTTGACGAGGCCCATAAGTCTCGATATTCCATCCACCCAGGAACCACGAAAATGTACCAGGATTTGAAGAAAGAGTATTGGTGGCCTAACATGAAGAATGATGTGACCGGATATGTAAGCAAGTGTCTGACTTGCTCACAAGTTAAAGCAGAGCATCAGAAACCGTACGGGAAGATCCAGCCTCTGGAAATACCCGAATGGAAGTGGGAGCGTATCACCATGGACTTTATTACAAAGCTGCCCCGCACAGCAAAAGGCCATGATACGATTTGGGTTATAGTGGATCGTCTGACAAAGAGTGCACATTTCTTGCCAATTCGCGAAACGTATTCATCTGAGAAGTTGGCAGAAGTATTTATCAATGAAATTGTCTCTCGACATGGCGTACCGTTATCAATTGTATCTGACCGGGACACCCGATTTACATCGAGGTTCTGGAAAAGATTTCACGAGTCAATGGGTACAAGACTGAACATCAGCACGGCTTATCATCCACAGACGGATGGTCAATCAGAAAGGACCATCCAGACGTTAGAGGATATGCTCCGCGCATGCATTATAGACTTCGGTGGCAGTTGGGATAGTCACCTACCGTTGGCAGAATTCTCCTACAACAACAGTCACCACACCACGATTGGTATGCCGCCCTACGAAATGTTGTATGGTAGAAGATGCCGAACCCCGGTCTGTTGGGGCGAGGTAGGACAGAAAGAGTTGGGGAGTTTAGAGGTAGTCACAACAACCTCTGAAAAGATTGACCAGATCAAGGCCAGAATGAAAGCTGCACAGGACCGTCAAAAGTCCTACGCGGATAAAAGGCGAAGACCAATCGAATTCAAGGTCGGGGATCAAGTACTATTGAAAGTATCTCCCTGGAAGGGGATCATACGATTCAGAAAGAGAGGGAAGTTAAGCCCAAGATTCGTCGGGCCTTTCAAAATACTAGCACGGGTTGGTGAAGTCGCTTACCGGTTAGAATTACCTGATGAGCTGAGTGGAATTCACCCAACCTTCCACGTGTCGCACTTGCGCAAGTGCCTGGCCGACGAATCGGCACACGTGACACTTGACGACATCGAGATAGATAATAGCCTCAATTACATCGAGGAACCCGTCGCCATATTAGACAGGAAAGAAAAGCGGTTACGGAATAAAGTGATACAGTTAGTCAAAGTACAATGGAAGCATCGTAAAGGTTCGGAAGCTACATGGGAAACCGAGACAGAAATGAAAGAGTCGTACCCGCACCTGTTTGACTTATAACAAGTTTCGAGGACGAAACCTTTCGTAAGAGGGGTAGACTTGTAACATCCCAAAATAAATAGAAACCCAAATAAAGGAAACAAAGTGGGCTTGGCCAAAGTTTCGGCCCATGGGCCCGAAAAATGACAGGGAGCCTTCATAGCAGCAGCCATCAGCCTCTCCCTCATTCACCACACTTGTCACGCAAGTTTCTAGTGAGAGAAAGAGAGAGTGAGAGTTTGGGTCTAGAGAGAGAAAGCTCGGGATCAAGCTCAAAGTCTCGAGGATTGTTGCTCAACATCTCTGGAGCATAAAGAAACGAGAAGGAAGCTGTAACAGGTAATTATTATGCCTAAATCTGAGTTTTTGTAACTTTCGGGTTTCGGGTTAATAATCGAGTAAAGGTTTAGATTTTTACGTGTGAAACTGGAAACAAACCACGGGTTTGGGTTCATGGGGGAAAATGGAACATTTCGAACGTAAAAAGTTCAAAGCTTGATCGATTAGAACAAAGGGACCAGATCTAGGGTTCTGTTTGGGGAAGGAGACTGCACAGTCGAAACTACTAGTTTCGATATGGACGCATCTATCGAAACTACCTAGTTTCGACAGGGGCAGACCCATCGAAACTACCATAGTTTCAATATAGACCCAAGACCTTAACTAAGAATTTATATAAGTCATACGACTCGAAACTACTTAGTTTCGATAAGAAGCAGTGACTCGAAACTACTTAGTTTCGATAAGAAGCAGTGACTCGAAACTACTTAGTTTCGATAAGAAGCCAGGGCTCGAAACTACATAGTTTCGATAAGGAGCCAGGACTCGAAACTACCTAGTTTCGATAATGAAACCATGACCCGAAACATCTGAGTCAAGCCTAGTAATGTCTAAGTGTCCCCTAGGAACACAGCCTTACGCCTATGACTTGATTATACAGATTGTGGGTGACCATAGTGACATTCAGGAACCGGCTAGGTGTAAACAGAAACGATTCATCTGGTGAGTTTTTATTGCCCTTTTTCCTAATGGTTTTGGGCTGGCATGCATACTGGTATAGTATTTTATAAAAATGTTATTTTTATAAAATGAAAGGCAAAGTATAGTATTTTATAAAAATGTTATTTTTATAAAATGAAAGGCAAAGTATAGTATTTTATAAAAATGTTATTTTTATAAAATGAAAGGCAAAGTATAGTATTTTATAAAAATGTTATTTTTATAAAATGAAAGATAAAGAACAGAAGAGCATAGTATTATCTTTTAAACAAGTTTTTGAAAGATAACAATGAGCTAAAGAAAGAACGATAAAGGAGCCGTACTTCGGTACAGCTCGACAGTGACAGTGACAGTGACAGTGACAAATACCATGTTATATGCTTATGTGTTAATATGTGTTATTTGTCTATATGAAAGTTATGTGATTGCATTTCTATTTGTGTAATAGTGTAATTGCATTGCATAATAGTTGCATAGTAGAAAGTCCTGCAGGCATGCTAAAGTAGAAGTCTCACCCTGAGGTGTGAGCAATGCTAAAGGAGTCTTACACTTCGGCGTAAGCAATGCTAAAGGAGTCTTACACTTCGGTGTAAGCGATGCTAAAGGAGTCTTCACTTCGGTGTAAGCGAGAAAGTCTCACCCTGAGGTGTGAGCAATGCTAAAGGAGTCTTGCACTAACGTGCAAGCGAGAAAGAAAGTCCCACCCTGAGGTGTGGGCAGCGCTAAAGTAAAAGTCTTACCCTGAGGTATAAGCAAGATAGGGATCTGGTCCTCGGACCACGATCCATACGTGATAGTTAAAGTATGATAAAGTCACTTAAAGTATGATAGTGAAATGATAGACAGAGTACAGTGGGACACCCTAACGGGTTTCCTTAAAGATAAAGTTTTAATGACAGATAGTAACGTAACAGATTTATAATTGTAACGTTGTAAAGTTTTAAAGTAATAGTTAAAAGTTTATTTCAAAGAAAGTGAAAGTAAAGCTTAGTTTAATTTAATAAAACTAAGCTACCAAAGATAAAGTTTACAGTTTAAAGTAAAGAGAGAACTCACCAGCGTTAGCTGACTTTTAGTATGCATGACAGGTAAAAAGGGTAAAGCTAAAGAAAGATAAAAGAGCCATGTGGGCTGGATAGCATGGACATCGGGCTGCGGTATTGAAGACTGACATTTCCAATCCTGATAGTTCATGTTATAGACAATATTTCATGTTATAGTTTGATGAATGATTTGAATTAAAGACTTCCGCTGTAATAGATTCTGATTTCCGGTTTAAGAACTATGTTTGTTATGTTGTGTGCCAACTATGAGATGTACCCGTTTTGGGGCGTTTCAATAGATGATTACAATAAAATAGTCGGTAAATGGGCAACAAGCATGCACCACAACCCCCTCCTAATTTATTTGATTTAATTGTTCGGTTCATAGGACAAAGATGTCGATGTGACATCACATGGACGACATAGACTATTCTCCACTCAATAATACAACCTCTGGAAGCTTAACGTCAACAAAAATCACATAATATCATAAGCAACGCAGGACCTTATGAACAGCTTCACAACAACGTACCCGAAGCCTACCCTCACGAACCACCCCAAAAATATCTCCTCTCCACGGATGTCTGCAACTTTCTCTCCCCCCCTGTGTCACAGAAGATGCCTTCTTCTCCCATGGATGGTCTGTGGCTACAGAACCGACCCGCGAAATACTAAACAGGTCCGGTTCTCGGTTCCTCATATGGTCATTAAATCGAATGCTCAGCCCTACCGGGAAACAAATCTAAAAGTTTTAGAAGGTCCAAGTTATAGACTAAATGCGTTACAACGTGCAAACCACAGGGACATATATGTACTTTTGACAAAGTTTGAGGACTAAATGCGTTACAAAGTGCAAACCCCGTGGACCATGCGTGTATTTTTGGAAAACTAGGGACTAAATCCAAAATTTTGCTAATGCACAGGGTTCATCCGTGTACATTACTCTAAAATAAAAAATAAATCATTTATTTATAGTATTAGATTTAAAGAATAAATATATATTACGAAATAAAAAAAATGTGTTTAACGAATATATAAAACCATGATCCAACAAAAACTATTACATAATCCCTATTCTAATAAAAAACTAAATAGTTTTGTCACTTGATATCACCACATTTAATCTTACAAATTTTTCCCCCTAAAACCACATTTATATCCTTCATTTAATATTAATATTTAACAAATCAATTAATCATTATTAAAACTAGCTAACATTTTTTTTAAATGATGATGCTTTTTTTTCAAAAAATATGTTTATAAGTTTCAATTCTAATTTATTAGTTTTAATTTTTTCGTATTTAAGTTTGGAATTTTAAATTTAATTATGTCGAAATATTAAGGAGTGAAATTTTTAAAATTTGGAGTTTTAAATTTTGAATTTAAAAGACGATATATTGTTGAAAATTAAATTGTATTTCTATCTTTATTATTATTATTATTTAATAAGAGATTTAGTATTAAAAGTTTAGCGAGATTTTTCGCAAACAAGTACAAATAGTATCCACCAATCAGAGTATTTTGATGAAAGTTTATAATCTCTTGATTTTCTAAATGGACTTACACTATCAGGTTTATCAAACCATAAATTAGTTTTAAATGTCTGTGTTCCAGTTATGCTATTTAGAAATATTGATGAAAAAATGGTTTAGATAATGTGACAAGACTTCATGTCAAATCACTAGGTAATCGCATTATAGAAGCGAAGATTATGTTTGAAAGCAACATTGACCATCACAATTTTATCCCTATAATTGGGTTAACATATTCAGACGGGATAATTTCATCAAAACTTCAAGTAAGAAAATATACAATTGTTGTATGTTTTGCAACGACCATGAATAAAAGTTTAGGTCAACCACTTTCAAATGTTGGTTTGTACTGAAATATCTAGTGTTTATTCATGATCAGCTCTATGTTGCATTATCAAGAGTTAAATGTAAATATGGACTCAAGCTATTAATCTTTGGTAAACATGAAAAAGTTACCAATACCACGTTAAATGTAACTTACAATTAAGTATTTTCAAATTTGTAAATAATCATTGTAATGTTTCATTTGACATGTAATTTAATGTATTGTAAAAAGTACACAACTTATGAAATATATTTTCATCTATTTTTTGATGTTGTGATTACTCTCATCCATATAATCTTAACATGCAACAAAATGAAAAGTTACAAATACAATATCAAATTTGTATAAAAAAGTTGTTTAGATGTTTATCAATATAATATTAACGTTCCACCCCGTCTAATACACGGGGTTAAAGCTAGTAAAATATATATTTACAAGACTATTAGGTTTAACCAAAAGATAAGTTAAGGCCTACCGAAATATATATCGACAACCTTATTTAAATCAAACCGTTAATAATTTATGTAAATTATAAGTGTTTTAACTCTTTTATTTTTTAACATAAAAATTTCCAAAATGCTATCTAAAATATTTAAATCTAAAACACTTATAAATTATACAAAATATATAAGGTTAGATGTAATAAGTAACAGAAAATCGAACATAAAAGTTGTGCCTGCATAAATGCAAAATTGCGAGCTACAAATTCAAAATAAAAATTAGCATTTAGGAAAAACAAATTAATTTGAAAAAACAAAAACATATTATATTTGACTCGAGTCGCATTTAAATAAAATATATCCAAATTGTAACGCTAAATTACGTCGTTAAGAAACACAAAATAAAATAAAATTAAAAAATTATTATATTTGATCCGATTGGTTTAAAAAAAAATTACATCATAACACATATAAAAATAATCATATCAGAACGATATGTTCAGAATTAAAAAAAATAAATAAGTTATAAGCGTTCTACATGGGCCAAAAGCAAAATTTACTCTAAATATCAATGTTTTGAAAACAGGACCGGACCGGACCGGCCGGTTAAGCCGCAAACCGGGAAGATTAGCACTCAATGAATTTGTGCAAATCGTTTTTGGTTATTTTAGCAATTAATGCAAGGACATTTCAGGAATCACAGTGTTTGTAATTGTAGTAAGCATAATTCCCAACGGGTCGTGCACACTATCCCTTAATACATTTGGTTTCCTGGCCTGGAGGCAGTGAAATTTCTTAATAGGGTCCAGCGGGTCATGCACAGTAATATTTCGGGCCCCTAAGACTCAAAAGTTCGTGTTTAGTAGGATCGGTTTTGCTATCCAAAAGGGGGTTGCGGCGCAACTTGTTGCTCGTTTACCTGCCATTTTATTGTAATCATCCTTATATTTTTAATGACTTCAATTTAGGAAAAAAAAAAATTTCCAACTTTTTTTCGATTTTCCTTTTGGGGAAAACCAATCATCGAGCCCTAGAAAGAAAATTTAATATTTCTTTCTTTTTTTCAAATACACAACATTTTTAAATATATACATTGTTAACCGATGTAACATTAATCATACATATATATTTTGCTTATTAATCCCTGATTTTCAATACTTGAAAATAAAACTTTAATGACACGTGAACTATGACATATAAAAGTGTGTGTACATTTAAATATGTGGGTCATTTTGTAATTGTCATCTTATGATCTGAGATTTAGTGACACGCGAACTATGGCATGCAAATATGCATGTCATCTTGTAATTGTCATCTTATAATTTCAGCATCCCGCTTTGACCTTTTTCGCACGCCATCGTCGCAAAAATCGAATAAACCTAGGGTTTTGAAACGATTCCATGGCCTTCGTGATGGGGGGCGTGGTGGTGTTCACTAGCACGAGGCGTGAAACACTGTGTCAGACCCAGGCGACCGTGGGAGTGAGAGGGGGAGGGTGGTGGTGTTCACGTCGAGCATGGGGGTGGAGAAGCCAAAAATAGCTGTTGCAGCCTAAGAAAGAGTCGTTGGGCTTAAATTAAAAAAAAGTTATAAATTTTTTTTACCTATAAATACTATACATTACAACCTTATTTTTACACAAAAATAAAAATACATCTCTACAATCTTTCTTCTCCTCTCTAATTTATTTAAAAAAAACAATACTTATGTAATTATTACAAAATTGGCCACCCTCACCCCACCATTACGCACCTTGATGAGGGTAAGGGAAGCCAGCGTCTAAATGGCACAGGAAATCTATCACCATCACTCGCAGTGGTATTAAGTTCCGGTCACCCCTGATATTTTCCCCAAAGTGTTAATTTATACGTATTCCGCCGCGACCCCCTTGCATTTTTTCTTAAAGCTTCGCCACTGCGCACTCGGGTATTACGGGTAGCCTCATCTAAAATAATTTCCCTCCCAATCCCAAATTAACTCCCGCTCCCAATATTTTGATTTCCTCATACTCAAATCATCTTCCCTCCCTTGACCATATTATGGTCAGTTTTCAACACCCACAATCGATCATCTGTGTTGCTCCCCGCCTTCCTTACCTGTAGATCAATCATAACAAAATCGATACGCCGATCACCAACAAGGAGACTGCGACGACCTTATGTTTCGGGTGACTTGCAAATATGCGCAAACCAGAGCTACCATATGTGTCTAATTACTCGCGCAACCCCTCACATCAGAGTAAGTCTCGTTGTTTGGTTAACTGTATATTGATTTCTCTTTCGGCTTTTGAGTGTGATTATGTTTTTCATTGAAGAGTCGTGGAACGATTCGGCATAAGAAAAGGGATTTATGGCAGATCAGCATGGCTAGTTCTGAGAATCCTCAAAACGTTTTGGGCCTGTGACAGTTAAAAAAATCGGGCCGTATACCATAAACTTAATAATCATATATAAAAAAACATAATACGGACTTATATATATATATATTTTTTAAATCTTGATTTTGGGTTTAAATTTATAAACAATTGCGTTTATATATATAAAGATTTTTTTAAACACACATATATATAATATAAAAACAAATTAAAAACTTTGGGCCCTAGGGGAGACCTGGCCCGGGACCGTCACCCTCCTAGCCCTCCCTCTGGGTCGGCCCTGCGGATCACTCGAATCTCTCTCTTCTGGAACTAATTCTAATGCTTCCGTCACCGTCGCCGACTCCATTCCCGTTAACCAAGAAGACGGCGCGCGTTCTCAAGTAATCCTAAACCCTAATCGACTGTGTTCCCGAGTTTACTAAATGGATGAAAAGAAAAGAAATGATTCCTTTCGCTTCTTTTCTTTTTCCTTCTTTTCCCTTCTCTCCAATTTTGGAGGATGGAGATAACACTTATTTTCTCTTCATTTCTCACCAATTCCCTTCTTAAAAAAAACTTTGGAACACATTTCCTTCCATTTCCTTTCTTTTCCCCCATAAAAAAAAACTCTGGAACAAGGGTTTACTTCCCCTTCCTTTCTTTTCCCTTCTTTTCGCTCCTTGAATGAGACTCAGGAACACATTCTTGCTTATTCATGTGTTCATTATTGGTTTTGACATCTGAACTTTGAGTAACGTAGAGTTTAAGATTAAGATCATTAGGTCTAAATTCATGTGAGATTTCATGTAGAAAATGAAATAATTTAGAACTCGTAGAATTAGGGGAAACAGATGAAAAGTAAGCTTGCGCTTTTCTATGAAAATGGTCCATTCAAAATTGAAAAGAACTTATCTCTTGTGTGGAATGAATATGGTTGGGACCAGGTACATATGTATCTTGTTCCTTCCTAAATGTTACACTCTTCTTAATGTTAGTTGACACATGATTGAGATTTGATGTTATTATATCAAATTTGGTGTTTTTGCACCGTTCAATCAATTGTCAAAGGGACACCATTTATAGTTTGAAATAAATGCTAAGAGTTCATTACACCCTTTGGATTTAATACATTGTAATTTATGGGGTCCGCACCTTTTACTTATATGGAAATTTATCTTTTTTATGTGTTGTTTGTTGATGATTATTCGAGGTTTACTTGGTTTTATCCATTAAAACAAAATCTGGTTTCAATTCCGTTCTAACTACTTTTATGAACTTTGTTCAGACTCAGTTCTCTCGAAAAATTAAGGTTTTTCAAAGTGATGGGGGCACAGAAGTTGCAAATCATATGGTCCAATTTTTTTTGAAGACAGTGGTATGTTTGATTGCCTTTGTTGTTCGTATATACCTCAACAAAACGAAAGAGCCGAAAGGATACAACATCATATCGTTGAAACGGGACTAACGATGCTTTTTAATTGTCATGTTTCTGCTTCCTACTGGGTGGATGCATTTAGTTCGGTGACATACATCATCAATCACTTGCCCACAAAAGTTCTAGATGAAAAATCTATGTTTGAATTATTATACTCTCAGGTACCCAATTTTAACAATTTTCGTGTTTATGGTCGTCAAGTGTTTCCATATCTTCGAGACTATGCCGTCAATAAACTTTCTCCAAGAAGTCTTCCTAGCATATTTATTGGTTATAGTTCTCAACACAAGGACTACTTTGTCTTGATCCGGTCACATCTCAGATTTATATTACTCGCCATGCATGTTTTGATGAGCAGTCTTTTCCTTTTACCGGAATTAACTCTTCAAATGAACTCTCTGTTGTTTTGACAAACATTTTTATAGGATGTCACTCCTTGCACTTCCATCTCAAGTGCCAAAGTCCCCATATCACCAACCACCATCAAATGTGCCTCCTTGTTCTACCTGTGTGGAATCAGTCAACTCAGGCACCTCACATTCAACATATATAGTGCATGAAAATCCCATTTTTGAGGACCTTGGGAGGCCATCAACTTCTACCACCTCCACTGGGCCTCAACAACTCTAATCCCATGGCAATCCCACTTCGCCACATGCACATATCAACCCCACATCGTCCAATCAGCCTTCTTCGTCGACCCAACATTCGCTTCCTTCACGAGGATCAACATATGATCGGTGTAATAAGCTTTGTTGATTAATCTAACCTAAACCTAATGAAACTAAGAATATAATACTAAGATTGATTGATTTGGTGTTCTTAATGAAGGAAGGAAGAGACCTGGTATTCCTTGTGACCCAGGTTCGATTCCTGCCCTCCTCATTAAATCCTGAGGCATACAAATGAGGCCTAGTTCTTAGGTTGTTGCACCAGGGTTTTACCCATGCCGATCCAGGGTTCGAGCCTCGGCTCTCCCTCAAGCCCGGAATAGGCCGTATTTGGTGGGATTTTTCCTTGGATGCTCTCTAACTCTGACCCAAAATGGGCCCGGTTAAGACAACATACTAGCCGGAGTTGGACGAGACTCTCCTATATGACAGAGGGTGCGACGTCACAACATTCAATGTTCGCCGTTCAAAAAAAATTACCTTCCTAACTTGCCTGCGTACAAATCCCCCTTCTATTCTATTTTTCCATTCCATATACGAAGCCAGCAACATTCATTTGATAGCCCAAGTTATATATTTTTTTTCTTTTGTTAATGTAGTAATCCACTCATCCACGTGACCATCTCTATCATATATGTCAATTATAAGTTTGGCCCAATAGTTTGCACATTTATAACAAAGATGGCCCCTAACACTAACAGACGTCAAAAACTCAGTTAAGTTTTTATGAAATGACTAAACTGCCCTTTCTTTTAAAAGCAAAAATTATTAACCACAATACATCTCCTTCCCCACCGGACAAAGAGATCTCCTTCCATCCCAAACACCCCCTTTCTGCAGCTTTCCAAAAATCGATCAACTGCTTCACACCTCCATCTTCAACCTCTTCCTCGTTCTCATTCGTACGCCTGATCGCCAGAGCCTTCCCGACGCCGGCAGTTTCACCTCCGGATCAAGCAAATCGTTCATATGTTGCTTATTCTTCATATCAACCCTACCTTTTCGATCTGAATCACAGACCGCTGCCGTTTCTAGTTTACGACGGTGATTCTCCACCACGTGACGGAACACGTGTTGCCGCCACGTCGCTTCTCTAAAGCATTGGTAGATTATGCGATTCACGATTGCAGAAGCTGATTCGTTAATAACGTGTCCGGATTTTGGGTCTGCTGATTTGATGACGTTGATTGCTGCAAATACGTTGAGAATGTGTATGTATATTATAAACCATATTTATCATATATAAATTTTCACCTCCGGATCATATATAATAATGGAATCAATAATTGAGAATTTAATGGTGGTTTGCACTCAGATTCAAGTACCTCATTTTCAAGTTTTCATTTTTTTGCAAGTGTGTTGCATCTGTCCCATCAATTTGAATCTATCGTCGCAACCAGAAATCAAACATCCATCGCACCACCATTAAATTCTCAATTGTCCGCCTCCACCATCGTCGGACCTTGGTGTCGTCGTCATCGAGCTGACACGGTCTATTCTCTCGGTTGTTACTGTGCGACCAGGTACCTTAAATAAATTTCTAAAATCGTGAAGCATGCTTATGCGAAATGTTAATTTTGAATACTTAGATCGATTCGTCTTGCTGGAAAGAAGGAAGTTCTGTTCTCAGATCTCTAAAATTTTGGTTTTTGATCCTTGGGATGAAAGAAAGGTGTGAGTTTGGGGAGGAAGAATGGTGTGTTTTATGATTTATAATTTTTTTTTTAATGTAAAGGTATTTTGGTCATTTTACGCTCATTTAACGGACATTTAACCCAGGAGCCATCTTTGTTATAAACTTGCAAACTATTGGGCTAAACTTGTAGTTTCCCATTCCTAGAGGCCATAAGTAAAATCAGGGTAAACCACAGAAACCATCCGTATAATTAATTCTATTTTTAATTGTGTTTAATTTTATATTATAACTAGGTTAGATTCCCGTGTATTACACGAGTTGAATAAATGTAATGTTATATACTAAGTGATGAAAAATTTATGTCTTTAAAAAATATGTATTACACCAGTTGAATATACCCGTTATTACACATATAATATAATCTGTTAACACATACGCACGTCAAAATATGTCTTTAAAAATCTATTTTGACGTGACAGTTATAAATTATGTTAAGTTAATTTTTAAAACATTTTTTTTCTAATCAGGTATTATTTTTTTATATAATTGATAAATATTAGTTCATATTAAATTTATTTAGTTAATGTATAATAATTATTATCCATAATCAAATAACTAGTATCCATAATTAGATTAGTATTTAATAGAAGAGAGACGAAAAAAATACGGTAAAATTTAATATGAAAGCGACACGTGACACTAAAAAATCTTTATTTATTATATAGTATAGATTATAAAGTAAGATTAAAATGAAACCAACTGGAATAGTGTAGTTTTCATTTTTTTCAAACTTTATCACAATATTTTTTTCATACAAGCACAGACTCATCAGCTTGGCCCACGTGGGATGGCACAAACGTGTGTCTTTTTTTTTAATTTTAAATTTCAACTTTATACTATACATAATATACACTTTACCCTATTTCATTTTTTATTAATTTTATTTTTCTTTAATAATTTTCGTTCATTAACTTTTTTAAAAATGCGGAGGGTGCGACTGTTTTTTTTACGTTCGGATATAATTTTTTTTAAAACGGGGTTGTATTCAAAATAGATTTTTTTGTATCGTTGCCTACAACGAGTGTCGTTACCATTGTCATACCGTGACAAGCCAGGAGGGCGACCGTCCAGGGCCCTTTTTTCAAGGGGGCCAAATTTTTTAAATTTTTTAATATATAATGGTAGGAGATCTGCACACCATTTTTCTAGCTCGTCCCGGACCCCTAAATCCTCAGCTCCAGCCCTGGTAACCCGTATCAATATTAACATTTATGGTTTTCGATAACTCGTACCGATCATTTTTTATTATTATTATTTAGTTTTATGTTTCTCTTTTATTAACATTATTTTTACCGCTGCGTAATATTTTTATTTTGAACCCTTATAGTATATAATATACGTTTTTAGCCCGTTTCGTTTTCTATTAATTTCGTTTTCCTTTAATAACTTTAATTCGTTAACTTTTTTCAAAATACGAAGGGCTCGGCTGTTTATAGTTTTTTTCAACGTTCCGATATAATTTTTTTTAAACGGAGTTGTATTCAAAATCTAAGGTTTTTTATCGTTACCTATAGAGACAGCCGTTACCATTGTCGTACCGTGAAGAGCCGAACCTGTTATGAGCGAACAACATCATTTTCGGTATTGATATTATCGGAAACCGTATCGGTATTCGCTTTTATGGTTTCGACGACCCAAACCATTAATTTTTTTATTTTGTTTATTTCATTTTTTTATTATTTAGTTTTATATTTCTCTTTGATTAATATTATTTTTATCGTTACACTTACGTTTTAATTTTCTTTTATTTTTTCATTTAGTGAGTGTCGTTACTGTTGTGGTACCGTGACGAGCCGAACTTATTATGAGCGAACAACATCATTGTCGGTGTTGGTATTATCGGAACCCGTATCGGTATTTGCTTTTTATGGTTTTCGACGACTCGAACCTGTATTTTTCATTTTATTTTATTTTTCCTTTTTTATCATTTAGTTTTATTTTTCTTTTTTATTAACATTATTTTTACCGTTTTACATCTACGTTTATGGACTAGTCGAATCGATAACTACCAAAATCTCGCCGCGTAGCGCGAAAAAAAACTAGTTTTATATTAAGATAAAAGTGGGTCTCGTTTAGTTTAACTTAATTGAATGAGGAGCCTTCAGCCATTCCATAATTGGCAGCACATGAACGGGGTGTTTGGATGTGTTTTTGGAAATAACTTATTGAGTTATTGCCTTTTTGAAAAACAAATAAGTCAATAAGTCATTTTCAAAAGCCAGGATTTCTTGGCTTTTGAGAATGACTTATTGACTTATTAGCTTTTTAAAAAAAATATGCCAATTTTTTTAACTTATCGGCTTTTTGAAAAACTCAATAAGTCAATAAGCATTTTCCCACCGCACTCCCAAACACCCTCGAAATGATGAAATAATACAATTGAATAACCTCAACTAAGTGATTGGGCTTCAGGCGCCATATGTGATTTCTAATCTCTAAAACATTCCCAGCTCCATATGTTTTAAGACGCTTTTTTAAGACGTCTGACCTTCAATTCCGCCGGACCTTCAATTACACCATCATAATCGTCAGGTTTTACCTCGGTTCAATTCCTGTTATTGAACGCGCGATCACGCCGGAGACGCTTCACTATCCTAACAGACGACGCCATTAAACCCATTCAATGACCGGCTTCGCCTCTCTCCACGCACGATTGCTTCCCCCCAAACCCTACCGCCTCTCCCTCACACCTCTTCAGTCGCAGGTAAGTTTTCCTTCTATTATACATCACCAATTCATCAGCATCACGTTGTTCGCACCATCGCAGGCTCTGACGAACGTGATTATGATTTGTTTTTGTTGGAGAAACGGCGGTGCAGAATGTAAGAGGATTTGACGACGGCGTGGAGGAAGAAGGAGATTGTGGATCTGCGACAGCGAGAGCGAGGGAAAGGGAGGTTTTGGTCTTGGAGTAAGTCTTTGAGCCTGCGAGGTTGAATTACACATTGGGATTCATAATTTGGTTAGTTCCTAGGTGAATTTCATTTTTCCTATGGCTTTTCTTCTACGCAAATGATTTCATGTTATTAAACAGGTTGTATTTTTGTTCAGGCTGTTCAAATACTAGGTTTATGTTGCCAATTTCTCTTTCTTTGAATTGTTTGCTTTTTTATTTGGCAGTTTTGAGATCCCTGATTTTACCCATCAACAATGCAAAAGATTGATAAATCTGTTACTTTTAAAGTTCTTTAGATAAGCATGTTGAAAACACGGAAATGCCCTATGTTTCCCTAAGATAATGATCCTAGAAGGCCCAAACACGAGGCAGCCACAAGGCTGCAAAAAGTTTGCAATGTTTAGAAGTAGAAGAAAGCTAGCAGATTGTGTGGTTTTATTGAACGAAACGCTGGTATGTGTTATAAACCGGGTCAAATTTAGGTGTGATTACGCATTCAAACCGGTGTTTTGCAGGTAGATGTTCAACTAAGGAACGAGGACTTGAGGATTGACACACACATGACTAGGGGATACGGTTTTTTATTGAGGACCCTGTATCATTAAAGGCATGTTTTTTGAAGATAAGTTGTTCCATTATGTTCGTTTTTACATGAATCCATCTAATATTTGTAATTATGATGCAATTTTTGTGTTTTGATATCATGATTGATCTCAAAAGAAGGAGATTTTAATGGTTTTGTTGTTAAAACTGTTCCCTTTTAATGTGAACAATCATCTTATTATTATTTGTTTTTAAGGCTTTTGGACCCAAAGCACAACAGAGATCAATTTGAGGGCTTCAATTGGATAGTGTTTGCATATGGGTAGACTGGTCCTGGTAAACATACACAAAGGAGGCATGAGAAATAAGGTAGTTAAATAAATAAACAGTTAAACTCTTTTCACAATTCATTTTAATTGAGTTATTTATATTTAAATAGTCTGCTTTATTTGCATATACCTTATGATATAGTAATAAATTACTTGATTTAATTCACATTAAGGGTGGAGAATTACGTGCCGAGGCTGGTGTAATTCCAAGACCAGTTCGTCAAATATTTAATGCTCTAGAGTCTAGAGGCTCAAAATGCAGATTATTGCATGAAAGTTATTTTATTGAAAACTTCATCATAGTTTTTAACCAAAACAATCTGGTCTATTTATTAATTTTCTAAACTGACTTTAGATTTTGTTCTTAATTATGATGATTATATTGTTAGGGCATGAAATATTCTAATTCTATTGTTAAAAAAGTAGCTTGTTGACATGGGTTTATACGTTTAGTGAAGATGGTTCATCAAAGGTACAGGTTGGCCAGACTCAAGTTATTGCTTTTGTCATGGGTCAATTAGTTCAGTCGTTAGAGACAGGCCAAATAAAGGGACTTTTGCAGTTTGTACTGAGTTCTCGCTTATGGTTGATCCCTCATTTGAATCAGGTCATCCCTGGAGACTCTGCCATTGAGTTGGGTCGAATGGTAGATCGTGGTTTAAGGTATGATTCACTTCACGTACTCATAGTTGGATGATGGTTTTCTTTCTGTTTCATATGCAAATACCGCTTTAACAATGTTATGTTTTTAGGAAGTGTGTCATGTTAAGCTATTCAGGTTTAATTGTATAGTCTCTGGCCATGAGATTTTTGATAATGTATGTTTTAGTACCACACGTCTGCATAATACATTCTTTTATTTTTGAACTCTGCATGTTTAAATATTTTTTTTGTTTGCAGATTAGGAACACCCATAAGGAGCTCTTTGGGCAATAAGTTTTATTTTATTATGCTAGAATGGTTTCCTACACTTGATAATCTGCTAGAATAAAAATAATTATTGTGAGCAGGAAACAATTGGAGGCCTACACAAAAAAGCTTATGAGATCTTTCAGCTTAATTTGAAACAAGTAAATATATTATTTATACTATTTATTTTAGATAAGTTTTTCTTGCCAAATGTGTCTCTGATTGTTTATTTGTTTTAATTCAGCCACCGAAAGCATGCTTTGATGAACGACCTGGATAAGACACTTGATGATGTCACCATACAAATGGATCAGGATGTGAGTTAATTAAATTATTTAATTGTATTTCAGAATCATGCCATACACATTTTGCACATTTCATTATATTTTTGAAAGTTCAGACTCATGTTATCAGAATCATAAGGTGCTAAAATCATAAGATATGACCTTTTGTTTTCATGTTTCCTTCTTTAGCTTTTGGTCAATCATCCACACCCCATCCTAGGGCAAATAAAAAGACCTGTGAGGCGCTTCCTTAAGCGCGAGGCGCGGGGCAAAACACCTCGCTTCGGTGAGGCGCCGGAGAACCGAAGCGGCACCTCAGGCTTGGAGCGCGATGCTATGCGAGGCAAAGCTTCATGTATTTTGGGTTTTTTTTCATTGTTTTGTTATGAATTTGAGTTCCAATTGCGGTTCCTCTTTGCTTAAATCAGTTTTTTAATTTATTTTTTTGCTTAAAACAACATTTAGTGGGAGGTTTTAAGTTTATGTGATTCTTTTTTCGCTTTTTATTTAAATTTAGTTGCTATATTTGTTCAAAATAAGTTCACTTTTGGATTCGAATGAAAAATTGCAAGTTTATAAATGACCTTGTATATTTATATTTGTTCAACTTATACAAACATACATTAGAAGGGGTAAACAATACTTCTTTCTTATTGGTTGGTGTTGTTATGTGACAGAGTGGTTGTTTACTTTTTCAAGCAGCATGTGACGTCGTTTCATTCATATGCCGGTTTTAGGTGCTTGGCTTTTTTGTTTTAGCTACTAATTTCTACTAATTGTTTTAAATTTTAATATTTAACAAATAAAATTATTTTATCTACATTCACATTTAAATTTTAGTTTCTATGAAACTTTCGATCTGATTTTTTCGTGGGTTGAATAGGAGTGTACACAGGTCGTCCAAATCAAACCTTACATATTTTTCCACTTGATACCGACCGAACATCGGTACCAGAATCAATATTATCAAAACCGACAACAGTAGGCTTTTTTTTGTTTTCGATTGGTATTAAACACATGTTGGTATCCTTTTGGGCATATAACGACTTTATTTTTTAGGTTTTCTCTTTTGTTTGCTATAGCGAGTGTCGGTTCCGTACGGCTACCGAAACGAGCTGAACCAATAACGACCGAATTACCGCCGCGCAGTGCAGGGAATCCCAACACAAAATTAATTTGTCGGGGCCGTACATCGTGCGGATTCCTAACTAGTACTAAAAATTAGTAACTTTTTTCTTTCATTTTTAATTAAATAAAACTTTTTTATACATTTATCATTACATTTTCTCTCTTCTCTACTCACAAGCACTTTTAAAAAATATTAAAAAAATTATACATATGAGCAGTTTTTCACAAATATACAGATAAAAGTAAGATTTTCTCTCTCCTTCATTCATAACCACTTTAAATCACTCTATAAAATATACATAATCTACTCACAAACATATACAGAACCTGTTGTGAATGCTCTAACAATATTTTCCTCATCTTCTCTATCCCATCTATGTAGTTACACTAAAAATCCCTACATTCCATCTCTCCTTTTTTAATACCTTTATTATTACATTTTTTCACTCTCCACCTCATAACCACTTTTAAAAAATATTAAAAAATTAATAGAGGTGAATAGTGTTTTCACAAATATACAGATGAACGGTAACATTTTCTATCGCCTTCGCTCACGACCAGTTTAAACCACTACTTAAAATATAAAGAACTCAATCACAAACATATACAGAGTTCACATTTCATATCTAAAATATACATTAGTTCCCATTTGCATTTAGGTATTACATGTTTTAGCCAATATTTTGTGTATTAGTTCACCATATATATATATATATATATGTTGCATTTTATATAAACGCCAAATAAAGCAAGAAAGTTCTTCTACCCATCCTTATCATCTAAGATCATCAGCTATACCTAGATTTCTCACGTTGTGATCCAACGTGGAGAGCAAACCACGTGGTGAACCCATATGGGACACCGCCCCATCTCGGCGTGACCATCAACGTGATTATTTGGCTTGATTTTTTTTCAAGCGGTGAACACACCCATCAAGTCGTTGTTGAACCCACCCTTCTCATTCTTTCTCTGCATTAACCACCGCCACCAATACTGCCTGCAACAAAATTATACACACATATGAAGACTAGAGAAGATAAAGAACATAGAAGATGAACTGCAAGTCTCAAAATCAAATTGAGTTAATTGATTTTAAAATCCGTAGATATTTTGTGTAATTTACATTTTGCCCCTTAAACATTTATTTCTAGCGTGAATAACCCTTGACACTTTATTGGATATATCAAATGCGCGTCATGAATATTATTTGTATTATAGTTACTATTATTAAAAATGTGTTCTATTCAATATATAAAAATTTGTTATATTCAAGATGTGTGATTTTAATATTATTAAATTAAAAAAAGTATTTAATTATCACACCACCTTAATTACTTGGGTATTTTCTTTGCCAAATGATGAATGATGTGATAATGAAGGGTGTGACGTGATGTCATGTGGCGTGAACTTTTTCATCACATGACACCTCATCACTTGGGTATACCACATGCTCTAAGGGTATAAGGTATACCCTCACAGTGTGAGCCCCCTCACGCAAGAGGGGGCAATGTTTCACCCAAGTGAGGCCCCCCTCACGCCACTGCCATCTCACCCTCTTCCTAATCACACACTGACACCTCACATTCTTCCCCTCACCCAACCGTTTCTTTCGTGAGCCACCTCACGCAAACCCCCTCACACCCCCTTCACGTGAGAGGGGGGGGGGGGGTATGTTCCAAGGTTCTTCACATGGTGAAGGCCGATATACCTCATGACCTAAAATCAATGGACCATTAATTAAATAAAATTTAGAAACATAACCAATGGACCATTTATTATCAATAAATTATTTACACAACTATGAAGAAAACAATCAAACATATGCAACAAACTCTTGTCTTTTAGTCACCTAAACTTGTAAGAACAAGTCACCTGGTATTCAGCATTTCGTATTCAGTATTTACTCATATCTTCTTCTATAAACCGCTCTCCTTTTCACCATCTCCACCATCAACTCACAATGAAGGAGCTCTGGGCAACCATGGCCTCTCTAATGGGTGTTCTGGCTTTCTGTCAAACCCTACTTCACACCGTCATCCCACCGGAGCTCCGTTTCGCCGTCCTTAAACTCTTCCAACGTCTCTTCACCTGCTTCTCCTCCTACTCCTATTACGAAATCACCGAGATAGACGGCGTCAACACCAACGAACTCTACAACGCCGTGCAGCTTTATCTATCCTCATCCGCCTCCTCCGCCACTTCTGCCGCCGGAACCACTTCCAACCGCCTGTCGCTTACTCGCGGCCTAAACTCGTCCAATATCACCTTTGGGCTAGCGAACAACGATCGGCTTTCCGATGTGTTTAACGGCGTTTCTGTCATGTGGGAACACATCGTGACGCCGAAACAGTCTCAGACGTTCTCGTGGCGGCCATTGCCGGAGGAGAAGCGTGGGTTCATCCTCCGGATGAATAAAAAGGATACGCCTCGTATCCTTCAGGATTACCTCGATTTCATCACAGAGAGGGCGAATGAAATCAGGAGGAAGAATCAGGACAGGTTGTTGTACACGAATTCCCGGGGTGGGTGTCTTGATTCTCGAGGACACCCATGGGAATCCGTGCCGTTTAAGCATCCAAGTACATTTGATACCCTAGCGATGGATCCGGTGAAGAAGATGTTGATAATGTCTGACCTTCGGGATTTCACTGACGGTCAGGCGTTTTACAAACGCACAGGACGTGCATGGAAACGCGGGTATCTTTTGTACGGTCCGCCCGGGACCGGAAAATCGAGCATGATCGCGGCAATGGCGAATTTCCTTGGGTACGACATTTACGATCTCGAGTTGACAGAGGTGAACACGAATTCCGAGCTTCGGAAGTTGCTCATGAAGACGAGCTCGAAATCAATCATCGTGATTGAAGACATTGACTGCTCCATAAATCTTACTAATCGTAAGAAAACCACTGGGGCTAGAAGCCGGAACACCAGTAGTACATCATTTGACGGTGTTCCAGATGTCAGATCCAGCTCCGGTGGTCCAGTTGGTCCTGTTGATCAGGATATCAACGAGACCAACAACTCCATTACCTTGTCAGGTCTACTGAACTTCACTGACGGATTATGGTCGTGTTGCGGATCAGAGCGGATATTCGTTTTCACGACGAATCACATTGAGAAGCTTGACCCGGCATTAGTACGGAGCGGCCGGATGGATATGCACATCTTCATGAGCTACTGCTCATTTCCGGCCATTAAGATTCTGCTAAAGAATTACTTGGGGTGTGACGATGGCGATATCGAACCAGACGTTATGGACGATCTGGCGGCGGTGATCGACGCGGCGGAGATGACTCCGGCGGATATTAGTGAGGTGTTGATAAAAAACCGGCGAGACAACCACAGGGCGTTGAGGGAGCTCTTGGAGGCGTTGAGGAGTAGGGCAGAGAAAAAAAAGTTGGTGAATAGGCGGCGGCGGTTGGAGGCGGAGGAGGAGGAGGTGGGGGTGGAGGAGGAGGAGAAGAGGGCGCTGGATAGTCCGAAGGAAGTTGGTGGTGCGGCGAGTGGTGGTGGTGATGATGTGGAGGTAAACAACAAGAAAGGTGGTAAACATGAAGAAGAGGATAATGGGATTAATTAAATGATTAAACAATATTGGTTAGTTAATTAATGATCTTTATTTTTGTAATTTTGGGGTGTGATTAATTATTAACCCTGTTTAAAGAGGGTTTTTGGGACATTGGTATTTTGGTTGGGAAATTGTACTAGATGTTGAAAATTGGAAATTTTAAAAAATACTTGTTTGGTTCTTCATCTTGCATAACATTTTTATTTGTATTTATTTATCTAAGTAAACTATATAAATTGTCACTAGAATGTTTCAAGTTGTCAATTTAGTTCCTTTATTGCATGTGGCATGTATTATCAATAAGTGACGGATCAAAGTTTAATAGTGTTAGTCTTTGAACATGTATGATGAATTAGTGTCACTTGATGGCTCGATATATATTAGATATAAAAATCAGTATTAGATACTATCTAGCATTTAAAAAAAAAAGTTCTTTAGTGTCACGCGATACCAGACCTTGTATATAAGCTCGCCGATGTTATCAACCCAATTTGTAACATCACTATCAACCCAATTCTTTGGTGCTAATAAATAGTTGAAATCAATCGAATCGTCCAACCAAAACAAGGCTTCCAGTTTGAGATCCAAATGGATTGGTTTTGACGGTTTAACGATTTAATCATGTTTGAAACTTGGAACCGACCATGTAAACCGAACCAATAATTATTATTTACATCTTTTTCTTTTCTTATAATATGTGGTTACGTATATCTATTATTAACCAACTTTATCGTTTTCAAAACTTTAATACAAACTAACGAGTTAAAAAAATCGGTTCAAACCGTTAAAACCGAATATTAAACCGTCAACCCGACGATCCAGCTGATCCACCAAATCCAGCCAGATCAATTTATCGTTTTTCATTAAAATTGGAAGAATTGGATCATAGAATACCAAATACTCGTTCACACTAAAAATGATTTTAGTATAAACTAATATTCATGTCTATCAACATATAATATCAAACACACCTAATTAAACAAAATTTAATCTCTTTATTAAATTCCAAGTGGTAACAATCTGGAAGTACTATTTTATCAACAGAATGTTAAAATATTAAAATTATGACGAGGAAGTATGATATGATCATCATATTTTGTTTTATTAATTAAGTGATCTAAAGTAATTTAGTCGTTTATTGAAATAATGACCATATAATATTATTATCTACTGTACACTATAAGCTTAGTTGATCTGATCTGATCTGATCTCCATGTGCCTCCTGTGTTTGCCTCTTCTTTTTTCCAATATTTTATTTAGTTAATACCTAAAACTTTATTCATTTATAATAATATTAATAATATTATTATTATTATAAGTTTTTTTTTATAATTGCTTATTGTTTTTTCATGTTAAATATTAATAATGTTTTCTAAATACTTTTATGTCGAATAATTTTATACATACTTTCTAGTTATATTTATTCATAAAGTTTAGATTCTCCATGAAATCCATGGTTCAAAACCAATTTTAAGTATATTTAGGGACCATGTGGAGGGATATTATTGGTTTAGACACTAAGAAAATGTCCAATCTCTTTTACATAATTAAAGTTGTTTTGAGAATCTAATAATTATTATTATTTTTTTCAAAAGTTAAATGATTAAGTTGAGAATGGACTGCCCATACCCTCGAGCAAGTATTGTTGTATTAATTGTAACAAGTTCAAAATAATGCACACTAGTTTAGATCCCGTGTATACACATGAGGAGAAAAATATTAATAAATAAAATTTTTAAATCTTTATATTTCTATTTTACAGGTGTAAAAATATATCATTTACCAAGTATAGAAAACAAAAACTCAAAATATGTAAAAACTAATATATAATTGGTTTTCGAAAATACATCAAAGTTTTATAAGGACTTATTTAAAGTAATCTGTTTTATTACTATAATTAGTACTTTCTTTAAATATATATTATTGTTAAAAGATAGAGGTGTATTTAATAAGAGAGAGAGAGGCGGGAAAAGAAATGATGAAAATGAATGTGAAGACGACACGTGACATGGAAAAACCTTTATTTATTATACAGTATAGATTCGTACATTATGAATTTGACATGTGCATATGTTCGTATTGTTACGTGGACCACATTATTAATAGTAACATAAGCCAATCAGGTGGTACAAGAAAGTACGGATACTAACATGATTTAAAAGCTTTCATACATCCACATAACATGTACTTCCGATTAGATATTGCAAAGTAATGTAAACTTAAAAATGGTTAGTTGAAAGCATATATGATGTGTGATGGTATAACTTTGTTTAAAACGATGAAACATGACGTACTTAATTTGAGTTCATGAAGTTCAAGTCTACGAAGACGATGGCATATATGAATACCGTCGTAATGGAATAAATACGACACAGAGAAGAAAAAAATACGAACAAACTAGTGTAAATACATATTAATAAATAAAATAGAAGACGGGAGAAGAAGAATGACTGTGACTTTGTAAAATTGTAATAAATACGGTTTACATAAAACAGATCTTAAGTCTACATGTGTTTTGTCTCCCGATGTATAACATCCGAAGTAGTAGTCTTACCACCAGAGATGAACTCACTTGCCTGAAATTGCACCTGAAAGTCATATGTAATTACTATTGACATATCGTGTGTGTACTCTTTATTGTGTATTACATGTGTTGTCTTTAAACTATGGTAGAGAGCAAATGAAAGCTAACCAATAATTTAACTGTATTAAACGAATTTTTTTTTGCATTAAACGCTTTAAAAGACGATTACAAACTGACTAAAACAAGTTATTCCAATCAATCTTACGGGCGAACATGAGTTATTCCATTCTCTAATGGAAAGATATACAAAAAAATTGTCGTGTTATAAATTAATTTATTTATTATGTGCTAATATTTATGAATTTGATTGAGGTCCTATACCTAAGTTGACTTGATTATATAGTCGAATAATGTTATGATATCGAGAATGATCG
Source organism: Smallanthus sonchifolius (assembly GCA_023525975.1). NCBI lineage: Eukaryota > Viridiplantae > Streptophyta > Magnoliopsida > Asterales > Asteraceae > Smallanthus > Smallanthus sonchifolius. The sequence continues at coordinate 5,164,719 of CM042041.1, forward strand.
CTAAAACAACCGAGAATGATAAACGAGATCGTTAAAACATGTGAGAATGATAAACGAGAGAAAAAATGAGAGAGAATAATTGGGGGTATTATGTGTGTTGTGTTTAAACTATGGTAGAGAGCAAATGAAAGCTAACCAATAATTTAACTGTATTAAACGAAAAAAAAAATTGCATTAAACGCTTTAAAAGACGATTACAAACTGACTAAAACAAGTTATTCCAATCAATCTTACGGGCGAACGTCACTTATTCCATTCTCTAATGGAAAGATATTCAAAAAATTTGTCGTGTTATAAATTAATTTATTTATTATGTGCTAATATTTATGAATTTGATTGAGGCCCTATACCTAAGTTGACTTGATTATATAGTCCAATGATGTTATGATATCGAGAATGATCGCTAAAACAAACAAGAATGATAAACGAGATCGCTAAAGCATGCGAGAATGATAAACGAGAGAAAAAATGAGAGAGAATAATTGGGGGTAAAACTGATATGATTTGATTGATAACTTGAATAATGTTACAAAGAAGCTATTTATAGACAAAGCTAACAAACTACTGAACCGGGCGAACTTAATAAGTTCGCCCCTATACTAAACAAGCGAACTTAGTAAGTTCGCTAACAGCCTCCCTCAAGTTGGAGGTATATACAACCCCAACTTGGAAATGATATCTGAATGCGGTTGACCAGCCAAACTCTTCGTGAATAAATCCGCAAGTTGATTAGAAGTCCGTGTGTGAGAAAGCAGAATCAAACCGGCTTGAAGCTTCTCACAGAAAAAATGACAATCCAACTCGATATGCTTAGTTCGCTCATGAAAAACTGGATTCTTAGCAATATGAATAGCCGCCTGACTGTCACATTTGAGAGGAACAGAAGTAAGATTATCAAGCCAAAACTCCACAAACAAGTGAGTTAACCAAGCAAGTTCCTGTGTTACACGGCGAAGAGAACGATATTCAGCCTTAGCAGAACTAAGAGAAACAGTAGGTTGCTTCTTAGATTTCCAAGAAATAGGACTGCCCCCAAGAGAAATGAAATAGCCACTGACAGAACGCCGAGTATTAGGACAAGCTGCCCAATCAGAATCACAATAAGCAGACAAAGACATATCAGGAGCATTATTAAAGAACAACCCTTGAGAACAAGTGCCTTTGACATACCGAAGAGTATGCCACGCAGCATCCCAATGAGGAACACGCGGATCACTCATAAACTGGCTGAGAAACTGAACCGCAAAAGCAAGATCAGGCTGAGTATGAGTGAGATAATAAAGTTTACCAACAAGTCGACGATAGGCCAAATGATCATCAAGAACTTGACCTTCGTTGTGCTTGAGTTGTAAATGTAAAGGCAAAGGAGACGAAACAGAAGAAACATCGTCGGTAGGAAACTCAGTCAGCAAATCCTTTGCAAATTTGCGTTGAGTCATAATAAGACCAGAGGGAGATTTGAGAACCTCAATGCCCAGAAAGTAGTTGAAAGTGCCAAGATCCTTGATCTGGAAAGTGGAATGTAAGAAAGCCTTCAAAGCAGATATCTCTAGATCATTATTACCAGTAAGAAGAATGTCATCAACATAAACAACGACATGAACAACAGAATCCCCCATCGTCTTAGAGAATAAAGAATAATCATTGGGAGACCAAATATAACCTTTGGTCTTAAGAGCATCAGAAAGCTTTCCATACCACTGCCTTGAAGCTTGCTTCAAACCATAAAGAGACTTCTTGAGCTTAAGTACATGATCAGGAGAGGATAAAGGCATTCCAAGAGGATGAAGCATATATATGTCTTCGTCAAGATCCCCATGTAAAAAAGCATTATTAACATCCAATTGATATAAACCCCATTGTTGTTTAGTGGCAATACCAATGAGACTACGAATAGTAGTCATCTTAACAACAGGAGAAAAAGTCTCTTTAAAATCAATTCCTTATTTCTGAGTATCACCACGAACAACCAAACGGGCTTTGCAACGTTCAACAGTACCATCAGCATTATACTTGACTTTATACACCCATTTGCACTTAATGGCCTTTTTACCTTTAGGTAAATGCATAACCTCCTAAGTTTGATTTCTTTCTAAGGCAATAAACTCCTTAGTCATAGCCTCTTGCCAAGCAGGATGGTTAACAGCCTCCTGATAAGAAGAATGTTCTTTAACATAATCAAGATTTAAAAGGAGCTGTTGGGAATCAAGAGAAAGATCAACAAGATTAACAAAATGAGAAGCTTGGCAAACACTCGACAAAGTATGAAAACAAGATGAATCGACAGAAGAAGCAGAATTACAAACATAATTCCGCAGATGAGAAGGAGGAACAGAAGAACTAGTAGATCTCCTGGGCTTTGGAGGTGGAGGAGGAGGAATAGGAGAAACAGGAGGAGGAGTGGAATTAACTTCAGGAGCAGCCGAAGAAGATGATGGAACAACAGCTGGATCTGTCTCCTCAAACAAAGCATTTAGAGAAGGGAACAAATAAGAAGGATCCGAAGAGTGTAAAGAAGTGAAAATGTGCTCAAGAAAAGTCACATCATGAGAAACAAGAACTTGTCGAGTGTCAAGATTATAAAGCCTGTAACATTTCTTTCCAAAAGGATAACCAATAAAAATACAAGCTTGAGCTCTCGGCTGAAATTTATCTCGTCCGGGTGTAGAAGTAGAAGCATAACACAAACACCCAAAAGTGCGAAGGTGGGTGTATGAAGGAGCTTTACCAAAGAGCATCTCAGAAGGAGATTTTCCCTTAAGAACCCGTGTGGGGAAAATATTAATCAAATGAGTAGCAGTGAGAACGCATTCACCCCAAAAAGTCATTGGTAACTTGGATTGAAACATAAGAGCACGAGCAGTTTCGAGAAGATGCTTATGTTTACGTTCCACCACCCTATTCTATTAAGGAACCCCAGGACAAGTAGTCTGATGAATAATTCCCTTCTGTTTAAAATACTTGGCATGATGAACACCAGAACCAAGTTCAAAAGCATTATCAGATCGAACATGCTTCACTTTGATACTGAACCGAGTCTCAACCATTTCAATGAACCCTTGAAGAATAGTAAAGGCATTTCCTTTAGTTGTCAAAAGATGAGTCCAAGTAGTTCTAGTAAAATCATCAACAATGGTGAGAAAATATTTATATCCATCAAATGTAGTAGATGATACGGTCCCAACGTATCAATATGAATAAGATCAAACATTTGAGAACTGAATAAGATCAAATATTTATATCCATCAAATGTAGTTTATGATGTCTAGCCTTAGGAAAAACAGAACAATCATCAATAGAACAATCATGTGCACTAGTAAAGAAATTCAATTGCTTAAGTTTGTACAAAGGTAAATGACCAAGATGACTATGCCAAATTTTCAAAGAAATAACAGAATTACAGTGAGAAAAAGAATCAACTGTAACAGAGAAAAGTTTATTTGGATTCAAAATATAAAGGTTGTTGAGTAGATCTCACAGGACCAACGGACTACTCAGCGAAGGGGCTTGCAAGAAACAAGTAGTTTCAGAAAACTGAACAAGACCCTTTGTATCCCTACAAAGTTTAGGAATAGATAAGAGATTGTGCTTGAACTAAGGCACAAAGAAATATAAAATTTCTTGGTAAGATGAACTGTTCTGACATGCGTAACAATTAAGACATGCCCGTTTGGAAGAAGAACATAAACGGATGAGTTAAGCAATTGAACATAAGAAAGTAAATTGAAATCAAAGCACATATGATTACTTACACCGGTATCAATGATCCAAGTAGTATCGACCGTAGTCGAATTGCAAGCAATAATAATTGCAAAATTTGCAAAGCTGAGTGGTTGAACATTAGGAACACCACCCTGAACCCCATAATTCTGCTGAAGAAGTTGCAACAGATTGTTGTACTGTTCAGAAGAAAGAGCATTAGGAGCACCAGAAGTAAGAACAGTAACCCCAGCATCAGAAACATCATTAGCAGCAGCTTTGGGTTTAGTAAATTTGAAATCTTTAGGAAACCCAATTAAACGATAACATTTGCTGGCATCATGTCTGGGCTTCTTGCAATGAGAGAAAACAGAACCTTTCCGAGCACTGTAATTCTTTGGTACTTGTACAGAAGCATTCATAGAAGCATTCTGAGGAATAATCTGAGCCGATGAATGAAGCTCCCTCTGTTTCTCATCTTGAATGAGAAAAGCACAAGCTTTATTGATTGAGGGAAGAGGTTTCATCATGATAATATTCCCATGAATCATGTCATAACAAGGGTTAAGACCCATCAGAAACTGCATCAAACGTTGATCTGTTTCGTGCTTAGCCATAAGTTGGGAAGTACCACATGTGTAGGGAGGAATAGGCTCGATTGCATTCCCTTGAGAAATAGCATAAAGAAACTTCTGCAATTGATAATACTTGGCCCCATTATTCTGTCCATACCGGTCAGTTAACTCTTTCCAGAGTGTCGAGCAGTCTCAACATACAAAACGCTCTCACTGATATCACCGGACAAAGTGTTCAAAATCCAATAAATAACCATATCATTGCATATTTTCCATAAGTCCAGATTAGGAGAGGAAGTAGGTCTGACAACAGTTCCATCAACAAAACCAAGTTTGTTCTTAGCAGATAAGACAATGGACATGGCACGTTTCCAGGATCCGAAAGAAGAGCCGTCAAATGTTTTAGAAACAAGTAAGATACCCGGATGATCAGATGAATGTAAGAACAAAGGATTAGAAGAATCCATAGGAACAACAACTGTGGGATCAACAGTAGAAGACATGAAAAGCAAAAAGAAAATGAAGACTGGAATAAGTGAACTTGTTAAGTTCGCTGAGGAAAGGAACATGTGAACTTAATAAGTTCGCCCGTAACAAACTACTGAGACAAGTTCGCCTGCACGAACAGAAAAACAGGAAATCGATCTAGAAATCATCATAACTCAAAATCAGAGAAGTATATGAAGAAATCCAACCGTAGAAATGATTAGAAACAAAAAACAAAGGTTTTGAACGGATCAAAATAGGAAACAACCCCCAATTGGCATAAAAAATGAGAAAACGAATGAAACAACAAAGAATGAGTGAGGAAAAAGGAAAAAAATCACAGAATTGAGCATATATGCTCTGATACCATGTTATGATATCGAGAATGATCGCTAAAACAAGCGAGAATGTAAACGAGATCGCTAAAACAAGCGAGAATGATAAACGAGAGAAAAAATGAGAGAGAATAATTGAGGGTAAAACTGATATGATTTGATTGATAACTTGAATAATGTTACAAAGAAGCTATTTATAGACAAAGCTAACAAACTACTGAACCGGGCGAACTTAATAAGTTCGCCCCTATACTAAACAAGCGAACTTAGTAAGTTTGCTTACTAAGTTCGCTAACAAATGAATAGCTATAATAGATAAAGTGAAGTATTCTATGCTTAGACACTAGTTTGATAATTTATTGTTCTAGTCAGTTATTCAAATGTAGTTGGATAATTTATATTTCTAAAAGGGTAGCCATGAGTGTGTATTGGAAGTTGAAGTTTTAGATTTTTTTTTGAAAGGTAAAATGGGACTATAAAACAACAATAAAACGGGACCACCCTCGTGCCAGAGGTTAATGGAAGGCCAAATACAGAACTAGACTGTTAAAAAACGTCTGGAGTCAAAAACTTCAAATACATTAAGGGACTTTGAACTAAAAAAAACTCCATTCTTCCCACGATATATTCCTCATAAAATTTTAGATGGACATCCATATGTGTAGTAATAGTTTAAACTTTAATGAGCATGCTGATAAGCCTTTATAAGAGACAAACTCATATGGTTGGTTAATAATAAAGCATGTTGTGGAAGTGGATTCCTTGGTATAAGGGTTAATGAAAGATTCAACATGTTATGTAAACTGTTTGTTGGATTTGAGTGTCGTAGTTGTAAACATTCAACATGTTATGTAAATTGTTTGTTGGATTTAAGTGTTGTAATTGTATGTGTGGACATGTTTCAAGTAGTATGTTGTTAATATATGTTTAAAACATGTTTTATATGCATTTGTTAAGTGTTTAATAGGTTGGTATTGCCTTCTAAGTGTTAGAATCAACCAAAACCAAAGTATGTGAAATGGGTCAAAATAGTTGAAAGCAAAATATCATATACTGGACCAGAGTAACATACGCTGGCACCAGAGTACTATGTGTTGGTAGTCCTCTGATCTACGCTGGGAGCATTTTTCCGACGAGTTTTGTTGTACTTTAACTTAGTTTTGTCATGTCTTGTTGGGTCTTAAACACTCTATTAACATGTCTAATAGTTTTTTTTTGTGTGTGTCTTCAGGTTCGGACCGAAAATATAAGTCGAAAGGTGATGAACAAGGTTCAAGATGGATTGTAGGTACAAGATGTTCAATGATTGAAATGGCCTTTCTAAAGAAAACGAGTCATAATGTTTAAATTCAGTTGTTAAGTTGTCACTTTAAATGTGAAGTAAACTATTACGAGTATGTTTAAGTATATGGTTGAGTTTTGTAAACTAATCATTTGACTGTTTGAAAAGAAAAGGTTTGGACCTATTTCCTCTGCAACATTTTTAAACTCTATGCCTCCATTTCAAAAGTATAGTGCTGCAACAATTGAAGAATTTACTTCTAGATGAATCATGATTCATCATGGTAGCGTATCACGATTGAAGAATTTTAGTTCAAAGAATAAAACCAATTAAACACGGTTTGATCACGCATTTCAATAATACATTTCTATTGAAGAATTTACTTCTATATGAATCATGATTTATTGTAATTATTCTTATCATAGTTAGAAGTTATGATTACATTGGAATTCTTTTGTAATTATCCTTATATAGTTAATCAATAATACACAACACATCACAGCGTTTCCATTCTTTCAATGTGTGGCTTCAGGGGGCATCTTAGAGTTACATATTAGATAAAGATACTTACAAAAGAATTTTGCACGCCGAGTTGTTAATAACACATTAGTCCTCGGGTTACATAAGATATGTGATAAGAACAAGAAAACTTGACCAATTGAAGCACAAATTGTCAAGAAAGATAAAGATGTCGACGATAAGACTATAATGTGTTTGATCACACAATCAAATACCTAGTCTCTATAATGTGTTTGATGTTTGTTTTGATTAGAAATGTTGGGAATTTGAAGGCATAAACATATGGTGCACAATTGTACCTCAAAAGATCCGTACTTGGCTTATGTCGAACCAATCACACTCATGTATGATTTTGACAAAAGTACTTTAAGTGTGATTTTGACAAGGGAAAAAGAAGAAAAAAAAGATGTTCAAATACTTATTAGATTGTTGATTTGATTAACGATGGTAAGTAATTGACTCATAAAATGTTTTTTTTTATATAATAAAGTTAATATATTACACGGTACATGTTGGGCTTGGTGAAAGCTCTGAAGACTTTGAGCATGTTTTGATTCATGAATGTTTTCTTAGGGACTAAGTTATAAACCCTGTTATTTATCTATTTATATTCCATGATTGTAATTGTAATCTTTTGTATGGAGAATAATAAAAAATACCAAGTTGCAGTTCGTGGACATAGGTCTTCCATTGAGACCGAACCATGTTAAATTGTCGTGCTCCTATTTTCTGCCTGATATTCGTTTATGTGATTGTGTGTTGTTTCCGCTGCACCACTAGATTCCTAACAACATATGTGGCACTTCAAATTATTCCTGTAGTATCTCAACTTGAAAGTAAAAATATTAGACCTATCAAATTTATGCACCCTTATTAAACACTAACATAGTGAAGGAGTTCTACATATGACATCAAATATGTTGATTTTTGAAACAAGATCCTAACTTGATAAATCTTGTACTTTTTTTCTATAGCAAATGCAACACGACGTTTTTGGAGCTGTCTGTGAGAAAGGTGAAGGAGATGCAACTGATCCATATGGGAGGGAGGGACGGAGGGTCCCAAAGATTGTCTAATTCTTTTGCGTGTAATTGCAATCGGGTCTTCTGTCTGGACTCGTGGAAAAGGAGTCGATAATCCAAAGATTATCTAAATCTTTTTATGTAATTGTATTTATTTTGTATTTTGAATTTTAAGTTATGTAGATTTAGTTTCTATAGTGATTAGTTAGAGTTGTATTATAAAATAGGATATAGGTTTACATTGTAATCATTTTTGTGGTAATTGATTATTGAAGATTTGTGTTCTTACGTTCCAAGTTATAGTTCGTTACCCGCCCTTAGCTTGTGAGGGAATATTAGACCAATTGTTAACATTGAATATTAGAGGGTAGTTTTTGTAAATATGGTTATTTGTTGGGTCTTGAAATTGTGATTGAAGCTTGCCAAATTGAAGATCACCATAAAAAGCTTCCCAAATTGAAAATCACAATATGCTTAGAGCGATGGTTCTGAAGATGATTCAAGAATTTTATAACATTAGCCTAAGGGAGATTGTTGGGTCTAAATGTGTAGTCTAACATTATCAAGTCAAATCGTCAAAGTCAAAAAAGTCATCAAGTTAAATCGTAAAACTCAAAAAAAGGTCAACGAGTCAAAGTCAACACGAGAAGTTTGGGCAACGGATTGACGTGTGAAGCTCAAGTTGTGATATCAAAAGTGTTCAGGTTATATAAATATATTTTGTGTAGGCAAAATATATTTAGATAGATTTAATGGTTTTGTTAATCTCTAAGGACTTAAAAGGTATTTAGTAGGCTTGGCAAACTGGGCGTGTCGGGCGGGTTCGGGTCACGGATCATAACGCGTTCGGGTCAGAATGGGTTCGAGTCAATATGGGTTAAGAGCAAAATGACTTCGGCTCAAAACGGGTTTTTGGAGCAAAATTAGTCCGGGTCAAAACGGGTCGTTTAAAAAAAAAAAACTATTATTTGGGTTCGAGTCCAAATGACTTCGCCACCACCGCCACCCACCCCTACCCCACCCCACCCCACCACACCCACCCACCCACCCACCCCCCACCCGTCACACCCCACCGAGCCGCCACCGCTCGGTCGCCGCCACCCACCAAACCCACCCCCACCGCCGACCGCCGCCACCCACCAAACCCACCCCCACCCCCACTCCACCCTACCCTATCTCCACCCACCCCACACGTCACACCCCACCACGCCGCCACCACCCACCCCACCTAACCCACCCCCACCCCACCCATCCCACCCCACCCATCACACCCCACCCCACCACGCTGCCATCGTCCGATCGCCGCCATGACCAACGCCACCCACCCTAACCCCACCCCACCCCACCCCACCCACCACACCCCGCCACGCCGTCATCGCCCGATCGCCGCCACCACCGTCGCCACCCACCCCACCCCACCACGCCTCCACCGCCCGAGGAAGGGGGTGGGGTGTGATGGGTAGAGTGGGGGGTGGGGTGGGTGGCGAAGGTGGTGGTGGCGACGATCGGGCGATGGCAGCGTGGTGGGGTGGGATTGGTAGAGTCGGGGGTAGGGTGGGGGTGGGTAGGGTGGGGTTGAGGTGGGGTTAGGGTGGGGTGGGTAGGCGTTGGGTGGGTGGCGACGAATGCGGGTGGCGGGGATCAGGCGATGGTGGCGTGGTGGCGTGATTGGGGTGGGTAGAGGTGGGGTGGGGGTGGGGTAGGTCGCCGTGACAGGCGGTGGCAGGTGGTTGGCGACGAATGCGGGTGGTTGGCGGCGAATGCGGGTGGCAGTGATGGGTGGGTGGCAGCATGGCATCGGATGGTGGGTGGCGGCAAAGCGTCGGTTGGTGGTGGTAGTGGTGGGAAGGGGTGGTGTTAATGGCGGGGCAGGGGTGGGGAAGGAGTGCAGCGGGAGGCGGCAACAACAGGGGAGGGGTGGCGAGGGGCGCCGACGCGCCGATGTGGCGGTGGCTGGCGGCGGGGGTGGTGGCAGCGAGGCGGCTGTAGAGTGGGTGGTGGTGGCGTGACGTTGGTGGGGTGGCTATCCCATTTGCATTATTTTTATGTTAACAAGTTTTATAATACATTTTGACCCATTGACTAATTTGAGGTGACCCAAATTGACCCGTCAACTAATCTGAGGTGACCCAAATTAACCCGTTGACTAATATAATATGACTCAAATTGACCCATATATAATTGATTTTTTACCCAAATCAATCCATTTTTTAAAGAATGGGTCAAGATTGCTACCCTTAGTAATTAGCTTAATCATTAGCCTATAAGCTATAAATAGGAAAGTTTAAGGTTTTGTAATTAACACACACATACTAGATATTTGGGGTTTCCATGTTATTATCTTTTGAAAATCAATCTAGTGTGTTTTTATTAATATATGTGTGTTCATTTTTATCTTTATCTTGTTCTTCACCAAAATCATATTTTAGTGTCATTTTGATCCTACATTACTGTATATAACCCATCTTTGTAACCTTAATCTTTCATACAATCAATACAATTACTACACATTAAGGTGTTTGACTAAAAAAACAGATATGTTATATACGTTGGAGATGAGGTGCTAGCGAAAGAGTTATCTAAAAGAACTCTCACAACTCACTTTAGATTTAGATGTTGCTAGGTTTTCAAACAAGAACCATTAAATGATTAGACTGACTGAGATGTAAATTTAACTATCAAACACTCTTACACCGGAGTACGTGTTTCTTGTCTTGAACATATTACATACCATGGATTTTAGCTCGTAACACTAATTTTGTTTTTCCATAGAGATGCAAATGGTATAAAGGTTAAACATTTGGTAGAGGCTCTTGTCTTTTAAATTAGAGGTACTGGATTCAAACACAGCCATGAGGTGAATTAGTTGTTGTAATTTAGGAGTAGTAGGGTAGATTCATAATTTTAGGCTTTGGTATGTTATTTAGCAAAATTATTGTCTTTTATAAAAAAGAATTTATCCTATTAAAGAAGTCAATGAGTTCTATATAATATGAGCGAGCTTTGATGACATTCCAAAAGAGGCAGGTGATGTCCATGTTGAAATCCTTTCAAAAGAAAGAAAAGATATGTGTGCTTGGTGGATAAGATTGGAGGGTAGTGTAGTAAAAACAACATAAAGAGGAAACATAATGAAATTATTTGAGGATCTTATGTATGCAAAAGGAGGAAGATTTAGATTCCAAATCCCAAAAAGAAAAATAAAAGTTTGACATAATTTGTTTATTGGATTTCGTTTTGTGGTTGGAAAGCTTCTATTCATTTTGGACACTTTTTATTAGCAAGAATCCATATATATTTGAAATTTTGACATAATTTGTTTATTGATATTTTCATAATTCAAAATAACTTGTATATATTTTATTATTTAAAAAATAAACACTTCCTAAAATTCATAATCTTAGGTAGTGTTTGGTATTTATAAATAGATGGTGGAATGAAATGAGTCAGCTAGAATGAAACAAAACATTTTTGCTATCACATAAGAATGAAATGAACAATTATATAAGAAGTGTGTTTCTTTCCTTTCTAATGGTTTTCATTCGTTAAGGGATGTGTGTGTTTTTTTTCTTTCCTATAAGGAATAAAATTACTTTGTTTGTTTAATAACTGAATCATGACCGGACCCATGACCCGAACCAAAGATCAACCCATCATGATCTGAACCATGACCCGTCCTGTGACTCGGATTGGTAGCTTGGGAACCGGTTGGGTCGGACTCAGATGGGGTTTAGGTGGCCTTAAGGGATGACGGGTTTCCCTTTGGGTGATTGAGGGATTCTTGTCGGGGTAAGACTAGAGATGAACCAACAGGTTGAATGCTCTGGGCAACATTATTGTGTGGGTGGTATACTGGGTCTGCTTGTACCGGGTGCAAGTGTTTTCCAAAATTTGGGATTGCACCCATGCGAGTCAACGATCAGTATCTCACAAATGTTCTTCTAAAGATAAATACCATGCTTGGGCGTCCTGAGAACATTGGTCGGATGATTGTTGAACTGGGCTTCAGTGAGACTTTGAACTTCAATGGGCCTAGTTTTCTTGGGCTTGACATCTTCGGGAGCATTATGCTTTCTCTGGTTTTGCTATTTGGCATGCCAGACTAGAGGTCGAGTCTTTTTCTAACTCGACGGGTATGATGCAGGAACATCCACGGGTTCCTTTACGAGTAATTTTAATCGGGTCTTCTGAGTTGGGTTTTGGGCTGTTAATATATCTGGACTCGTGGAAAAGGATAAGTGGGTTAAATCCAAGTGGGTCAAGAGAGTGGTGGACCGGGTTGGAGCTTAGAAAAAGTAGTTGGATAATCTCAAAGATTATCTAAATCTTTTATGTAATTGGATGATCTCAAAGATTATCAAACATTTTGTATTTTGAATTCCAAATTATGTAGATTTAGTTTTCATAGAGATTAGTTATAGTTGTATTATAAAATAGGATTTTAGGTTTACATTGTAATCAGTTTTGTGTTTATTGATTATTAAAGAAATTGAATCGCTATATGCTTTCGTCCCGATTTTTCGATAGAAATCCTTTGATTCGTATCAGTGTTCGTGAATCCATCGCCTAGTGTAATTATGAAAATATTGGTTTAAAAAAACACAATAATACGTAATTAATAATTGTGTGTTTATTATCTGATTCCCACATATAATGGAGAAGTGGCTAATAAAGATTTTAATTTTAAAAAACTAAATAAAGAAAATATCATAAAATATAAGAAATAAATAAAGGTGAGATGGAATTGCAGTTTTAGAGAGTGTTATTGGGTGGTTGATGTGGCTAAGCATAAGTTCTTACACATACATACAAACCTTTTGTCTTTGTTCTTTCTGTCCCTTTCCAACTCTCCTTTCTAAATTACTTCATGCTAAAACATCAATTTAATCTAACATTATTTAATTTTCATGTTATTAGTCACATCTGAAAATAATAAATGTGGGCCCGGTGACTAACCTAGACTTTTCTCATAGAGCTATTCTCCCACGCTTTACACAAGTTTTATCCATGAAAATTAATTATTCATTCGGATGTTAGGGATTTGGCAAAATCAACCAAGTTCTAAAGGTCTTTTAACTCTAACAAAAATACAGAATAATCATGACTAATCAAAGATAAACTATTACCTTATTGATCGTGTAATTTGATTAACACAGAAGCAATTTGCGATGATTGACAAACACAAAAGCGATTGGTGATGACTGATGAACATAGAAGCAAAGCGATGAATTAATTGTTTGAATATCGATAGAACAAATAGATGAACAAAAAAGTGATTTCCAATGACTGAAGAACACAGATTCGATGTTTTATCGAAATTATAGAAGCAGTGATTAACAAGACTGAGACTAAAATCGATGATTTCTTCATTTGATTGCCAACTTATCGTTTACTTTGGTGGGTGTATGTAAAAGTTTCTGAAAATTAGAACCCTTAGAAAAGTATAGGCCTAAAACCCTTGCTTACCCTTGGTCCGGCCCTATATTGAAGGTATTATTTAACACTGTCGATTCGAAGTCTAAAGATATGTATTCCCATAAAACATAATCAACCACATGACAGTATAATATTATGTGCATCCAAGAAGAATATATATTTTTATAAAGTAAAACAACATAATATAGTTTAAAGCAACCTTGATTAACAAGAATTTTTGACTAAAAGAATCATCCATTTTCGTAACACGTATTATAATAAATAAAATGTAGGCGAAAATGTAGGCTTTGATCAACCGGTATACTGACATGAGTGAGAATTTTTATATACTTTCACACAAGAAAGGGTGGTGTTCACACCATGTGAAAATTTTCACACCCCTCATAACCAATCAAATGCCATTTTTTTTTGCCACCTCTTTCACGCCCCCTTTCTCCCGTGAGAATTCTCACAGTTTGGATTTGCACGTCTCTTTTACATGAAAGGGGGTGGTGTTTCACGTCCCTCACTGGGTACCACGCCCCATACCCCATGACCATCATTTTTATAGCATATCCACTGTACTTGGTAGGGACCTTCACGTAAAAATGTGCACCTGTCTTTTATTACATCCGCCATTAGGATCAATCATATATCTTTTCTTTTTAACGGTAATACCTTATTTTTGGGCCCCCTAAACCACTCGTGATAATTTACACTAAATGGCTTTGTCATAGGCGGGTCTCGAACCTTTGATCTCAAGGGTAGCTTTACCACTCTAACTCCAAATGGCTTTGCCATTGGACCCAATCCCCCACCCAAATCGTATTTCTTTGTTCGTGGGTCATGTACGTAATTAGGTTTCAAGTTTTAAACCACAAAACATAATGTGTTGTATTATAAATTGATTTACTGAATTTAAGTTTGGAATAATATTGTCTTTGAATCTGTTGTAATAATGACACGTCTCTTCATATTGAAGTATTACAAATTTGCCAAAGTAGGGGTAACCCACATAAGTGTCATTTTAACACCCACAATGTGGAGTCCTCTTGGAGTAGTTTGGATGAAATATTATTATTTTATCTGGTGTAAAAGACAAGACGTGAGTTACGAAGGACTCTTAGTATTTTCCTTTACAAAAGGGTTGAAATATAGAAAATCCTAAGAGCATCTTGAATAGATGATTTTAGGGTGTTTGGAGACATAGTGTTGGTATTTTAGTATACAATAGATTACGTTTAGTATACAAATAAGAGTCCACGCTTATTTGGATATTAACGGAACTAACGGGGGTTCGGGGGCAGCGCCCCCGAGAGAAGCGGGGTCCAAGGGGCAGAGCCCCTGGCTGGGGTCGAGCTTGGAAATTTTTTATTTCGGAATAAAAACGTTATGTAAATAATTCATCAGAATTTGTTTTGGCCGAAATTGACATGTTAATTTCTGAAGGACCAAATGTGTAAATACGTTTAAAAAACGATTAAATGCATCTTAGCAGTTATCCATAATTGTTTTGTGGAGATAAAGATGCAAGAATCGTGGCCAGAAAGACACACCGTTTTTTTATCATTTAGAAAACAAAATACACACATATTCTTGAATCAATTGATTTGATCTGATCGTTAATTGGTATACACTCCAATTTAATCGATCTGAAAGCGTTTCGTTCGTGACTTCAATTGCTATCGGTTAATACTTTTAAAACACATAGTGTATGATTTAAAGGAGAGAGGGCATTATGTGAAAGAGAGGATGAGAGTTGTTGTTCATGTTCAAAAACGCCTGAGAACGGGCTTTGTTAGAGGGAATTGTTTTATTTTTTGGATATTATTAGAGGGTTGTATGATATAGATTTTTAGGGTTTGAGGCAGTATCGCAGTAATCTACGTGATAGCGTTTTAGTCCATTTATTAAAGAAGCTCTAATCATATTAAAATACTAGAGAGACTTATAAATGTATGGTATAGAAAGCTAATAAGTGCTAGTAAAGGTATAACCAACAATAATTATAGCTTTCATGAAATTGAACAAATTCAATGAACTCAAAGGTACATGAACATACAAGAAAGCGAGTTCTTCAAACAAAAAGAATAGGTCCACCTAGATTATTTGAAAAACTTATTAAGGACTATTACTAAAAGAAATTATTTTTGAAACAATTGTATAAATATTACTAGTTCGGTTTGGTTTTTGACGGTCTTTTTTTGCCTAAACTGTAAACTAAACCAATCGGTCCGGTTTAAATATTTATAAGCCAACCCTTTTATTAAAAGACCAATCATGAAACAAAAACAATGATGGATTTAAGCGTTTTCACATCCTTAAATCGAATCCTAAACAACCCTTAGTTTTTCTTTGCAAATGTGAGAGAATATGCTAGATTAAGTTAAATTGAAGCTTTTATATGTATAAAATAATTATCATTTTTAAATGCTCTTTTGAATTTAGTTTTTTTGAACTTCGAATTTTGAAAAATATTTTCTTCCTTTTTTTATTCTAAAAGCTACTCATCTGTATTACTATTTGAAACTTTTTTTAAAATGGTGTCCACTTTATTAGATATCAATCTCCTTTTAATTTAGACGTTCTCCAATTTGCAAGTTAGGAATTTAATGGACACACCAAACATAGCTACGTGTCTAAAAAAGGGATTTAGTTGGTTGTTTAACTACTAATATCTTAGCTAAACGTGCATTATCAATTGTAATATAAAAATGAAACCATGAAAAGTGATTAGGTTTAGGTTTAGAGTTTTTTTAATTAAATTAGGGGTGAACTTAATACAAAATTAATTTAATATAAAAAATTATGATAATCGCATAGTTGCTTGTACATAGTGTATTAAAAAGAATAACAATTAGTGGGAGAGAAAGAGATACAGTTTTTTAACTGTCTTATGTATCATATTTAAAACAATTGTTAGTAATTTATGGCCTAAAATTTTTTTGTATTAAATATTTCATTTTAAATTTAACGAGAAAAGAAAATTATTAGGGGATAATATAAGTCTTAACATCTAGGAAACTCTTTTAGAAAATAAAAGATATTATACACCACTAGTCCCTCAAAATACGGTTGTGTATTTTATAAATATATAGGGGTATGGACTAAATGAAAATCACAACATAGTGTTATGTATATGTAACGATTATCATTTGTTTTTATGTTGACATAGTACATATACGTAACATTATGTGTCACGTATATGTAACATTATGTGTTACGTATATGTAACATTTTTCATTTTCGTATTTATGTTCTAAGATAAGATACTTATTGTCAAACCACTGCTTTGATTATTTTTACAGCTCAAATTTTGATGATGCGAATATTGGTTAGATTGGGCTTCATTTCTCGGTTTAGGCCTATATAACTATATAAGTTTGGCCCACTGAATCTTATCCAGCCCACATTGTATTATGAAGGTCCCTAAACCACCTTATAGGCCTATATGCATTGTTGGTCCAAACTAACGGGCTTGTAAGAATTGAGATAAACTCGTAATTTTATAAAAATAAAAATAGTTAATTACACAGATAGTTTACGTGGTTTGAGAAAATTAATAAGTTTGGGTACTAAGGGTTTAAAGTAATATTATTAGTTTTTTGTTTTCAATTTTGTAATGATTTGAGTATTAAAGATAACTTCCGTTAACTTTTCTGTTAACTTGAGGTAAATGACCAAATTACCATTTTTACTATAAACAGCTTAGTATCTGAACCTAGAGATGCACAAATCGGTTTTTTAACCCAAACCGGTTCAAACCGACCCGAACCGGTTTGGTCAACGAAAAGTCAAAACCGGTTTGGACCCAAACCGGTTCGGGTTAAACCGGTTTCAGAGAGGGAAATATGTAAACCGGTCAAACCGGTTCGGGTAGGTTTTAAACCGTTTGCCCCTTAAACCGGTTTAAACCGGTTTTTATTAAAAAAAAAAAATCAAATAAATTTTATGTTTTTAATATAAAATCCAAAATAAAATATAACAAAATTAAAACATAAAGTTCAACGTTTATTAATATTTGGATAGTTCGGAAATTAAAAAATATAACAAGATAAAATTGTAAAACATTACAAAAAGTATAACAAATATAAAACATTAAGTTCAACGTTTTATTTTTTGGAATATTGATTGATTATTCTTGTGCGTTGTCTTCGGAACTAGAGCTTCGTAGCCTTGCATCTTCGGCTAGTTCTTCATCCGTGACTGGTTCGGATATTCCAAGATCAACCTCGTTGTTGTGTATGACTTCTTCGGCTTGAATTTCATCTTCGAGAGAAGTTTGGTCTTGTATCCTATCCATCGCATCCAAATGGTCCTTCAAACAAATGCACATTTCCATCGCTATGGGTGTGAGTCTAGTCCTTCGTATCGATAATACCCTGCCACTAAAAGAAAACGCAGATTCCGAAGCTACCGTGGAAGCTTGGACGGTTAGTACATCACGGGCCATGGCGGAAAGAATCGGAAACGAAGCTTCGTTTTGTTTCCACCATGCCAAAATATCAAACTCCTCAAAAACGGTAGGAGGCATAAACGCTAAAAAGTTTGTGCCAACATACCTTCCGAGTTCGCTACTCGGGGTGGTACCTCGAGCACGTTTACTAAATTCATTTAACATTTCGTTATATAAATTCAAGTTAACATCTCTCGAGCTACCACTTGATGATGTACCCATTGTATCATGTGGAGTCGGAGTTGTACCATATTTATGTAAATAAACATCAAATAAATCTTGTAAACATTTGTTAAAATATGTTTTTGTGCCTTGTGCAAAATGGATGTCTTCGCTATCCAAATTCAAAGCGTAAGTAATTCTATCAATCAAGGTTTCAACCCCGTAAACATTTATGGTAGGGTTTAACGCGGCGGCGCAAGTTATAACGGGAGGGATTTCTTTAAAATATTTCACTAATTTTTCTTTCATAGGTTCTATCATTTTTGTAAAAAGATCGCTTTTATTTTCAAGCTCAGACAACTTGTTAGCCATTAAATATATTTGTTTTAGTGTTAATGGACTTGTGGGATAATAAACACTGGATAAAAACGTTGTGGCGGTTTTGAAAACTTCAAGCAATTCGGTTACGTCTTTTAAAATGTTCCAATTTGTAGACGGAAAGTTTTGAATTTTACGACGAGGTTTTGAGGAAAGCATATCATGAAATATTTCTAAAGTTTCTCTTTGTCGTAAAGCGCTATAAAACATAATATAAGTCGAGTTCCATCTTGTCTCGACGTCCCAATTCGGGCCTAAGCAAAGATTATTCGTATCACGACAAAATTTAATATAATCATGGTATCTTTTTCTGTTACTAAAAATATCTTTAAGCATTTGTCGAAAACTATATGTTAAGTTTGAAACATCTTCAATTGCAAGCCCGGCTTGCACCGCCAAGTTAATGATGTGTGCGACACATCGACTATGGAAAAAAACGCCGTTGCAAACGGGTTTATATTTTATTTTTAGTTTTTGAACCGCATTTGTATTATTAGATGCATTATCAAAAGACATTGAAAAAAGTTTATTTTGTAATTTAAATTCGTTAATAACACCATCCAATATATAAAATAAATTTTCGCCGGTGTGTGGATATTCAAACAAGTCAAAAGCGATTGTACGCTTCATCATTTGCCACGTATTGGGATCAACCCAATGCGCGGTAACGCAAAGGTACGAATCGGGTATACCATGTGGAGCCGACCAAACATCGGTGGTTAAGTTTACACCGGTTTGCAAATTTTCAAAACCTAAAATTAATTCTTTTTTTGCTTTTTTCCACATTTTTATACAATCTCGTCTAAGGGTTGTGCGACTTACTTGGTGATAACGAGGTTGGAGTGTCTCTTGAATCATCTTTGTCAAGCGCGGATTGTCAAAGTGGTTGAACGGCAATCCTTCTTGAATCACTAACCTCGCCATTCGATCTCGAACAATATTTGGATCAAAGTTCCAAATTCCTCCTTCGCTTGTCATCGAGGCTTGACCTTCACTTGGAATTCCCTTCAATGACGGGCAAGATTTTTCCATATGCGTTTTCAAAGTAGTGTTTGAATCTTTCCCCAAAAACGCACCATACAACTTGCAACGAGCACGTTCCTTTCCGTTTGACAACAAACATAAATCGTAATTGCACCAGATTGCCGGATTTCTCGTTGTTGCTAGAATTTGCACAACGGTAACTTCGTTTGAGGAACCACTAACACCAAAACTTTCCATGTTTTTTTTTAGTTTAGAGAGAGTTTAGAGAGAGTTTAGAGAGCGTTTTTGAGCGGTTAAAGAGCGGTTTTAGAGATTAGAGAGTGTAAAGAGAAGTGTGATCAACCCTAAACACTCCCCACCTATTTATAGTGTTTTATGGGTCCAAAAAACTCCAAAAAAACGGCCAAAATCGACCCCAACGGCCATATAGCCGTTGGCCAACGGCTAGAACTCGCCCAACGGTTCAAACCGGTTTGAAAACCGGTTTCCTAACCCGGTTTAGCCAAAACCGGTCCCAACCTGATTTTTTTTCAGAAATCCTCAAACCGGTTTGAAACCGGCGGTTTTTGGGCAACCCGAACCGGTTTGGTCCAAACCGGTTTAACCCAAACCGGTTTGCCGGTTTGAACCGGGTTAAAAAAAAACCGGTTTTTTTGTGCACCACTATCTGAACCTGTTAGTTTCCACAAAGAGTATTTTAGTTATTTCACCTCAATCTTAACAGAAAAATAAACATAAGTTAGCTTTAATACCCAAACTCGTTAAAAAATTGAAAGCATAAAACCCAAACATTTTACTTTAAACACTTGGTACCCAAAATTGTTATTTTTCGCAAACCACACGAACGATCTGTGTAATTAACTCAAATAAAATATATGTCCGTTGTATAAACATATAGAGTAATTTATTCCAAACAATTTTTATTTATTTATGCATTATTTATGATCTTTTTTCCTTTATTCATAGTTATTATCCTTTATATTGAAAAACCATTTAAAATGAATAGTAACTTTAATTTTTATTTTACACCCCTCATACTATATATAATATACGTTTTTAATCCGTTTCATTTTCTAAAGAGTTCGTTGAGCGAATAACATCGTTGTCGTTATTGTATTATCAGAGCTGGTATTGGTAATCGCTTTTATGCTTTCGACGAACCGAAAATAACATCATTGCTGGTATTATCGGGACGAGTATCGGTGTGCGCTTCTATGATTTTTGACGGTCTGCATTACACGGGGGAAAAAACGACTAAACTTCCGTCACGAAGCGCGAAAAGGAAAAAAACTACTTTGTATTATATATGAGTTTGTGTTTGTCACTTCAAAGTGGCCTTCATTTTTAAAACGATAAATTAAATAAAAGAACAGAAAACATTACATGGTTGATGGTGTGAATTTTGATTTGACATGAGACTAGGGTGAACGGGGCCGAAACTTACCTAAGAATTATTCTAACAAAAATATCTAATGAGGATGTGTCACCTAATTTCTACCTAAATACCTTAATACCCTAAAGTGTTGAAGGCACAACCCTATTTAGTATTCTAAAGAATTTATTTATTTTTCTTAAATTTGACAAAGGCTAATTTCAATATTTCACACACGGGTACATATACCCGAAGTTCACTACCTGCAAGCCTACCCGAATTGTTGGCGGCGGTGTACCCACTTTACCCTAATACCCGAGCACCCTTACCCGAGGTGCCCCCTTCACCCTAATGTAAAATTCACTAGATTAAGTTTAGTCTAAACGATTTTAAGTCTGTTAGACGGGTCACTGTCATGTCAAACGTCTTCACCGATTAGCATGTTTTTTTATCAACTTTTTAAAAGTATTTTATGTCAAAACTTAAACAAGTGAGTATTTTATGTTAAAACTTAAAAACCCAAAAATAAAATAGTTATTCCCGAGTTATGTCGTTTAACACTAAATGGCGTGTCATGATTAGGGTAATTTGTATGTGACAATCATGACCTATTCATCCATAAAAGAGTTGACTTTGGTAAAAAGAAAGTTACATATAAGTTTATCTAGGTCTACTTAAATTATACAACGGGTCAATTTCGAGTCAAAATGAGTCACTCCGATAACACCTACTAGCTTAAAACGAGTCCAAATGAGTAAGTAACGCCCCCGCCTATTGTTGTCGTCACCACCTAACCTTCCGTAACCACCAACACTGTCAATACCACCACCTTCTCCGCCACTGCCACTGCCACCAATGCAACCACCACCGTGGTCGACACAATCACCGTCAACACCGTCACTGATCGATGTCGTTAGGTCGGTCAAAAACAATCCTTAGACACTTAACTAGTAAGGGTAAGAAGAGTATCGTATCCACGAGGAATCAGTGGTTAGTGGAATTGCTTAGTTTGATAGTTAGAATGAAGACACATATCAAATAAAAATGCAGCCTCCTCCAAACATCAGGTTCTAGGCTTCACATAAAATTCAGTTGTTCAATTGGACACCACATAGACATAGTGTTGGAAATTAGTTGAAACAGTAATTGAAGACAGATTCTTTGTCAGAAAACCTATACAACTAGTTTCGTCACAAACCAGTATAATTCAATCACCCAATTTATGAATGCCAAGTTACCCCCTTTAGTCACCCAACCCTGCTACAAGGTTTTGTCATCAACCGAACAAGATCGTAAAGCAAGCAAACTCAAAGCATAATCATAAACTGTTTAAATCAACTAATACATCAATCTCTCAAGTTATTGTCAGAAACTAACAAGATCCAAACATGAATAAACTGAATCAAATACAAAAACCTATACGAACCGTCCGCTTGGAGGAAGCCACAAGTGAATCACCCGCTCATGGTGAGGGAGATCATCTTCAATCTTCAAGTGGATGTGTGAATCCTCTCAAAATCGCCCAAGGAGTGTGGTGTAAAAGATCCTCTTTGATTTTGGGGAAGGAACCCTAATTAACCATTGAAAATCGGCTGTTTCCCCGACCACCGTAAGTTACGGTGGTTTTGTCGTAACTTACGATCAGCTTTTTCCAAATTATAACTTACGGCTTGTAGCTTCTGCTTTACGGCCAAACTTTTTTATTTTTCTTCCCACCGTAAGTTACTCCAGAGGCACCGTAACTTACGGTCAGCCTACCCAACAAACTATCTTACGGCCTGTAGATTCTGGTTTACGATCTCGAAAATCTGAATTTCTGTCCACCGTAAGTTACGGTGGCCTGGCCGTAACTTACGCCCAGCCCTTTTTCACTTCTTCGTTTCTTCGTTCCGATTCCCGTAACCTGCATTTCCACGTGCTCTAACATCTATGTTTTAACCCCTCTTACCTACAAACACAAAAGCTCGTAGTAATTGCTATCCATGCATATGTAATAAGAGAAAAACATATAAAATCGCGGGGTTAAAACACTATAAACACACAAAATCCACATCCCATCAGTCACTAAAAGCAACAATCACCACCATCGACACCATGTTTGCCACTTACGCAACCGCAACTATCGCCACCACCATCGTTGTCGCCTCCACCTCTGTTGCCTCCTCTAACTACACTATCGAGAACACTGTCGTCGTTGACACTGTCCCACAGTCACCGTCCCCGTATGTTTCTTCCGTCGTAGCACCGCCATCGACTCCACTAATACCCGTCAACAACTAGCCACTATAAAAATAAATACAGCGGGGAACCATTTTGATACCCTTTTTAACTTTTTTTTAATTTGTATAACATCACATTTCCATCTGATTACATATTATTCCAAATCTTGTCTTAATTGAACTAAATTTATACTTTTTTTAAAACCAGGTAGCATTCTTCTTTGACAAACCCGTCACGATGGTACGGCTTTTTCTAATGCTAGTTTTGAGTTGCCTCCCGAGACCTTGGAGGCTGGTGACGAGGTGGCAGCTACACTTGCTTGGACGTAACAGGACCCGCCTATTGAACAAGATGAAACAAATCAAGAAGATAAAGAACAAGCTTTTGAGGACCCGTTTGCTGCTAGTGATAAACTTAACAAACCTGTTGATCTTGTTGGCGGATCTGATTTGTCGATAGTGTTATCGGGCCTTGAGGTTAACACATTACCACCAGCTACAGCCACTGAGTCGACTCCTTGGTGTTGAAGGGTTTGAAGGTGATTATGGTGGGATAGAGTTCAGTAAAGACGGTTCTACTTTACCTAAAGATTTTGAAGGTATAAATCAAGCTTGGAGTGGTGGTTTGGATGCATTAGAGTTTGTTGATTCAAAGAAGGTAGCAAAACCCGAAGGCCTTGGTGGGCTTGAGTTATAGGGAGTGTAGAGGTGAACAAAAAACCGGAACCGGAACCGCTGATAAGCGGTTGATTTACTCGTGCTAAATGTATATAATCATATGTTTTAACCCAAATAATGTTGGATAACTGGATCAAACTTGAACAATAAAACACCGACAATATTGATCACAAAGATCGACACTTTTTATTAATATCAAAGACCATCACAATTACATGAATCTTAACCATCTATTTATAATAAACTTATACTAATCCTAACCAAACTCAAACTCAATTAAATAATCAAATAAATAAATAGACTCAATCATACTCTGATACGAGCTCAACCAAACAATTAATATTAATAATTATATATTTAATCAATATTAAACCTTCATTCTCCCCCTTAATCTTGAATTCGTACCTCCTAGATCCTCGATACGTAATAATACTCGCATCTCTTTAATTTTGATTCTTGGATTACATTCCTTGCTTTTATCTTTCTGTTTCATGTGCTTGACATGCACACCCGACCCACTATATCTAACTTTTTCATTACCACCTAATTTATTTGGCATATATCGCGGTTCATTATAAAACAAATTATCAGCTTGGTTATTCTTCACATGCTTAATACTGTGGCCTCTAGCATCCAACTCTTTATTTACATCAATATAATCTGCTTTTTGAACTAACGAGATTTTGACATTATTTTCCATCACAACCGCCGTCTCATTCTCTTTTTCGTCACTTATCTCATCTGATTGGAAAAACAATTTGGAAGACTCTAAACCTTGCGATTTGACTTCCGTCTTTGCCGAATCTTCTCCGACCAACATATTACCACCGTTGGTGGTCGCAACATCATCACCGGTAGCTACTGGAATACTCATAGCCACCATAACACTATACACAGCCATTGAAATACCAACCATCTTCATTCGGCCTTTTTGGTTGATACCCTTCGAACGTAGCACCTGTAATACCCATCGTGCCACCGACAACCATCGTCTCACATCCTTTTCTGCCATGTTTATTTTTCGCACAGAAATTCTCTACCCGCCCTTCTGCGTTCCACTGAATCACACAGATTTCTTTCTCTTTGTTCACACAGAACCTGCTCACACAGAACGCCTTTTTTCTTTGGTCTCCTCTTATCAATCGATTCACTCGGAATCTTTGTTCACGAGGAACTCTTCTTCCTTAGTTCACACAGAACTCTTCGTCCTTAGTTCACACAGAACTCCTTCTCTTGGCTCTCCTCTGGCTCACACAGAACCTTGACCTCGTTGGCCCACGTAGAACCTTTTTCTTGGCTCACACAGAACTTCTCTTTTGATGATTTTGATCTTTGGCTCACACAGAACCTCAGTCTCCTCTCTCGTCTTTGGTGGCTTCGTTCTTCTTTCTCAGCTCCTTGCCTTCGATTTGGTTGCTTGAATTAATTGTGTGTTGCTTCAATTAATTTTCTCCTACTGGCTTGCCTGATTACTTTAATTAATGACGTGTGTACATGCTTCCTTATCAAGAATGTTTCCAGGCATCACTTTTCACTTGCTGGTTTACCTACTTCCAGATTCTTCTTTCGATGATATGCAGCCCAAGTGCAATTAATTCTCGATGCAATCTTCCTGCTTTTTTTTTGTTTCTCCCTTTATTTAGAAGCTTCCGATCCAAATTACATCCGACGGCTTTCCAAACTTGCCATGCCTAATCTTCGTGACTTACTTGTAATCTGGCTCTGATACCAATTGTTGGATAACTGGATCAAACTTGAACAATAAAACACCGACAATATTAATCACAAAGATCGACACTTTTTATTAATATCAAAGACCATCACAATTACATGAATCTTAACCATCTATTTATAAAAAACTTATACTAATTCTAACCAAACTCAAACTCAATTAAATAATCAAATAAATAAATAGACTCAATCATACTCTAATACGAACTCAACCAAACAATTAATATTAATAATTATATATTTAATCAAGATTAAACCTTCAAATAATATGTGAAATAATTTAGTTTGACTTGTATATATCTTTTATAGGTTTTTATATATAATAGGTTAAAAGTAATAATATAAACTAAATGAGAAAATGATTAAACAAACTCTTGAACCAATGTTAATTGAATTTAATGATTTTATTGTTTAATAAATAAACTTGCAAGGTGCTCACGAGAATTACATCAAAAAGGAAAAGAATTAATTTGTAGTTTGACTTATGGTTGTTGGGTCATGAAGCCCACGAGACAAATTAAAAGAAAAAGGGGCAGCAGGTTATTAAAAGAGGATTACGGCTGAATTGGAGGTGGAGTTATCGCACGCAAAAGGAGACCAGGATGAAAACATAAGTCAAGGTTTTTATTGTTTGATTCTAATATTATGATTCTTGTGGTTTTCTCTTGGCGGACGGTTCGTATAAGTTTTATATTTAATTCAGTTGTTTATGGTTTTGGATCTGTTTAGTTTCTGACTATAACAGAACGTATTGATGTATTGGTTGATTTAAAAAGTTTATCTTCGTGTTTTTGAGTTCTTTTTTACAACTGTGTTCAGTTGATGACAAAACCTATAGCGGGTTGGGTGACTAAAGGGGGTTAATTTAACACTAATAAATTGGGTAATTGAATTGTATTGGTTTATGACAAAAGTCGTATAGTTTTTCTGACGAGAACCTGTCTTCAATAGCCACGTCAACTGATTTTCTAACACTATGCCTATGTGGTGTACAATTGAACAACTGAGTTTTATGTGAAACCTTAAACCTGAAGTTTGGAGGAGGTTGTATTTTTCTTTAATCTTAGTTTTAATCAGAATTTTCTAAACTAAATCAATTTATTCTTTCCACCAATTCCTCGTGGAGACGACTCAACTTTCCACTAATTATTTATTTTATTATTTTTTGACCGACCAAACGACATCGATCAACCACCCAAGGAATCTGAACTGGTTCTTCCTGAAAACCGGTTCTTGAAGAACCGGAACCGGGTACATAGGTTCCAGTTTTTCAACCAAGAACCGGACCTGGAACCGGGACCGGTAAAAACCGGAATCGGTTCTTGAGAATACCCGATTTGTGCACCTCTACCCTTGTGTCTTGTGACACTAATCCATCTATATTTTATAGATTCATGACACGTATATGTTTAAAATTTTAATATTGGTAAAACTTAAATTGGTTAAAACTAAAAGTGAAAACAAGTCAGACAATCTGGTTTTTTTATATAATTTATCTATGTTTTATGAGTTTTTGTTTTAAATATTTATCTATTTTGTAACATTTTAAGTTTTTAATGTTATTGGAATTTTTAAGTTAGTTATTTATATGTTTAAGTTTTTCGAATACCCGGAAATACGTTCTTGAAATATCAGCCTTGAATTAACGGAACCGCTAAGAACCTGAACCGGAACCGGTTCTTGAAAAACCAGAACCGGGTACATAGGTTCCTGTTTTTCAACAAAGAACCGGGTCTGGAACCGGTTCTTAAGAAAAACTGATTTGTGCACCTCTAAACAAGTGACACCCCATCCACCAAACCAGCAACCGGACCTGATACGCCTCTTGAAGACCTTGTAGTCAAAAAGCCTGAAATGTACATTTCTGAAGTAATCAATGCAGAATTCAAGGAATCTTTACTTGCACGAGTCGGGCTAATGGGCGTTGTCTACTTAAAAAACCTTACCTCCTAAATCATCTAACGATGCACAAACCGAGTTTTCTTTTAAGATTGAAAATACAAATGGTATTAAAAGATTTGTTATGCATAATGCGAGTGTAATCAGTCTTGGAAACCAAATGCGAGTGTAATCAGTCTTGCCCTCATATAAACCGATACCTATCCTGAAGTATAGTTTTCTACCTCTTGCAACTCCTCTGCCACTGAGAGTTAGACTGATCAAACGACACAGTGGCACTTTACTATCTGTAATGATCCAATACGTGTCAAACCCTGATTTTCCTGCTCCATTGACCGATGTTACATTTACTCTTAAACTTCCAGTTGACCCGAGCTGTTGAAAGTCTCACCAAAAGTTGTACTAAACAGGTTTGAGAGAGAATTACAATGGCATGTTGATAAAATTCCTTTGAAAGGAAACCATGCTAGACTGAGAAGAAGGATGCATGCAGATACTAGCGAAGAAGATGGTGTCGAGGAGATCGAGGTTGTTGGTTATGTAAAGTTTTCTCATCAAGGGACTAGATCGTTGTCTGGGATTTCTCTGCAGCCTGTTTCCGAGGGTAAAACAGACTTTTATGAGGTTCTGCATAGGTATGAAAATGGAGTTTATACATATAATTGATCAATGTTTTTCAATTTTTTCATGTGTTGTTTATGTTTTTATGTTTGATTGAAGAGTTATGTTGTTTAATCTGTCTTTAGTATTCTTTTAAATGTAGCTTGTAACTCTGGATCATTATTTGTTATGACAAAGGTTTTGTCTTTCTGTGTCATTAGCTAGAGAATATTGTTTCTAATGTTTGTTTTCTTTGATTCATATGATAAGTGAATGTGAATCTTGTTCGTCGATTTATGTAAGATCCATCTGTTAAAATTGTGTTTAAACCATCAAAATCAAACCGTTAAACCGCGAAACCAGTTGGTATGGTTTGTGTTTCTCGAAACCATAGTTAGCGGTTCGGTCAAGGGTTTCCGTCAAAACTAGTCGAACCAGACTCTAAGCATGATTGCTTGTGTCTTGTAACATATGGGCTTAACTCAATAATTATAAACTACTTGTTTTGTACAAGTTAATATTTTAATTTTGGGGACAACAATTCGTTGAGTATAACGTAATTTGGTTTAAAAACAGCAGCAAATTGATTTTAATAATTCCAACTATTAGTTAATGGTCGATAATAATCTAGACCGGTAATTGACAAATGTCACATCTAATTTTTACTTTTGTTACCAATGTAATTCTACTCGCATAATCATCACAGATGTACACTAAATTTTTACTACATTTCGCTTACAAGGAAGACGTGTTCCCCCATCTCGCTCGTAATCATCATTGTGAACGAAGTCAAGTGAAAATCAAGGGTATGGGGTATACCCTCACAGGTACCCCCATGTGAGCCCCCTCACGCGTGATCCCCATGGAAACACCGCCCCAATATGGCGTGAGGGGGGAGCACATTCCCGTGAGTGGCTTCACGCATAGAAGAAACCCATTTGTGGGTGTTTGGTGGGTCCCCCATTATGGGTGTGGGTGTGGGTGTTGGGTGGGTCCCCGGTGGTCAAATATGTGGTATTTCACTCAGTTGAGTATTTCCCTTGCTAGATGCGACCCAAGTGAGGAACTTATCACGCTAATGTGCGCTCACGTGACAGAAAAGGTACTCTCACTTGCCTCTCCCAAATAAAAGTATACCATATACTCTAAGAAGCAAAGCGATAACTTTCTTAGTGAGAAGTAGTCTAGTGATCTCCACATTCTTGCTAACATGTTCTTAGTCAAACAGACTCTTGAAAAATGTTGAGGGTGTATGTAAGGTGGATTAAATGTTTGTCTTTTAGGTGCTGATTTTTTCTTACGCTTACAAATTTTCAACTCAAAAGTTCTTTTTCATAAGATATATATTCTAAACAAACAATGACTTTATAAAAATGATCAATAAATTTAAAAATAAGTTATTAGATCCTTCGAGTTTTTTTTAAAGACGACCCGTCGAGCGTAAGGGAATATATGCTAAAAAGTTGTGAGATTTTCAATGGATTAAGGTTGCAATTTTTTTCAATTTTCATTTTTGTTTATTCTTCTTGTTAGGAAATCATCAAAAAGGGGTTTTCGACTTTTCGAGGAATTTATTTTGAAAAATCAATACAAAGGTAAAAGAAAATAAATATTCTTTCTGAAAAATATCATATTTCCTGACGGGTTTATTTAAAAACTAACTTAGAGCCAAAAAAATTATAAATATTACATTAGAAATCCATTGGAGAGTCACCACCGATGGATTTTTTAGGCATTTATTTAAAGAAATTAAAATTTTAGTCTAAATAAAATATATAAAATAATACAAGCCTAATAAGACTTGACAAGTTTGAGCTTTATTAGCATTCGAACTTGACTAAAAAATCTGCTCATGTAATCGATTTTGACTCTGACTTCAACAAAGACGTCTAATATTTTTCAGTAATATATATTCACGCAAATGGACAAAAACTAATATATAACATATAAAAGTGAGATACACAAATTCTAAAAAAAAACAAAAAACAAAGGAGTTATATTGTAGAGGGTTTTAATACATGTAGTGTTTGGAAAAAGTTTTTGAATTAGCTTACGCTAAGTAAGTACACTGCATCGTTCATTTTATTATGAACCCTTTAGGTTCTTATTGTTCAAGTTTTCTAGAGCTCTCAAGCCCACGTGACCATCTTCGGACGTACCTCCAGCCACGCTTTTCGTTTATTTTATGGGTGTGCTAACCCCTCGCAACCATCACAGGCTGTACCTCTGGTCCGAGTTTTTCATTGGAGACCCGCCCCGTAGGCTAGACATCTCTGAGACCCGCCCCGTAGGCTGGACATCTCATTTCATTCATTCATTTCTTATTGAGACCCGCCCCGTAGGCCGGACATCTTTTTTCATTCCTTTATTGAGACCCGCCACGTAGGCTGGACATCTCATTACATTGGGACCTTGAGTATCATAGACTCACAGCCTCCCAATGTTTTCCCAACCAGTCCTCACCTTAAAATTTCCTAACGGTTTCCCCATAATGCACTAAAGAGGTTTATATATAGGAAGTACCAACGGCGTATCCACCACCCCTTTAACACTTCATGAGTACTCCGTTATTCCATTTTAAGACTTAGACTCGTTTCCATTACACATTCATATTTACACATATAGCATGATCATCTATCATGCATTCACTTACATTGGGACCTTGAGTTTCGTAGACTCACAGCCTCCCAATGTATTCCCAACCAGTCCTCACCTTAAAACATCCTAACGGTTTTCCCATAATGCACTAAAGAGGTTTATATTTAGGAAGTACCAGCGACGTATCCACCACCCCTTTAACGCTTCTTGAGTACTCCGTTATTCCATTTTAAGACTTGGACTCGTTTCCATCATACATTCATATTTACACATATAGCATGATCATCTATCATTCATTCACATATTCCCATTTAACACACATTGCATATTCGCACATATAGTATGATATCTTGTCACACTTTCATATTCATCCCTGCTCTAATTCCTTATAAAGGTTTCTCCATGTTAAGTTAAAAAGGTTTATATATAGGAAGTACCAGCGGCGTATCCACCACCCCTTTAACGTCCCATTAATACTCCTTTACTTAGAATTAAGCTTTCTCATTTAATTCTCATTTAGTAACATGATCTCTTTATGCTTTTATCTTAATTCTTGCTTTAATATCTTACAAATGTTTCATCATGTATGTTAACGAGGTTTATATATAGGAAGTACCAGCGGCGTATCCACCACCCCTTTAACATCTCATGATTACTCTTTTGCTTAAGATTAAGCGTTTCTCGTCGTTTATTTAATAGCATGACTTCCCCATGCTTTTATCCCATTCTTATCCTAATTCCTCGTAAAGGCGTCTCTATGATGTATTAAAGAGGTTTATATATAGGAAGTATCAGCGACGTATCCACCACCCCTTTAACACATCACAGATATTGTTTTATTTAGAATTAACCGTTTCATTATTCATACTTATCATATATTGTAAACTGGGGTGATTATCCTTTCAGAGTAGTACCTCCAACAGAGATGTTCCCAGGAAAGAGTGACGGGTCTAGGAGAGATTTATACACCACTCTTTCCTTAGACATAACATTCCGTTTGTCAGATAACTACATACCGGTCGGAAGTTCTCCCGTACGTATATTCTTATTACTTTTATTTAGTCTATACCAATAAACATTCATAATGGTTTCACCACGAAGTACAAAGATGTTTATATATAGGAAGTACCCACGGCGTATCCACCACCCCTTGGATACGTCGTGACTACTCCATTATTCCCGTTTAGTGTTTAGACTAATTCGTCACTACCCCGTACCTTAGTTCCACACATATCACATAACACATAATCACATAATTCATATAAATATTTATCTAAGGTACATGTCCAATGTACTTACGATAGTCTCGAGTTGTTTCCTACGCTCGTTCATCGCTTAAACGTCTCTCCGGATCCGAACCACACTCGTAGCATACCTCTCTCGCACTTAAGCGCACCGCACCGGGTCTTCTAATCCTCCTTAGAGAGAGTGTGTGTGTTGTGTGGTGTTGGTGTGTGTGTTTGCTATGTTTTCAATTTGAACGACAACTGATTTCTACTTATAGGTTGAAACTGCGTCGATGTCGGACCAACGTCTAAAACGATATCGGTCCGACGTCCGCATGTCGGAACGACGTCTAAAACCATGTCGGTCCGACGTCGAGATGAGTCACCAAACACGCGTCAAAACCTCCTGATTTTGCTTCAGCAACACACATCGGAGCGTTATGCTTTAGATATCGGTCCGACATACATTATTTTCATATTCTCCTCGTCGAAACACCCAATTTTCATATATTATGGCTCTCGTAACTCATTTTCAAGCCCGAGATATGCTAATGCGAAGTTTTGGGCGATTTTAGGGCGAATAGTGTTCTAGTTTCGAACCCGGTTGGGTTCTTTGGCCACGTTTCTCAACCGAAACGTGTCCTAACCTATTGTTAGAAGTTTTTGGGATGTTACAATCCCCCCCCCTTAATTTAGGTTTCGTCCTCGAAACCTGTTAGTCCTTAGGATAAGTCTTTCCCGTTCCTTCCTTGCTTTCCTAGGTCATCTTTGACCTGTTCGTGTGCCTCCTTTTGCACTAATATTTGTTTGATCGCTTTGTGACGTAACTGATTTTGTGTCTAGAATCTTTACAGGTTCTTTAACATAAGTCAGTTTCTCGTCAATCTCTTTCTCTTTCAAGGTACTTGAGTAGTCTTGTCTGCTATACATTTTTATAGATGTAGAATATGTCTTGGTTCTTTATGTAACTTTAGTTGATAAGTTACTCTTTCGAATTGTTCAATGATCCTTAAAAAGTACCAATGGATCGTGGACTTATCTTGCCACATTTCTTACGTCGGATTAGACCTTTCCAATGAGACATAAAACATAATCTCCTTTTTGGAATTCTATTGGTCTGTATCTCTTGCCTAACGGTTCTTGTAATGACACTAATTCCTTCATCCCAGTATGTGTTGATTGGTAATGAGCTTTAGTCACTGGCTTAGCTTTAGGAGTTAAATCGAATTCAATCTTTCTCTCAGATGGAACACCTGGAAGATCGTTCGGAATTTTTCTGGGGATTTGGAACCTACTCCGGTCCTTTCCCTTTTTATCTTTACATCGGCCGTATGAGCTATGAAGTCACCTTGACCTTGTCTCACATAGCTATATGTCTTAGCCATCGTACAATGCATAATCTGGTTTCGCCGTTTGCTAATGGCACTATATTCCTTTCTAGTAAACGTCGTAAATCGTACAATCTTCTGATCTTATATAATCGTCATAGTATGCGAAGATAACTAGTTTTCTCTAACATTCATATCAAATTCTTGACGAGATAGTCTTCTCCTTCTATTAATAGTTGGCAATCTCGACATACTTTGGTTACTTCGCGGTCTCTATCACTCACGTTTTTAACCTCTAATGTCCTAGCCAACTTACTTCATTGAAGTTTCTTGGATCTTGATGAAATAAATAATCGACTAGCCCTCGTATTGAAGTAAACACAAGTAGGTAGGGAATTCAAGAGGAAGGTACCTGTTACGATATCAGAGACATCTTTCACTTCCTCAGTCGTCATTTAGAAAGTCCTACCTCTTGGTTTCGGAGCCTCGATCCTTTTGATTTCATTGCCTGCTACTATTGACCCTTCACCGGTCTTTTCAGTCTGAGATCGTAGCTCAGGACATTCTCTGCTAAAATGTCTAGGCTTATAACAAGTGTAACATAGTCTAGTTAAACTCACACACTGTATTGCAGTGTGTCCAACCTTCCCGCATTTGCTACAATTTACAGTTTTGAACCGGCATTCTCCAGGATTCCTCCTTCCACAAACATCACAGTCGCTTACCTCTTTCCTTTGAGAGGAATCACTTTCCTTTGAGGCATAGGAGATGGATAATCCTCTCCTTTCCTCTTCTTGTCCTCTTCTTCCTGTCTCTTGAGCTCAGTTTCTCGTCCTCGTGCCCAATCAATCATTTCCTACAAATTCACGCACTTGGATGGATGAATGAACTCTCTAATTTCTGTTTTTAGAATGAGATGGTATCGTGTCATCCACATCTCAGGGGTTGTTAATAACGTACGACAAAGTCTGGCTTTATCGAAGAAAATACTAGTAATCTCGTCCACAGATTCGTTTGTTTGACGGAGTTGAAGGAACTCCTCAGTGATTCTGTCTATTGCCGCCCTTGGGCAATAATGCTTCAGAAACATTTCCTTGAATTCTTCCCACTTCATCTCTTTGATCTTTTCTCTACCTTTTTCTCTCTTTACTACGCCCCACCAATTGTCGGCTCTCTCTTTCAATTGGTTGGTGGCAAAGGTTACTTCGTCCTCCTTTTCACAGTGACAGAATGCCCTTTCTATTGAGGCGATCCACCTATGACTTTCTAAAGGATTAACCGCTCCCTTAAACTCTAATGGTTTGCATGTCATAATGTCCTTATACGTGCATCGAATCGATTTAGAACTTCTATGCTCTCTGTTATGGGGTTCTCTATGTTTCTATGGTTTTCGAACCAGCTTTCCAGTGAGTTTGTAGTTCAGCTTGCATAATTGGAAGGTTCGTATCGAATGCCTTCTCTACTTCTAACGCAATATATCTTCGAATATTTTCTGAAATTCGTTCTACTTCGTTCTCATTCTGAGGTGGAGATGCAGCTCTCCTATGACTTCCTTCGTCGCGTACTTCATTGTTCTGACGTTCAGCCATCGTTTGCTGACACACGAGTTTCGTTTCAATCGTTCGCTCATTTACCCTAACTATATTCTAGCGTTTTTTCTCTTTAGGCCTCATACTATTCTAACCCTAATTAAGCATTCTAGGGTTTTATATAAGGCCCTTTTCATACATTTACATGTAGGCACATATTCATTCACTCATACATCTTAAACATGTATATGAACATCCTTAGCTTACTATCTGTTGACATAAGTTATCATATGATGTTTGGGATATCATGATGGTCCCATGCATTAACTCTTATACTGGTCAGGCATAAGGTAATGTATATTACCATCCTGATACTCCCAACTATCGTATGGAGCGTATCTCATACAAATTTCTTCCCACGTATACTCACACATTTCTGTTAAGCACTGGAATTTAACCATACCTGCTTCCTTGGACGGCTTCAGATTGAATCCCTGTTTATATCACGAGCACTTATGGTTTGAGTCTAAGTACCCCTTCCGATACTTAAATCCCTCAAACCGTGCTCTGATACCAACTTAAAACACCCTACTTTTACTATATTATTTTATCAGAGTTTATAGCGGAAAACGGTCCCATGTTTTTCAAAACCTTGTCACTAAAGTGACACAGGTATATTTTATTATAAATATTGTTTTACATAAAATGTTACATCATGTTACATAGGGATTCTTCAACTCCGATTAG
Organism: Smallanthus sonchifolius; assembly: GCA_023525975.1. NCBI lineage: Eukaryota > Viridiplantae > Streptophyta > Magnoliopsida > Asterales > Asteraceae > Smallanthus > Smallanthus sonchifolius. The sequence goes on from CM042041.1 coordinate 5,199,959, forward strand.
CCACGTCCTCGGGAAGTCTCATTCAACATGCTTGATGTAGGGTTTAATAACCCTAGTTTATATGTCGTGTTGTGTGCGTTTCAGTTAGTTTTGCATATTTCTTTGTGCGGTTTTATGTGTGTTTGTGGTTGTGTCTACCTCCCAGGTTATATGTGCTAAATGAGCGAATAATGGAAGCGAAGCAGTCGGATGCGAAGCACGAGAGATCAAAAAGTCACAAAAGTCAAATTCTTGGATTTTATGGTCTTCGCGACACGCGAAGACCTGTGCTTCAAAGTTCGCGACACGCGAGGATCTCCAGAGGCGCGCCCGACTAGTTTGTTCTTCGCGCCATGCGAATAAATTGGTTGCTATCTTCGCGAAACGCGAATATCTGTTTTTACAGGAAAACTAACCTAGTTCGGGTGTTAATCTCTATCAGCCTCCATTCCGACCTATCTTCGATTCCAGCCGTTCCAGAGTTTTAAGAGGGCGATTTCTACCATCCTTGAGTCGATTGTTCTTAATCTTTCATGATTATAAGTCCTAGTACACTAGTTTTGATTATTGTTATGAGTATGAGGAGCTAAATCTCTTGTAGTCCTCTTTAGGTCTAGGGTTTTATTGAACACTTGTAATCTCTTGAATGATTAGCATTGGTTTGTAATCTTGATTGGCATGTTAAGCTATATAATTGCATTTATTGATTGAACGCTTTAAACTTCTTTGACTGATTTCGAATTGTTGTTCAAGTCTTAATAGTCTCGGGTTTCCTTACATCGGGGACAACTTGGGGGTTGGATTATAGTTTTATTTACAACGAGTTCAATTGAACCGTATGATTATGTCTATGTAATTGCTTTGCTAATTATCTTGAAAGAACTTGTGTTTGCATACCCGAACCCCGGAGATGATTACCTTTCTCAGTATTGTTTTAAAACCCAAATCCAAATCAATTGTTAGTGATTCTGTCTTTTAAATCTTGTAACAAAGTAACACTTTCCACATATTCCTCATGAATATGATACTCTACTTACCTTTACTAATTAAGGTGTTTAAGTATTGTTTTTGACCGACCAAACGACATCGATCAAAATGGCATCGTTGCCGGGGAGTTAGTGCGCTTAGTGTTAATTTGTTTTTGTTTGCTACATCTCACAAAAATCAAAATTCTTATTTACTTTTCTTGTCTTATTTTATTTTGTTTTGTTCAGTGTTACACGGGTTTTCTTGTTTGTGTTGTGCATGTGATTTATCAGTTGTATGCATCATACAAGATACTCCAACAAATCCTCCCCATTGATTTTTGATCCAAAAATTGAGAAGACTGCTAGGAAAAACAGGGTCTTTCATAGAACAAACAGAGTAGTGTCTTCTTCACCCAACATAGAGAATAAACCGGATCATGGGAAGAAATCTGATCTGCCTCCTGCAGGTCAGTTACCACCAGAGCAGCAAGCTACCTTAGGCATGTTCTTGTCATCTGTTCCTCCACCTAGAACAGATGAGAACCTCAACCAATCCAGTAGCCAAATCCCACCATTACCAACCTTTGGCCACTCCTTACCACAAGTGAGCCAACCCTTTGAGTTTAAACCCGAATCTCACTATTCTTCACCATATGTGAGTGTAGTGACAGATCCCCTACCACCACCAACTTCACAACCCCCAATCATCAAGCCTTCTATATTTCACTCAACCCCACCACCAGGTTTCCATCCATACACTTCAGGCCTAAATTATGAGGATGAGACAGACGGTTTTGATGACGAGTTCGAGGGTTATGAGGAAGATGATGTTGACAGAAGGGAAAGACATAGGGTTAGGCCACCAGTGTATAGGAGACAGGATACAGGTGTTCGGTTTGAAAGGCCGAATGAGCATCAATTTGATCACAGGTTGCCACAGCAACCACCTCAGCATGATATTCCTACACCAATCCCACCACCATAGCAGCCTGTGAACAGGCCAAGAAGACCGGGTCCTAGGAAAGTCATTCCTCCTGTTGACAATCCGGGAGGCATTCCAAGGAGACTTGATAGGGGCCCTGTTAGGGGGATTGAGAGCCACTTCAGACCATCCATTGCTTACAATCCATCTCCAATTGTTATTCCACAACAACATGGAAGGTCCTTTGAAGTGCGTTCCCATGCAATCCAAAATTTGCCTAAGTATCATGGTCAAGGAACGAAAGAGCCATACTTACATATGAGTGCTTATGATGCCATGTGCAACACCATTGGGGGACAGGGATTCACACCTGATTATGTGAAGATGGTATTGTTCCAATTCACCCTAGAAGACAAGGCTCAACAGTGGTTTCATTCTCTGCCTTCTACTTCTATTTACACTTAGGGTGATATGCAACAACAGTTCTTAGATGAGTTCTACACTAATCAAAGAACTAGTGATTTCAGGAAGAACATCGGAAACTTCAAACAACAATATGGGGAGTTATTCCATGAATCCTTCCTTAGGTTCAAGATGTTGATAAATAATTGCCCACACCATGGTTTGCAAATGTGGGAGATGTTTAATGCCTTCCATGAAGGCTTGACGGATGATGATGCCCGTGACCTCAATTCTATCTCTAACGGTACATTTGGTACCAATTTTGAGGATGTTGACTGGGACTATTTAGAGAGGATGGATGTGACATCCAAGAGGAAAGCCCAATCTTCAAGAAGGGCAAGGCATTCGGTGGTTAGAGCAGTTGACAGCCCGAACTCTGAGGCGAACAGGTTAGAGAAGTTAGAAAAGCAGGTTGCCAACATGGGTATTGGAGGTCAACCATATGAGGTTTGTGATCAGTGTGGAGACTTGGGGCATAATGGTGCCACTTGCACAGGTACCTTTGAAGATGTGAATTATGTGCAAAGGGGTGGTATGAACTATAACATGAACTCCAACACCTACCACCTGGGCCTCAGAAATCATCCCAACTTCTGTTATGGGGATGCCTCAAATCAAGCTAACCCAAATTTTCATGCTAGTGGTCAAAGAGCTCAACAACCATTCCCACCCCGAAATCAGAATTATAATCAAAACAACAACCAAAGGGGATACCAAAAGGGGAATGAGCAAGGAGGATCATCTGGATCCTCTAATCCGAGTAGTGCGGATGTTGTGTTGGGTCTCTTGAAGTCTATCCAACAAGACTTACAAAAAAGAATCAAGCCGATGATGTGCGTGATAAAGCCTTCCAAGTCATGACCACTCAAATGGGTCAATTTGTCACTGAAATAGCTGAATTGAAGAAGAGTAGTGGCAAGCTTCCAAGTGATACAGTGATCAACCCATCTCATCACACCTCGGGGAACAGAAACATGAAGAACAGCCACGTGGGAAAGCTTAGTACTCTCCGAAGTGGTAAGATTTATGATAACAAAGTTGCACCTCCGCCACCTTTTGTTGATGGTGTGGTGAAAGACATTGATGAGCATTATGTCAGTGATGATGAACCCGAACCGATTCCGGTTACACGGGTTGCTTTTCCAAAAGAACCATATTTTCCTAAAACATCATCTACTATTGATAATGGGGGAGTGGTGCCTCCAAGGGTGTCATTCCCTGCTTCTTTAGTGAATACAGGTAAAAATGTGGCATTCAAGAAGCGAGGTCTTTAACAAGAGGAAATCTGGGAACTCTTCAAACAGGTAAAAATTAATATACCGCTTCTTGATGCAATTAAACAGATACCAGTCTAAGTAAGTATTTGAAAGACTTGTGCACTAAGAAAAGGCATCACAAAATAATTTAAAAGCTTGATCTAAATGCACGAGTCAGTGCAATTTTGACTGGTTCTCTTCCACCTAAACTCCAAGATCCAGGAGCCCCATAATTTCTGTACAAGTGGATGATTTCAAAATGAGCAAGGCGTTATTGGATCTTCGAGCAAGTGTGAGCATCCTTCCCGGTAGTTTGTATGACCAATATGACTTTGGTCTTCTACGTCGAGCTAATACCACCGTGGTGTTGGCAGATTTGACCCCTAAACTCCCAAGAGGGATTGTTCATGATGTGATAGTGAAAGTAGATCAATTCTACTATCCGGTGGATTTCTTGGTTCTTGACTATGTGCAATCTGAAAAGGTCACTGAACCAACTGTCATTTTGGGTCAATGATGTGTTGTGTGATAAGGTTATAAAAATATAAATAAATATATTTTTAGGTTAATTATTTTCACGAGATCAAGTTTTAAATTTATAAATTAAAATGATAATTACGTCAACTTAAAACACACACAATAGGCAAGTGTACCTATCGCAGCGTAATACAGTTAGGTAAGAACCTAGTATCGAACCAATGGACACGGTCGAGTTCTAATACTGAAATTTTGTTATCGTTTAGCCGGATTAATTAGTGAATGGGTTTTGTGTGCTTGTGAAGCAGAAAAGTAAATGACGGTAAAGTAAATAACATAAAAGTAAAAATGTGCGTGAAGTGTGTAACAGAAATGTAACTAGCAGAATAGTAAATAGTAGAAAAGTAAATAAGGTGAAAATGATCAAATTACGAAATGTATTGCTTCGAGATTCGAATCAGCTTGGTACGTGATAATGTTAAGTCAACTAATTCAGTGGTATGACTACTACAAACTTGTGACCCGGGTCACCGCTAGAGCCTCGTCCTCACGACATTTGATTTGCAAATTATATTCTTTAAAAAGTGGTAGTGCCTCCCATTAGGGACAACATTTACCCTCAACCCATCGAATGGTCATCTCCGGGTTGGATAAAGACATCGGACTCAAAATGCTTTATATTAAGTTAAATAGGTGATTATATTTTGCTCATCGGGAGGCGGTGTAACAATGGGACCAAGTATAAAGACGTACCATTCCCAACATGAGTTCACCAATTCTTGGTCGCATAATAATCTCGTATAAAGATGTACAATCTTAGAAGTATAGACCAAGCCTTGGCTTATCAATCTCTGCTCGTATAAATACGTACGAGTTTCAAAGGAAGTTTGATTAAAAAGGGTTTTACGATCTTACTTTTTAAAATCAAGACACTCACAAATATAAAGACGGATTTAGACAATAATAAAAGCCCATCAAAAGATGGTATTTGAGGACGAATTAGTTAAAGACATAATCATACCACTTCATTAATAAGTTAAACATTAACATGCACCAAACATCATCTTCACCCTAGCAATACAAAGAAGTTTTAGCCACGAATGGCCATAACGACTAGCGTAATGATAAGTTTCGTAGGCTCCCCTATTGCAGAACAAGGAGGAAGAGCCCCTCTACTCTCTACTCTAACTACGAGAATGCTCTCTTCTTGAGTGTAATTTCTCTCTGGATTGGTGTGTGGAATGAAGAACCCAAGCCTCCTATTTCTAGGCCTCAAAATGTGCAATGCACGGCCGTGCAAAGGCCCAGGGAATCAAACAGAGTACAGAGGACACGGTACCGGGCCGTGGAGAGCAGAGAGGGCCAATGCACGGCCGTGCAATGGGATGCACGGTCGTGCAACCCCCTCTTTTTCCCCAGTTTTGTCTTGTAGATTCTTGTTGACCAATTTTGACTTCTTAGGGGTTAATGCTCCGGGAATGAACCTTTTAGAAGCTTGAATTCTTGTTGTTTTTGATAGGATTTAGCTTGATTTATATTTTTAACACCGAATAACCTGCAATTATCAAATATTTGTAATTTAAGCACAAATTGTAAGGTTATTATTCAATTTAGTACCATAATGTGGGATTATTATGTATGTAAAATATGTATAAATGATGACATATCATAACACCCCACACTTAAACTTTGTTTGTCCTCAAGCAAACTCATGCATGATCACACCCATAACTCAAAACTTTACAAGGGTAATGGAATTTCAACTAGTGTTGAGACACCAGGATAACTCTTGAGTTGCTTATTCTGTTTGTGTGTTTTTCTTGTTTTAAGATGATGGAATCCATGAAAAGCCTACTAGAATGTTGATTATGCAAAAACTCCTCACAACTCACAATGTTCACTCAACTCTAGGGTTATATATATGGATAATGTAAGCTAAGTGGGACACTCGAGTTCGAATTGAATTATGTAATGGTCATAAGCTTGTATGAAAATTAAGTCTCCACCAAGTAACTAAGTAGAATGCTTGAATCAAAAGGACTTTAGGGTTGTAATGTGGCTAAAGTAAAACTACAGGTGAAAATGAAAATCTTTTTTGGATTTATAGGGGTTTTCAAGGGTTTTGGAGGGCTGGAGCTATCGTGAAACACTCAGCTACAGACTCATGGCTTAAAATGGTAAATACTAAAAGTTCCCTCTACAGTACTCAGATCGTGAGGGTATAACTAATATGAGGGCTCGTTTATGGTCAGATTGCCAAGACCAAGATCTCTCATCAAGTTTAACTCATTCCTTATTGCGTAATACACATTACTACCTTTTCGTACGGATCCTGTGGCTAGTCGCCTAACATCACCTACTTCCATTAGGTATGTATACTTGCTTTGGGAGTGAGTTTCATTCTTGCTGCACTTTCCATCGTGGCTCCAGTTGCCACACTTTCTACATCTGTCGTATCTTTTGGCTCTTCTTTTGGCGGCATTTTTTGACAAGCCGCAGAATGGTGGCAATTGTTCTTGCTTGCGCCACCATTACATCACTAGTTGCTTGAAAAATCTTTTCTCGGAGTTCGGTTGGTAATTCAGGCTTTGCGAAATGAAGGCAGGAAAGCAAATTGAAATCGAAAGAATGCATGTCCAGTTCTTTAAGGTCTCCCGGTAAAAGCCAATTTTTTTTAACATCAAGATAACTTCTTCAGCATTCCTCCTTCCTCAATTTCCTTGAAATAATATTTCCTTGAATTTTCCTGCAGATAGTTCGGATAATTTCCTAATGCATCCACCATTTGTATATTCCAATTCTTCTGAGTAGGGCGGATTCTTTCCAAAGTTGTCCCAATGAATTTGCAATGATAACGTAAGATAATTTTCCCATTTCGAAGACAGTTAGCCAATAACCGGTGTTTGCGAAAAGCTGGTTGGGTGATAAGTATGGGTTTAGAAAAGAAAAGGCTAAGGCTCAGAGGGCTATCTAGGCGGATAATATTTTTGTGGTTTTTGGATAATAAGGGTGATAACGATCCTAGGTGCCTCAATCATTTTCATACTTCCACTAGTTCATGGTCTTGATATGTATAAGTCATACAAGTTCTAATTATGTATAGAATTCAATCAAATAAACATTCAATATACCAAACGAAAGAGCATGCAAAAAATAATGATAATAATGCTCGTGAAAAGGCTCAGATTATTCTCACATGGAAACGGATAAGATAGGGTTTAGTGATTTGTTATGCATAATTTTCATTTGTTTCTACTTGCCATGTCTTCATTTTATTTAATTAGGTGCAAACTCTAAGAGGTTTTGTTTAAAAATGGTTTAAATATTTTTTAAAATTTTTCGGGTTTTATAAAAGGTTATTTTTGTAATGTTTTAGTCAAATGGGTAGAAAATCACAAGTTAAATTTTATTGCTTTGAGCTTAACAATCCTGAATCTCTAATTCCCCACCCCACACTTAAAACTGTGCATTGCCCTCAATGTACAAATGCATGTAATGAATTGCTATGCAAGAATATAAATGCATAGAGTTTTAAAGGAAAAGAAACTGGTACTCCCCCGATCAATTCGGTGTATAACCTAAGGCCAAAGCTTATTGTTGCTGTCAGGCTGTGCCTATCAGCTGCTTGTCAACATATTGCTTCAAAGACTTCATCGAATTTCTCAGAAATTTGATGTCGCTTCCGGCTCCAGGCTCGTAGAGTTGGAGTGTAACTCCTCAAAGTAGAGAGATGGTCTGGTGATGTTATTCTACCTGAAACATAAAAGAAAACATGAAAACGAACAAGGAAAATAAAAGGTAATAGTTAAGCTACTAAGGTCCTAGTATCGAGAAGGGATAGTCAGAAAGGATAGTCAGAAACATGCAAAAGCTTCAACCTCATATCCTCTCTGGTCCATGCTGGGAGTACGGAATGTGGAAATCCATCAGGGATGGACCCTACACTCCCATGGTGGCTTCTGCTGACTCTGGAGGACCAATAGTTCCGAAGGAGCCCTCCAAGTACTCAGAAGAGGACATAAAGAAGATGGAGGTGGACTTCAAGGCACTAGGAGCTATCCAAATGTGCCTTCCAAATGAAGTTTTTCATAACTTCAGAAGTTACAAAACTACTAAAGAGCTCTGGGAGGCTCTTGAGAAGATGTTTGCTAGCTCTGAGGAAGTCAAAGAAAACAGAAGGGACGTCCTGAAACAGCAATACGAAAACTTCGTATGGAAGGAAGGTGAGTCACTAACCGTTTTGTATAACAGGTACACTTACCTGGTGGGAGAACTGCAGTGCTCCAAAGTAAAGCTAGAGAATGAAGATATTCTCAAAAAGTTTATCAGATCTCTCCCAAGCTGCTGGACACTATATACAGTGTCTATAAGAAGAACAGAGAATTTAAAAACTCTTCAGATGACAGAGCTCTTTGGCATGTTGAGAACATATGAATTAGAAATGATTCAAGCCAAGGAAAGGAGCTCCAATCATCAATCAGCCTCTTCTTCCTCCACCATCTCATCAGCGCTTCAATCCGACCACTCAGTTCCTAGTTCAAGCAACTACTATCCTCCCATTGTCACCCATCCACAAACTCCAACCTCTCAAACAAACGCCTCACCATTTCTCCTAGAAGCTCCTCCTCAAACATCAACCTCTTCTGCTTTTGTTTCTGAAAACTCAAGCAACATGTCTTTTATCAAGGAGGATCTGGAATGCTTTCATCCAGATGACTTAGAAGAAATGGACATACAGCACTCGTATGCCATGCTCTCTATAAGAGCAAAAAGGTTCTACTCTAGAACCGGAAGACCCATTCCAAGTAACAACTCCAACACCAGAGTTGGCTTGGATAAAAGCAAACTAAGATGTTACAACCGTAACCTACTGGGTCACTTTGCTAGAGAATGCAAGGCACCAAGAGCAAATCCAGCTACTCCTCAGTTAAGACAAGCTCACCAAGCCCAACCCAGACAACAACAACAACAACAAGCTACTCCTCCAGTTCAAACTGAAGCCTGTGCAACTGTTGGAACTTCTGAGTTCGACTGGAGCTTCTAGTATGAAGAGCTGCCTGTTAACAATCAAGCTCTTATGGAAGACACTACAGAGATACCACCTCAGGTATTTGAACATCTTTTTTCTCAAGCCTGTATTGATAAAGTTTTGGGTTATAGAAAGCATGACCAAAACCTTATAGATCAAAATGAAGAGTTTCATCAGATGAAATCTGAGTTCAAAAAGGTTGAAAATACTTATAAAGAAAAAATTAACTGCCTTAAGAAGGAGATTTCATTGTTAAAACACGAACAAACTAATCTTAAAACTCAGATTGATGATCTACTGGTCAAACTAAAAGCTACCAAAGCTGAACTGGCAGAACAGAAAGTTCATGTTGAAAAATATGAATTTTCCTCTAAAACGTTACAAAGACTTTTAGATATTCAAGTCCATGAGAAGGTAAAAACTGGACTTGGGTATAACAATGACCAGTACAAATCTGTTCCTCCTCCTGCTGACTATATTGCCATTCACGAACCAAGCTTCAATGTTGCAAATCTTGACACTGCAAACAAAAACCTTGATCCTTCATCGGATGAACCTTTCGTCGAAGACTGCACTACCTCATCGGAATCTGAGTCAACCTACTCAGACCATGATGAAACCAGTGCAGCCCTATCTGAAGCTGTTCTGAATAGAGTTGAAGTTCCTGCTGTTATTCCAGCTGTTCCAGCCCCTGTACCATTCAAACAGATCAAGATCAGCTATCCTCCAGATGGAAGAAAGCTAAATATTGAAAAGGGACAGACATCAGGACCCACAAACCCCAAGCCTCAGTAAAAGCCGATCACAAAGAGGAAGGTATTTGATATATGTCATAAGCCTGAAGAAAAAGTTTCATTTGTTCAAAAGACCCTAGAAGAAGCCACTTTTGAACATAACAAAGCTCATCCATGGAACTTCAAGGATCTGTTCCAAAGAAAGGACTATTTCTACCTTTCAAGAGACAAACTGGCAAGATCATGCTTTGTGTGTGGCAGATATAACCACACTTCCAGCACCTGCCTTCATTACCAGGAATACCAAAGAAATTCAAAGCAGCATGCCTTTGAAAAGACTAACAAAAACAAGAAAGTAAGAAGCTACGAGGTCAAAGCAACTAAGTTCAGGGAGTCTCTATCTCCCCCAAGAGTGAAGCTGCCTAAATCTCAACAAACTTGCATCATTTGTGGTGAATCAGACCACTTTGCTGCAAATTGTAAGTTTAACCCCTTCAACCAGATCCTCATCAAGCCCCTCAAAGACAAAAGGTAAAGAAGGATCAGCACACATCGGCTGTTAGACCATCAGCAGCCAGAAAAATTGTTGGTAATCAAGGGAAGCCCAAGAAAACAAAGCAGAAGCTTTCAGCAGCAACCAAATCTGCTGCTGATAAGCTAAAATCCCCCGCAGCAAAATCTGCTGCTGATAAGGCAAAGCCATCAGCAGCAAGAGTGGTCACTGCTGATAAGGCAAAGCCTTCAGCAGCCAAGAATGCTTCCACTAAAGCAAAGCTATCAGCAGCAGGATCTATTGCTGACAAGCCAGAAACATCAGTAGCAAAATCCGCTGCTGACAATGTGAGGAAAACTAGAAAATCACCAACAAAGCAATGGAAAGCCAAACCATCTCCAAGCATTATCATTGGCTCCATTGACTGCAAACATACTGAAGAGGATAAACTAACAACCATCTTTTTCAAGTCTGCAGACTCTTGGGTTCCTCCTACTAATTAGAAATCTATCATGTGCAGGGACAGCCAGGTCACAAGAATAACACATGGGTGGTAGACAGTGGTTGTTCCAAGCACATGACAGGCAACATATCCATCCTCTCCAACTTCAGACATTTCAATGGAGGATATGTTGCCTTTGGAAGTGACTCAAAGGGAGGATCCATTACTGGACAAGGAACTGTGTCCAACGAAAGAATGAGCATTGATAAGGTCAACTATGTCAAAGAATTAGACTTCAATCTCATGAGTGTTTCCTAGGTCTGTGACCAAAAGCATTGGATGCTCTTCACAGATAAAGAATGTTTTGTACTGTCTCCAGGCTTATCCACACCTCCTCCAGAAAGCATTTTATTAACTGCTCAGAGCAAAGAAAATCTCTATATACTGGACATGAATGAAGTCACTCCATCTGGGAGTGTTTCATGCTTTTTATCAAAGGCCTCAGTTAATGAATCAGCTCTCTAGCACAGGAGATTAAGCCATGTTAATATAAAAACTATTAACAAATTAGTGAAGAATAATCTTGTCAGAGGGATTCCTGACAAAGAATTTCAGCTGGAAGACCACTGCATTGCATGCTTAAAGGGGAAGCAACACAAGAGCTCTCACAAGCCCAAGACCTTGAATACAAATGACACTCCACTGTAACTGCTGCATATGGATCTCTTTGGTCCTACAAATGTCATGTCAATGGGCAAGAAGTCATACTGTCTGGTGATAACTGATGACTACACCAGATTCTCATGGGTATACTTCTTGAGAACTAAAGATGAAACTGCTGAAATTCTCAAATCCTACATTCTCAGGGTAGAGAATCAAAGCAATCAAAAGGTGAAGATCATAAGGTGTGATCAGGGCACAGAGTTCAAGAACCACACCTTGAACTGTTTCTGTGAAAGCAAGGGGATAGAAAGACAATACAGTGCTCTAAGAACTCCTCAACAAAATGGAGTTGCTGAAAGAACAAACATAACTCTTATTGTGTCAGCAAGATCTATGTTGGCTGACTCAAAACTGCCACTTACATTCTGGGCAGAAGCAGTTAGCACAGCCTATTATGTGTAAAATAGAGTTCTAATTGTCAAACCCCTCAACAAGACACCCTATGAACTTTGGTTTCAAAGAATTCTCTACATTGGATTTCTAAAACCTTTTAGGTGTCCATGCACCATTCTCATCACACATGGGGTTCTTCCTAAGTTTGGTGCCAAATCTGATGAAGGATATTTCGTAGGCTATTCCTCTCAATCAAAGGCCTGTAGAGTATTCAATTCAAGAACAAGAATTGTGGAAGAATCAGTAAATGTGGAATGCAGAGAACACATTGTCTGTGAGCAGGGAAAAGGTCCAAACCGGCTCTTTGACATAAACTCCTTCTCCCAAATATTTGCGCCTCTCACCTTCTCAAATATGGAGTCTACGTCTACACAAACACCTGCCTCCACTTCATTCACTGACTACAGACTGGATTTTCTCAAATCTTCTATAAGTTTGAGAAGACCATCAATTGATCCTCCATCAGTTTTGGAAGCAATTGAAGCAAGTGAATCAGGAACAAGAATGTCTAATGTAACCAGCAGCAGCCTGTCTGAAACTGAAAATCTGAATGAAGACTCCTCGGTAAATGCTGTAGATGCTGATGATGCTATTACTGAAAATATTGATGTAGCTAATGATGTTGAAGACTCTTTCACCCTGAATGAAGACACCCCTGAACAAAATCAAAGCAATCTGGAGCAAGGGATATAGCTGGAGGTAGTTCCAGCACAGAGGATCCATAAAGAACATCCTCATGAAAATATCATTGGCCAAGTACATCAAGGAGTTCTCACAAGAAGCAAATCTCATGAGGCAAATGTATGCTTGTTTTCATGTTTCTTATCTCAGGTGGAACCCAAGAAGATAGATGAAGCACTCAAACACAGCAGCTGGATTGAGGCAATGCAGGAAGAATTGCTGCAATTCAAGAGGCAGGATGTCTGGAAACTTGTTGATCTTCCACCAGGTAAATATGCTATTGGCACAGGATGGGTTTTCAGGAACAAGCAAGATGAGAGAGGCATTGTAGTCAAGAACAAAGCCAGACTTGTAGCTCAAGGCTACACTCAGGAAGTAGGAATTGACTATGATGAAGTCTTTGCTCCTGTTGCCAGGCTGGAGGCCATCAGAATCTTCCTGGCATATGCTGCATCCAAGAACTTCACTGTCTATCAAATGGACGTAAAAAGTGTCTTTCTGTATGGGAAGATTGGTGAGGAAGTATACGTCAAACAGCCTCCAGGCTTTATAGATCCTACACATCCTACTTAAGTGTTCAAACTAGACAAAGCTCTATACGGCCTACATCAGGCACCAAGAGCCTGGTATGAAACCTTGTCAGGATATCTACTAAGCAACAACTTCAGACGAGGTGCCATTGACCAGATCTTGTTTATCAAAGATGAAGGGGGAGAAATCTTACTAGTTCAAATTTATGTTGATGATATCATCTTTGGATCAATAAGGAAACAGATGTGCAAAGACTTTGAGATTCTGATGCACTCAAAGTTTGAAATGAGTTCAATGGGTGAACTAAATTTCTTCTTGGGTCTACAAGTCAAACAGGTCCCAAATGGAATCTTCATCAGCCAATCCAAATATGTAAAGAGCATTTTGGAAAGATTCAAAATGGTTGACTGCTCTGCTGCAAGAACCCCTATGCAAGTGCATCATCAGCTGACTCCAGACAAAGATGGCCAAGACACTGATCAACATCAGTACCGTGCAATGATAGGGTCTCGCATGTATCTCACTGCCTCAAGGCCAGATATCATGTTTGCAGTATGTCTCTGTGCAAGATTTCAAGCAGCTCCAAAAGTTTCACATCTTTAAGCCGTCAAGAGAATCTTTAGATACCTAAAGGGTGCCTCAAGACTTGGGCTATGGTACTCTAAAAATGACATGTTTAATTTGTATGCATACACTGACAGTGACTATGGGGGATGCAACTTGGATAAAAAGTCCACTTCAGGGGGATGTCAGTTTCTGGGAGGGAGACTGATTTCGTGGCAGTGCAAGAAGCAAACATATGTTTCAACTTCTACAGCTGAAGCAGAATACATTGCAGCTTCAAGTTGCTGTGCACAAGTCATCTGGATACAAAATCAAATGCTGGATTACGGGATGACTTTCATGGCAACTCCAATTCACATTGACAACATGAGTGCTATCTCAATCACAAACAATCCGGTGCAGCACTCAAAGACAAAGCACATTGACATCAGGTATCATTTCATAAGAGATCAAGCTGAGAAAAAGGGGATTATTTTAACCAAACTTCATACGAATGAGCAATATGCTGATCTGTTTACAAAACCTTTTGATGAAGCTAGATTTAAATATTTAGTTGAATCAATTGGTATGATGAACTTTGATTAAAATCTATCTCTAAAAATTCTATTTTAAAATGTGTTTTGTCTTATGTTGTAAATAAAAGTTATAAGTCAGCAGCATTTTTGTCCTTCAGCTGCTGACAGGTTTAATCTTCAGCAGCAAAAGATTTGCAGCTGACTGCTTTAAGTTATCAGCAGGAACAGGTTTCCAGCGTATTTCTTTAAGACTGTCAGCAGCGACATCCTTGCTGTGGATTATTAAATCCATCAACAGCAGATGAGTTAACTGCTGACAGATTTAATCTTCAGCAGCAAAAGATTTACAGCTGACTGCTTTAAGTTATCAGCAGGAACAGGTTTCCTGCGGATTTCTTTAAGACTGTCAGCAGCAACAACCTTGCTGCGGAGTATTAAATCCATCAGCAGCAGATGAGTTTGCTGCTGACAGACTTAACCTTCCGCAGCAACCAAGTTTGCAACGGACAGGCTTACTCATCCACAGCAACCGGTAAACTTAAGTCCAAATTAACCTTTACCCGCTGTAAAAATTAACGTCGGTCTTTACCATGACTGCCTCGGTGTATTACAGTTGTAACAGTAAAAGGCGAATTAGGTTGTACTGTACAAGTCATTTTGTTTTTTCCCTCCTCTCCCATTATAAGAACAAATCAAATTTCCTTACCACCTTTTCACCTTCAATTTCACCCTAAACTCACATCACTTTCTCTCAAGTCCCCACCACATTCAAAGCCCTTTATCTTTAAAACATTCAAAGCCTCCCATATTCTAACCTTCCTTCCAAATCAAACTACAATGGCAGACATCAATAACCCTGATGATAAGTTCTCCCCATACCACAACCTTACAGCATACCTTACCAAGGGAAAGAAATCCGAAGGATTCAATGATATGATCGACTTCTTATGTCAATCAAAAATCTACGTTGCCCTCACAACCAACCCTACCATATATATCCCTCATCTGGAGAATTTCTGGAGTACCGCCGTCTACTCAACCGAACAGGGGATTCCCCAAATTAAAGCCAAAGTAGACGGCAAGGATATCACCATCTTGGAAGCCACACTCAGAAAACATCTTAAGCTTCAAGATGAGGGAGCTGCCATCTCATACTCGAAAGACAAATACATGAGGACCTTTGTATCCATTGGATACACTGGAAATCAGACCGAGTATACGATCGAGAAGGCGCTGATGGGCCCTCCATGGAAGTATCTCTTCCACACTTTTCTCCAATGCATATCCCAGAAGAGGAGTGGATGACGTCAGGTGAGCTCCGCACTTGCCTTCGCCTTCCATGGTATGGTCACTAACCTAGGCTTCAACTTTGCACACCTCATCTTTGAGGGTTTGAGATATAACCTTCAAGAGGGTGCAAAGCAACAATTCTTTATGTACCCAAGATTCTTGCAGGAGGTTTTCAATCAAGAACTAAAAGAACTTTCAAAACCTGCAAGAATCTGCATCATGTTGGGATATAAAAATAATATTTTTCAAAGCATGAGAACTGTTTCCAAAAAGTTCTCAGGGGTCAATGTTTCATTGTAATCTACAATGCTGAACATACAAAGTACCCCGGGTGACAGTTCAGCAATCCCAGCTGATACTGATCCCACACCCTCCACCTCACATCATGAACAACAGTCTGCTTCCACCATTCGAACCCCTGTGCATACTACTAAGGATGCACAGGTACAAAAATTACTTACACCTGTTTTGGATGTTATCGTTCAACCGGAACACAGGGCCCCGGTTGTAACGACATATACTAGGAAAAGGGGCAAGAGAACTCCTTCTTCTCTTGCCTCCAAGGCCCAAACCCAACCTAACAGCCCTCACTCAGAATCACAACATTCTGGTGAGAATATCATAAGGGACAGCCACATTATTAGGGAGACTCCTTCGGATGTCTCTCTATTAGGATCAGGATCACTTCCCGGATCCATAGAACAGCCCCCTGAGCCATTCCCCTCTCTTCTAAACTTAAGTGTTGAGGAACCTGATCAAGATGATGTACCTTCTCCAACTACCACTATCTCGGAGGTACTGATTGATCTTGCTTCCAACACACCCAACCAAAGTTCTTCTACCCTGAAGGTCCACTCTAGGAGTTATGAAAGAGTGGATGTGGAAGAGGCTGTCACTACTGCTGTTCCATCAAATGACCAGGAGGACAGTGACAACATCGCTAAGACCTCAACCACGGCAACTCACAGTGAGGATGCTTCCTTGGAAACTCCCCTCACTGAGAGGAATCCCAGGCGCCAAGAAACCATGGGTGATGGGGATGCAGAGGCTAGGCCTAAGGCCCCATCTGGATCCAAGGATTCCACAACTGTGGATGAGGACAGACTGAAACTTCATAACTTGGAATTGACGGCCAGGGTGGCTATGCTAGAGGCTGAAGTGTCCAAACTAAGACACCAAGTCTCTATGCATGAAGCCCATCAATGCCCAACTGTACCTACTCCCTCTTTTGTATCAGTGGGCACCCAAACTAATGCTAATTTATCCACTAATGCAACCAAAAAGGGGGAGATGGTCCCAATGGAGAAAGACTCAGACAGCCTTGATGACTGGATTCAAGAGCAGGCTGTATTTCAATGCACACTATTTAAGCCAGCTTTTGTACAGGTTCATGACTTGCCAGCTTCAGATAACGAAGAAGAAGAGACATTTGAAGACTGGAAGTTAGTCGTCAGGGCTGTTGATGAGATGCTGAATGATGCTGAAGACACAGAACAAACATATACATCTTTCAGCATCATCCCTGAAGCAGCGGCCATCATAAGTCAATCCACTGCCCCCAATTTCCACTGACTTCAACACAGCTAGAGTTTGATACAATACTAGCTTGGGGGTATGATGGAAAGTCTGAGAGGTTCTGGATTGGATGGGAGTTTGGCGGAGTAGAAGAGCTAAACTGGGACTTTCTCAATAGCATCCAAGTCCTTCACCTATACCATCTACAGTGTATCAACAACTCAACGGACCTCTCAGCAGAACTTGCTATTGGCAGGTTCTATGACTTGATGGAGGATAATCTACCCAACTTCGAAAGACAAATACAAGAAGGAAAAAGGGTAGCCTATCTTGAATCTTCAACAGCAGCAGAAAGAAGACTGACTCCTAGAAGACTTGAAATAATAAGGAGCAGTCTTCTCACTGAAGAAGAAGTTCTGTGCTGGAGAAGATTCCTATACAATAGAATGGTCAGGGATGTCGAAGTGCAAGGATGGATAAGCACTGACTCCCATGACTTCACCTTCTTCCTGAGCAATGGATCTTCTCTAACAATCAACATCAAGGTGATCTTGCTCCTACCTTCAGCCTTCCTGCACAAGGTCTTTGAGCTCAGATCACTCATCTTCAATGTCAACTCCTTAGAAAGTCAAGAAATGATCAAGATCATCAAGGCTTCTTTGTATAATGAGGAATCTGGATCCGACTCAGACCTATCCTTTCTCTCTTCTCCAACAGTCAGACTGAACACAGAAGAAGAATCAAAAAGAAGAGAAGATGAAAAGATGAAAGAGGCATGGAAGGATGTGACAGTTATGGAATGGGAAGAAGATGAAGTAAGTTCCCCTCCCTTATCCATTCCCCAAATTACCAATGAAGCTGAGGCTGAGATTCCAACAGCAGCACCATCATCTGATGTTGTGATCAGTGAAGCCGAAGCAGAGGCATCCAACAAAGATAAGGGAAAGGGAATTATGACCAAAGAAGATGAAGAGAGGTTGCTAAGAGAGAAGAAAGAAAATGAAGAAAGAAGAGAAGAAGAGGAGATGGCTGAAACAAAGAAAGCTCAAGATAGACTCACAGCCATTCTCCTCAGAGAACAACAAATCCAGTTGTATGCAAAACAGCTGGATGATCTTAAAGTAAAGATTCCTGCAGTTTATCAAATTGAAGAAGATGAAGCTCTTGCTCTTCAACTGCAGGAACAATTTGACAAAGAAGAAGAAGAGATAGAGAAGAAGAAGAAGGAAAAGGCTAAGTTCAGAATAACTGATTCTGAACTAGCCAAAGAAATGAGAGAGGAGTGGGTAAAGGCTCTAGTTTCTCAAGTTGAGGATGCAGACTACCTTGATAAACTATCAAATAAAGAAATCTACAGAGCCTTCATGGGTCAGCAAGGTCAATTGGCAAAGAAGAAAAAGGATGAAGAAGAAGAAAAAGCCAAACAAAAGTCCAAAAAGACCATTGCCTTTAATAAAAGGACCCATGAAGAAAGTAAGATCATGATTGACTTCCTTAAGGCTAGAGGAGAGAGTGGAAAGAGGCTAGGTCCCATGAATTTTATGAACCTGCAAGCCCTCTATTTCAAAGTCAAGAAGGATGAGGAAGAAAGATTGGAGAAGAAAGGCTCCAAGAAAAGGGTAATCATTCACGAAGAAGAAAGGAAATCAAAGAAACCCAAGCCTTCTCTCTCACCCAACACTTCCTCAATCCAACAACCTTCCACTCTCCTTCTTAGACCTCCCTCCTCTCCTCCCTCAAAGTCCAAATCCTCACACCTAACTCCTACTCATCAACAACCTCCCAAAAAGAAAAACAAACCCACTTCCAAACCAAAAGACTCAAGAGAAATAATCAGATGGTCATACAGCCCTCAAGACCAATGGTTTGAAGTGTTCAGGGGGAGGACAGAAGCTAAAAGATCGATTTATATATCTGTTGATGAGGTACTGCAGCTTCCAGATTCTGATCTACAAAGAATGATGGAGCTGGGTGAAGCCAATGAGCCTGAGAATGAAGGTGGGAGACATCTATTGATGGTAATCAAACATTACTTCAACCCCAGCAAAGATGAAATCATTGATGTCAAACCTCTCCAATCCCACTCTCCATTCATCAGCCGGTCCTACAATGCTGAGAAGAATGAATTCACTCTGACAGATGTTAAAGGACAGAAGATGAGGTGTTCAAGCAAGACTATCTTCAAAATGGCAAGCAAAGACATCAAGACTCTGTCTAAGCTTCCTCTTAACAATCCCAGCATGGACCAGAGAGGATATGAGGTTGAAAGGATAGTCAGAAACATGCAAAAGCTTCAGCAACAAAAGCAATAAGAGAGTTTTGGTAGCATCAGTCTAGTGGGAGTTTGTAGAAATAAAGACTTATGGCTACAAAATTCTCTAAGTACAAATGCTGCTGATCTCAGAGTTTGCTGCTGACCAACAAACTGCTGCGGACAAGCTTATCTGCAGCGGATACTTGTTCTTCTGCTGAAGAACAAATCTGCTGCGGATAGGCTTATCAGCAGCATCAACACTTGATGCTGCTGATAGGCAAATCATCAACAGATTTGGATGGTCACATCTTGCTGCTGATCCTCATTTTTGCTGCTGACAGCCTTGTGCCTTGAAGACAAATCGTTGCAGCTGACTATCCATGTCAATCGTCACTGACAACTTTCTACAAAAGCTACTGACACACTCAAAGCAGAAGGAACCTCAATGGTGCAACCAATGACGGACAACAATGCTCTTCTCCAAGCATGCAAGCAATAATGCATAAAGAAGACGCTTAAATAAAGTTAACTAGCTTTAGACTAAACGTGTAATAGTTAGCTATATACAAAAGATCAACGGTCTGTGTTAGATCTGATCCTTAGAATCAAGGGTCTGTCTTGATTCTAAGTGAGTATAAATACAGTGTAAACAATTCATTGTAGGTGTGCTTTTTGATTGAGTTTTCATTTGTAATCATTTATTCACAAAAGCTTAATACAACAGTGTTCTTATTAGTATTCTTTCTGTCTACTCGATTATACTTGTGTAGTTGCTATTGTTTCCGCCAATTTCAACTAAGAACAGAACCATCTTGTAATTTCACGATCCTACAAAGGTTGTTCCATCTGATTTCTCTAGTTCCAGTGTTCCATACGAGAATATCTTTCGGACTATGTATGCTCGAGACTATTTTGGTCTTAACTTGGAAACAATTGTAGTCTTGAGTTGTAAAGTAAGACTTTGTCGCCTTCTTGAAATTATCCCTTCTTTAGCTTCTTGTCATGAAGTCTTTTTGCTCTGTCCTTGTATATTGTAGAGTTTATATATGCTTGATTTCTTAGTTCTTCTAATTCATGAATCTGTAGAAGGCGTTGTTCCCCTGCGCTTGATAATTCTAAGTTTACCGCCTTAAGTGACCAATATGTTTTATGCTCGATTTCAATTGGAAGATGACATGCTTTGCCATAAACCATTCGGTAAGGGGTAATCCCGATGGGTTTTTTGTAAGCTGTGCGTAGGGCCCATAATGCATCTTCAAGTTTATCGGACCAGTCCTTCCGATTTGGGCTCACGACTTTTTCCAAAATTCTCTTGATTGCTCGATTGGTGACTTCGACTTGTCCATTTGCTTGGGGATGGTAAGGTTTGGAAAGCTTGTGAGTACACCCATAGCACTTAAGAGTCTTTTCTAATTGAGAGTTGCAGAAGTGTGTTCCTCTATCACTAATCAGCGCCTTTGGTGTGCCAAAACGAGTAAATAGTCTTTTGAGAAACCGTATAACCACTTTTGCATCCTTGGTTGGTAGAGCTTGTGCCTCGAACCATTTTGATGCGTAGTCCACTGCTACCAGGATATATTGATTTCCTTTTGATGGAGGAAAGGGACCGACAAAGTCGATTCCCCAAACATCGAATATTTCACATACTTGGATGCTTGTCTGAGGCATTTCATATCTTTTTGAAACGCCCCCTACCCTTTGACATGAGTCGCATGTACTTATAAGCTTATGGGCGTCTTTGAAAATAGAAGGCCAATAGAATCCAGTTTTGAAGACTTTTCTTTCCGTGTAGTTTCCTCCATGATGACCTCCAGTTGGTCCCTCATGGCACTGCCGTAGTATCTCATGGGCCTCTTTCCCATAGACGCATCGTCAAACTATCTTGTCTGGGTAAACCCGGAATAGATATGGATCTTCCTAGAAGTAATATTTTAGTTCCGAGAAAAAAATCTTTTTCTCTTGGAATGTCATTCCTTTTACCAGTACCCCACTTGCTAGAAGTTCTATGCTTCCTTTTTGTCTTTGATCTCTATGTCAAACTCTTGTAATAGGAGAATCCATCTAATCAACCTTGGTTTTGCATCTTGTTTGTTGAAGAGATGTCTTAATGCTGCATGATCGGTGTAGACGATGGTCTTGGATAATACTAGATACGAGCGGAATTTGTCGAATGCAAAAACCACAGCTAAAATCTCTTTTTCAGTGGTGGTGTAATTTTCTTGAGCATCATTCAAGGTCTTACTTGCGTAATGAATTGGGTGAAAGTGTTTTTCCTTTCGCTGTCCAAGGACTGCACCCACTGAATAATCGCTTGCATCACACATAAGCTCGAATGGTTTTGTCCAATCAGATGTCGTCATGATTGGTGCATTCACGAGCTTCTTTTTGAGAATTTCAAAAGCAGTCAAACAATCTTCAGAGAATAGGAATGGTCGATCTTTTTCTAATAGCTGAGTTAGTTGGCTAGCGATGGATGAGAAATCTCTTATGAACCTTCTATAGAACCCTGCATGGCTGAGGAAACATCTTATGCCTTTCACTGAATTTGGTGGAGGCACCATTGAGATAGCTTCAACCTTTGCTCTGTCGACTTCAATACCATCTTTTGAAATTTTGTGACCTAGAACTATTCCTTCCCTAACCATGAAGTGACACTTTTCCCAATTTAATGCTAAATTTGATTCCTCGCATATTGCTAACATCTTTTCCAAGTTTTGTAGACAATGATTGTAACAGCCCAAGCAAACCGTACCAATATATTGTCTGCTTTTCCCCCGATGGGTTACCCATCCAGGAACTCACGGTTTTGTTTTCACCCGATGAGTTGCTCGCCCAGGAAAAACGCGTCTTGATAGAGAAGGTATCCACCCCCTTATAAGGAAGGTTTCGTTCTCCACCTCAACCGATGTGGGATATTACAATCCACCCCCCCTTACGGAGCCCAGCGCCCTCGTTGGCACACCAGTCCAGCCCCCGGCTCTGATACATTTGTTACATCCCAATTTTCAAAGAAAATAAAATATGTTTTAAATAAACATATATACTCCTTAAAATGAATTTAATGGCGCTGAAATAGTATTTTATAAAATACTATGATAATTTTATAAAAGAGGATTTAAGTCATGTCGGGGTGAAATGTATTGAAATTTCATCCAATATATTTATAGATATGTATCTATGGGGACTAACCTTGACAAAATCGCAAGTGTCGGTAAAAGAGGAGAAATTAAACAAGTAAAAGGGGTGTATGTGGAATTGTATTATTTTATTTAATAGAAATAAACAAAAAAGAGATAGGAATGAAATCACCCGACCAGGAGGTCGTGAACCCTCCTGGTTGACGTCGCAAGGAGAGGAGACCCTAAGTGGGGGTGATTTTGACCAAATTGGTGATGGTTTAAGATGATTAAAGCCTAATTCAATCTTTCTTTTGTGATTTCTAAACTTTCTGGTATGTAAAATTTCCCTTTTTATGTGGTTAATTTGATGGCTTAGGGTTCTTATGTTAATGGTTTCAAACCCACGATTTTGGGGTAGAAGTGATTGGTTTTGTGTAGGAAGAACCCTAAATTATATGCTAGAATGATTGTTTGTAATCTTTGAATCGAAAGTTTAAATGCATGTTATGGGTTAGATGATTTAGTCAAAGGATTTATATGTAGGAAGGGGATACATGGATAAACCATGTTGAAATTTGGGGTAAACACTTATATGATGAAAATTAGTTTGATGAAGAATATGTGTTGAACTAAATTTTTCATTAACATATAAAATAGACATATTTGATGTTGGGGAGGATTAGAGAGTTCATATGGATATAAAATGGTGATTTAAAGTTTATGCCTATAAGGTGTTTGATGAAATGTCTAAACCAAATAAATGGTGTTAATTGAGAGATTTTATAATATTTACTTGATTTAAATGAGATGTTGATAATCATGGGCTAGTAAACATAAAGCTTTGGTAAAGCTAATGTGAATAAGGTTAACATAAATTACATATGTGAATGTTATTTTTAGTTAATCGCTTAAACGAGTCGGATGAATATGTGGGATTAACATGGTTTGGTTTATAACCAAAAGACCATTACTTGTTATTAAATGGTGTATGTTTAATTGATGATTTTGACCCATAGTTGTGGTTGAACAAGAACGGGTGATAACGGGTCAAATGGGTGATGGCGGGTCTCATGGGTGGGAGAAACCCGTTTATTATTTGTATGTTAAAGAATGGTGGGTTAGAACACATGTTATGAGTGGGTGATTAATACATATGTATTAAAGGGATTAACGTCCCGGTTATATGTTCTAATGGTTTGCAAGTTTGATTGTTGTCAAGATATGTGTAACAAGTCTCTAATGGCAACGGATCAAACGGGTGGCAAAACAACAACTTTCCTACGGGCAAAGGTGAGTGACTCGAATTTGAGTTCGATTAGAATAATCATAATAATAACTTGGGATTCTTATGATTTAGGTAGTTTAATACAAATTATTAAATATGGTTTAACTTAAAATAACGTATTGTTTTGACGGCGTTTTGGGGGTTTAAACTCATAAAGAAAGAGTGGGAATTGGTAATGGGTCGAGTGACCCAAGTGCTGAAAATTCAGCATATTTTCATAATTTAAGGGGTTTTGAAATATTCATATTAAATTAACCGAATGTCCGTTCGAGGTGTATTATACATCAACGGAAAGCTATTTGAGTCCACTTTACTCATAAATTTTAATTGAGGTGAAATACCTATTTTAAGTGGGTGTAAATGTTGAATTTCTACAGCCACTCAAGGCTGTTTTGAAACCAGAATTTTATTGTATTTATAAAATTGTTGGGATTAACTGAGAACTCGTTAGGGGTGTCTTTTGTATGGTGGTAAACCTTAAGGTGTTTAAAACTTTCTAGATGAGTTAGGGATGAGGTAAATCTTGATATAGAATAAACTAAATGGTGAGATTTTGGTTAAGTTGTGGGTTTGTTGTAATTACTGTGTCACAAGTTTGTAGCCCGGTTTAAATATACATTTACCATTTGTAGTGTTTAAGTGGATTTACAAACCAAAGGCGGGTGAATGTTACAAACTTAATAAGGGTGAGTGGTGGGGATAATAAAAAGTTGTTAACCGGACGGGTTCTGGTGTGAAACACAATGAATGTTGGTCTATTATGTTGTTTAATTCTTACATGTGAATTAACCTACTAATGGTGTTTGTAGTGTTTAAAATTCATATTAACAGGGATATAAAAGGTGATACAACCCGGTGTCGGTGTCAAGGGAACAAAGAAGTATACCACGAAGTTTTAAATCGTTGTGGGAGTCATGCCTCAGGGGTGAAGCTTGACACGCTTCGAGATTATATATTCGAATCATATTTGAATAATTATATGTGGAATGAGAGTCCTCACTTAGCTTCGGCTAATATGTTGTTGTGGTGGTGATGTGCAGGTATGAAAAGTCGTTTATACATGGAGGTGGACAAGATATGTGGATTAAGCGGGTCGGCTTGGATTACATATATTTAGGGGATTAACTGGAGGTGTTTATCCAAGAGTAATGGGAGTGTTAAAGAGGTGGCTTAACCCGACTTAAAAGATAAGTAAATAAATAAGCAATTTCCAATTAATAGAGTTGGGTGATAAACACATAATTACGTGTGTACATGTATATGTTGTCAAGGAGACGGTACCATAGAAATATTTGAATTATGAGTTGACTAACCATTGGGTAATGTCATGTGACAGTTTTGGATGGTGAAAGATGTTGGTGATCAAGTCAAGGGATCGGGTCAACGTGATGTAGATTTGGAGTCGGTGCGGTGCATGATTTTACATGGTCGTTTCGTAAAGTCTTTTCATTCACATTGTGGTTTTGTATTGGTGTCTTGGAGTATAAACTCCATGTTGATTTATTACATGTCGTTGTGTCCATGGATGTTTTGGTCACTTGGATTGGTTTCATTTTGGTGTCTAAACAGGTTAATGTTTCGTAAGGGTGGTTTATTTTACCAACGGGTCATGTCAAAATTTTATGAGAAAACTCGGATGCATTTTATGAGTATTATTATTGGGTGAATGTTGGTGTAAAATAATATAAGGTTTTATTTTGGGTGAAATGAGTTCTTATTTAAAAAGAGAAAATATGGGTCTATTTTCCGCAAGATGTAAATATTTATGTTTTATATTTTCGGGTGTTACAATGATCGAAAGAATTTCCAAAGACTGAGAAATCATCCACGAATACTTCCATAGATTCCTCTATCATATCATGAAATATAGCGATCATGCATCGTTGAAATGTAGTGGGGGCATTACATAGACCGAACGGCAGACGTCTATAGGCAAAAGTGCCATAGGGACAGGTGAACATGGTTTTCTCTTAATCTTCAGGGGCGATAGGAATTTGGAAGTAGCCCGAATATCCATCTAGGAAACAATAGAACATGTTTCCAGATAGTCGTTCCAACATTTGATTTATGAAAGGAAGCGGAAAGTGATCCTTTCTGGTAGCATCATTCAACTTACGATAATCAATACACACCCGCCATCCTGTTACTGTACGGGTTGGTATCAATTCATTTTTTTCGTTTGTAACAACTTTTATTCCCCCCTTTCTTTGGAATAACTTGTACAGGACTAACCCAGGCAGAGTCTGAGAAAAGGTAGATAACCCCTGCATCAAGTAATTTGATAACTTCATTCTTCATTACTTCTTGCATTTTTGGATTTAGCTGCCGTTGGTGTTGCACACTATTCTTGTAGTTTTCTTCCATGAGTATCTTGTGTGTGCAGAATGATGGGTTAATTCCTTTAAGATCCATTAGCTTCTATGCAATGGCCTTCTTATACCTTTTTAATACTGCTAGTAGTTTTTCTTTTTCATCATCTTTTAATTTGGAGGAGATGATGACTGGAAGCTTGGATTCCTTGTCTAAAAAGGCATATGAAAGGTCAGGAGGAAGCTCTTTTAGCTCCAATGTGGGTGGTTCTTCAATAGACGATTTTGTCTTTTCACTCTCGTCTCTTTCTTCAATTTATTCAATAATTACTGGATCTTCATCATGATTAGTGTGTTTTATCATGAATCCTTCACAAACTAAATATTCCTCGTTTTCTTCAGTTGGCCATTCCTCCTCCTTTCTAAGACGTCGTGCATGTAGTAGCCTACGAGATAGTCGAAATCGTCGAATAAGAAAGCAAGATCGTCGTGACAGCTTGGTCGCTTCATTGCCTTCTTAAGATCGAAAGTAATCCGTTCTTGTTGAACACTCAATGCTAGTCTTCCTCCCCAAACATCGATAAGGGCGAGGGCTGTATTGAGGAATGGTCTCCCCAAAATAAGAGGACTACATGTTCCTCCATTTATATCAACTACCACAAAATCCACTGGAAAGACGAATTCATTAATTTTTATAAGCACATCTTCAACAATTCTCTTTGGATAGCGGACCGTTCTATTGGTTAGACACAGTTCTAATTTTGTGGGTTGGAGTTTCTTGAGGTTCATTTTGTTAAATATGGTGTCTGGTAGGATGTTTACGCCAATATGCAGATCTGCAATAGCGATGCCTTGAATCGAGTCGCCTATAAAACATGAAATCATAATTTAGTCGGGAGGTTTCCTTCCCTTCATCTCATAATGGTTGAGCATTCTTCGTTCAACGTGATTTGTGGGCGCTCTTCCATCTTCTCCCGGTTGGTCAACATATCCTTGGGGAATTTTGCATGAGATGGCATCTTGTAGAGGAAGAACTCGTATGGTAGATTTAGCTGAATTTGATTTAGTAAGGACTGGAAACGTTTGAACTGCTTTTCCAACCTTGGTGGTTCTAACGTTTCTTGTATGATTTCAGCCCTTACTATGTTGTCTTCGCCGATCTCCCCCATGCTATTTATAGGGATCATGGTCACCACCTCTACGTTCTGTTCTTGTGTCGCCTAGTTGTCTTCATCACTTGGTGGGTGATCAAGTACTTCTGATGGATCCTCATGTGGTTCTGTAGCATAGATTTGAATGATTTGATTCTTTATTTCCTCTAGATTACGAAATAATTTGTCTGGTTTCCAAGGATTTGGTTCATGAAAAACACATTCCATGTCTACCGATGGAGGTAGGTACGGAAGCATTTCTTCAAATGGTGTTGGGTGGAGATTCATCTCATGATCCATAGGGCGTCATACGAAAAGATAACACTCCTCAGCGTATTGTGATCCTCCACATAACTCACACCATGAATCTGAGTAATCCCCATCGAACCTGAAGAATTCTTCTTGGGTAAATTTTCGTTATATGAGTCCATTTTATTTTTCTGAAAACTTTTCTTGTAAGTAAAAGGCTAATCCGTTAAGTCGAAATTTTCTTGAAATCACCGTGTCCTCGGCAACGGCGCCAAAAACTTGATGTGTCGTGTGATAAGGATATAAAAATATAAATAAATATATTTTTAGGTTAATTGATTTCACGAGATCTGGTTTTAAATTTATAAATTAAAATGATAATTATGTCAACTTAAAACACACACAATAGGCAAGTGTACCTATTGCAGCGTAATACAGTTAGGTAAGAACCAAGTATCGAACCAATGGACACGGTCGAGTTCCAATACTCAACTTTTGTTATCGTTTAGCCGGATTAATTAGTGAGTGGGTTTTGTGTGCTTGTGAAGCAGAAAAGTAAATGACGGTAAAGTAAATAATATAAAAGTAAAAATGTGCGTGAAGTGTGTAACAGAAATGTAACTAGCAGAATAGTAAATAGCAGAAAAGTAAATAAAGCGAAAATGATCAGATTACGAAATGTATGGCTTCGGGATTCTAATCAGCTTGGTACGTGATAATGTTAAGTCAACTAATTAAGTGGTATGACTAATACAAACTTGTGACCCGGGTCACCGCTAGAGCCTCGTCCTCACGGCATTTGATTTGCAAATTATATTCTTTAAAAAGTGGTAGTGCCTCCCGTTAGGGACAACATTTACCCTCAACCCATCGAATGGTCATCTTCGGGTTGGATAAAGACATCGAACTCAAAATGCTTTATATTAAGTTAAATAGGTGATTATATTTTGCTCACCGGGAGGCGATGTAACAATGGGACCAAGTATAAAGTCGTACCGTTCCCAACATGAGTTCACCAATTCTTGGTCGCATAATAATCTCGTATAAAGACGTACGATCTTAGAAGTATAGATCAAGCCTTGGCTTATCAATCTCTGCTCGTATAAAGACGTACCAGTTTCAAAGGAAGTTTGATAAAAAAAGGGTTTTACAATCTTACTCTTTAAAATCAAGACACTCACAAATATAAAGACGGATTTAGACAATAATAAAAGCCCATCAAAAGATGGTTTTTGAGGACGAACTAGTTAAAGACATAAACATACCACTTCATTAATAAGTTAAACATTAACATGCCCCAAATATCATCTTTACCCTAGCAATACAAAGAAGTTTTAGCCACGAATGGCCATAACGACTAGCGTAATGATGAGTTTCGTAGGCTCCCCTATTGCGGAACAAGGAGGAAGAGCCCCTCTACTCTCTACTCTCTACTCTAACTACGAGAATGCACTCTTATTGAGTGTAATTTCTCTCTGGATTGGTGCGTGGAATGAAGAACCCAAGCCTCCTATTTATAGGCCTCAAAAGATGCAATGCACGGCCGTGCATTGGGTTGCACGGTCGTGCAAAGGCCCAGGGAATCAAACAGGGTACAGAGGACACGGTACCGGGGCATGGGGAGCAGAGAGGGCCAATGCACGGCCGTACAATGGGATGCACGGCCGTGCAACCCCCTCTTTTTTCCCCAGTTTTGTCTTGTAGGTTCTTGTTGACTATTGTTGACCAATTTTGACATCTTGGGGGTCAATGCTCCGGGAATGAACCTTCTAGAAGCTTGAATTTTTGGTGTTTTTGATAGGATTTAGCTTGATTTGTATTTTTAACACCGAATAACCTGCAATTATCAAATATTTGTATTTTAAGCACAAATTTCATGGTTATTATTCAATTTAGTACCATAATACGGGATTATTACGTATGTAAAATATGTATAAATGATGACATATGAGTCAACCCTTCTTAGCCACATCCCACTCTCTGATTGATTGTCGCTTAGGCACAGTTGATATGACATTTGGCAATAAATGGGTCCGTTTAAATATCTTTTCAAATAAATCTAACCCTCTGCCAAGTGATGAATGCTTTATGGCAGACATCATTGAAGAATGCTATCCTCATTCTGAGGATGAATCCACAGAGGAGTGTTTTGTTTGTGACAGGGTTGAACAGAAACTGGAGCTTGATTTAAAGGAGGAAGAAGAGCTTTCTGAAGCTTTAGCTATGAAGGATGGTAGACCTCTATGGACACATCATGTGGAGAGTCTACCAATAGAGATTGACTCAGGGCTTCAACCATCACTTGTCAGCCCCCCAAAGGTAGAGTTGAAGGACCTCCCCAAAAACCTCAAGTATGCATTTCTGGGACAGGGTGAAACTTTACCTGTCATCATTTCATCCAACCTAGATGAACAACAGGAGGAGGCATTACTGAAGGTGCTTCAAGATTACAAAGCTGCAATTGGTTGGACCATTGCTGATTTGAAGGGTGTTAGCCCTTCCATTATGATGCACAAGTTCATCAAAGACACAGATGCAAGACCTTCACGGGATACACAACGTCGTCTCAACCCAAACATGTGTGAGGCTGTCAGGAAGGAGGTTTTGAAGTGGTTGGATGTCAGGATCATCTATCCTATTTATGACAGTCCATGGGTGAGTCCAACCCTAACAGTGCCCAAGAAAGCAGGTATACAGGTAATAACAGGTGATGATGGTGAGCAAATTTCCACTCGGCCGGTAACCGAGTGGCGTGTGTGTATTGATTACAGGAAACTGAATCCTGCCACATCGAAGGATACTTTCCTTTGCCATTCATTGACCAAATCATAGAGAAATTAATAGGTCAGAAATTTTACTGCTTTCTTGATGGTTACTCAGGTTATAACCAAATAGCCATCCATCCTGATGATCAGCAAAAGGCCACATTCACATGCCCTTATGGTACCTTTGCCTTTAGGAGGATGCCATTTGGGTTGTGCAACACCCCGGCCACCTTTCAAAGGTGTATGATGAGTATTTTCTCGGACATGGTCGGGGAGTCGCTTGAGGTCTTTATGGATGACTTCTCAGTTTTTGGCTCATTGTTTGAGGTTTGTTTACATGAATTGTCTAAAGTGTTGCAACGATGTGTAGAAACTAATTTGGTTTTAAGTTGGGAAAAGAGCCATTTCATGGTTCAAGAGGCTATTGTTTTGGGGCATGTGGTGTCAAGTCGGTGGATTTAGGAAGACAAAGCAAAAGTTAGTGTCATTTCAACATTACCTCCCCAGATGAATGTCAAGGGTGTGCGCTCTTTTCTAGGGCATGTCGAGTTTTACCGTAGGTTTATTAAGGGGTTTAGTGGCATCACAAAACCCTTATGTAACTTACTTCTTAAAGATGTGCCTTTTGAATTTGATCAAAATTGTTTAAATGCTTTCCATGTTTTAAAAGATCAATTAGTACAAGCCCCAATTTTGCAATCACCGGATTGGAATCTTCCTTTTGAAATAATGTGTGATCCGAGTGATTATGCAGTTGGGGCTGTATTGGGTTAAAAGGTAGACAAGAGACCCGTTGTCATTTACTATGCAAGCAAGACCCTCTTTGGTGCTCAATTGAATTACACCACAACAGAGAAGGAGTTGCTTGCAGTTGTCTATGCCTTAGAAAAATTCCGGTCTTATATTTGGGGTAGCAAAATAATTGTGTATTCTGATCATGCAGTTGTCCGGTATTTTATGGCAAAGAAGGATGCCAAATCTAGGTTGATCAGGTGGGTCCTTTTATTGCAGGAATTTGATCTGGAGATCCGGGACAAGAAAGGATGTGAGAATTTTGTAGCTGACCATCTGTCACGGATTCAAAGGAAAGAGAAGGATGTCACTCCTGAGATTAATGAACGGCTCCCCGATGAGTGTTTAATGTCCATTTCATATTTTGATCCTTGGTATGCAGGTATTGCTAACTATTTGGTTATAGGTACTATTCCTGAAGACTGGACCAAGAAGAAGAAGAACACATTCCTGACAAAGGTCAACCAGTACATCTGGGATAAACCGGATTTGTTCAAGGTGGGAGCGGACCAACTCATCAGGCGTTGCATTCCTGAATCAGAGATCCCGGCAGTGTTGGAACTTGCACATGCGTCTACGTGTGGTGGCCATTTTAGTGGCCAGAAACACGGCATAGAATCTTATCTTGCGGGTTATTTTGGCCCACCATCTTTAAAATGCCTTTGAGTTTGCTAGAACTTGTACTAATTGCCAAAAGATGGGTAGTATCACTAAGAGGAATGAGATGCCCATGCAAACAATCCTCGTTGTTGATATTTTTTATATTTGGGGGATTGATTTCATGGGCCCTTCCCCAATTCTTTTGGAAATTTGTACATCTTGGTGGTCGTTGACTATGTGTCAAAATGGGTCGAAGCAATTGCCACCAAGACCAATGACCATAGCGTGGTTTGCAAATTTGTGCAAGCAAACATTTTCTATAGATTTGGGCCCCCCCGTGTGATCATGAGTGATGGGGGATCTCATTTTAAGAATTTTCATTTTGGCAAACTTCTGAAACGCTATGGTGTAGACCACCGGATTGCCACACCTTATCATCCACAAACAAGTGGACAATTAGAAGTGTCCAATAGGCAAATCAAAGAGATCTTGCAGAAAACAGAACGGTCTAAGCGCAAGGATTGGTCAAACAAACTAAATGATGCCTTGTGGGCATACCATACTACATAAAAACACCTATTGGCACTACTCCATACCGGTTGGTCTATGGGAAGGGATGTCACTTACCTGTGGAATTGGCTCATCGAGCATTGTGGGCTATTAAAAATGTTAATCTTGATTATGATGCTGCAGGTAAGCAAAGACAGTTGTGCTTGAGTGAGTTAGAGGAACTCAGCGATGATGCATATGAGAGTGCCTCGATCTACAAGGATAAGATGAAGAAGGTGCACGATGCAAAGATTCGGTTGAAAACCTTTGCAATTGGGTAAAAGGTGTGGTTGTTCAACTACAAATTGAAGCTCTTCCCTGGTAAGTTAAAGAGCAAGTGTACAGGTCCGTACTTGGTGACCAAAGTGGGTCACTCAGGTGACATTGAGATACAGGACTTTGAAGACCATTTAAGGCAAACAGTGAATGGTCATCGTTTAAAGCCATACTTAGAGCCTAATGACATCAATGGTCTAGACAAGCAGGTGGAGGTGTTGTTCTTGAGCACTCTAGAAGATGGAGACACGTAACCAATCTCAGGTACACCGCGTCTGGCTGAAGACGTAAAACTTAGCGCTCTTAGGAGGCAACCTAAGTTTTCAATTGTCTAGTTTTGTTGTCATGGTTGAACGTTGTGGGTGTATTCCCTAGAAACCCTCACGAGACTAAACTTGTCCACTCGGGCTACCGAGAGGTTTAAATGGCTTGGTGCATATGCTAAATGCACTCGTGATGCCTACGGAAGTGAGTTAGGATTTTATTGCTTTAATTCTTCGTTTTTGTGTATTTGACCAAGTGTGGGGAAGCCTTTGAAGTGTTGTGGGCTCATTCATGTGCCATTGAGGGCAAGGCACAAGTTCTTGGGGGGTAGGGAACCATATGTGGAGTTTTGTAAATTTTGATATTTTCGGTATGTTTTCGTAGTTTTTCCAAGTTTTGTAGGTTTTCGTGTCGATTTTGGCAAGGAAAATGATGGGAATCACGTTCCAGGTATGTAAGTACTTAAATAAAGTGTTGGAACAAGTTTTGGAGTAGCTGGAAAAAAAATTAGGTTTTTAGGAGTTGAAAATTTTTCTAAGGCAAAAACTCTGTTTTCCTTCTAAACTTTCTGTCACGAGAGGGTCTTCACGCCACGCGAAGATCCCTGACCTGTTTTTCACGACACACGAGGAATATGATGTTCGGCAGCAATTGCTGATCTTCGCGCCACGTGAAGATTCATCCCCCATCTTTCGCGACACGCGAAAAAAATAAAAAATAAATAAATTGTTTTATTTGTGTGAGTCTTGCCATTGAGTCGCTATGATGCTCGTTGGTGTGCTTTGAGCTTAATTTTGCAGATTTGGAATTACTTGCCCATACTCAATCTCCATTCAGGTGATGACTTCCGACTTTCGCTTAATTTTTATTCATGGCTACCCGTTTGCATCTGTGCACGATCGCGAATGAAATACTATACGATCGCATATCCAGCTAAGTTCTTTAATTTTGTATATGTCTTTTAGTGATTGTTTCTCTTCCTACATTGAGGGCAATGTAGTGTTTAAGTGTGGGGAGGGAGACTATCTAAGTTGCCATTGAGTCTGTATAGTTAAAAATTTTGAAAATTCATAAAAATTAAAAAAAAAATCAAAAATGTCCTTGGATTAGAATCTGTGCAGCTAATTGGAAAATGATAGGTACAATTGGAACTTTGCTCGTATGTAATTGAATTGAATAAATAATAGAAAGCGCGTCTGATTTGTAATGTTTTGGTAGACCGAGCCGATTTAGAGAGCTTAAATATCCTAATAGTGTATCTGGGTTTAATTGATAATTAATTCAGGAAGTCTTGTGGGTTCACATCTCAGGGGTGTCAGCAAGGTCGAAACTGTTAATATAGGGTGATAGGTACCACTATAAGCAAAAGTTTATAAGTTTTTAAAACTACTTGGCACATCACTTTCTTTTATGAAAATAATCTGAAAGTTGATGGCGCCCGCATCCATCATCCATCTTGTATGAGCTTAATTAAATAAATTGAAAGCTTGAGTTTCGTCTACGTGTTTCCCTTCGGGATGGTTACTTTAAGGATACACCCATGGGCGGGACAAGTGATCAATAGTGGATAACTAAGTTAGGAGTACGTGTTCCCTTCGGGATGGTGACTTGAAGGATACACCCATGCTCCGAAGCTTATGTACTTCATTGTTTAAGAATTGCAGCCTACGTGTCATATATCATGTTCTAGCATGATTGAAAAACCACTGGGTTAGGTTCATTCATAAAATAATAATAAAAGCTCAAAAACATGTATCCATCGATCTGTAATTCCATAATTTTCAAAGACTTGTAAATTAGTGTTTATAGTGGTGAAAATCTACAAGGTTTAACCTGTGCCTAAACATAACCTTGAGATGGGATTAGACTAAGTTGTAACTTCCTAAGTGTGGGACCCATAGACAACTTGTTACTTGGTAATGAATAGGATAGTAGATCACAAAATCGGGGGCTCAATAGGTCGGTGGTTGGGTTTAGTCGGATAGAAATACCAATTGTTACAATCAATGCGTGATTATGTTTTAATTGAATGAGATTGTGAAGGCAGGTTCCAATTATGATTCAATTGCATAATTCTTTTTCGGGACGCAAAAGGGTAAGTGTGGGGATGTGATGTAGGGTTTAATAACACCAGTTTATATGTCGTGTTGTGTGCGTTTTAGTTAGTTTTGCGTATTTCTTTATGCGGTTTTATGTGTGTTTGTGGTTGTGTCTACCTCCCAGGTTATATGTGCTAAATGAGCGAATAATGGAAGCGAAGCAGTCAGATGCGAAGCACGATAGATCAAAACGTCACAAAAGTCAAATTCCTAGATTTATGATCTTCGCGACACGCGAGGATCTCGAGAGGCGCGCCCGATTAGTTTGTTCTTCGCGCCACGTGAAGAACTTGGTTGCCATCTTCGCGACACTTGAAGATCTGTTTTTACAAGAAAATTAACCTAGTTCGGGTTTTAATCTCTATCAGCCCCCATTCCGACCTATCTTCGATTCCAACCGTTCCAGACCTTCAAGAGGGCGATTTCTACCATCCTTGAGTCGATTGTTCTTAATATTTTCATGATTGTAAGTCCTAGTACATTAGTTTTGATTATTGTTATGAGTATGAGTAGCTAAATCTCTTGTAGTCCTTTTTGGGTCTAGGGTTTTGTTGAACACTTGTAATCTCTTGAATGATTAGTATTAGTTTGTAATCTTGATTGGCATATTAAGCTATATAATGGCATTTATTGATTGAACGCTTTAAATTCTTTGATTGATTTCGAATTTTTGTTCAAGTCTTAATAGTCTCGGGTTTCATTACATCGAGGACAACTTGGGGGTTGGATTATTGTTGGTTAATCATTGATGGTTATATGAGAATAAGTTTTATTTACAACGAGTTCTTCCATTATCATTGAATTCAATTGAATCGTATGATTATATCTATGTAATTACTTTGCTAATTATCTTGAAAGAACTTGTGTTTGCATACCCGAACCCCGGAGAGGATTACCTTTCTCAGTATTGTTTTAAAACCCAAATCCAAATCAGTTGTTATTGTTTCTGTCTTTTAAATCTTGTAACAAAGTAACACTTTCCACATACTCCTCGTGGATACGATACTCTACTTACCTTTACTAATTAAGGTGTTTAAGTATTGTTTTTGACCGACCAAACGACATCGATCAATGCTCTTAACCTATAGTGTTTGGAAAACGTTTTTGAATTAGCTTATGCTAAGTAAGTACACTGCATCGTTCATTTTATTATGAACCCTTTAGGTTCTTATTGTTCAAATTTTCTGGGGCTCTCGAGCCCACGTGACCATCTACGGACGTACCTCCGGCCACGCTTTTCGTTTATTTTATGGGTGTGCTAACCCCCTCGCATCCATCACAGGCTGTACCTCCGGTCCGAGTTTTTCATTGGAGACCCGCCCCTTAGGCTGGACATCTCATTTCATTCATTCATTCATTTATTATTGAGACCCGCCCCGTAGGCTGGACATCTCTTTTCATTCCTTTATTGAGACCCGCCCCGTAGGCTGGACATCTCATTACATTGGGAACTTTAGTATCATAGACTCATAGCCTCTGTAAGACCCTAACCCGGGCATCCTACAGTTGGTTCTCATAACGGGTCATTTTCATTAAAAATGCATTTATTTCAATTCAAACTACAGCGGAAGTCTTTCGAAACTCATTTATTACCATTTAACGTTAATATGCTTGCCGTACGAATGCCTGCACACCAATCCGAGTAACACCGTCTCCAAGCCAATATACGTCAACTCTACGTTTGCCTGCAAAACAATCTAACGTACACATAAAGTCAGCTATGCTGAGTGAGTTCTAATAGTTTAGTTTGAACGAAAACCATCATGTTACATTCATTAGCTTAATCCACTCCGGACCCTTCGGTCCTTACAAAATAGTTTTATAGTTTATTAACGAATAGTTAACCCCCTAACATCCCATGGCATCCCTTAACCGTTCATCACTCGGGACTCATCCTGTACTACCAATAATAATAATAACCTTACAGTCACATCGACATAGACTCAACATACTATGCTAACAACTCATACCCAAGAATACTCATTAACTCGACTCTGGTTAACACAACCTACCTTAGACATTAACATATTCGGCCTTAACCAAGGCTCCCACAATTAACTGCACAAATCCTGACTCAACGGTCAGTCTAACTTCACATATCACATTACTATCATCAACACATCACATTAACGCTATCTCACACACAATAAATATAACTCGTCACTAGCATGCAAATTAACACATATATACGCATGCAAACACATACCTTGTCACTGCACCCTCGTCAGGTCGTTCGACGCACCCCGAGCTCATCATTACTCTGCCAAATAAATGTCACATTTGGTGACTTCCCGAAGGACCTCGTCCTCCACGATCCTGTTTGCCGTGTCATAAAAATGATGATGCAAACACAATACCCGTCGTGTCACATAGACAACGACACGATAACAATTCTTGTCGTGTCACAATAACAACGACACAATACACACAACATATGTATAAAACACATAACTACATACTCTATTTACATGACTCATTAATTACATCTACACCCCAAACATAGCCCTAGGATAATATATCCTACGCGTATTCACAAGCGTTTAGCTTATATCCCGACTCATCCTGAATAACCCTTAACACAATACACCACTATTATAGCGGCTCACATACAAATGCTATATCCCGTTACCTAAGCACATACCCACTTTTAACCTACACATCCCCTAGACAACACATAGTCCCTTAGCCCAATATTTGAATATTTAAATTCATAAACTCATCGAGTTAAACCCCAAAGGTCGTTACATAATTAATGTAATAAAACACGTCTTATAAGTATGTACGATAGCCCCAAAATATTAAAACGTTTAAAAGAGGGGATTAGAAACTCACCGGTTGCGAAGCTTTACTTCCGAAGTCGCATACCCGCAAACTCGTAGTCCAACGCGAACCTGTAGTCAAATGAACTACCCAAATCAATCCTATTACTGCAATAACACTAGCACATCTATTCTGGACCAGCAGCTACAAGATCGGTCTAAATCGCCCCAAACCGTACAACCGACGCGCTCGCTCGAGTACAAAAACCCTTAAATTAACGTTACCGAAAAACATTCCCGAAATTCGTTCCCCACATTTTTCTCATATCCCAAAATGCTCCCCAGCAATGAATATAAAATTCTATGGGGTCATACATTTGCGTACAAGCCGTTCTAAGTAGGGGTGAGCACTTAACGGGTATTACCCGGCAAACCCGTCAAACCCGTTGGAACCGACCCATGAGGAACCGTTAAAGCTAAGTAGGGTACGGTAAACGGGTTTATGATTTAGCCTCAAAAGGGTACGGGTCGGGTACGGGTCTAGAACCGAAGAGAACCCGTATACCCGTTAAAATATTAAACATGATTAAATATTTAGTGTTGATCAATATGTAATATATTTTTTATATTTACCAAATTTAAAAGATATGTTATTTTAATAATTAAAAATATTATATAAGTGAAAGTATTATATAATTCTCATTTATAATATTTACAAATCTTATAAATGAAAGGAAAAACATTAAAAGTGTAGCATATGTATATAAGCTTATATTTTAATAATTATTTAGAATTTTATTATATTACCCGATGATAATAATAATAATAATAATAATAATAATAATAATAATAATTGAATTAATCAAAATCACGTTAACTTGCATGTGATTCCTTTTCCTTAAATATATCTTGACCCTAATTGTTTTTCAATGATTTGTTGAATTATACAGTGGAAAATGTGATAATCTCATTCGTTAACTATACGGTTCCATCTTCGCAAAACCCGCGAACCCTTACCCGTTTACCCATGGACCCTTACCCAACCCTTTTAACTATTATACGGGTCACGGGTATGCATTTTGTCATCAAAAGGGTACGGGTACAGGTCGGGTATACCCGTTTGCACACCCCTAGTTCTAGGTGTTCTTGTACGAAACTGCTGAGCACCACGCGAGAAGAAAACTTGTCTTGCTCATAACTCGACCATACAGGCTCCGTTTCGCGCGAACCACCTATCCACGCGTTCGTCTCAACATGCCCGGCCTCAGAAAATTAATGGTGTCGGCCGTCCCCGCCACTTCTTCTACCAGAACGCGAGTTTGTCTTTCAGCTCGTTCGGTTTTGCTCGTCAAAATACGAGTAGCTTAAAACCGACCCAAATGAACTCCGTTTTAGGCGAATCATATCTCCACGCGTCCGTATCGCCGAACCCTTTCAGACCCACTAGTCGCCGTCGCCGGAACTAACCGCCTCCGTCGCCGGAAATCGAAACAGTGGCTGGATTCTCGTGTTTTACGTGTATAACTTCGCGTTCCCGATCAAACGAACTTGGAATTGGACAAATAATATATCCACACGACCGTGTCGCCAAACCCTTTCACCTGCTACGCTCGCCACCTGTAAGGCCCCTTTCCCGGGAAGCCTCACTTATTGGATTTACTAATCAACACATAGCACTTTAAACATAAGACATTCATAAACACAGCGGAAACGATTTAAAACTTCAACATACACAGCGGAAACATACATGTCTAAACATAACTTGTCAAATACAACTGAAACTAGTCTTAATCAACATAATCAAAAGAAACATAAACAAGATGCCAGATGCTGATCTTCGGGTAACTCTTCTCGCCAAGCCAAGCATCCACTTCCATCTACTGCCACCTACACTTAACTGATGTGCATACTAAAAATCAGCAACGCTGAGTGAGTTCTAACGCTTACTTTAAATCAATTATACAAAAGATTTACTAAAACATATATATTGCTAATAAGGCTAAACTTAACACGCTTTACTTTTCAAACAGTTTAAAACGTATAATAAACCGTCAATTCCTCTTTATTGTACTGCCCTCATGGCTTATATCCATGAACCGACAAGTACCTAGTCAATGCCCCCATGATCAACGACCATGAACCGACAATACCGCTTATCCATCAATTCCTTGTCACTATTGTACCGCCCTCATGGTCAACGACCATGAACCGACGAGTACCTGGTCAATGCCCCCATGAACCGACAATACCGCTTATCCGTCAATTCCTTGTCACTACTGTACCGCCCCCATGGTCAACGACCATGAACCGACGAGTACCTGATCAATGCCCCCATGATCAACGACCATGAACCGACAATACCCTGGTCAATGCCCCCATGATCAACGATCATGAACCGACAATACCGCTTAACACTACGGGGAGGTTGCGTGGACCTCCCGAGCAACCGCCGTCACTCATCCCAGTTGTACAACCGTTAGCGAACCCAAAGGTTCTTACTAATGGGTAGAACCCATATCTGAAATCTTGTACAAGTAACATCTGTCCCAAGGACCTTTATAGCTGGTACACATTCCCGAAGGAAAACTGTTCACTTTACTGTTCATAAAACTTTCTGTAAATCTTGTTCATAACTTATCATGTATTATGCCTTTGTTTATGTATATGAAAATATAGTAAACGTTTGCCATAAATACCTTTGCTTTTACTGAAATATATCTTAACACATATATCATGCCTTTGTTTATGTATAATAAATATAGTAGACGCTTGCCAAATGATATATCTTGCTTACTTGAAAATACTAACACATATATTATGCCTTTTTTATGTATAATAAATATAGTAAACGCTTACCAAATAATATATCTTGCTTTACTGAAAACATACTAGCACTTATATTATGCCTTTGTTTATATATATGAAAAATATAATAAATGCTTGCCAATAATATAATCATACTTTACTAAAATGTATTTTTGCCTCTTTTAAACTTTTCACTAAAACATAGCTTTTCCCTTCAGTTTATAATATATAAAATATAATAAACGTTTTACACTAAGTATGCACACCACCCCTAAAGAAGGCAAAAAGGGGATTATAACTCACCTGATATCTTAGCTGCAATGGTCTACTGGATCTCACACAATCTGATCAATCATAACAATTGACACGTATCAGACTTAACTCAACGCTAAATGGTTTCATCATTTCTGGCTAGGCGAACATACTGACTTCACTAATCCAGCTATATATATATACCCATAGACCTGATGCTTGCGCACTTGGCAAGTACGCAGAGCCTTGTTCTTGCGTACTTGATAAGTACGCAGACTTTGCTTCTTGCGTACTTGATAAGTACGCAGGCTTTACTTCATGCGTACTTGATAAATACGCAGTACCTGCTTCATGCGTACTTGATAAGTA
The DNA here is from genome assembly GCA_023525975.1 of Smallanthus sonchifolius. Lineage (NCBI taxonomy): Eukaryota > Viridiplantae > Streptophyta > Magnoliopsida > Asterales > Asteraceae > Smallanthus > Smallanthus sonchifolius. Next base: position 5,240,830 of record CM042041.1, read on the forward strand.
CGCAGGGTCCCCTTCTTGCGTACTTGGTAAGTACGCAGTATCAGCTTCATGCGTACTTGATAAGTACGCACGAACTGCTTCCTCGCAAAAACCCTAACTTTCGCATCCGGGTCTGATCACGTCAAGATCCCGAACTTGTTTACATTCAAAACGTTTGCTTTTCATTAAGGAACTTAAATCTATGTTTTTCCTTCAGTTTAATCCGTAAAAACGTTACCTTTTCCTCCAAACCCCGAAAAACCCAAAAACGAACAAAAACTCAGATCTAGGAGAATAGGTTACCTGTAAACGCTTCTTCTTCACTGCTAATCGTTCCAAATATGTATGCCTACGGTCCTATGAGCTCAGATTCGAAAATCGGGACTTTCTCTCTCTAGACTCTCTCTCACTTTCTCTCTCTAGAAATCAAGAAATGAGGTTGGGAGTGAGGGTTTTGGGCTGATTTTGAGGCTTATAAGGGCCCGACCCTTGCCCCTTTCGGCCCATACACCCCGGCCCAAGCCCGCTTCCCTTCTTTTCTTATTTAAGTTTTTAATTCTCGTGAATTCTTTCGCGCTCTAAAACTAGGGCTGTTACACCACCGGCGGCGCCGCCGTTGAAAAACCGAACAGTGGCCTGAAATCCACGCCGGATTTCCGTTCTCGCTTAATTTCCTCGTGAAACATCATCCTTTGCATAAATCCTAGAACTATAGCGGTTACAACGAATATCCGGGATCCAAAACGTGTAAACAATGATTAAAGGATAGCGATTATACCTTGAATCGGGCAAGAAATTCGACTAATGTCTCGTTCTCACTCTCTTCTCTCTCTCGGCAGCCGCAAGACGCAAATGGGGGGTTTCCCCTTTGCGTAACACCCTAAAGGGTGTTCCTTTGGACCGGGCTTGGCCCTCATTCTCACGCCCCCACACCATGGGCTTGGCCCGTCAAGTGGTTTTTAATATAACCCCACTATATCTCGCTAATTGGTCGTTAATTCTCGTATATTTATTTACATATAAACGAACCCCGCTCCCGCGTCTTCAAATAAATCTCGTTAAGTTCCCGTTGAAATTTCGTCTACTAAATAGCAATATGTGTATATCCAATAACCCCATTTATTAAATAAAAACTTGGGATGTTACAGCCTCCCAATGTTTTCCCAACCATTCATCACCTTAAAACTTACTAACGGTTTCCTCATAATGCACTAAAGAGGTTTATATATAGGAAGTACCAGCGGCGTATCCACCACCCCTTTAACGCTTCATGAGTACTCCGTTATTCCATTTTAAGACTTGGACTCGTTTCCATCATACATTCATATTTACACATATAGCATGATCATCTATCATGTATTCACATATTCCCACTTAACACACATTGCATATTCGCACATATAGTATGATCTCTTGTCACACTTTCATATTCATCCCCGCTCTAATTCCTTATAAATGTTTCTCCATGTTACGTTAAAGAGGTTTATATATAGGAAGTACCAACGGTGTATCTACCACCCCTTTAACGTCCCATGAATACTCCTTTACTAGAATTAAGCTTTCCCATTTATTCTCATTTAGTAACATGATCTCTTTATGCTTTTATCTTAATTCTTGCTTTAATCTCTTACAAAGGTTTCGTCATGTTATGTTAAAGAAGTTTATATATATGAAGTACCAGTGGCGTATCCACCACCCCTTTAACATCTCATGATTACTCCTATGTTTAAGATTAAGCGTTTCTCATCGTTTATTTAATAGCATGACTTCCTCATGCTTTTATCCCATTCTTGTCCTAATTCCTCGTAAAGGCGTCTCTACGATGTATTAAAGAGATTTATATATAGGAAGTACCAGCGGCGTATCCACCACCCTTTAACACATCACAGATAATCCTTTATTTAGAATTAAGCCTTTCCTTATTCATACTTATCATATATTGTAAACTGGGGTGATTATCCTTCAAGAGTAGTACCTCCAACAAAAATGTTCCCAAGAAAGAGTGACGGGTCTAGTAGAGATTTATACACCACTCTTTCCTTATAAAGAACATTTCGTTTGTTAGATAACTACATACCGGTCGGAAGTTCTCCTGTACGTTTACTATATTCTTATTACTTTTATTTAGTCTATACCCCTAAACATTCATAATGGTTTCACCAAGAAGTACCAAGAGGTTTATATATAGGAAGTACCAGCGGCGTATCCACCACCCCTTCGATACGTCGTGACTACTCCATTGTTCCCGTTTAGTGTTTAGACTAATTCGTCATTACCCCGTACCTTAGTTCCACACATATCACATAACACATAATCACATAATTCACATAAATATTTATCTAAGGTACGGGTTCAGTGTACTTACGATAGTCTCGGGTTGTTTCCTACTCTCGTTCCTCGCTTAAACGTCTCTCTGGATCCGAACCGCACTCGTAGCATACCGCTCTCACACTTAAACGCACCGCACCGGGTCTTCTAATCCTCCTTAGAGTGTGTGTGTGTGTGTGTGTGTGTTGTGTGGTGTTGGTGTGTGTGTTTGTTATATTTTCAATTTGAAGGGCAACTGATTTCTACTTATAGGCTGAAATTGCGCTGATGTCGGACCGACATCTAAAACGATATCGGTCCGATGTCTAAAACCATGTCGGTCCGACGTCGAGCTAAGTCACCAAACACGCGTCAAAGAATCCTAATTTGCTTCAGCAACACACGTCGGACCGTTATGCTTTGGATATCGCTCCGACATATCTTATTTTCATATTCTCCTCGTCGAAACACCCCATTTTCATATATTATGGCTCCCGTAACTCATTTTTTAGCCCGAGATATGCTTATGCAAAGTTTTGGACGATTTTCGGGCAAATAGTCTTCCAGTTTCGAACCCGGTTGGGTTCTTTGGCCACGTTTCTCAACCGACACGTATCCTAACCTATTGTTAGAAGTTTTTGGGATGTTACATACTGACTGATGAACGACTGATACTATTTTTGGATTTCAGTACTAGAAAACATGTATATTTTCTATAAAAGTTCTGACAAGTTACCAACAAATGAAATTTCACACAAGTTTGCGACAACTTTCCAAGAAAACAAAAACAAAAAAATAACCACAAGATTTCCAACAATTTTCCAACAAATTTATTAAGTAAGTTAACTTATTTATTTAATATAATCGTCGGAATATTGTCGATAATTACCGACGAAAGACCTTTGTCGCTAATTCGTCGGAACTTTATCGGAAAATACATTTCCTAGGAATTTTCCAACAGACACTTTTTGTCAGAAATTTGTCGCTAACGGCCAATTCCGACAAATTTTTCACGAAACTGCTGTCGCAAATTTTTCATTTTTTAATAGTGTTTTTTGCTATCCATTGGCAATTATTGATAGTTCAACGACGAATATTTATAGAACTTTACTTGATTTTATATTGTACTTTTTTGCTAACACGTAGCGGATCAAGTGACAAATAGTTATAAAATTTATTTTTGATTTTTCTAGATGTTCTATTATCCATCAGAAATTCCTCGATAATTATCAACGTTATTGAGCCGTTAGTTATAGTATTCAGTGAGGATCAAAATATTCCCGATCAACAACAATGGACAAACGAGACCAAAAACATGCCACTCAACATCCACAGCATAAGAACATATCCAAGGGTAAACAACGTATTAATCTCTTCTAGACCTTTAGGGGTTCAAACTTCAAACAAATCTAAAAGACCCACATGTCTTAAAATATGTCTATATTTCACTTTAAAAAATCAATATGGTGGCATAACTAACTTTCTCAAAACAATTGTCGGTCAGCAAAACCATTTGACAACTGACAAGGGTAAAAAAGTCTTTTCGACTTTAATAAAATAATAAAATAAATAAAGAGAGAGATTGATCTGGTGATTTCCCACTCCACACGCACCTTCTCTAGCATGTGTCATTTTCTCACCTTCAACAATTTAGTAATTACCATATTGGTCCTTCAACTTTCGGTACCCATGCATTTTAGGAACCCTAATCTAAAATGATGGAATAAAAAGCCTTGCTAGCTGCCAATATCAATTCCATCCACCCCTGGAAGAAAAGGGACTTGAAACCTGTCTACAAAGGAATTATCTTAAGAAGTATATGCATATATGGAATAAGATTCAAATCAATAATAAATTAATATAATGATAACCCTATATTGGTTATATTTATAATATATAAGCCAATCCTAAAGCAAATAGACTAGACAGCGCCTTCGTTTTTCGACCAAACAATTTACGCATGTGATCCTAACACTTTATGTATAAAACCGAAAAGTTAGAATCGGATGAGTTAGTTAAGTAAATCTAACTTGCTATAAAACGTCCCGTTATCCAATGAATCAATAGGATGTGTAGTTGTGCACTGACTCCTAAGTATCGAACAAGGTGTATGGCAAGACGGATCAACCTATTTTGAGACCTCAAACAAAATTTTACTTTCAGGCCTTTTTCCGTCTTAAAAAATAGCATATCGCGTAACTATAGATCCAACCGTTGTCTTTGGTAGTCAAAGAACCACTTGAGTGGACGAGTTGTAAATAACTAAATCAAATCAGCCAGTGACATACATTATAACTAATGATACATTCTTATTCTATCGTCTTTCAAAGTAAAACTATTAAGTGCGTGTAAATTGTAACTGTATTGATAATTATGTATCATTAGGTTCTAATATTGTTAATTACAGTATGATCAAATATTCTAGAACATGTTATTGATCTCTAAATAGTAAAAACAAAAACAAAATGTTCCATTTTCATCCCATTGCTTCATAACTCATAGCCACATGCAATAATTTACAATGGCTTTTAAAACACTAAAATATAAAGAAATTGCATCATGGGTTATACCTTTATGCATGGATACAACTATCAAACAACAAAAGCACCAAATTCTAGTACAATTATTCACATTGTGCCCCATATGGCATTGTTGAGAAAATAAAGGGCACCAACGTGTCAATTCTTTAAACTTAACTTCTCATAACCTAACGGCATGTTCACGGCAACACTACTTGAACTTTTGCAACTAAGGATTCCGAGCACTCCCCATGAATTTTTCCGGTGGACGCAACCAACCCGGCTAACCGCAAACCGATTACTACCTTTACTACCTTCAACCGTAGGGAACAACGATTTCGAAGTATTAACATTCTGCCGGTTCCTTATGTCCCGGAGATCCATTTCCGGCGGACCCTTCAATGGCCCAAACACAAGATCCGACCACCGCGAAGAAGACGTTTTGTTACTCAAATTGTTAGTTGGTTCGTAAATGAATCTCGAGTTTCGATTGAGCTTCTTGTAATCCAAAGAATAACTGTTTCTAACGAGTTTACTAGCATTTGCTTTGCTAGTGTTGCTCTTTAACTCGTGCATTGATTCACATCTCTGGCGATGAATGTGTTTCTCGTCGCGTGTTTGATCTTGTTTTCTTGGTGGTTGTTGATCGTTGATGGGTATGAGCTTGCCACCGGAGAACATGTCTTCTGCATGGGACATCCTGTGATCATCTTCGGAAAACCCTCCGGATATGCCACTATAGAACTCGAATAAATCTTCGGTCGCCGGAGATGGTGGATTCCGGTGGTGGTCGTTGGGTATTAAGGGGAAATCTGTGAGGGAAAGTGTGTCGAGTGCCTCTAGTTGTTCATGATCGTCATCGTTGACACTCATTTTTTCAGGATGTGTGTGTGTGAGTTTTGGATTGAGAGAGGAGATATGAAGGAGTCAAAGCATATAATAGATGTACGAAAGGTATACGTCTATATAAAGAAATCATCATGGATCATTAAAAATGTGCATGCACTCATGGTTTAAATTTAAATAAGATAATATAAATAAAATATAGGGATAGGGTTGGCAACACAATCATGTTTCTTGTGGCATATCCCCATGTCATTTTAGCGCATACATATTCTTATGCTACACACAAGTTATTACTAAAGGGGCCTTGTACACACGGTATCTTGGTAATTTATAAATCGAAGGTCGTCAGTTTGAATTCGGGCCATAACAAAAAAGGGAGTCTGTTACCAGGTCATAGGGTTTATATATTTAGGGTTAGGGGTTCCTCTGGGGGTAGGCTGTACCGGATGTTGTAGATGTTGCCCGGGAAAACTCAATTAACCTAGAATATCTAGGTGTTACCGTTAAAAAAAACAAACAAGTTATTGACATATATAGAGAATAATATATAAATTAATTTCATTTAAGTTAGAAGTCGCTTATCAATTATCAAAACGATTTAATGGTTAAGATTGACTATTGACAACTTAATAATTCATTAATTTTTTGGTTGAATTTGTTTTCATTATGTGTTTCTTTATTTTCTTTTAAGTAATTATACTATAAAATCAAAAAATGTATTCTCGTTAATTTAATAAAACAGTGTTATATTTAAGAAAAACGAGTTGTAATGCACTATGCGAAAGACACTGAATCCAAGAGTCTAGGTCTATATTTGGTTTTTAGTACGTGTTACATGGTGCATCTAACATATTTGAATGGTGTGTTCAACCTTACCGTTGTGTTTGCCAAAAAGTTACCAACATCAATGGATGTAAATACCTCTTGCCAATAAAACTCACATATGTACATGTCCTCGTGCCTTTTACATCTTTTTATGGAAAAAAATGGTTCTGGAACTATATGTGTGGGTGTGGGAGGTTTCATGAGAAAACCATTTAATTATACGAAAACCACTAAAAAAATCAATTCTAACTAATCATATAACAAATATTATTTTTTATATTTCATTATAAGAGTATCAATGTAAATTACATACTTTTATAAAAAAAAATCATTTTAATTAATGGGTTATGTATACTTACCATATAGTGTTACATATACGTAAATAGAAAACTAAAAATATTACCAATACATATGCGTAAAACTCAATATGTAAATTGATTTTTTTGGTAAAATATATAATATTACATTAATAACCTTAGAATTAAATTTTAAACAAAAATCATAAAGTATTTCACTGGCTCTTAATTTTTTGTGCGTGCGTGTGAGTGAAAGGGAGGTCATAAAAATGATTTTCTTTAAGTTTAAGAGCTCTTCGTGATTACATTAAATGTGAGGGAAAGGGTAATTGGGTTACCCCGGACCCATAAACCCTCTATTTATACTATAACTAAATTAATCCTAGCTAACATAACTCAATAACTATTAAATAATCAAACAAATAAACAAACTCACTTCTAGTGTCACACCCCAGCCGGCGACGGATTATACGCCGACGGCGGATTATACGCCGGGGCTGACGCGGTTGTTCATAAGCACACGATCATTTATTAAATGTGACAATATTTATTCATCAAAATTAAACGCATCCGTTACAAGTAGAAATGGATAATAAAGCGTTCAAACATGACATAAGTTGAATTTAATCTTTAATAGAGCTAGGTCCAATGTCCTAAGTGATCAAGTAGTGTCCTTAAACTGGTGCACCTGAAACATGTTAGTAAATGTCAACTACAAGTAGTTGGTGAGTAACATAGGTTTTAACACCAAACAAAAGTTAAGTATAGGTTTACAATTCAATATGTTCAAAGCATGTCTAAAGCATATATGTGAAAACATACAAGGTTCCAAGCGTACAATTCAAGCCTGATAATAGATAACTAGATACGCAATCTCACTGATTGCCATTTTGAAAAAGGGAGCAAGCGAATACTCCAAGTTATAGTTTCAGTTTCCCATATAAATGATCATGTTAGGTACTACCTTAGGCTTGGGCTGCAAGTTAATGAATGTACTGGCATGAAACACATGCAATGGTCACCAAGTAGTTCAAATATAAAGCATAAAGATCAAGCACAAGAACATAGATATTGAATTGTTTAAATAGATAAAGTTGATAACATGTTTCACCCCAAAAGCAAAAACAGTAAAAAGGGGCTATGTAAACTCACCTTGCAATGAGTAACTTGGATGTCACACAAGTATATTGCACAAATGTTCTAGCTAATCACAAGGTTAACCTATGTTTGATGGAACATATATATCAATGATTTGTACAACTGAAATAGAGAATCCTATTGTGCGAGGAGATTGATGTGAGTGTCCTCATTTTAATAATAAAATAATTATTTGAGTTGCAAATAATATTTTATGTAAATCTTTGATAAATATTTGTATTGTAATAAGTGAAAGAATTAATAACAATGTTGTTTGTTTGTAATAATTATATAAACGTATGAATAAATAATTAGGTTTCTTTTATTTGTAAATAAATACACAAATAAATAAATGACTAGTTTTCTTTTATTTGTAATTACATAAATTAATAGATAGATAGATGAATAAATAAATGAGTAATAATTAGTTGAGTAATTAAATATTTACTACATAAATAAATGAATGAAACCTTTCATTTGATTTATGAAAAACAAGTGTTAAAAATAATGATTTAATTAGTTGGTAATTAAACCAAAATTTAACGTATAATAATGTTTTAACTAATTAATAATTAAACCATAATTAATTATTAATTAAAAGTATAGAATTGAGTTTTAAATGTTCTCATATAATAAAAATAAATTATATAAAAGTTTGCATAAATATTTATAAAGAAATGAGTTTATAATCATAATCATAATTAGTTGAAAGTGGTTGTTGTATACTAGAATGGTTATCATTCCAGAGTAGTACCTCCAACAGAAAAGTTTCCAGGAAAGAGTTGATCGGATCAGAACCCCGTCTTTTCCTAGCCAGAACTTTAATGTTTGCTAGATAACTACATACTGGTTTGAAATTTACTCTATTTGCATACTTAACCAAGTTTAGTTTGTGTTTGGAAAGTATATGGGCTAAAGTGAAAATATAAGTTTATGTAAAGATAGAAATTGAATATCAAATAATTTAACTTGAAAATGAGGATTTTTAGTAAAAACATAATTTTTGAAATTGAAAGGAGTAAGAATGATCAACCAAGCTTTTAAATAAAAGTTTGACACAAATTTAATTAAAATTGGGCTTTTGATCTTGAATAGGTCTATGATTATAACATAAACATGTTGGGGATCATAGATCTAGCTAGTTATGAGAGATTGTTTTAAAGGAAAAGTATGAAAAGCAAGAATATAAGAAGAACTTACTTATGAATATGGAAACGACTTTGAATCTTGAGAGAGGGATTAGAACTTGATATGGTGTGAGAATGAGGGAAGAATGAGGGTCTATTTATAGAGTAGTATCATGGGCTTATTTATAAAATTTAATTTGTTATAGGGATTAAGATTGCAAAATATGAAAAATAGTTTTTAATTTCATAACATATTTCAACTTAGCTGCTCATAAATTTTATGTTCATGACTTCACTCCATCATAATTCATATTTAATATGTTTATAGATATAATTATATATTTATTTGTTTTATTTACCTTTAGTAATTTAAAAATACTAGCAATGTTATATTTTTATAATAAATTGTTTATATCATGTGTGTGTATATATAGTTTTAGAAATGACTTAGTATGTACGTATATATTTGTGGAATAGGATGGTGACAATTATTTACAAAGAATATAGCATAAATATTTATTACTTATGAATTTGAAGTAGGTAATTAAGGTTCTTCATAAATGCGATTCACCAAAATAATGAACTTACATTGCCGAAAAAGTTAAAATAAAAGCGGGAAATTTCCTGAAGATTTCAGTCTCCCCTACTTTAGAAAATTTCGTCCCGAAATTAGATAGGAGAAGGGTCTAAGGAAGAGACATGTGTTTGGATTCTCAACTAGCTTTGCTTTTCGGTTTAAGGAGTTTAGTTGATGACAAGCTTTAGGTCAGGTCATCGTGTGAGGTATGGATGGTGGTAGTGGATTTTGTTTGAGTGGAAATAAGGAAAAGATTGCCCGAGAATGATTTTTTTTGGATTCAAATGATGGAATGCATCACTTGTAATGAGGATGATGGAAACTTTTAAATCTAAACTTGTTTAAGATATAGTCTAAGATGTTCGAGTGATGTCACTGGATAAGGATTTCAAAACTACTAGGCAAGGTCAGAGTAATAGGAAATCCCTACATGAATACGGACAACGTTACTTCTTACAATATGACAGGAGCATATATATATATATATATATATATATATATATATATATATATATATATATATATATATATATAGGATGTACCAGCGGTATATCTACTATGCCCTTATCATATTCTGTTAGTTTCGTTAGTGTATTTCACCATAGGTTTTATGTCATCGCACACGACAGAATTTACTATGTTTTCCATACGCTGATTTTTATAATTACGTGTGCACCCGTAATTACTCAAATCGTCGTATGGTCCGTATAGATCATTCTATTACGTGTGGGTACAGAGGTGGGGGAAATATCAAAAACATGTACTTTATTATTGTTTTCATACATGAGTTGCTAGTGAGTAATTGTATGTCTAGATGGTAAAGTCAATCAGGAAGTAAAGACTGGCACAACCCCATATATGGGTGCCCTAAGTAGATGGCACACCCTCCAGGTTATCCATAAATTTTATAGCTCTCTCGTGTTTGAACAAGAATACGTCAAACCCCGAGTAACTCAAAGTTTATAGCTTTCTCGTGTTTGAACAAGAATACGTCAAACCCCGAGTAGCTTAAAGTTTATAGATATCAAGTTTCATGGATAAAGTGAATGATCATGCTTCATGTATATAGTGGGCAATTTATTGTAAACAATGTAAACAGTCTAGTTTCGTGTGTAATGTAGGCACTCAAGTTTCATGTATAGCGTGAATAATATAGTACTATGCATATTGTAATTAACCAAGTATCACGTATCGTGTGAACAATCTAGTGTCGTGCATATTGCAAGTAATCAAGTTCTTTCTATAATGTAATCAATCTAGTATCATATATATTGTAAACAACCAAGTATCTGTATCATGTGAACAAGCTAGTATCATGTATATTGCAAACGAGTAAGTTTCAAGTGTGATGTGATCAATCTAGTATCATGCATATTGCAAACAACCAAGTTTCGTGTATAATGTGACTAATTAAGTTTCGTCTATGAAGTAAACAAATTGATTTTCACGTATAATGTGAACGTTCATATGTAAGTAATCAACTCTCATGAGTAACGTAAGCTATCAAATTTCGTAGGTGATCTAGTTTTGCAGCCAGGCATGTTGCTTGACATTCATCTATTATGTAGGTAGTTGGGTTTTAAGTTTTCCATTTTCGTTGAGGTTTATATGGGTGGTTAACGCCTACGCGAAATGATTCATCAACTTGAAATGACTAGTAAGCTCATACATTCCGGAAGGTGCAAGGTGATGGGAAGGTTTTGTAGGTATTCAGCATAATGTGTACATGAATATCTAATTTATGTTTTTTGTTTATAAATAAATGGGTAATTTGAAATTTGTACTCTTGTTTGTAAATTAATAAATGGAATAATAATTTGGGCGGATGGATAATTGGATAAATAAAAACCTTTTAATTTGATTATCATAAAGCAAATGTTTCAAAAGATAACAATGGCCTTATTATTTAATAAATAAGCCAAAATTTAAATAATAATTAGTTTAACGAAATAACAAGTCATAATAAAATAGTTCATCAAGTCATCATAAAAAGGATGAAATACTTGTTATTACTTTTATAAAATCATTTGTACAAGACTGGTATTAAGCTTCTTTGCGAGGTAAAGGGGGTTTGTAAATAGTTTATACTCTAGATAAAATCTATAAACCAAGAGTTTGATAAAGGTTTTGTTTGAACAAAATAACTATATTAGTTAAATTGGGAAATAACAAAATAATTAGTTTTCAAAGAAGATTTTAGATGTCAACCATTAAGGAGAGCCAACAATAATATCATTTATATTTGGTTACAGGTTATGGGTTTTAATTTAAATTTTAAGAAAACGTAAAATAGAATATCCGGCTAACATCTCAGATAGTTTCCCCACTAGGAAGTAGATGTGCACCAAGACGAACATCGTTGTGGTTATTCGTATTGCAAATCGGGCTTCAGTCCTAGTTATCTTCGTATGTGCATCAAGTATCTCCTGGTCTCCATTCCTTGCCTCAGAAACTCTGCGGTCCCTACATATAGGTGAGCGGTATTAGCTGGAATTCCTAAGGCACTGGTAGGTTTCTTGGCTTGTCCTGCTCCTAGGTCTGGATGGTAAAGGTTAGGTGCTACATAAGGTTCTCTCGGAGGTGGAGCTTCAACTGCTCGGAGTCTCAAACTTGTTCTTAAGCCAATCTGCTCTATGGTCGAACATGGATCTGGCAGATAGTCGTGTTGGTGACTAGTTGTCTGGTGACTTGGACCCAAAGCCTTCCTCTTGTGTTGACTCTGCTTCAGGGTGATTCTCGGGGAATGAGGAGGGTAAGAGACCATGTCTAGCACGAAAAGGTCGTAAGACTAATCATAACACCGATTTCTTATAATAATATATCGGGAGTAACACTTGACCTATAAGTAGTGTACCCACGAAAAGGATTCCCAGGAAAGAGAGGTGGGTCACGAGGGATACACGGAAGTACTCAGTCTTTCCTTCGTCAGAATCTTCCATGGGCTTACACTCACTCTTCCAGCCATCATGTACCATTAACATTATTATTTGAACTCATGGTTATGGTGAGAATCGTTAGGGATTGTGTCTTGTGGCCCTATGGTGTGCTTCACCTATTCAAGTAGCTTCCATTTCTTGAGGGGTAAGGTCTAAGGGTTTAAATCTCTTGCAAATGATAATAAGGGTGATAAAATTTCCAAGGTATGAGGATGAAGAGGTATAGTTGACTTAAATATGATTAAGTGTAAGAGCCAAATAGGAGGTTTAGACTTGTGTACTAAATTATAATAATTAAGCGAATGATGTTTAGATTGCATTCATCTAGCACGTAACCAAATGAATGCTGTGACAAATCAAAGTGGTTCAAGTTCGTATACTTTCAAGAAGACATGCTTTGGCCTATAGGTGAACACTCACTTCGGGAATTCCCAGGAAAGCATACGGATCCTTCGGTTGATTTGGATTTATATGAAATGCTTTCCTAGACAGAAAACCCAAGGTACAGGCATTCACCCTTCCGGATTGCACATGTTCTCTACTAATTTTCAGAACCCAAAACTTTGACGGGGTTTTAAAATTTTAATAGGCATTGGGCCTAAGAGTTTGAATCTTTCCATAGGTGATTAGTGATGATGTGTAAAAATGAAAGTGTATAAGTGTGTGGCAAAACTTAGGATAGCATTTAATGATATCAAATAGGTATTGTGCATATAATTCAAATAGTGTAGCAAAGAAGGTATCACAGGGGTAGTAGTTTTTGTAGACATGTAGGTTATCAAGTAACATAGCACATAAGATAATTCGTATTGTATCATGCAACTATATAATATGTAGGAATATTATACCAAGGTATCCTAAGGTTATAGGCTATAGACTAAGAATATGTTTCAAGTAATTCATGTAGTTTCAAATAGTTTCATGTAGTCCTTGGAATGTTATAGTTCATATAATTGTATCATGTAAACGGAAGTAGATATATGTAAGTAAGTATGTGTATAAATGAGTATAGAATGGAGTTCCTAATAAAAGACACGAGTTAAACTCATGTTTGGGGACTCCTAGGTTATATTCTAGGTCGTGTGGCTCTAATAACCTAATTCCCTATAACCATGGCTCTGATACCAATCTGTCACACCCCGGCCGGCAGCGGATTATACGCCGGGGCTGACGCGGTTGTTCATAAGCACACGATCATCTATTAAATGTGACAATATTTATTCATCAAAATTAAACGCATCCGTTATAAGTAGAAATGGATAATAAAGCGTTCAAACATGACATAAGTTGAATTTAATCTTTAATAGAGCTAGGTCCAATGTCCTAAGTGATCAAGTAGTGTCCTCAAACTGGTGCACCTGAAACATGTGAGTAAATGTCAACTACAAGTAGTTGGTGAGTAACATAGGTTTTGACACCAAACAAAAGTTAAGTATAGGTTTACACTTCAATATGTTCAAAGCATGTCTAAAGCATATACGTGAAAACATACAAGGTTCCAAGCGTACAATTCAAGCCTGATAATAGAAAACTAGATACGCAATCCCACTGATTGCCATTTTGAAAAAGGGAGCAAGCGGATACTCCAAGTTATAGTTGATACCCAACAAAACCCGCCAAGGTCTTGTGGTAAGTTATAGTTTCAGTTTCCCATATAAATGATCATGTTAGGTACTACCTTAGGCTTGGGCTGCAAGTTAATGAATGTACTGGCATGAAACACATGCAATGGTCACCAAGTAGTTCAAATATAAAGCATAAAGATCAAGCACAAGAACATAGATATTGAATTGTTTAAATAGATAAAGTTGATAACATGTTTCACCCCAAAAGCAAAAACAGTAAAAAGGGGCTATGTAAACTCACCTTGCAATGAGTAGCTTGGATGTCACACAATTATATTGCACAAATGTTCTAGCTAATCACAAGGTTAACCTATGTTTGATGGAACATATATATCAATGATTTGTACAACTGAAATAGAGAATCCTATTGTGCGAGGAGATTGATGTGAGTGTCCTCATTTTAATAATAAAATAATTATTTGAGTTGCAAATAATATTTTATGTAAATCTTTGATAAATATTTGTATTGTAATAAGTGAAAGAATTAATAACAATGTTGTTTGTTTGTAATAATTATATAAACGTATGAATAAATAATTAGGTTTCTTTTATTTGTAAATAAATACACAAATAAATAAATGACTAGTTTTCTTTTATTTGTAATTACATAAATTAATAGATAGATAGATGAATAAATAAATGAGTAATAATTAGTTGAGTAATTAAATATTTACTACATAAATAAATGAATGAAACCTTTCATTTGATTTATGAAAAACAAGTGTTAAAAATAATGATTTAATTAGTTGGTAATTAAACCAAAATTTAACGTATAATAATGTTTTAACTAATTAATAATTAAACCATAATTAATTATTAATTAAAAGTATAGAATTGAGTTTTAAATGTTCTCATATAATAAAAATAAATTATATAAAAGTTTGCATAAATATTTATAAAGAAATGAGTTTATAATCATAATCATAATTAGTTGAAAGTGGTTGTTGTATACTAGAATGGTTATCATTCCAGAGTAGTACCTCCAACAGAAAAGTTTCCAGGAAAGAGTTGATCGGATCAGAACCCCGTCTTTTCCTAGCCAGAACTTTAATGTTTGCTAGATAACTACATACTGGTTTGAAATTTACTCTATTTGCATACTTAACCAAGTTTAGTTTGTGTTTGGAAAGTATATGGGCTAAAGTGAAAATATAAGTTTATGTAAAGATAGAAATTGAATATTAAATAGTTTAACTTGAAAATGAGGATTTTTAGTAAAAACATAATTTTTGAAATTGAAATGAGTAAGAATGATCAACCAAGTTTTTAAATAAAAGTTTGACACAAATTTAATTAAAATTGGGCTTTTGATCTTGAATAGGTCTATGATTATAACATAAACATGTTGGGGATCATAGATCTAGCTAGTTATGAGAGATTTTTTTAAAGGAAAAGTATGAACAAGCAAGAATATAAGAAGAACTTACTTATGAATATGGAAACGACTTTGAATCTTAAGAGAGGGATTAGAACTTGATATGGTGTGAGAATGAGGGAAGAATGAGGGTCTATTTATAGGGTAGTATCATGGGCTTATTTACAAAATTTAATTTGTTATAGGGATTAAGATTGCAAAATATAAAAAATAGTTTTTAATTTCATAACATATTTCAACTTAAGTGCTAATAAATTTTATGTTCTTGACTTCATTCCATCATAATTCATATTTAATATGTTTATAGATATAATTATATATTTATTTATTTTATTTACCTTTAATAATTTAAAAATACTAGCAATGTTATATTTTCATAATAAATTGTTTATATCATGTGTGTCTATATATAGTTTTAGAAATGACTTAATATGTATTTATATATTTATGGAATAGGATGGTGACAATTATTTACAAAGCATATAACATAAATATTTATCACTTATGAATTTGAAGTAGGTAATTAAGGTTCTTCATAAATGCGATTCACTAAAATAATGAACTTACATTGCCGAAAAAGTTAAAATAAAAGCGGAAAATTTCCTGGAGATTACATTTAGTCTAATATGAACTCAACCAAACAATTAATAAATTAATATTAATAATTATATTTAATCAAGATTAATCATTCACAGATAATATGCATCAACAACAAAACGGCAGTCTCACAATCTATGACATGGTTCTGTCGTCAAGCCTCTCGCGATAATCTTTCAAAAATGTTTTAGCAGCAATTCGAAGATATATACGAAGTCTCCATCGAAGGTCAAGTGGTCCCGCACGTGACCAAGTTTAAGTATTTAGGATCGTTTATCCAACGCGACAGGGACATAGATGGTGACGTTACTCGACGGGGGCAAGATGGTGTCGGTGGAGAGCAACCATAGGCAAATATGCGACAAGAGGTTCCCAGATAAATTAAAGGGGTAATTTTATAGGGTTGCAGTTAGACCGACTATGTTATACGGAACAAGCTGTTAGGCCATCAAGAAGACACAAGCACGTAAGGTGGAGGTAGCAAAGATAACGATGCTGAGGTTAGATGTGCGGGCACATAAGGCTAGATCGGATAACAAATGAGATTTTTCGGGAACGATTAGGGGTCGCTAGTTTTTCGGTTAAGATAAGGGAGGGGAGATTGAAATGGTTTGGGCATCTGAAGAGGAGACGGATAGCCGGTCAGATTAGTGGAGTGGAGAAACTAACAGTAGAAGGGATGAGGGATAAAGGCAGACCCAAGCTAACTTAGGATGAGAGAATTAGGTAGGATTTGCTAAACTTGCATCTCTCTAAGGACATGCTCGAAGATAAGATTTCGTGGAGGCTTAGGATTAAAGTTGATGACTTTTAGGGGACCGCTTACCGATAGCTTAAAGGTTTAGTTCTTCCTAGATTTGTGATGTTACCTATTCTAGCTATGTGTATCTATGGTTCCTTTCGTACTATCATCACTTTTTACCACTTACATGTTTTCACCATCTACTATTCTTTGTCGCTTATAAATTGTATTTTAGTAAGATGATCTAATACTCTTTTTCAGGTCTAAAGTGGGGTTTTTTTTTTTAAACCGGTTCCAGTTCCAAACTAGATAGGGAGTGGTCGGGTAGAGGTGGAACCGCTTCCGGTTCGGGTTAACCAGGTTTTTCCAGTTTGAGCGGGTTTTTACCGGTTCGGGTCCGCTTCAGGTGTAAAACTAAATAATAGGAATCGGGTAGTAACCACCCAGTTTTTTCGAGTCTAAACCGGTTTCACTGTAGACCGGGTAGGAACCTGTTCCGAGTAGAACTCTCTAAGTCTGGTTCTAGAACCGGTTTTTATGTGCACCTATAGTTGGGTGTATCCTTGAAAGCAGACTCTCTATCCACACAGATAAGTATATGGTTTGCCTACATCTCCACGATCCTAAACCTATGAATCACTTGTCTATTGGTGGGATTTTACTAAGCTTGATTTACCGTGGTATTCATAGAATCTCTATTACTAATGTCGACGTCCAATCAAGGTGGGCCACCAACACATTTTGAATTGTTTATTTTCTATTTGATTTTGCTTTCACATATCAAGGTGTGACTTCACATGGATGGTTAAACTTAGTTCTCACTTTTGTTGGGTTCCTTTAAGGTCACAGCTTCAAAACATGTATAGGTGTTTAGATTTGTTACTTTTTTAAGTTTTTTTCACTTTTTTAAATTATTAACAAACTACTTTTTTTCTTACATAACCGTGTTTTATATGTGATTCGATTTTTACAACCAACTCGAATTGACTTCATACGTTTCTTTTAAGTATTTAACGACGTTTCTTTTTGTGCTTAGATACGATAATGTCACCGCCACAACCGTTTATCGACTGACAGTAACATGCTGGTACCGCTAAAAATTAAACCTATTCAATTTTTTTTCTTCCTCATGCATCCCCTCATTTTGAGACATTTTCAAATAATAGCCTTCAACTTTCTAAAAGCTCATATACATCCACAAAGAAATTATTATGTTTTTTGTGTTTAATATTTTTTCTTTGCGCCCCGTTATATATTTTGTTTTACTCATTTATAACTGTCAACCACAACTCCTCCTGAAGTTTGCAAAATGTCAAAATTGTGTGTTTTTCCCACCGTCACACCACATGTCATCTATCGGTTGGTCTATAATTTTTTTTTGTTTTTTCGTTGGTTTTTTTTTTATATTTCTTTTTATTGGACTAACCAAGTCGTAGTAACTTCATAGATTTTTTTTATTTACTTAATCACATTTTTTTTACGTTTAGTCACGTTAGTCTCTGCCTCAACCGTTTAAGGTCCAAGTCCCACCGCAGAGTGCGGCATGCTAAAGTAACCATTAATTATGTATTTAATCACATTAATATCACTGTACAACCCCGCCGCAACGCAAGGTTAAGAATATTTCCATCCACCAATTGATCCGACTCTTGCAAATTAAAAAATCAAAAACATCAAAACTTTTTATTGATTGATAATTTGTTAATTTTCTTTATAATCAAATGCTCAAGAGTTAAAAGAGCAAGAGATAACAATACTTCCATATTTTTACTGACACTAACACAACTAAACAGAAGCCAATAGACACTTGATTAACTTAACCAACCACAGTATGAATAAGGATTTCATGAAGCACATACCCTAACCGTGACAAATATGAAATCAGCTTCAACTTCATAAAACTTGAAACTAAAATCAGTTCAGATGTAGACAATCAATTGATGAATGCCAGAGTAATATTGTATTAATAGCATCAATTACACGTAACATCTACTCAAAACAACGACTGAACACAGAATCTATCTAACCAAACCCTAGAACAAAAGGATGAAACCCTAACTGCCAAATCAAGAACCCTAGAAACCAGAAACATCGTTTTAACCTCCAAATCCGTACAGTGTACGTCCCTGGCGCTTCAAAGCATAGACCACATCCATCGCCGTAACAGTTTTCCGGCGAGCGTGTTCCGTGTAGGTCACGGCATCACGAATAACGTTTTCTAGAAATATCTTCAAAACTCCTCGGGTTTCTTCGTAGATCAGCCCGCTGATACGCTTCACGCCTCCTCGCCGGGCAAGACGCCGGATCGCCGGTTTCGTGATGCCCTGGATGTTGTCCCGGAGAACTTTCCGGTGACGCTTGGCTCCTCCCTTTCCTAATCCCTTGCCTCCTTTGCCTCTTCCTGACATTTTCTCTCTCTAGCTTTCTCTCTCTAAAACAGAAATGATATTTGTTTGTTTGAATTGGTTGCATTGCAAGTGTGAGGTGTGTATATATTGGGGGTGTATGATTTTGTGTTTCTGAGAGGAGTGATTTCAGCCATTGATTTGAAGAAATGTAAGCGATGAGTACCGTACGATTTCGATCTGTGTGGTGGGGAATAGAACGTTTTGATTGGTTCGTTTTCTAGCGCCGGATCCAGCATTGTGTGATATTGGTAAGTCATTGGACTCCACATATTCGAGTTCAGATGCAAAGAAATATCTTATTATATTTTTTTTAAGAGTAAACGGATCGTCCCTGTAGTTTATTAAAATTTTGAATTTGGTCTCTAGCTTTTCAAAAAAACATGAATGGTCCCTGTGGTTTGCACTTTGTAACGCATTTAGTCGTCAGCCAACAAATCTAAAATTTTAGAAGGTCCAAGTTAGGGACTAAATGCGTTACAAAGTGCAAGTCATGGACCATACATGTACTTTTGGCAAAGTTTGGACTTAATGCGTTACAAAGTGCAAACCCATGGACCATCCGTGTACTTTTGAAAAATTAAGAACCAAATCCAAAATTTTTATAAACCACAGGGACCATCTATGTACTTTATTCTTCTTTTAGCAAAATATCTTTCATTTCTCTCTCTCTAATTGATTCTTTTTTTTAGTTCAAATACAATGTTGTTATGTGTTGTTTGAAGGTGTTTTGAAGCCACTACCAACAGTTATCATCCCTCGAGAATAAAGTATAATGCTAATGTTGGAAATTTTCATTACCTTTGGGTTAATTGTATCCTAGTAAATAGTAAGAGTGTAAACGAGTCAAACTATCTAATCGAGATTGGCTCTATAAATGCTCGAATCGAGCCAAGCTGAAATGAGCTCAGGTCGAGCCTAAAAATAAATTTACTTAATAAACGAGTCTGAAGTGGCCAGTTGCGCCACACTCAAAGCAAGCCCTAACATTGGTATTAGCAGGGACTACGATATTTGTTGGCGGTTGCAGGAGCAGTTATACGACATGTCGTGTATAGGTGCCCAATTCTTCCGCACCTGCAGCACTGTTGTGAAGAAGGGTGATGATATTGGCACTTTGCACACAGTGGGTGAGGTCTACCATATGGCTTCCTGCCTGGGGTAGATGCCACTTAGGTAACAGGAACAACTGGGGTAACCATGGCAAAACTTTTAGAGGTCTTTTGCTTCTTGTGGCGATAATCAGGCTTTTTGCCACTTCCTCCTTAACTCTCTTGTTACCTTTCCTGAATAGAGCCCCTAACTTAACCAGATCGTCCATTAAGGACGTAGATAAACGAATGGAAGCTTCAAGTGTTGTTGGGCTACTACCCATGATGGTACACCGAATTTGAGACGGAACGCCTCTAATGTAATGATCAATCTTTCAGGTCAAGGGTGTAACTAGATACGGGACTAGGATGTAGAGTTCATGAAAGTGTGTGGTGTACGCCTCGCTCTCCCCACCATCCTGGGTAAGGTCCCACAACTCAATCTCCAACTTCTTCATCTCATTGCTGGGACAAAACTCCTTGATCATAATTTCCTTGAGCTTATCCCAAGTCATAGCAAGTAGGGCCGTAGGCGTGAACCGTCTGGCGGGAAGTTCGTTTACGTTCGTTCGTTTAATAAATGAACGAACATGAACAAGAAATTTCATTCGATTAACTAAATGAACGAACATGAACAGAGGTCTCGTTCGTTCAATTGTGTTCGTGAACGCTCGATAAGCTGTTCGTGAACGCTCGATAAGCTGTTCGTGAACGTTCATTCATGTTTGTTCATTTTCATTTGTTAAAGATGTTCATTAAAATTTTTGTATATTTCTGTTTTATTTTATCTAAACATTTTATATTCTTTAATTTTTAATTTTTTTATTACTCTAACAATTAACTAAGTAAAGTAGGAAACTATATTCTCATTTATGCGTCATTTCCCTATCCACTATTACTCGATTAGGGCTTCTAAGTTCTCAATCCTAAATAATGTAAGCTTCCCTTAATCCTAAATCATGTAAGAATTAGGATTGACGTCAAAAGTCTTAAACAACGCTTCGTTCGGTAACGTTCGTGAACCGTTCATGAACAAACCCATCCACTATCCACTATTACTCGATTAAGGCTTCTAGTTCTCAATCCTAAATAATGTAAGCTTCCCTTAATCCTAAATCATGTAAGCATTATGATTGACGTCAAAGTCCTAAACAACGCTTCGTTTGGTAACGTTCGTGAACCGTTCATGAACAAACCCATCTCCTTAATGAACGAACACGAACATGAAATTTCGTTCGGTTAGTGTTCGTGAACCGTTCGTGAACAAGTTCAATTCTTAACGAACGAACACGAACAAGGCTTCGTTCGGTTCGGTTCGTTTACAGCCCTAATAGCAAGAGCTTCTTCTCTATCCCGAATCTTCTTTTCGACATTCCACCAAGTCAGTGCCCTCTTTTGGAAGGCACTTGTAGCATACTTTACCTTAAATTCATCGGGGCAGTCACTCATCTCAAATGTGTTCTCCATGCCTTCAAACCATTGCAATAGCCATGTTGCACCTTCAGATCCAAGGTACTTGTGTGTGTTACAAGAGTTGAAGTGCTTGAAAGTACAAACACTCTCACTATATCTTCTGGTGGAGTTGTTGATTTGAGTGACAATAATGGGTAAGACAACAAGTTGTTAAGTGAGAAGGGTGGCTATGGCGGTGGTTTCGGCGGAAGGGTTGGAGGCATCGCCGGTGTTAGCTACGGTGGTATCAGAATCACGACGAGGAGGCATTCTATGAATAAGAAAATCACAAGTTTAGGATAGCCATTCAAATAAGAATAAAAGTGACAATATCTCTATCTTAATATAAAAAAACTAATGTTTTTTTACATTTGTCACCACCACATTTTTCTCAGAAACCTTTTCCTGCCCAAATTCTTTTTACCTTTTTGATAAAACATGTGGATCCTCTACCCAACTTATGACCCGTTTGCGATTAGGACCAAAAACCCTAATTTCCATCGTTCCATTGATGTTCTTATTCTCTGTTTCATTTTTTTCCTTTCAAACGATTGTATTTTCTTCAATATCGTTGATCCACATTTCATTCTTCATTCGATTTCAACATGTGTCTTCAATCGTCTACGCGGCGGCAGCAGAGGAGGGCGCGGTGGTAGGGGATCACAAGCAATGCATTTATCAAATTCAAAGTGGATTTGACCGCGAAAACGCTCAGGATGAATGGATTGACCGGGAAGAAAATGCAGATGATATTTAAAGCTCTTGTCCCTGAAAATGTGTAAAATAATGCGCCTAATTTGGTGGAGTATTGCTGCTTTAAGTTTCTGTGTAGAGATAGTTCTGAAATTCATCCTTGCCTTAAGGTTTACAGATTTAATTTAACATTATTGTCATAAAATTTGAGCTGAAAATGCTTCTTTTTTGTTACTGCAAACACAAACTGATTTCAACTTCATGACTGATATAACTTCTAAATTACTGAAAAATTTGGTAATTATATTAAACTTTGTCATATGGGCCAGAAATAGATAAAAACGGTTCTATATTTGTAACAAAATCCATATTAATCTTGGATTTTTTTAGGTCAAATTGATCTCAAAAGTAAAGGGAACCTCTTTATATCTTGTATATATTTTGTCAAGGGAGCCACTTTTTTCAATACTCAATGGCTTTAAAATGCTTTTGTAAGGGAGATGGGAGTGGTATCCTCCAGTGACGGATCCAGGATTTTTTGTCAGCGGGTGTAAAAAACATGTTGGTTAAAACGGCTTGGCTAAAACAGTCAAAACATGCCGGTTAAAACAGATGAAAATCGGTCGGTTAAAACGGGTCAAAACCGGGTAGCAAATTGAAGGGAACTTAAAATACAATGCTACTCCTTACAACTAAAATGCTGCATTAAAAATTCACGTAGATAAAACCCGTTAAAAGAAACGTTACATACACTATAACCACATTTGCAATGTTTTAATTTCTTATATGTTAAATCTATCAATTCATTACAAAGTGAACAAATTATTTCTCCTTCATACTCGTCACAACTATTTACTCGAAGTGGTCTTGTTTTATAACTGGTACACAAGATATATAAATCACAAACATTATAGAGAATGATATTATTTTTTACATTTTGTCAAATACGATGTTTAATTTCATATGATTATACAAAAAATAATTTAAAGATAAATATTTTTCATCAATTACTATAAAAAGTGGAAAATGAAGGTGTATTTATTTAATTAATAACTACCATTAATGACTATAAAAAGTGGAACAGGACAATTAAAGGTAAATAATTTTAGTTTATGAATATCTCCTCACAAGTCTGACAGAACAATTAACTCTTTTATTTCATCAAGTTCCAACGAGTGGATACGGCGGTAGAAGAGAGCTTTTCCCTTCTTCAAGGCACAAACATCATAAATGAGTTTCCTCTCCCAAAGTTTTTACCTTTTCATGAAACACCCTTTTAAACACCCACATTTCCATAGACGAAACCTTCTTCATCTTCATTTTTCTTTTTCTAACAACTGGATCTTCATCTTCATCTATCATGATCTTAACGGTAAAAGGGCCTTTCAGGTGCCTGTAAACAGAATGCATGGGTGTCTTATTTTTTTTTATTTAATTTCTAGAGGAATTTACACTAGCAAGCTTTTTTTAGTCATCCTCTGCTAAATCCGCCCCTGGTACCCTCCCAACCAAACTACTCTCTCAAATTACACCAATTAGAAAATGACACCTCACTAAGCCAAACTATCCTTCTAAAGTATCCTCTAAGGTGGGAGTGGACTCTCCTATTTTTTTATTTTTTTAAATTAAAACAAATTAATAACCAAGATTAAAAATTAAATTATTTAAATAAAAATACATAACAATAAATAGTTCCAATATCGTTCCGGTTAAATGGTCGTACGGATCCGTAAATAGTTTCAAATCTTGGTCCATACGTCCTCCCAGATAGCCGCTCGTTGCTCCTCCACCAAAACCCATCAACATGTTTATGTTTCATTTAAAAAAACATTTTTAGCTAAACATTTCATGTTCAAAATAACAAAAAAATAAGAAAGTGATTGTAGTGAAGTTGTTTGGTGTTTGTAAATTGTATTATTTCTTTTTCACGTTTGACCAACACTAGTCAAAGATTTGGTCGAATTCCACAAGTCCTTGAAGAACATCATTTATGAAATTTATTTTCATGTATTTTTTTAATGTTTTCATTACTCTCGTCAATAAATAACGTTTGACAATATGAAAAAATTACCAATACGTCATCAAATGTTGTATAAGAATACATGTTTAGATATTCATAAGACTAATATTAAGGTTTACATCGTGTAGCTCCAGAATCAAACTAATATTAAGGTTTACACATTTTGAAAACTTAGCGTATAGCTCCTCCTTTCTAAGTAGCTCCAGAATCAACCTTAGATGTTGTTCATGGTCTTCCTTGTTTTGAGAGTATATCAGAATATCATCTATGAAAACAATCACAAACTTATCTAGGTAGGGTTTACAAACTCTGTTCATGAGGTCCATGAAAACAGCAGGTGCGTTTATCAAACCGAAGGGCATTACTAGGAACTCGTAGTGCCCATACCTAGTCCTAAATGCGGTCTTTGGTACGTCTTCCTCTCTGATCTTGAGTCGATGGTACTCCGACCTTAAATCAATTTTTGAAAAATAACTCGATCCTTGTAATTGATCAAATAGGTCATCGATCCTCGGTAAAGGATACCGATTCTTTATCGTGACTTTGTTTAGGTCGCGGTAATCAATGCACATTCTCAATGTTCCATCCTTCTTTTTAACGAATAGCACTGGTGCTCCCCATGGGGAGAAACTTGGCCGAATAAATCCTTTGTCCATAAGCTCTTGTAATTGGATCATAAGCTCTTGCATTTCCGACGGTGCTAGTCGATATGGCGATTTAGCAACTGGTGCTGCTCCCGACACTAAGTCGATTCGAAACTCGACTTGTCTAGGTGGTGGCAAGCCTGGTAGTTCGTCGAGAAATACATCAGGATAATCGGCTACAACTGGCACATCTTCTATTCGTCTCTCTTCTTCTTCCTTTAATACATATGCTAGGTATGTCGTGCATCCTTTTCTCATGCATTTGTTAGCTTTCATACAAGAGATTATATTTAAGGCCTCCCTCGTCTTTTCACCATGAATCGTAAGCATTTCCCCATTGGATAATGGGATCCTTAACAGTTTCTTGTCGCACACGATCTCGGCTCGGTTACGTGCCAACCAGTCCATACCAACAACGACATCAAACCCTCCTAACTGAACGGGCATTAAATTTATGGGAAATGAATGTTCATCCAGTTCTAGGGTACAATTATTGATCACTTCGCCGGCCTCAATGGTTTTACCATCGGCTAATTCTATAATGTAGGCATTGGATAATTTAGAAGAATTTAATTCAATTCTAGGCCTAAACTTAGTGGAAACAAAACTCCTACTTGCACCGGTATCAAATATTACAAAAGCATAATGGTTGTTTACTAAAAACGTACCGGTTACAACATCGGGTTCCTCTCGGCCAGTTTCTTCATTCATCACGAATGTTCTCCTTTTCGGCCTCCCGACTGGAGCTTTGTCCCCTTTCAACCGTGGGCATTGTGGGCATATGTGATTTGTGCTACTACATTCATGGCACCTGTTTGCGGTATATGTCGTGGCTCGGCAGTCTGATGCCTTGTGGCCTTGACGGTTGCATTTGTAGCACACGAGCGGCTTGCATTCACCTGTGTGATGTCTGTTGCATTTATTACACATGGGAAAATTTCCTAGATATGGCTTCTTCGGCATACCGCCACCATTCCTTCTCATACTATTACTTACTCCATTGCCTGGTTTTCCTCCTGAGTTTTCTCCAAAACGTCCCCTAGATTTTCCACTCGAACCTCCACTGTAGTTTCCAAAGTTCCTTCCAAAGTTTCCTCCAAAATTTCCACTTACCGTGCTTCCTGAATTCCCATCAAATCTACCTCCACCGAACCTACCACTTGGATTTCCACCTAGTGATCGGGCGTCGTCCCACTTCCTCTTATTTCTCGTATTCTCTACTCCTTTTACACCACCGTTCCGAATCACTTCATCAGTCAGGGTTCCAGCTAATTCTACCACTGCTTGGTAAGTTGTGGGTTTGGCGGCTTTGACCATCCCTCAGATTTGAGGTATAAGACCCAAATGTACCTGCCGATCCGTTTGGATTCGGGGGTCACAAGATGTGGTACAAGGGTGGCCAGTTCATTAAAGCAGTTGGTGTATTCCAGAATTGTCGTCCCAATCATTTCCAGACTCAAGAACTCAACTTCCATCTTTTCAATCTCGTTTATGGGGCAGTACCTTTCTATCATAAGCTCCTTGAATTCAGCCCATCGCATCGTGTTAATTGCGTCTACTCCTCGACTTTTCACAATCGAGTTCCACCAAGATAGAGCTCCGGCCTTGAGGGAGTGAGTGGCAAACCTAACCTTGTCCTTTTCTAGGCAATCACTGATGTCTAAATCCCCTTCTATTTCCTCTAGCCAACGAATAGTTCTTGTGGCTCCCTCGGTTCCGAAGTATAAGTTTGGTTTACAAGCCATGAATGACTTGTAGGTGCATCCAATCCTGGTGCTTCCGGTTGTGTTGTTAGCTTCATTGTCTTCCTGACCAATTCCTCTTCCACCACCACTTGCCGTACCGTTATTACCCCCATTTCCGGTTCCGTCACCCGCGTTTCGTTCTGCATTGAGGTTTAGTGCCTTGGTAACAGCTTCAGCAATAAGTTGTTGCAATCGGGCATCAGCGATCTCATTGGTATTAGTGTTGGTGTTGTTATCATTGGTGTTGTGGTTGTCCTCGGTGTTGGTGTTGGTATTAGTGTTAGTGTTGGTGTTGGTGTTGGTGTTGGTATTGTTGTTGTTGTTGTTGGTGTTGGTGTTGGGGTTGGCATTGGCGTTGGCGTTGGTTCGGGCGTTCGCTCGGGTGTACACTATTCCTTCTCTAGCCATTTCTGATAGATAAGTTTTGAAATATAAGAGACATATAGACATATTGACAGTTTAACACACTCTGTATAATTGCACTATTAGGATTTTACTAAACGCTTTGAAAATAAAAATGCTTGTTAATGAAGTAATTTGTGAAGCTCTTACAATATTTGACATTAGCTAAACGCTATGTGTCGAAAAAGAAAACAAAATACATGATAGTAGAAAACGAGTGTAACTTACTCATTTCGTTTACAAAATAAAATACAATAAGAAGTACGATATGAGAGGTTCTTCAATAACGACGATGGCGGCGGGAAGGGCGTCGTCTGGAATTGATAGCTTCCTTCATTTGGTCACCAAAGTTCTCCATGTACCTCTTGAAGTTGTTCCTTCGTGGATGGGGCTCTCTTCGCCTCATTGCGACCTGTTCGTAAGGCCTAGACTGTTGGTGCGACGGCTCCATAGTCGGTATCTGTTGGGGACAAGTCTCGTCCATGGCCGTTGGTTGCTCGTTTAGGTAGAGCGGCCCTGAGAAGTACCGCGGCTCCTCCGTTGGATAGAACTGGGAAGCGCTCGAGTAGCACGGGTCCATGAGGTACGGATCATTGTACCTTTCGTTGAAGTCCATGTGCACGATGTGGCGTGCTCTCGGGTCAAAGCTAGTTTGCTCCGAGAAGGGGAAAGGAGTTGGCGCGGGATATGAAGGCAACTCGGGTTGAGCAAGTAACCTTGTCCACCCAGCGTAGTCGTTCCCCCAAGTGGGGCAAGGTGGTATACATGCTGACTGGCCAATGCGTAAGGCCTCGCCTGAGCGTGACCGGCTCACGCTCCTATCACTTGTTTCTACTGACGACCAAGACCCGTAGGTCTCGATAGTTGGCTCTGATTCCTCCGGTGCCCAGTTCTCGGGTCCGGGTATTGTTGGCGATGGTCTGCATCCCATTGGTAAGTCTCTAACGTCTCTCGGTCGCGGGGGTCTTGATGGTCCAGCGCCCATGTCAAAAGGGGGCGCCATCACCTGGTTCCGTATTCCATAGAGTATGTTGGTAAGATGGGCATAGGAGGCGAGCTTGATGAGTCGACGTAAACGATCGTTGCTATGCCTTTTTCGTTCATAGCCGTTATTTCTTGGATCTTAAGGCGCACAATTATAGTATATAAGAAGTTAGTGTATAAACATTTAATCAAATAAAAATAAAAATAAAATATAAGGTTGTTCAAAACTCTATTTTTCTAAATACCCTAAGTCCTACATGTTAAGCCTTAGTGCGTGGGTTGTTTTAGTTTTTATATATTGCGGTTAAAGCCTAGAAGTCTATACCTCTATGACCCTAATTCGCTGAAACCGTTGGCTCTGATACCAATCTGTCACAACCCGACCAGGGGGCTAGGCGTGACGACTGATATCAACCAAACGCAGCGGAAATACAAATTACATTACTTAGTTGGACTAAACGTCCAAACTAAAAAAAAATACATGTCTTGAAAGTAAATAAAACAAAGTTACAACCAATCAAAATACTATTGTCTAAACAATTTATTCTTCTAGTAAATAAAAAATCTGTCACAACCCGACCAGGGGGCTAGGCGTGACGACTGATATCAACCAAACGCAGCGGAAATACAAATTACATTACTTAGTTGGACTAAACGTCCAAACTAAAAAAAAATACATGTCTTGAAAGTAAATAAAACAAAGTTACAACCAATCAAAATACTATTGTCTAAACAATTTATTCTTCTAGTTTCTTCATGGTTGTACTCTAAGTGTCGTGCCTAAGTCTCCTTCTCTTGGTTAGTACCTGAAATACAAACTCAAAATACGTCAACAAAATGTTGGTGAATTCATACGTTTTAGACAACAAACACAAATAAATAAGTTTGGTGCATAATAAATAAGTTCACAATCAACCATGTGCCCACAACCCGTGGACATCTAGAAATAATGATTTTCCTCATATGAAATACTGAATTTAATAAGTCATATACCCAGTCTACTATCTTTGAACATATTGGCCGAAATTTAAACAAAAAATAGAATTATTATCCTTCCTAGTTTAACAAAAATTCCTATCAAAAGGCATTACAAGATCATCTATAATTTCTTTCAAATTGCCTTTCCAATATAACAAATTACGTAGGTTGACTCATCAACCTTCAATTGGGGGACGGCAGCAGCTAAAACCTTAACAACAGTTAAACTAACATGCAGTCTTTAATAACAATTAAAATAAATAAGACTCTAAAGTTAAAACAGCAAGAATGGGAAATCCAAACCTCGTACATCATACCTATACGACCCGTACCGTATAGAGCTATACGGGTCGTATAAGGTGTGCATTTAATGCTGATGAAACCCTATACGGGTAGTATTGAGCTATATGGCTCGTATAACGGGTGTCCATAAATTTCCAGGGTGTCCAAATAACATCACCTTAAATAAAAGTTCACCTACATTCATGTATTATTTTCATTTAGTCCATTAGCACTTACTTCAGATTAAGAGGTTGTAATCTAGAAATTTTCAATTTTAAAACGTTTTTCATATCAAGATGAAACAAGGGCTATGGACACCGGTTAATGCCAAAAAAAACTCACTTCTACGGATGATTTAAACATTAGTAAAATTAAAAAAAAAACAATTAGCTTACCTTTTTAAAGCTTAGAAAAAGGTCATAATAATACTTCCTAAACGGATGACGTTTAATAAGCCGCCATTGAAGGTTTGCTCGACAGATCCTCATAAACCTCATTCTTGTTGACAAACCAGTCTAGAAAAATGTACAAATTAAATAAGAATTGTATCTCTAAAAGTAATAACAATTTATTAACTGTTAAATAACATAGACATATATTTTAAAATCAAAGAAGAGTGTAGTACCAATTTGATTTGGAGCCGTTGATATGGATGGAGGAGGATGATGATGGCGGCAGACTGTTGGCAAACGAATTAGGGTTATGATAAAGGAGAGGATGAATTATTGGAGTTTAAATGGGGGAATGAAACCGTGATTAAGTTTCGATGTGACGAGAGTAACTGCAGTTAATTTCATGAATTTAGTGGGGTGGGTGGTTGGTTGGGGTGTATTGGTAAGAGGCTTGTGGGTTCTAACCTCATTCAAGACGCAAAAAAGAAATAAAAAATAGAATAAAAATTTGCTGTTAAAAAAAAATTTCATGAATTTAATGGGCCTGCAAACTTGAGAGGAAAAAAAAGTTTATAATTATATATGAAAGTTTATGAATTATTTATTGTATTACGGTTATAGAATAATAATCAACAAATAGTAGATGAAATGCTCTTTATTTTTAACTCTCTTATAATAAAAAAAGTGAATGGTTTAGCACTTGTAATCATCATATTCAATAGTGGTGAGCAATATTCGGGTAAACCCGAATAAACCCGAATCCCGGCCCTAAAAAAGCCCTAATCCGGACCGTATTGGATTACATGGGCTTTAATTCGGTTTTCATAAATAGGTGATTTCGGTCTCGGGTTCGGGCCCGGGTAAAGCCCGTCAAACCCGACTTCAATTGAAAAGCTCGAACATAATTTTAAAGAATGTGGTCTGTTAGTCTGCTACATGCATACATATACAATTATAACTTAATTTACAAAGTCCTTATATTATCTTAGAATTTTTTTAAATAAAGATAACGACAAATCACAATCAAATCTTATCTTAAAATAAATTAAAAAAAACCCTACATATATTGAATATTGCTCACTCCATATTTGATCAGCAAAGTATTATATATATTCAATCTACAAACTTTGATATACAAAAGGAAGAAGAAAGGTACATGCAGGCTTCAGTAATCAATATATCTGGATAATAAATATTTCCAGCCTCCAAGGTCCACAAAGAAGAAGTCATTATAACCTCAAACAGAAAAAGCTCAAACATAAAAATATAATAACAAAAGTCAAAACTAATAACAATTCACAAAGATATTTGATCATTATAACCTAAAACAGAAAAACCTCATCCAAATACCATGTTTTCTGCAACAAGTTTTATTACACCTAATTATCTCGTTTGATCATTATAACCTTAAACAGAAAAAGCTCATGGATATGGGTATCAAAGCATTGAGAAGTTTGAAGGTACCAAGATTTTGTATGCATACTTAATGGAGCAAAGCAATTCATGACCATTTTAAGACTCTATGAAGGACAATTAAGCTATCCATGGATATTATAATGGAGCAGCTCATATGCAATTCTCATTAACATTTTATCGAGCAATTGGTATGCATACTTCCATTTCAATATAACCAGTTCAATCAACTCACATAATTAGACTGTACATACAATAGAAGCTCCTTTTCAATGAAATTGCAGAATAACAATACAGTAGATATGCATACTAAAGAAATTGCATAATGAAATTACCTTCGTGTTCTTTGCAAGCTTCCTTGATGACTGCTTTGTTCCTTTATGAATCTTCCTTGATGGCGAAATCATCATCTAAGGAAGTGTCTCTGGTCCGATGTACAGATCAATGCAGTGAAATCATCATCTACAGAACAAATTCTATTTGATTTGGGGTAGACATCAAGACGTCGGAGAAGGAAATGTCGGGCTTTATGAAAAACCCTAACCCGAATAGACCCGAACCCGTAAAAACCGATGTAAGGCCCCAAACCTGGGAGGCCTCACTCGTTGGATTTACTCATTCACAAACAGTTCTTAAACATGAACTATCAAACTTCCTCTTGTTGTCAGCTGTCTTTGATAGTGTACCTCTAGGTGGTAGAGTGCCCTGAGCTACTGCCTGATCGGTTAGCCTGTGAGCCAACCTGATTGCTTGCTGGATTGTAGTGGGATTAGAAGACGTCACCATGCTCTGAATTTGCGGGACCAAACCATTGATGAATTTCTCAATTCTCTTGTAAGAAGGTGTTACCATTTGCGGGCACAAGTTCGCCAGTTCATGCGAACGAGTGGTGTAAGCTTCAATTTCGGATCCCTCCATCTTGAGGTTCCAGAACTCGCCCTCCAGTTTCTGTACTTCATCGTGGGGACAATACTCCTCCCGCATCATAGCCTTGAATTCATCCCATGGC
Source organism: Smallanthus sonchifolius (assembly GCA_023525975.1). Classification (NCBI taxonomy): domain Eukaryota; kingdom Viridiplantae; phylum Streptophyta; class Magnoliopsida; order Asterales; family Asteraceae; genus Smallanthus; species Smallanthus sonchifolius. The sequence continues at coordinate 5,273,228 of CM042041.1, forward strand.
AAAGCATTTGCCATTTCCAGAGTTAACATCTGCACCTGTGAGTTCCACCAAGTAAGGGCCGGACCCTCAAGAGTGCCAGATGCATACTTCACTTGGTTGTGCGGCGGACAGTTACACATCGTGAAAGCGGATTCAGATTTCTCCATCCAGCGGAGTAAGCCAACAACCCCTTCAGCTCCACTGAATGAGTGAGGTTTGCAATCCATGTACGTCTTGAAAGTACAAACCTGTTGGTGGTTATGCTGACCGGAATTGTAAACAAGAATGCGCTTTAAGAATACTATATTCGAATTTGAGTTTAGAATGAATGATGACTCACTAGAGCCGGAAAAATTTCTGCTTTACCTCCAGCATTAGCAGTGGCTTGACTAGTTGCTACTGCTTCAGCCACATGCTCATTTATGAGTGCCGCAAGCTCGGCCGCAGTCATGCTAATGTTTCCTCGACCACCGCGTCCTCCGGTGCGTCCACCACGTCTATTTCCTCTTCCAGACATTATCTTTACATTCACAACATACAATAATGAGAAAAATACATCGCATTTTATCATCATACAAGTGCAAGTAAATAAAGAAATTCAAACCACAACATCTAACATTTCAATAATAGTAATACTTGATAAAATAAATTGTAACGATTACAACTAAATTCAACAAAACATCAAAATTCTAGAAACATCTGTTGGATGGGAACAACCCTGCCCATCTAGGTTCAAAAGAAAAGACGTAAATAAGTAATGAAGATAGATGATCAAATGTCACTGCCAACTGATGTAACATCGGATGCTGCATCATCATCCTCATCCTGATCTCCTGCAGGTGCATCCTCTGGTGCAACTCCTGCTGCCTCAACTGCTGCAAGTCGTGCATCAACCTGCTCAATCCTAGTGTGGAGTATATCTAGGTTCCACTCTGCAGTGTTCAGCCGGTCCTCCATGTCCACACATCCATCTGCCAAATTCTCATGAGCTGTATCAGTTGCTGCTAAATCTGCAGTCAGTTTGGTGATCCTCTGATTCATCACCATCTCTCGCTGAAGTATGCTAGTAATCTCTCCAGCTGCATTTCTCATGTTCCGGATCTCCTGGTCCATCCTAGCCACAAAGGCAGCTATCACCTGCTCATAGGGGTACTGCAATGGTGGCAAAGTTCGTTCAGAAGATGATGAAGAAGAAGAAGCAATGTCAGTAGTGAGTGGAGGTGGGACTTCCTCCTCGCGGATCCAGTTCCTGATCCTATAGGGATACCAATCCCAATCCTGCGTGTTACCTCTGACACGCACATGAATAGGCTCGTCATGCCCTACAGTGGAATTGATCGGGTTGAGTCGACGTCTCCTTGGCTCTGGCAAAGGTACGGTAGGAACATCGTGCTCCTGAACGACTGGGGATGCTGGTGAATTGGGTGGGGTCGACATTTCCTGTAACGGGATGAGTGAGTGCCATGTATGAGTGTAAGTGCTGTGAAACTAATGCATGTACGTGGTTATAGTCTAGTATGCATTTCCTAGTTCTCTAAAACCAATGGCTCTGATACCAATCTGTCACACCCCCGAAATCCACCAACGGAGTTTTACCGTTAGGGGCGTGACATACCAGGATCTCAGTCATTAGTTACGTTGAACGACTCTATATGAGTTTAATAAAAACTACTAGTATTGCTCATAGTCACGATGCAACACTAGTAATGAAAATACTAATTTAATGTAAGACTTGCGGAAGCGAAAAGTTAAATGAAAAACATGCGCCAAAACAGTTGCGCCAAAATAAACAATTAAAATAAATAATTCTTGAGTTTGCAAATGATAGACTTCGTATGCATGCATGCCTTAGCTCGTGCTTGTACCTTAATTACCTGAGAAAACATGCTAAAACGTGTCAACATTAGGTTGGTGAGTTCATAGGTTTATATGTTTGTAAAGCTTACTAGATAATACCGTATTCAATTATATCGTAGGTAGCTAACCTAGTACATGTTACTAAAGCGTTTCGACACCGAAGCTGACTGTCTGTATGTTTGAACTGCCTTCCACCATGACTATCACAATCAATGGTAAATGTTTAGGTAAATGTTACACCCGTTCGACTACCTGTCGTGTTAGCGCGACTAACGCGGGTGGGGCTTGTCAGTGCCCAGTAGTACTACTCAAGATTTCCTCGCTAACCCATATACTAACGGTTCGATAAGTAAGGACTTTCGTGATATGTTTACGCTTAGTACACAAGTGATATAAAAGAAACGTAAGATCTAAATGTTCGTACCCATGTTTTCTCCCCCAAGTTTAAAACGTAAGAAAAGGGGCCGTGAAACTCACCTTAGAGTATGTGCGAAAGAAAGCGAATCTAAAATGCTTGACGACTAACTGCCACCTATAAACACCGGTTTATAAGTGTATGTTCGTGCAAGTTGATACAAACCCTAAGTATCCAAACAATCCCATTGTTTAAGTGTTTGAAAAGAGTTTACAAGTTTGACTCATGTTTGACCAAGTTTGACTAAGTTTGACCCGACGACCCGTTGGTGACCCGATTAATGATTTAACGTTTGTTCAGTATAATACTTCTATATTATACACACATGATCATGCTGTAACACTTAGCAACAAATCCTAATTGTTCTAATCAACCAAGCATGATTTCCAAAAATAGAAAGTTTCCAAAAATAGAAAGTTTCCAAAAATAGCAGGTTTCTATAAATAGTAGGTTTCTATAAATAGCAGGTTTCTATAAATAGAAAGTATGTTCGGGACTTGTGTCTCGTGAAATCATCATTGTTAATATGCTTGTAAGACTACTATAACATGTTCAAGATCGTCCTATCACCTAACCATTGCATAGAACTTAACATGTATATCACAATTCCAAATAAAGTTTCCATCTTTAGTAACCTATGACTAGCATGCGTGATTTCAAACACCTAACACGTTACAACAGGTTATTATGTCCTATCTATCATGTACCAATCATCAACCATATCAAGCATGTCTAAATAACAAGTGTTAACCATTTTTAACAATTAAAGTTTCCTTATTTGGAAAGTTTGTAAAACCGGGTTATGTATTCAAAATCTGATTTCACAATTCATCTAGCCATGTATCAAGTAGCTCATAACCATCATCACATCATCCTCACCATGTCTAGCATGCAAGTTAGAAAACCTAAAAAGTTTCCCTTTTTAGTAACTTGTCCATTTCACGCTCAAATCACAAAATTAATACATCAAATCGACTCTAAATCTTTCAACTAATATAATTACAACTATACAAATCATAATCCACGTCTAGCATGCGATTCCTATCCTTCACATAATCAAAAAGTTTCAATATTTAACAAGTTACTAACCACACGGATCTAGGGTTTTGCAATTAACCATAAAATCAACAATTACATGCAAAACAATAACAAAGTTAACATTTTTATTATAAAATTTCATGTTTGGATGAACTAGGGTTTGACCTAAAATTTAGAGATCAAAAAGTGACGGAATTTAACGAAACGACTTACGTAGAAACGTTAGGAATGTCGAGAGGAGTCCAAATACGCGTTCAATTGCGAGATCGGAGATCGAACGGGGGTTCCTTGGCTTGTTTCTTCAATTCGGTCGTAGGAAGGGGGGGGGGTCTTGAGGTCGACGGCCAAGAAAGGGTAATAGGGTTTATGTTAATCTTTTTTTTTTAAATTTTTATCCTTATCCATTTACTAATGGGTTTTAAGTTGGGCTACGGGCTTCCTAAAGTCCATAAACTCTATTTAATTAACTAATAACTTAGTTAATGATTTACAAATTTTCGATTTACATTTATATAAAAACTCCAACTTTTATAAAAAATATTCTATGCGGTTAACATTCGATAAACACGTACGAGGGCAATAATATTCACATAATTCACGTAAACACATAAAGTTCACATAATTTGTAATAAATATAAATTATTAAATGTTCAAATTATTTATTTTAATTAATCACCAACGTTCCGGGTTTAGACTCGAGTGCGATCCGATGTGTGTGAACTAACTGACACATTTAATTAATCCTAATTAAATGCAATGTACGTGTGACTAACTGAGATAACTGAGTTTGTAACGAAAAATGTTTGAACTAACGAGGTTTGAGTTAACGGAGTTAACCCGAAAATGCCGGATGTCACAGACCGGGTAACTCTTCTCGCTTGCCAAGCATCGCCGTCCATCGTCCATACCTGCCTTAACCTGAATGTGCATACTAAAAAGTCAGCTACGCTGGTGAGTTCTAGCATTTCATAAAAACTTTAACATCAACATTTGCCAAAAACATATCATTCATTTAGTAAACCTTTCACAAAAGCATGTAATAATCTAACATCTTTAAAAAGGTTTCGTACCCATATCATCATCAACATCATAATCATAAACACCGTTAAACGGATCGTTCATTAAAACTTTTAACATTCATTTAAGTCATACATTATTATCTAAATCTGTGTTACCCTTCGTTCCGTCATTTAGTATGGTATTGCCCCTAAGGCTTAACTGCACGAAGAACGACAATACCATACATTCCGTCAATCCCCTTATGGTATTGCCCCTAAGGCTTAACTGCACGAAGACCGACAATACCATACATTCCGTCAATTCCCTTTTGGTATTGCCCCCAAGGCTAACTGCGCGAGGACCGACAATACCCATTCAGTTGCCCTTATGGCTCTCATGTCCATAAACCGACAACTTCCATCGACGGTTATGACTCTCAGCCATAACATCGTCGGATCATAATTTAACCTTACATAGGGTCACGTTAACCCCTGAGTAACCGTCGTTACTCCCTTACCAGTTGTACAACATCATAACCATTGGCATGCCACAAAGACATGCCCCTGTTGTTCTTGTGGCAACTATGGCTCGCTGTCCATAATCTACCACAAGGCTGGAAATCTCATTCCTAGACTTCATTCGTCAATTCCATTCATTCGACAGATTAGATTTGTAATGACTTCTTTAAAACCTTTACCTCTTTCTCTTCTCATTAAACATTTCCTCATTTAAACCGTTCATAAAGCATTCGTAACCCTTTTTGGCAAAAACATTTCAAAACCTTTCCTTTCGTAAACATCGTTTCAACATTTCAAAACCTTTCCTTTCGTTAAACATCATTTCGTTAAAACATCATTTCGTTGAACATCATTTCGTTAAACATCATTTCGTTAAACATCATTTCGTAAGTATGCACACCAGCCCAAAAACATTAACAAAACATTTAAAAGAGGGCTCTAGAACTCACCTGATACGCTAATATGGGTTGTCCTAAACGAAGGTCCGAGAACGTCACTTCCGATCTGAATTGATTAGTTAAATACACATCAGACCAATCCCGACTCTAACGGTTTAACCATTCTAACATACTGACTTCACTTAATCAGTTCTGATGTATGCGCACTTAGCAAGTGCGCAGACTCTGCTTCCTGCGCACTTAGCAAGTGCGCAGATTTCCCCAAGTGCGCAGGTTCCTCTTCCTGCGCACTTAGCAAGTGCGCAGGTTCCTCTTCCTGCGCACTTAGCAAGTGCGCAGGACCTGCTCTGTGCGCACTTAGCAAATGCGCACGACCTGTTCTTGGCGAAAACCCTAACTTTCACATTCGGGTCTGATCATGTCAAGATCCCGAACCTGTTGCATTCAAAACGTTCGTTTTCCATTAAGGAACTCAAATCCTTGATTATCTTTCAGTTTCATCCGTTCAAACCTTACCTTTTCACCCAAAACCCGAAAAACCCAAAAACGAACTAAAACTCAGATTTAGGTCGGATTGTTACCTGAATTGAGTTTCTGATCCGGAGGTTCTTCTCACGAGTTATGGAGTAACACCTTGCTGAAGTCTCGTGTCGATCCGCCAACTTTCTCTCTCTAAAAAGTTGCAAATGAGAGAAAAAGGGTGGCATTGGCTATTTATAGCCCGCTGACCCATCCGACCCGACCCGTCATGCCTCGTTCGTTTATTCCGTTATTATAACTGTCGTTTTATTTTTGGGATGTTACAACCGATCACCCGTATATAACAGTAGGGCTGGTCCTCGGGTCTTGAGTTTCTGGAAATCGGGTAACGGGTCGGGCCGGACTTTCTGAAATCGGGTCGGGTTTTTTAAAAAGCTCACCCCTCAAAATCACATTTTTATCATGCATTTAATACTTTCATATTTAGCCTCCTTTTTAAAAAAAAATTACATAAATAAACATTTTCATCATATTACCATTTACTCATATTTTTTTTAAAATTATCTTTAAAAGTTAATATTTAAAAAAAAAAATCAAGAATTAAAAAACAAAAGATTTTAAAAAGGCGAGTTTTTAAAGTTTTATTATTAAAAAATAATTTTTTAAAATTATATTATTAAAAAACAAATATTTTTTAATTTACATATAAAATTTGAAAATAATACGTTTGTATTTTAAATAAATATGTGTTGAAATAAAGTTTACTAATATTTAATTAATAGTTTTTTAAATAAATTTTATATTTATAAACAAATTTTTTATTTTGATTTATAAATTTTAATACTTAGTTTTTAATAAAATTAAGAAACTTGCAAATATTTATTTTTAAAGTGTATTATAATTTAAACTTTAATTTTTTTTAAATGACCAGATTTAAAAAAAAACATGTTTACAAGTTTCAGTTCTAATTTATTGGTTTTAAAATTTTCATATTTAATTTTGGAATTTTAAATTTAATTGTGTCGAAATATTAAGGAGTGAAATTCTTAAAATTTGGAGTTCTAAATTTTGAATTTAAAAAGACGATATATTGTTGAAATTTAAGTTTTATTTGTATCTTTTTATTAATTTTTTGTGTGAGAGATTTAATATTAAAAGTTTAGCGAGATTTTCCGCATGCAAGTACAAATAGTATCCATCAATCATAACATCTTGATTATGATTTTGATTAAAGTTTATAATCTCCTGGTTTTCTAAAGGGACTTAAATTATCAGGTTTGTCAAACCATAAATTGGTTTTAAATGTCGGTGTTCCCATTTATGCTATTAATAAATACTGATGAAAAAATGGTTTGGGTAATGTGATAAGTCTTTAGGTCAAATCACAAGGTAATTACGTTATAGAACCGAAAATTGTATTTTGAAGCAATATTGATCATCACAGTTTTATCCCTATAATTGGGTTAACTTATTCAGACAAAAAAATTTCATTAAAGCTTCAAAGAAAAAATATACAATTGTTGAATTTTTGCAATGACCATGAATAAAAGTTTAGCGCAATCACTTTCAAATGTTGGTTTGTATTGAAGGATGCGATATTTATTCATGATCAGTTGTATGTTGCATTATCAAGAGTTAAAAGTAAAGATGAAATCAAGCTATTAATCTTTGTTAAACATGAAAAAATTAGCAATACCACGTCAAATGTTATATACAATGAACTTTTTTCCAATTTATAAATAATCATTGTAAGGTTTCATTTGACATGTAATTTAATGTAATGTAAAAGGTGTACACCTTATTAAATAAAGTTTCATGTATTTTTTGATGTTTTAATTACTCTCATCCATATAATCTTAACATGTAACAAAATGAAAAAGTTACAAATACAATATCAAATAACGTTTCACCCCGTGTAACACACGAGGTTAAAGCTAGTCTAGTAAATAATTAGAGGTAAAAACGGCTAAACCCGTGTACAATTTTTAAATTTGAATATGAAAAAAGCAGACTTTACAATTTATTTTTATAGTGTTCCCTAACACTAATTTTCAAAACAATGTAATTTTGTAGTTCACCACTTTGTGATTGCTCAACTTGTAAATTCAATTTAATGTTCCTCATTTTATTTACTTTTAAGTTCAATTCACGTCTAATCGCACCAGAGAATTATACTAGTTATAAATTAAATTCACGTGTACATTTGAGTAATAAACTTAATCCAAGAGCTGTCGAATTTAAATTTCACCACTTACAAGTTTTCACCATTTGCTGTTTCTATTTTATTAGATCCTTATGTTATTTATAGAACTCTATGGGCTATTTTGGTTTTCATGTTTTGACAGGGTTTTGAAGTTGTGGGTCTCCCTGTAGGCAGCTTTTCTATTATATGGGATAGATGTATGATTTATCTAAATATCACTCTTTGCAGACCCTTTTAATAGTTTTGCTATCGGTGATATTTTATATAGGGGAATTCAAGAATTAAGTCGGGATCATCCGAGAGTTATGATGTTACTTTCAGATCAAAACAATTAAGAGGTTATACTGAATTTAATGATAGGATAAAAATCAGATTTGAGACGAGAATCAAAGTATATATTTGTTGAGAATTTCATGAACCATAATAATTTAAGAAGACGACCAAAACTGCATAATTCATATATGCAGGGTGGAAGTTTGATAACTGCCTTGCGAAGTTATCAATTCGAATTCCTTTAAAAGAGCCCAATTGTTGAACATGAAATTCACATGTGAAATTCCGAAAGTTAAAATTCTAATGGATTTTTCACATAGTAACAGCTCGACCACAGCCAGGGGCTCTATCCCTTGGACCCCATTAAAGGTTGCCGCCCCTTGGACCTCGCTTATAGGTCAGCTTGGAAAAATTTTATTTTCACTAATATTGCTTCATTAAAAATTCATTTTGGGAATGAGTTTTCGGAAATTCACATATGAAATCTGGAGGGGGAAAAATAGATGAGCTTTTGGTACCCAGTACCTGTATCGGTACAGGTATCGATTCTATATCTTCGGTACCGGTGTCGGTACCCGTTTTCAACAAAATTCAGGACCGGTATCTCATCCCTAGGAAAAAGTGGCAAATTCCAAATTCGAGAACTGCCTAGGGCAGTTTTCAAGACCCAAAACTGCAAATACGCTCTTTTGATTTGGTTTTCATTCTGGTTCGTATTTCATCACGAAATTGAACGTATTTGTGTTCTTCTCAATCTCTTATTTGTATCCGATTAGTTCATTTGGGTGAACCACCAAATAGATTTGATCTAAAAGTGTGACCATGCTTTTTAGAGAGTCCAAGTATTCTCAGGGACTCCCTAATACCCGGTCACCCATGCAACTGAATTGACCAACTGAACAACCAAGCAACACACACTTTATTAAATTCAAATGAACTTGACCCACAAACCAGACTTCTATGACACGTGACCAGTTGACCCATCAAGATTATCCTACACTCACCCCTTTAATCTTGATGTCGACTTGTTTCTTCATCAAAGTAACGCCGGATCATCATCCTCTCGGTTCAAATTAGCTACTTCTTCCTTTGGTTCATGCTTAGGAATCTCAGCTGCATAGTGACTATACTCCTGACAATTGTAGCATTTGATATGTCGTTTATCTCGATACATGCCTTGATCTCTTCAATTTGGTCTTCGTTGGTTTGGAACCAGCCACCTCGGCCTCTACCAAAAACCGTGACCCCTTCCTTGACCACGACCTCGCCCTTGTCCAAATTTATCTTGATCAAATTCACCCAACTTAGTTCTCTTTTCCCACTCCTCCTGTGAAAGCAACAACTTGCCTTGATCATTATCTTCCTCATCAAGCACTTTGATCCTATCTTCATACGCCTTCAACCTTCCCAATGCTTCCTCAAGTGACATGCTTTCTATCTCCGAGTATTGCTCAATAGAAGCTACAACCTACAAAAAATTCTTTGGAACCGGATTAAGTAATTTTCTTACCACAATCTCATCTTCAAAGCTAGACCCAAGACTACTAAATTTGTAGCAATCCACTAAGTTTGCCTGAAAATTTATCAATCATTTCATTCTCTTTCATCTTCAACATCTCTAGCTCCATTCAAGAGATCGAAGTCTCACCTTTTGCACTCTATCGACTCCCAAATACCGCACATGAAGCACCTCCCACACATCCTTTGCATTTTCATGCGATCTTCGGGTAAAGTTTGGAACACGATTACACGAATGCTCTCGTAAATAATTTTTTCTAGCCTCGACCGTTCTTCCCGTTACCGGGTCAATAGCTTCCCACAAACCGTATGCTTATAGAATTGATTCCACCATTATTGACTAACTCGTGTAGTTAGTAGCGGATAACTTTGGACATTTGTGACACCCGACATTTCAGGTCAATATCCGTACATGTTATAAACAAGTTTACATTATAATTATTTTTGTGATTTACTTAATTTCACAAACAAAGACATTAAGGTCTAACAAAGACCGCACATTGTCTCATTTTATATTTTGGTAATTTTAGGAGTTACCAGTTTCCATCGCAAGTGACCAGAAAAATATATAGGCATATATATTACACAACCTTTACGTGGAACAATAAATTATTTTTAGAATAAATTTATAATACCGTGGAGAACCTAAACTGAATTAAATTACCCTTTTTAAAACTATAATTGATATTAATACCATTAATAAACTAATACTTAAAAACTAATTATAAGCTCTCAAACCACTTTTTGACTTTCTCGGCCGAAGCCAGAGAAGACCATTCCCCCTCACTCGACCCATCCCATACCTGAGAAAACTCAGATAAAACTATACCCTCTCATTCTCAACATCACAATTCCTTTTCATATTTCTCATTTTCATACGGCAAACATTCCAACTCTCTTCAATTCGAAGTCCAATTTTAAGGCAAAATCCATCATTATTCGGTGTTTTAAGAAGAATTTCAAGTGTTTCTGAAAAGAGTTTAGCAAAAGATTCAAGATCATTTCTCTGTTATTTTCGAAATCGCCATCTCTGTTTTAAAGGTAAAAACTCAATACTATCTACATTATTTTCTTTAAACCGTAGCTAAACATACAACTTATTTGAACGCAAGAAAGATAACAAGAAAAGTGTGTCGAATTCAAGTTAAAACATAAAAATATGCAGGACTGATTCTGTCAAACAGAAGTTCAGTAATCGAAACTAGGTAGTTTCGATACCTGTTTACTCAATCGAAACTAGGAGTTTCGATACTAGTTGTTCAATCGAAACTAGGTAGTTTCGATACATATTGCTCAATCGAAACTAGGTAGTTTCGATACCCTTCTTGCCAATCGAAACTAGGTAGTTTCGATACCAGTTAACTCAACCGAAACTGGGAGTTTCGATACCCAACTACTCAATCGAAACTAGGTAGTTTCGATACCCAACTACTCAATCGAAACTAGAAAGTTTCGATACTCAATCGCCCAATCGAAACTAGGTAGTTTCGATACCTGTTCATCAGTCACATTGGACAGTAACTTAGAACTGTTTTTATAACAAAACAAGTGTTGAAAATCTAAGAAGATATTTAAACAAAAGTAATCAGATTTACAAGGTCGGTGAACAATTTGCAATATGAGACGTTCAGTCTTAACATAATTTACCCTTTGGTATCTAGGGTACGAATAGTCAAGTTTGACTACAACAAGTATCATTACAAGTATACACAAACTCAAGGTGAGTTTCACGGCCCCTTTTTACTGTTTTCAATATTTGGGGGAAGAACATACTTACAACTATTTTATGTGATAATAAGAGAATAAGACTCGACTTTTATGTTTACATGAGATGAGAACAACAATTTGAGGCCGCTAAAGTCCCCTGGAACAACGTAGTAACCATTAACTGTAGCCTAGGGTCCTATGGATAGTACTATGGAGAGTGACGTCTCCCGGTCATGGTTAGTCGCGCTAACCACAATCTGGAGGATTTATGGCCGCATAGAACCTGATAACGATTATTAGGGGCTCACACTTGTCATGGTTTGGTTACGCCTCATATATGAACATATTATTTGTATTCCTAGCTAGTTTACAAATGGGTCAACAATTCTTATTCTGTTTATCACATACACCTGAAATTATTTGCGAACAATTGAATTTTACAAAGAACTATTTGATTAAACCTGTGAACTCACCAACCTCGTGTTGACAATTTTAAGTATGTTTTTCATGAAATTGAACGTGATCGCAAGGTTAGCAATGTAGATTACATGCATGCACGATGGATACAACTTTTGGGGGGATTTCTCTTGTATAACTCATTGTAATAGAGTCATATTTGCGAAATCTTCACTTTTTGTAAACTCAATTACATTTTGGAATGTAAAATATTAAACTTGTTTATGTATCAATTTATCATGTATGTGTTTGCGGTAATCATATGCTTTGGAAACCATGAACGTCGCGCCTCGTGTTTCCGCCTTGGCGGGGTGTGACAGGACTTGGTATCAGAGCCATTGATTATAGCGAACTAGGAGTCTACAATGGAACCTAGTCTATAATCTAAATAACTCACTAAAATGTTTTCATTGCATAAGCATTGCATAACCAATCAACATGTCATATGGATATTGTAGTCACAAGCATGTCGACACATTCACACTCTGACCCCGTCTCTGACACTGAATCAAACGAGGAACTTTCCGCCACACGTCCCAAAAATCGAATACAAGTTCGCAGCTCCACACCACCTAAGGTCGCCTTGGGAGAACCGCCTATCGTCTACCGAAAGAAAAGCGGAGGACCAGTTAAGGTGCAAAGTGCTAGGAAGAAGGTTCGACTCCCGCGCAAGAGAAACTTGGCAGCCCGTGACCCGAAAGACTTGGAGACCGATGAGGAACCATCTAGGAAACGACCCTGTTACCACCCTACTGTGGGAACTATCTGTTGGATGCCTCGTACTCTGGCATGATGGAGGGAGATGGAGAGCATCCCATCTACCTTTGAGCTCGGAGAGTCTTCCAACTCCCCAACACCCCTACCCCACACCGGGGAAGCCATGGAGCTCACAGTGCCTACATTAGTAGCACGCACTCGTACACACGAAGAGCGTCTTGATGATCTCCTAGATGATATTCGGGCACATGGAGATGCAGCCATGCGCTTACGTCAAGGGCTCGGATCTCGAGTTCAGACTCTGAAGGACAGCACCCGAGACATACAGGGTGCCACAAACTATCTAGAGTTGAGAGCTGATATAGACTGGCAGTTCACTGTTACAGTCCGAGACATGGTGGAGGCGCTGGAAGAAAGGACTTTGGCTGCAGAATTTGTGGCGAGAGCTAGCTTTGTCATGGCGGGACTTGCCCTGATGATTGGATTGTACTCCCACTTCTTCTTTTAAACCTATTATGGGTGGGTTGTGCTCGTAGTACATTATGTAGTTTAAAACTTCAGTACTGATGTGGTCATGTGAACCCATCCCTTTTGTATCCTTGTCTTTTGGAACAATGTACTATGTATGTTTTAACTATGTATGTAATGGTTTATGTTGTAATGATGGTTGTTTACGTTTGATGTTGTTGTACCCTTATGTCATGTGATATCATTATTGCCCTATAATGTTGTTTCTTTTTAAATGTTATGTTAGAAAGAACGTCATGGCACCTAAGCGTAGGACAACCCGTAACACTACTGGTGACAACAACGAGACAATTTCTCCAAATGTGGAACAACTCATAGCACAGCGAGTAGCTGCTGCCATGCAACAGTATGAGGCGAATCGAAATAGTGGAGGAGGAAACGACAGTGGTACCGGAGGAGGAGGTGCAGGAGGAAGCGGTACAGCTGGAGGTTCCGGAGGTAATAGAATAAATAAGCCGTAACACATAGTCATGATCCGAATTAATAACGTTATGACCTGTAATTCTACAGATGCTCCAAACAGAAAGTGCTCCTACAAGGCCTTTCTATCTTGCAACCCCCGTAGCTTCAATGGCACCGAGGGTGCAGTTGGACTAATGAGATGGATAGAAAAGATGGAATCAGTGATTGATATCAGTGAATGCACCGCTGATTGCATGGTGAAGTATTCTACATGCACGCTCACTGATAAGGCGTTAACTTGGTGGAATTCACAGGTGAAAACCCTAGGAAGGCAGATTGCATACCAACTAACTTGGGAGGAATTGAAATCCATGATGACTGAGGAATACTGTCCTCGAAATGAGTTGCAAAAGATCGAATCTGAAATGTGGAATTTACAAATGATAGGAGATGATGTGGCTGGTTACACTGACCGATTCCATGAGTTAGCAAGTTTGGTTCCACACATGGTTACCCCAGACTACAAGAAGGTTGAAAGATACTTGTGGGGTCTCGCACCTCAAATCCGAAGTCTAGTGACTTCATCGAATCCTATGGATGCCAAGAGCGCCATAACTCTCGCTTTCAAGCTAAGGGATAATGCTGTACGTGATGGTTTGTTTGAGAAGAAGGAGACCGAGGAAGGAAAATCTGGGGAAAAGAGGAAATGGTTTGGAAAACCAATTAATCAAAACAAGAATCAAATTTACAAGAGACCTGAAACTATGAAAGCCTTTGTCGCCAACACTGTGGAACAAAATGGATACCTTGGAGCACGACCAAGGTGTGACAAGTGTGGATATCATCACAGTGGAAAGTGTACCCAATGTGGAAAATGTAAAAAGTATGGACATCTAGCCCATAACTGTAGGAGCAATGCGAACCCTAATAAGATAAATCAAGTAGCAGGAAAAGTCAACCCAGGAACAGAAAGGATGAATCAGGGATGCTTTGAGTGTGGAGATCCAAAGCACTTCAGAAAAGACTGTCCAAAGTTGAAGAACCGAAACGACAATCAAGCCCGTGGAAGAGCATTTGTGATGGGAGCTGGTGACGCACGATAAGATCCAAACATTGTCACTGGTACGTTCCCGATAAATAATCACTATGCTTCTATACTTTTCGATACGGGTGCTGATATGAGTTTTGTGTCAAATGACTTTAAGTCCCTACTCGGTATTAAGGCCAGCAAACTAGAACAAAAGTATACAATTGAATTAGCGAACGGAAAATTAATTAATACCGGAGAGGTCATTCAAGGTTGTACCTTATGTCTTAAAAACCACACATTTAGTATAGATCTGTTACCTGTTGACTTAGGAATCTTTGACGTTGTTATTGGCATGGATTGGTTGTCAAAGAATCACGCCGAGATTGTTTGTTTCGAGAAGATTGTTCATATTCCACTCCCGAATGGAGAAGTTCTGTCGATTCAAGGTGAGAAGAGCGGAGTGGCATTGAGGATGATAAACTGCATGAAAGCTCGTAAGTACCTACGTAAAGGCTATTGCGTATTCCTGGCTCACGTCGTCGAGAAGAAACCCGAGGAACGTCGACTTGAGGATATACCAATTGTTAAGGATTACCCTGAAGTTTTTCCTGAAGACTTACCTGGATTACCACCACCGAGGCAAGTCGAATTCCGAATCGATTTGATACGAGGAGCCGCACCGATTGCACGATCGCCGTATCGATTAGCACCTTCTGAAATGCAGGAATTATCAAATCAACTCCAGGAGTTGCTTGATAAAGGTTTCATAAGACCGAGTTTCTCACCTTGGGGAGCTCCGGTCCTATTCGTAAAGAAAAAGGATGGAACCTTTAGGATGTGTATTGATTACCGAGAATTAAACAAGCTTACAATCAAAAACCGATACCCACTTCCTCGAATAGACGATTTGTTCGATCAACTTCAAGGTTCTAGCTTCTACTCTAAGATCGATCTACGTTCGGGGTATCATCAATTAAGAATCCAAGAAGAAGATGTACCAAAGACAGCATTTAGGACTCCATATGGCCACTACGAATTTCTAGTGATGCCATTTGGTTTGACAAACGCACCAGCTGTTTTTATGGATCTCATGAACCGAGTGTGCAAGCCATATTTGGATAAATTCGTGATAGTATTTATTGATGATATATTAATATATTCACGAACCAAGGAGGATCATGAACGTCATCTGAAATTAATCTTAGAACTACTCGAACGAGAAACTTTATGCTAAATTCTCTAAGTGTGAGTTTTGGATCCGAGAAGTGCATTTTCTTGGACATGTCATCAACAAGGAAGGAATTCACGTTGATCCATAAAAAATTGAAGCAATCAAAAACTGGGAAGCACCAAAGACTCCGACAGAAGTGCGTCAATTTTTGGGTCTGGCTGGCTATTACAGACGATTCATCGAGAATTTTTCGAAAATAGCATTGCCTTTAACCACATTAACCCAGAAAGAAAAGAAATTTGATTGGAGTGACAAGCAAGAATCAACTTTCCAATTACTGAAGCAGAAGCTGTGTAGTGCACCAATCTTATCCCTTCCTGAGGGAATCGACAATTTTGTCGTATACTGCGATGCATCACACCAAGGACTTGGTTGTGTGTTAATGCAAAGAGACAAAGTCATCGCATATGCCTCACGACAACTAAAAGTACACGAAAAGAATTATACGACCCATGACTTGGAATTGGGTGCAGTTGTGTTTGCGCTCAAGATTTGGAGACATTATCTTTACGGTATAAGATACACTATCTTTACTGATCACAAGAGTCTTCAACATATCTTTGATCAAAAGGAACTTAACATGAGACAACGTCGTTGGGTAGAACTACTAAACGACTATGATTGTGATATCAAGTATCATCCCGGGAAAGCCAATGTAGTAGCAGACGCCTTAAGTCGCAAGGAACGAGTTAAAACACTCCGTGTTCGTGCCCTAGAATTGACAATTCATACGAGTCTCACGACTCAAATTCGGATGGCACAACAAGAGGCAATCAAAGAAGAAAACATTTAGAATGAAGCTTTACGAGGAATGATAAAGCAGTTGGAGCCAAAGTTAGATGACACTTTATACTTCATGAATAGAATTTGGGTGCCATGTTTTGGTAACTTACGGGAGTTAGTTATGGACGAAGCCCACAAGTCTAGGTACTCCATTCACCTAGGTTCAGATAAGATGTATAAGGATCTAAAAGAATTATATTGGTGGCCCAATATGAAAGGAGATACTGCCACATATGTCAGTAAATGCTTAACGTGTTCAAAAGTAAAAGCCGAACATCAGAAACCGTCTGGCTTATTACAGCAACCTGAAATTCCCTAATGGAAATGGGAACAAATTTCTATGGATTTTATCACGAAATTACCCAAGACGTCCAGTGGTTATGATACCATATGGGTAATTGTCGACCGTTTAACAAAATCAGCTCATTTCCTACCTATCAAGGAGACGGATAAAACCGAGAAACTTGCAAAGCTTTATATCAAGGAAATTTTGGCTAGGCATGGAGTGCCAATTTCTATTATCTCTGATAGAGACAGCAGATTCGTGTCTAGAATCTGGAAATCATTACAAGAAGCCATGGGCACACGTCTTGACATGAGCACGGCATACCATCCACAAACGGACGGTCAAAGTGAAAGGACTATCCAAACATTAGAAGATATGCTCCGTGCGTGTGTAATTGATTTCGGAGGTAATTGGGATACTCATTTACCGTTAGCAGAGTTTTCCTATAATAACAGCTACCACACGAGCATTAAAGCAGCTCCGTTTGAAGCTTTATATGGTCGTAAATGTCGTTCACCGCTATGTTGGGCAGAAGTCGGTGAAAAACAATTGACAGGTCCTGAGATTGTTCAGGAAACCACTGATAAGATCTTCAAAATTAAGGACCATCTGAAAGCGGCCCGAGACAGACAGAAGAGCTATGCTGATAACAGACGGAAACCATTAGAATTTCAAATTGGTGACCGAGTAATGTTAAAAGTCTCACCATGGAAAGGCGTTGCAAGGTTTGGTAACCGTGGTAAGCTCAATCCTAGATACGTTGGACCGTTTGAAATACTGGCTAGGGTTGGCCCTGTAGCTTACAAGCTCAAACTACCGCAAGAACTAAACAACGTACACAATACATTTCATGTATCGAATCTCAAAAAGTGTCTATCAGATGAGACCTTGATCATACCGCCTGATGAAATTCACATTGATGATAAACTTCATTTCATCGAGGAACCGATTGAAATTTCAGACTGGAAAGTTCAAAAGCTGAGACGCAGTCGAATCAAACTGGTTAAAGTACGCTGGAACTCAAAACGTAGTCCTGAGTGTACATGGGAACGAGAGGACCAAATGAAAATGAAATACCCCTCCTTGTTTAAGGATACACCAGTTCAAGATGACACGAATGGAATTTCGGGACGAAATTCTTTTAACATGGGGAGAATGTGACACCCGACATTTCAGGTCAATATCCGTACATGTTATAAACAAGTTTACATTATAATTATTTTTGTGATTTACTTAATTTCACAAACAAGGACATTAAGGTCTAACAAAGACCGCACATTGTCTCATTTTATATTTTGGTAATTTTAGGAGTTACCAGTTTCCATCGCAAGTGACCAGAAAAATATATAGGCATATATATTACACAAACTTTACGTGGAACAATAAATTATTTTAGAATAAATTTATAATACCGTGAAGAACCTAAACCGAATTAAATTACCCTTTTAAAACTATAATTGATATTAATACCATTAATAAACTAATACTTAAAAACTAATTATAAGCTCTCAAACCACTTTTTGACTTTCTCGGCCGAAGCCAGAGAAGACCATTCCCCCTCACTCGACCCATCCCATACCTGAGAAAACTCAGATAAAACCATACCCTCTCAGTCTCAACATCACAATTCCTTTTCATATTTCTCATTTTCATACGGCAAACATTCCAACTCTCTTCAATTCGAAGTCCAGTTTTAAGGCAAAATCCATCATTATTCGGTGTTTTAAGAAGAATTTCAAGTGTTTCTGAAAAGAGTTTAGCAAAAGATTCAAGATCATTTCTCTGTTATTTTCGAAATCGCCATCTCTGTTTTAAAGGTAAAAACTCAATACTATCTACATTATTTTCTTTAAACCGTAGCTAAACATACAACTTATTTGAACGCAAGAAAGATAACAAGAAAAGTGTGTCGAATTCAAGTTAAAACATAAAAATATGCAGGACTGATTCTGTCAAACAGAAGTTCAGTAATCGAAACTAGGTAGTTTCGATACCTGTTTACTCAATCGAAACTAGGAGTTTCGATACTAGTTGTTCAATCGAAACTAGGTAGTTTCGATATATATTGCTCAATCGAAACTAGGTAGTTTCGATACCCTTCTTGCCAATCGAAACTAGGTAGTTTCGATACCAGTTAACTCAACCGAAACTGGGAGTTTCGATACCCAACTACTCAATCGAAACTAGGTAGTTTCGATACCCAACTACTCAATCGAAACTAGAAAGTTTCGATACTCAATCGCCCAATCGAAACTAGGTAGTTTCGATACCTGTTCATCAGTCACATTGGACAGTAACTTAGAACTGTTTTTATAACAAAACAAGTGTTGAAAATCTAAGAAGATATTTAAACAAAAGTAATCAGATTTACAAGGTCGGTGAACAATTTGCAATATGAGACGTTCAGTCTTAACACAATTTACCCTTTGGTATCTAGGGTACGAATAGTCAAGTTTGACTACAACAAGTATCATTACAAGTATACACAAACTCAAGGTGAGTTTCACGGCCCCTTTTTACTATTTTCAATATTTGGGGGAAGAACATACTTACAACTATTTTATGTGATAATAAGAAAATAAGACTCGACTTTTATGTTTACATGAGATGAGAACAACAATTTGAGGCCGTTAAAGTCCCCTGGAACAACGTAGTAACCATTAACTGTAGCCTAGGGTCCTATGGATAGTACTATGGAGAGTGACGTCTCCCGGTCATGGTTAGTCGCGCTAACCACAATCTGGAGGATTTATGGCCGCATAGAACCTGATAACGATTATTAGGGGCTCACACTTGTCATGGTTTGGTTACGCCTCATGTATGAACATATTATTTGTATTCCTAGCTAGTTTACAAATGGGTCAACAATTCTTATTCTGTTTATCACATACACCTGAAATTATTTGCGAACAATTGAATTTTACAAAGAACTATTTGATTAAACCTGTGAACTCACCAACCTCGTGTTGACAATTTTAAGTATGTTTTTCAGGAAATTGAACGTGATCGCAAGGTTAGCAATGTAGATTACATGCATGCACGATGGATACAACTTTTGGGGGGATTTCTCTTGTATAACTCATTGTAATAGAGTCATATTTGCGAAATCTTCACTTTTTGTAAACTCAATTACATTTTAGAATGTAAAATATTAAACTTGTTTATGTATCCATTTATCATGTATGTGTTTGCGGTAATCATATGCTTTGGAAACCATGAACGTCGCGCCTCGCGTTTCCGCCTTGGCGGGGTGTGACAACATTGCAACAGGATGTTGTTTTGATTGCTTGCTTGCACAATTTCATCACTACCATCTTTCTTTTCTATCATCACTTTCTTTACTCAAAGTTGTCAAAAGAAAAAACAAGCAAATACAACTTTCCTAGAATAACAAACCTAACGAAACATATTTGGGATTGAAAAATTAGGTTAATACTCCCTTATCAATACGTAATTGTTATCGGGGACGGGTTTCCTAGTCTCTAGGTAGTAGCGAATACCTAGTACTAGTTTGTGTTTCTTGTATTGTAACATCCCGAAAATAGTAAATAAGTAAATAATAATACGATGAGGATTTAAACGTCATAAAGCGAAAGAAAGACGGATGGGCTTGGGCTCGACTCTAACGGGCCGAGGGAAGCCCAGGTATAAAAGGGGCAAGACTGCCCATTTGACCATTTCACCTCCATTTCACCAATTCTAGAGAGAGAAAGGGAGCCCGGGTCTAGAGAGAGAAAGTCGACGGATCGCCACGAGATTAGAGGAGCACGTTACAGCTGAGCTCGTGAGCAAAACCTCCGAATCAAAACTTCAATCCAGGTAATGATTCATACATAATCTGAGTTTTTGTTCATTTTGGGGTTTCTCGAGTTTTAGCTAAATAGATGATGTTTTTACGGATGAAACTTGATAATAAGCTTAGAAATAGCATCTAGAACGAAAACCGCATGTTTTGATCAAAGAAAATTGTAAGATTGGCACGATCGGTTTTGCATGCAAGAACTTCGGATTTTTGGTCCAAGAACCAGGTCATGCGCACTTACCAAGTGCACAGGAGGGAATCCCTGCGTACTTACCAAGTACGCAGGATGCAGACCCTGCGTACTTACCAAGTACGCAGGAAGAAGGCTCCTGCGCACTTGCCAAGTGCGCAAGAGCAAGTCCCTGCGCACTTACTAAGTGCGCAGGCAGCAGACAGCAGGCAGCAGGTTGGTTAAGTAAAGTCAGTAAGTTTAGAATGATTAAACCATTAAAGTCGGGGTTGGGTCTAATGTGTATTTAACTACCTAATCCAGATCGAAAGTGACGCTGTTGGACCATTGTCTAGGACAACCTAGAGTAGCCCATCAGGTGAGTTCTATGTGCCCCCTTCTATGTATGTGCAAATAATTTATAAATGTTTTGGGGCTGAAGTGTATACACTAAGTGAATAAATGTTATGAATGTTAATGTGATCATACGTGGTATACAAACATATATATACTCAAGTACAAAAATGAATTATGAACAAAGAATGAATCGTATGATTATTAAGAATGAATGAAAAGAATAACATAACGTGTAAGAATGAAATCCTGCTTTATATCTATGTATATATTGCTTGCCAAGTAACAGAAAACGTTATGGACGCTTCAATGATAACGACTACTTCGGTAGACGGACGACCACTTGACTATTATGCAGCCAGAAAAAGTAAGTCTAGAAAGGTAGACTAAATAAAGGCCACTACGGTGGAGTAAGGCGCTAAATCAATATTCGGCTGTATAATTAGTTTAAGTGGGAAACGGATGCCTTATGGCATACGGGCGAAATACGGCCTACGACGGTAGGACGGTTGTAAGATTACGGACGGACACAAGTTGCCGGACGGTTGTAAGAATGAAAAATACGGACGGACACTAGTTGCCGGACGGTTGTAAGAATAGGCGGACCATGACGATGGACCGTGGCGCTTGTCTTTGTGACATTCGCAAATAAATGACGGGTTGATCACCCATGAATGAAAAGAAAAGAAAAGAAAAGAAAAGGGTGAATGCATATATATGTAGTCACAAAGAAAGATGAAAGAAAAGCAAAAGTTATGAAAGTAAATGAGACAAATGATGTGAATATATATTTATATGTATTTGCGAAGAATGATAAAAGAAAAGCAATTCAAGTCAATGTGTATTTATATAAATGTATATATAATTATGCATACTTATAAAGAAAAGAATGTTTATACCTAATTGTATTAAACTAGAACTCACCAGCGTTAGCTGACTTTTAGTATACATTTCAGGTAAAGGAAGAAAAGGTCGTGCGATGGCGTGAAGGTTACCCGGCACGAGACTGACATCCCACTTTTGTTTTATATGTCTTGGAACAATGTTATGATTTATTTGTAAAGACTTCCGCTGTTATGATTATGTAATTGAATGATGAATGTTTTAAATTTAAGTTCAGTATTTATGACTATGTTTATGAGTAAATCCAACAAGTGAGGTTACCCGGTTTTGGGGCCTTACAAGTTGGTATCAGAGCAATAGTTTGAGAGATTTAGACATCCCTAAATGTCTAGACTCAAACTGATTATGGGACCAACGCACGGATGTCAGTATGGGTAACCAACGCTAACGCCAGCACGGTAAGTAAGAATAAAGTTAATGCTCTTGCATAAGAATAGATACCATAACTTAGAACAAATAGATGTTAATGCCGTGACTGATTTGAAGAGTTTTGAACCCGAAAAGCAATGTAAATTAGTAATCACAAACCGGTCACTGTAATTAAGAATTTACCTTGCTCGTACTGTTCCAAACTATGATCTGAAGAAATGACATTGATGTATTCCCTTTTTAACTATCAGGAAATTAAGAATTTATGGCTGGTGGAGGAAGAACAGGACGCCGATTTGGTCGCACTGGCTGAGTAGGTAGGCCTCCGTTGAACCAAAGAATAGAAGAAGAAGAGAGTGTGCACGCAGAGCACACCGAAAGTGTGCACGAAACAGAAGTGACCCCAGTTAAGGACGACAGTCCAGGGCCTATACAGTTGGAACCTGAAGTCAGGGATGCTATTGCCCGTGAAGTTGTGCTCACTTTGAAGAAGGTATTGCCTGATCTACTATCCGAGGCAATAAAGAAAAGTAGAGAGGAGGATGAAGGAGACAAGGAAGAGAAAGTATATGATAGTGATGGGGATGAAATAAAGATAGGATCGAGCAACCGTGGGTGTACTTATAAGGGCTTTAAGGACGGAGACCCACCCAAGTTCGATGGGAGCAAGGATTCAGTGGTAACGCTTGAATGGATAGAGAGGATGAATGCTGTAATCAACATCAGCGAGTGTCGACCCGACCAAGCTGTTAAGTACGTTGCTCATTCTTTCACCAACGAAGCACTAAGTTGGTGGAGGAATATTCAGAGAACTAAGTCACCGAATGCTATAAACAGAATGACATGGGACGACTTGAAGAAGCTGGTCATCCAAAAGTTTTGTCCCCAGAATGAAATCGACCGAGTTGAGAATGAATTCCTGAACTTCAAGGCTGGCAACAAGACTCATCGCCAGTATACATCAAGATTCAATGAACTGGCTCAACTAGTACCCCATCTGGTAGAAACTGAAGACCGTTTGATCAAGTATTATGTTAAGGGGTTGCCACAGCGGGTCCGTGTCAATGTGAAAGCTAACCTACCCTCGACCTTCGAGTCGGTAGTGAATCTGAGCGGAATCGTCTACGACGACTACGCCAATGAGGACCCGGCACCTGAGACACAAAAGAGAAAGTGGGAGAACCCGTCCAGAGGCACCGGAAGAGGGAACGTAACAACTGAGAGCAAGAAACCAAGGTCCAATGAATATGAAACTTGCAAGAAATGTGGAAGGCAACATCTCGGCGAGTGTCGAGTCGGCACCACCACCTGCTATAGGTGTGGAAGGGCGGGACACTATTCTCGCGACTGTTTGAGAGACACTAAATGCCAAAGCTGTGGACAATTTGGGCATCTGACAAAATAATGCAGGAAGGCCGGCCAATCTGGTTCGGGAAAGGATAAGGAGCAGGAACAACAAAAGGCAAGGACTCGTGCCTATGCCTTAACGGAGGAAGAGGCAAGGGGAAACCCTGATGTCGTGTCAGGTACGTTTCTAGTAAATGATGAACATGCTGCTATTTTATTCGACTCTGATGCTAGTAAAAGCTTTATATCAAATGCATTTAGTCGTAAACTGGATTGCACTATTAACACCATAGTAAAGGCCTTTAGCGTACAAACTGCCGTTGGTAAAAATTCGGCAGTATTCCAAGTAACAGAGGATTGCATAATAGAAATAGAGGGTCATAAGTTCCCTTCTAGATTATTCCTTCTCACCTTAGGAGGATTCGATATAGTATTGGGAATGGATTGGCTAGCTGCCAATGAAGCTCAAATCATATGTAAACGTAAGAGGATACACCTCAAAGCTCCAAGCGGCAGTCCAATTACGGTTTATGGGGATTGGAATTGCACGATGCCGAACGTCATCTCGATGATCAAGGCCGAAAGTTACATGAGGCGCGGTTGCGAAGCTTATCTGGCATATGTTATTGATGATAGAATGAAAACTAAAGAACTCAAGAATGTACCCGTGGTGTGCAGCTTTCCGGAAGTATTCCCTGAGGATCTACCTGGGTTGCCACCCGATCGGGAAATAGAATTTCAGATTGACTTACTGCTAGGAGCTGAGCCCGTTGCCAAAGCCCCTTACCGATTGGCTCCGTCAGAAATGAAAGAATTGATGTCTCAACTACAGGAATTAACAGAAAAGGGATTTATTAGACCGAGCATCTCACCATGGGGCGCTCCGGTACTATTTGTAAAGAAGAAGGACGGCAGCATGCGCATGTGCATTGACTACCGCGAACTGAACAAGAGGACAGTAAAGAACAAATACCCACTGCCTAGAATAGACGACCTTTTTGATCAACTGCAAGGTGCGAGTTGGTTCTCAAAGATCGATCTTAGGTCGGGTTACCATCAGTTGAAAGTAAGAGAGGAAGACGTACCAAAGACCGCGTTTCGCACGCGTTATGGGCATTATGAATTTCTCGTGATGTCCTTCGGATTAACTAACGCACCAGCAGCGTTCATGGATTTGATGAATAGAGTGTGTCGACCCATGTTGGATCGATCGGTGATAGTTTTTATAGACGACATACTGGTATATTCGAAAAGAGAGGGTGATCATCACTGTCACCTAAGAGAAGTTCTGGAGGTGCTAGAGAAGGAAAAGTTGTACGCAAAATTCTCCAAATGCGCGTTTTAGCTTAGGGAAGTCCAATTCCTAGGTCATGTGATAAACCCAAACGGCATCATGGTAGATCCTGCAAAGATAGAGACAGTAAAGGAATGGAACATCCCAAAGACATCAACAGAGATACGAAGTTTTCTTGGATTGGCAGGCTACTATCGAAGGTTCATTCAAGATTTCTCAAGGATAGCCTCACCACTAACTAAACTGACACGGAAGGAAGTGAAATATGAATGGGGCCAAACCCAAAATAACGTGTTTGAGGAACTCAAGACACGATTAACACAAGCTCCAGTCTTGACACTACCCGAAGGAAATGAAGACTTGGTAGTCTACTCTGACGCTTCGGGGCAGGGTTTAGGTTGCGTACTTATGCAACGAGGAAAGGTAATTGCTTATGCCTCACGACAACAAAAGATTCACGAGGTTAACTACCCAACGCACGATCTAGAGTTAGCAGCAGTGGTTTTTGCGTTGAAAATATGGAGGCACTACTTGTATGGAGTTAAATGCACCATCTACTCCGATCACAAAAGCTTGAAATATTTTTTTGAACAAAAGGAACTAAACATGAGGCAAAGAAGGTGGTTAGAGCTACTGAAAGACTATGACTGTGAAATATTGTACCATCCAGGCAAGGCAAACGTAGTGGCTGACGCTTTAAGTAGAAAGGAAGAATCGACACCCATCCGGATCAAAGCGTGTCAGCTGATTATAACACCAGATTTGATGGGTGAAATAACAAAGGCACAAGATGAAGCACTGTTAGAAAGAAATGTGAAACGGGAAAGAATAGTAGGACAACAAGGGAACTTAAGTGCAAATACATACGGAGTACGAACTAGGTTTGGCCGGATGTGGATACCTAAGATTGGCGAACTTAGGGCCAAAATACTCGATGAGGCCCATAAGTCTCGTTATTCTATCCACCCCGGGACAAACAAAATGTATCAAGACTTGAAGAAAGAGTACTGGTGGCCTGGCATGAAGAACGATGTGACTGAATACGTGAACAAGTGCTTAACGTGTTCACTAGTTAAGGCCGAGCACCAGAAACCATGTGGTAAAATGCAACCTTTACCAATACCGGAATGGAAGTGGGAGGAGATCACAATGGACTTCATTACCAAGCTACCGCGAACAGCTAAAGGCAATGACACCATTTGGGTGATCGTCGACCGCTTGACAAAGAGTGCTCACTTCTTGCCAATACGTGAGACTTCTTCGTCCGAAAAGCTAGCCGAAGTATTTATCAAAGAAATTGTGAGCAGACATGGTATGCCGCTGTCGATTGTGTCCGACAGGGATACTAGATTCACGTCAAGGTTTTGAAAGAAATTCAATGAAGCGATGGGCACTAGATTGAACATCAGCACCGCTTACCACCCCCAAACCGATGGACAATCGGAAAGGACCATTCAGACCTTGGAGGACATGCTCCGGGCCTGTATCATTGATTTCGGTGGGAGCTGGGACAGCCACCTACCATTGGCAGAATTTTCATATAACAACAGCTATCACTCAACTATTGACATGCCGCCATTTGAAATGTTGTATGGGAGGAAATGTAGGACCCCGGTTTGTTGGGGGGAAATTGGACAAAAGGATTTTGCGAGTCTCGAAGTGGTCAAAGCTACTTCCGAGAAATTTGATCAGATCAAGGCTCGAATGAAAGCCGCAAAGGACAGGCAGAAATCATACGCGGACAAGAGAAGAAGGGATTTAGAGTTTCAGGTAGGGGACATGGTACTGTTAAAGGTATCACCGTGGAAAGGAATCATCCGATTCAGGAAGCGTGGCAAACTGAGTCCAAGGTTTGTCGGACCTTTCAAGATTTTAGCAAGAGTGGGTCAAGTTGCTTACAGACTCGACCTACCCGTTGAGCTTAGTGGAATACACCCTACGTTCCACGTGTCTCACTTACGTAAATGCCTAGCCGATGACACAGCTCACATACCTTACGACGAGATCGAGGTGGATAACAGCCTAAATTATGTAGAGGAACCAATAGCCATCCTTGATCGAGCTGAAAAGCCACTACGCAATAAGTCGATCCCTTTAGTCAAAATACAATGGAAGCACAGAAAAGGGTCGGAAGCTACATGGGAAAAAGAAGACGAGATGAGGGGACTATACCCTCAATTGTTTGACGTATAAACAGTTTCGAGGACGAAACCTCTTTAAGGAGGGTAGACTTGTAACATCCCGAAAATAGTAAATAAGTAAATAATAATACGATGGGGATTTAAACGTCATAAAGCGAAAGAAAGACGGATGGGCTTGGGCTCGACTCTAACGGTCCGAGGGAAGCCCAGGTATAAAAGGGGCAAGACAGCCCATTTGACCATTTCACCAATTCTAGAGAGAGAAAGGGAGCCCGGGTCTAGAGAGAGAAAGTCGACGGATCGTCACGAGATTAGAGGAGCACGTTACAGCTGAGCTCGTGAGCAAAACCCCCGAATCAAAACTTCAATCCAGGTAATGATTCATACATAATCTGAGTTTTTGTTCATTTTGGGGTTTCTCGAGTTTTAGCTAAATAGATGATGTTTTTACGGATGAAACTTGATAATAAGCTTAGAAATAGCATCTAGAACGAAAACCGCATGTTTTGATCAAAGAAAATTGTAAGATTGGCACGATCGGGTTTGCATGCAAGAACTTCGGATTTTTGGTCCAAGAACCAGGTCCTGCGCACTTACCAAGTGCGCAGAAGGGAATCCCTGCGTACTTACCAAGTACGCAGGATGCAGACCCTGCGTACTTACCAAGTACGCAGGAGGAAGGCTCCTGCGCACTTGCCAAGTGCGCAAGAGCAAGTCCCTGCGCACTTACTATGTGCGCAGGCAGCAGACAGCAGGCAGCAGGTTGGTTAAGTAAAGTCAATAAGTTTAGAATGATTAAACCATTAAAGTCGGGGTTGGGTCTAATGTGTATTTAACTACCTAATCCAGATCGAAAGTGACGCTGTTGGACCTTTGTCTAGGACAACCTAGAGTAGCCCATCAGGTGAGTTCTATGTGCCCCCTTCTATGTATGTGCAAATAATTTATAAATATTTTGGGGCTGAAGTGTATACACTAAGTGAATAAATGTTATGAATGTTAATGTGATCATACGTGGTATACAAACATATATATATACTCAAGTACAAAAATGAATTATGAACAAAGAATGAATCGTATGATTATTAAGAATGAATGAAAAGAATAACATAACGTGTAAGAATGAAATCCTGCTTTATATCTATGTATATATTGCTTGCCAAGTAACAGAAAACGTTATGGACGCTTCAATGATAACGGCTACTTCGGTAGACGGACGACCACTTGACTATTATGCAGCCAGAAAAAGTAAGTCTAGAAAGGTAGACTAAATAAAGGCCACTACGGTGGAGTAAGGCGCTAAATCAATATTCAGCTGTATAATTAGTTTAAGTGGGAAACGGATGCCTTATGGCATACGGGCGAAATACGGCCTACGACGGTAGGACGGTTGTAAGATTACGGACGGACACAAGTTGCCGGACGGTTGTAAGAATGAAAAATACGGACGGACACTAGTTGCCGGACGGTTGTAAGAATAGGCGGACCATGACGATGGACCGTGGCGCTTGTCTTTGTGACATTCGCAAATAAATGACGGGTTGATCACCCATGAATGAAAAGAAAAGAAAAGAAAAGAAAAGGGTGAATGCATATATATGTAGT
The DNA here is from genome assembly GCA_023525975.1 of Smallanthus sonchifolius. NCBI lineage: Eukaryota > Viridiplantae > Streptophyta > Magnoliopsida > Asterales > Asteraceae > Smallanthus > Smallanthus sonchifolius. Next base: position 5,302,030 of record CM042041.1, read on the forward strand.
CACAAAGAAAGATGAAAGAAAAGCAAAAGTTATGAAAGTAAATGAGACAAATGATGTGAATATATATTTATATGTATTTGCGAAGAATGATAAAAGAAAAGCAATTCAAGTCAATGTGTATTTATATAAATGTATATATAATTATGCATACTTATAAAGAAAAGAATGTTTATACCTAATTGTATTAAACTAGAACTCACCAGCGTTAGCTGACTTTTAGTATACATTTCAGGTAAAGGAAGAAAAGGTCGTGCGATGGCGTGAAGGTTACCCGGCACGAGACTGACATCCCACTTTTGTTTTATATGTCTTGGAACAATGTTATGATTTATTTGTAAAGACTTCCGCTGTTATGATTATGTAATTGAATGATGAATGTTTTAAATTTAAGTTCAGTATTTATGACTATGTTTATGAGTAAATCCAACAAGTGAGGTTACCCGGTTTTGGGCCTTACATGTATCTGAATAACAGTCCCCAATGTATGGCACCTATAGGGACTAATGGTAAGTATCCGATACAAAAGATTCCAGTCCTCAATTTGTCCCCCTGTTACCATGTCAATTTAATCCCCAATACATTACTTTAACGACTGCAAATCAGTCTCAGATACTATGATATTTCAATCCCTAATGTTTACCTTTAGGGACTGACAATTAATCATCTAAACATGTCTGTATAGTCCCTAATACGTTTCGTTAGTTTCATGATTCCATACCAAATCAGTCTCCGGTTAGATGTTTTAAAGACTGAGAATTTGTCGTCGGTACCACGTGATTTCGATCGTTAATATATTTTTTTAGAGACTGAAAATTAATCTTAAATAACTGTTATTTTAGTCCCTAATATGTAATTGTAGAGTCTGATAATCAGTCTCATATAACATTTATTTTTAGTCTTCAATATGTTTATTTAGAGACTGAAAATTAGTCTCCTAAACTAGTTTCTATTATGTTTATTATTGCCTCTTTTTAGTCTCTAATAATATATCTCAGTTCCAAATGTTTTTCTTTTACAGACTGAAAAATAGCTTCTGATACAATTTAATTCAGTCTCCAACATCTATCAAAATACCTAACAAATCTCTTTAAGGACCAAAAAGCAGCCTCAATGCAACTGTTATATAGATGATTTATAGTTTTATATATTAAATTTCAGTCACTAAACAAAAGTAATATCATTCATAAATTTGTTTCTTGATTTCTCGAAATCTCAAAAGATTTAAGCATTAATATCATATGTAAATAATAAATCCAAATAATAATAGTTGATCAATTCTAAAGTGTAAAAGAGTATTAGATGCCCAAAAAAATAATAAACGTCTTAACTAACGTCCTAGGTCTAGTTGTCATTATGAGCTTCATTAACCGCAGGTGTCGATATTATAATCCCGAATTCTGGAAATTTTGTGGCCATGAAATCGGACATTTTTATCGTATTTCTCGTTACTATGTTTGAGTTCCTCCTGTAGTGCAATAACCTGATTTCTCAGATCTTCATTGGTCTCACTTGAATCCTGTTGAGATGATTCAGCTGCCGATTTCCTTCAGTTATCTTTTTTCTTCAACACTGTCCCAACACCTAACTCTTATCCTGATTGTATTGTTTTCAGCTTGCCACAAACACTTTTTATGGCTTTTTTTCAAGCTTGTGTTCCATAGCAATAGTAATTACGGTTCCTTAGAATTTAATTTCTCCATGGCCACCGTTTTGTGCTGAATAATATTTTCCTAGCATAATAGAAGGTACGAAAACAACATTTAAAACTAGTAGCAACCCAAAATCAATTTGTGACAAAAACAAAACTCAAAATTAAAAGTTTTTACCAAGAAGATGCTTACATATTCAATACGTGAATGATCATTTAGCCATCCTTGTTTCTCAGCATTAAAATGCAGCTTATGATAAAGTTCAAAAGGGATGTGGCATTTGAGTCTCGGGATTTGTCTGCCATCATAAAAACTATATTAATGAAGAATAAATATATTCTAAAAGAAAGATTGAAATCAAAATTTTTTAACAAAAAAGGAAAATTGAAACCAATATTTTATTGGTAATATGTCAATAACAGTTTAAATTACGAGTCGAAAAGTCTAAATCTTACCATTTTAATCGCATGATTAGCTATCGACCGAGAGCCCTCTCTGCTTACATTAACTTGTTTAGCTCTCGTCACACTCGGCGCGAGAAGCGCTTACACTACTCCTAACTCACTAGCAGTTCAATTTGCAGCCGCCGTCAGCTTTATTTGTAGTTGTGTCTTCCTCCAAGCAAGAGCTTCATGTCTGCCCGATCTCATATACTTCGTCTTAGCCATTTAATCTTACTCAAGATAGAACATTTGTGGTTATCATAGGTAACGAATTCAAAATGTTTTTATAAAATGTTACATATAATATATGTAAATTTGGTTCTTTAAATTTTATTTTATTATAGTTCAATAAGATCACCAACTTTTATTGTTTTGACTGAATCTAGGGCGTCCAATGTTACTGTAAGTAACAAGTTGTAGCATGTACACATGAATTAGACATAGAATAGTTAACACTTATAAAATGCAATAAAATACTTACTTTAGACTAGGACTTAATATGTTATAGTTTGAATTAAAATGATATAACAAGTAGTATGAGACACAAATAGATTCATAGAATTAGAATTCTCAATCACGGTTACAAAGTAGAATCAAACAAGGCGTAGAAATCAGGGATGTCATGGTATGGGTAGTGGTTAGATGAACAAATCAGTAAATAGTTGAGCATGTAACTTGAATTGCATTCAAACGAAGTGGTTTACGAGCATATATGTAGAAATCTGAGATGTTACAGCTATGGACACCTGCAAGTGCCCCAAAAACTCACTTCTACGGATGATTCAAACATTAGTAAATACATAAAATAAAACTTAGGTAACCTTTTTAAAGCTTAGAAAAACGTCATAACGATAATTCCTAAATGGATGACGTTTAATAAGCCGCCATTGAAGGCTTGCTCGACAGATCCTCATATACCTCATTCTTATTGGCAAATCAATCTAAAAAAATATACAAAGTAAGTAGGATCAGATTCATAACCACTAGAGGTGTACAAACTGGGTCCAAAATCCAAACCGTTCCGTGTTTAAAACCGGGTCGGGTTGAGCAAAACCCGGTTGCACCGGGTTGGTGGCCGAACCGGATCGGGTCACAACCCGGGTTCAAGGAACATCGAACCCAACCCTACCAAACCGGATCAGACCGGGTTGAGACGGGGTTGGCTAGCCAAACCGGTTCGGGTTCTAAACCGGTTAACCCGATTTATTTTTTTAAAATAGCAATTAATTTTTTTAAAAATTAGTCATTTTTGAGAAATGAGAGCGTTTTGGAATGGTGTGATTGAACGAATACAACCTACACCTATTTGTACAAGTTTGGGGGTCCAAAATACAAAAAAAACCAAAAAAAGCGGTAATATTCCCGTTGTAACGGCCGTTAAAATGAGCCGGGCAAGGTCTGAACCGGTTCGAAAACCGGGTCGGGCCTGAAACCGTTTGAGAATAAACCCGGTTCAGGTCGGGTTACGAACCGGCAATCAAAATAATTGGAAACTGGCTATAGACTTACGGGTTAGATCGGGTCTCGGACCAGGTCAAAGGAAACCGGTTCGAGTCAGAACCCGGTGACCCGGTTTGAAACCGGTTTTCTTGTTCACCTCACTATGATTTGTATCTCTAAAAGTAGTAATAATTTATTAACTGCTAAATAACATACACATATATTTTAAAATCAAAGAAGAGTGTAGTACCAATTCGATCTGGAGCCGTTGATAACTCTTGATCTATGGATGGAGATGACGAATATAAAAGAGGAGGATGATGGCGGCACAAACGAATTAGAGCATTCTCAGCCCGTTTCTTTATATTTCATATCCTTATCCTTATAATTACACTAAAAAACACTACTTTTTCTACCTTTTATTTCTACTTTTCTCTCTCCTTATACTTATTGTTATAATTATATTAAAAACCACTACTTTTATCCTTATATTTACACAAACTTTATATCTTTTCTCTCTCCTTCACTCACAACCACTTTAAACCACTCCATAAAAATACAAAAAACACTCACATAATTACAAGGAATAGACTATGAATGCTCTTAGGGTTATGAAAAAGGAGATGCTGAGTTGTTGGAGTTTTAATGGGGAATCAAGTTAACCGTGATTAAGTTTCGATGAGTAACTGCAGTTAATTTCATGAATTTAATGGGCCTGCAAACTTGAGTTGTAAACTTGTATCTTAAAACTATACAAAACGATTATCGAAAGAAAAATAAAGTTAATAATTATATATTGATACAAGCATTATATAAATTTTTATATTTCTTTTAACGGCACCTTTTTCTATATTTTATGAAATAAATATAATAAAAACAATAATTAAGTTTTAACCTATACTAAAGTAAATTATACTATACTTTTTCTTAAAAATAAAAACTATTAGTTTTATATTTTTCTATTTTGGTGAATACTTTCTTAATTATTTAAATTAAATTATCTAAATGGAATGATTATAAAACTTAATTATTATTTTCATAGCTATTTCTTGTGATGGTTAAATTTGAAAAAAATAATAATCACCAATTAGTAACCATCTTTCATATAAAATTTTATTTAAGACGCTTAATTTTATATATGCAGTGTTGTAAAACTCGGCCTAGGCAGCCGAGTACTCAGTAGGGTTTTGAGACGCTTCTCTTCAACTCGGTCAACATTACTCGAAATCGTTCCAACTCGGTCAATAAGTTTCTTAGTACATCTCTTCGGTGCATGTACGGCAGGGGTGGTTGGTGTAACGTCAAATTCTTTTGGGACGGAGTTCTTGTAACATCCTTTGATGGTCCTATTAGTGATACATAGATATAAAAAAACATCAATGCATATACAACAAACAGGTAGATAAAATTAACAAATTCATTTTATAGATGAACATAGAATTCAGAAACAAATGGGTAACAAAGCAGAATGTGAAGTCAATTTTGTATTTTATGAGGGTTGAAACAGAAATGCAACTACTTGAATCTTGATAGCAAACTAACTGTAACCCAATATAATGAAACTAAATTATCCCTATAGAATTAGCCTTTCTGTTTTTAGTTATTTACAACTTTATTTTCCTAGTGTTAGTCCCACTGTGGATGCATAAACAAACAGAAAAAAAAAACTGATTTAATTGATACATAGATATAAACATAGAAGTCAGAAACAAATGGTTAACAATGTAAAAAATGCAAAGTACATAAAAAAAATAAAAACTCAATATCAAAAGCAACAGGAACAAACTGATTTTACTGAAATGTTTAGTTAGAAATAAACAAAACCAAATGTTTTGTTTTGTTTTTTGCATACCTGATGGTTCTGGTGGTGGAAGTACTTTAGCAGTGCTGGGTGGTTCAACTTCTGTCAATGGTGGTTTGGTAAGGAGTTGGGTGTTGCTCTTTGTCGGCATGTATGATCTCCAGTCGCAACGTGGTGAAGTCTAGTACTTGGCTAACGACAAACTATGTAGATCCGGGTTGGAGTCGATTGTTAAATTTGACTTCAAATACCTTGGTGGCGCCTATAATTGTTCCTAACCAACTAACCCCGTTAAATAGTTTCATTTTCGTAACAATTAAAGTGCAACCCACTAACCCCGTCAAATAATTATGTTAAATAAAAGGGCATTTTGGTCTACTAACTGCATTTTTTAACTAGATTTTTTAACATAATTAACAGAATGCCCTTTTAGGGGGTGTTTGGATATGATTTTGAAAATACTTATTGATTTATTGGCTTTTTGAAAAACTAATAAGTCAATAAGGTATTTCCAAAAGCCAGGATTTCTTGGCTTTTGAGAATAACTTTTTAACTTATTAGCTTTTTAAAAAAAATGTGTTAATTTTTTTACTTATCGGCTTTTTGAAAAAACCAATAAGTCAATAAGCACTTTCCCACCTCACTCCCAAATAGAGGTGCACAAATCGGTTTTTTCTACCCGAACCGGTTTGGTTAACGCATGGTCAAAACCGGTTTGCCCATAAACCGGTTCGGGTTAACCCGGTTTGGAGGCAAGGAAATCCCTAACCTATTAAACCGGTTAGGGTCGGGTTGTACCCGGTTTGTGTGTTAAACCGGTTTATATTAAAAAAATAAAAAAAATCATTAAAATTCCAAATATTTAATAAAAAATTAAAAAAAAAATATAACAAATATATAAACATAAAGTTCTACGTTTATTGATATTCGAAAAGTTCGAAAATTACAAAACATTACAAGATAAAATTATAAAGTGGGAAAACATTACAAATGACAATATATTTTTTTTATTTTTTTGCAACACATCGACTATGGAAAAAAACGCCGTTGCAAACCGGTTTATATTTCATTTTTAGTTTTTGAACCGCATTTGTATTATTAGATGCATTATCAAAAGACATTGAAAAAAGTTTATTTTGTAATTTAAATTCGGTTATAACACCATCTAATATATAAAATAAGTTTTCGCCGGTGTGTGAATATTCAAACAAGTCAAACGCGATTGTACGCTTCATCATTTGCCACGTATTGGGATCAACCTAATGTGTGGTAACACAAATGTACGAATCAGGTATACCATGTGGAGCCGACCAAACATTGGTGGTTAAGTTTACACCGGTTTCCAAATTTTCAAATCCCAAAATTAATTCTTTTTTTGCTTTTTTCCACATTTTTATACAATCTCGTCTAAGGGTTGTGCGACTTACTTGATGATAACGTGGTTGGAGTGTCTCTTGAATCATCCTTGTCAAGCGCGGATTGTCAAAGTGGTTGAACGGCAATCCTTCTTGAATCACTAACCTCGCCATTCGATCTCGAACAATATTTGGATCAAAGTTCCAAATTCCTCCTTCGCTTGTTATCGAGGCTTGACCTTCACTTGGAATTCCCTTCAAGGACGGGCAAGATTTTTTCATATGCGTTTTCAAACTAGTGTTTGAATCTTTCCCTAAAAACGCACCACACATCTTGTATCGAGTACGTTCCTTCCCGTTTGACAACAAACATAGATCGTAATTGCACCAAATTGCCGGATTTCTCGTTGTTGCTCGAATTTCCACAACGGTAACTTCGTTTGAGGAACCACCAACACCAAAACTTGCCATGCTTTTTTTTAGAGTTTAGAGAGCGTTTAAATAACGGTTTTAGAGATTAGAGAGTTTAGAGAGAGGTGTGATCAACCCTTAACACCCCCTACCTATTTATAATGATTTATGAGTGAAAATTGGACCAAAAAAACGGCTAGTTACAGCCCCAACGACTATGCAGCCCAAAAACCGGTTTAAACCGGATAAAAAACCAGTTTGCCTACCCGGTTCGAATAAACCGGTCCTCAACCCGGTGCTGATCCAAATCCCTTAAACCGGTTTTAAACCAGCGGTTATGAGCCAATCCGATCCGGTTTGACTTAAACCGGTTACCTCTAAACCGGTTCGGAAAAAAAACCCGATTTTTTTGCTCACCTCTACTCCCAAACACCCTCTTACTAGACCAAAATGACTTTTTATTTAACACAATTGGTTAACAGAGTTAGTGGGCTGGGCTTTAACTGTTACGAAAATGAAGACACTGGACTAAAAAAGTCAAATTTAAAATTTTGGACTAAAACGGTTATTTGGGTCAAAGCTGTCCAAAATGTTCGACGTTCGAAACTCGCTCGAACTCGTTCGAAAATATGCTCTTTCGATTTCGGCTCGGTTCAGTTTGTATACAAACTGAGCACGAGTAAAGGTACGCTCGCTCGTTGCTCGTTCAATTTGGCTCGAATTAATTTTTAATTTATATTATATATATATGTATAATTAATGAATTAATATTTTATACATTTATAAATAACTCTTTTGGTCGAAGACATTATGGAACTTCTTATAGTGAGTCAAGAGTAGCCCAACTTAAAACCTAAAAAGAAAGAAAAAAACCTCTTTAGTAATTACGTTACTTCACTAGTTCACGCTCAGAACCTTCTGCTCAGTTCAAGTCTCAAATCGTTTATGCCTAAAATCTTTAACCCTAATCGGACGTCGCCCGCACGAGCAACCTTTGCGGCTCTGCGATTCAAGTCTCAAATTGTCTCTCTTGGTCTACCGATCGGTCTTTGCAGCTCACGATCAGCGACGCCGAGCGACGAGCAATTTTTGCGGCTCTACAATTCGAAGGGCACACTATATAGCAGGGCTGTCCAAATCGCTCGCCGCTCACTCGAAAAATTTAATTCTCGGATAATGCTCGTTCGATTTTCTGCTCGGTTGTAAACAAGCCGATCGGCTCGGTTCGGTTTGTAAACGAACCAAACACGAGCAAAGGTCCGCTCGGTTCGGTTCGTGAACAACCCTAGGTCAAACCACAGGGATTAAAACTGTATTTAACTAAAAAAAAATAAGTAGACATTAGGTGTGTAAGTGTATGATTGCTTGTGTTTAAAACGTGGCCCTTACATGAGTTTCGGTTGTTGTTCTCTTGGATGGTAGCCACATGCTAACATGTCAGCTCTTCCTATCAACTTTCTATTGCAGCGTACACAACCTTTGTAAAACATGGCTTGCCTTCAACAAAGGAGACAATTGCTGCAACGCACGTGAATTTCCTTTCCCGTGGCAATTGTTTTGTTCATGTTTAGATGTGTTTGTAATAGTATACGTGTGTTACCAAGGATCACGCGTAAACTTTAGGGAAATAAGGTACTTGTTTTACAAATTGTGCAGTGATGGTTGTAATTTAGCGTTGTGTTAAGCAGCCATTTACGAAGTTCTGTTGTGCGTGTTTTTCTAGTAATTGAGCAACTATGAACCTGTTGCGTTCGTCTGCATGGACATCCCTGTATTTTTCTGTGAATCTGTGGACAACCGTAAAGAATAAATGTATGTTTTGTTCATAAATAAATGTTGAATAAGTTACAATTTCTTACCTTACAACAAGATCATTTTTCTTTCGAATTTCTGGGTTGATGTACATATGTGTTGCAGAAGTAGATTCAAGTTGGCGATGGTTGTATTTCTTTACCTTCAATGAAGTGACTTCAATAATGCATGGGAATAGCTCACAGTAGCCGTTGTATGCGTTTTATGTTAGTTATTAGCAAAACTTTATTGACTATGTTTGTTGTTAGGTTATTTTCTGAAATTCGCTTGCATGTATTTGGGTTGTTGTTCAACAGGATGATTTCCACAAACCCAGCCGGTGGATCTTCTAGCTAGTTTTCAATTACATCGTGTGCATCCTCTATAAAACCATTTGCGTCCATCGACGAAGTCAATGACTGATGCGTATCAGGTGAACCTTCGTTCCTATAAGCCCAAAAAATGTCATAAAGAAATGAAGGTTGGTTTTTCAAAAATACGCGTTGGCATTTATTTATTTGTAAGTAAATGAAAGAGATAGAAGGTGGCATATATGTTATTTCTGTTTCTAGTGAGTAGGTATGAATACACAGAAGAGGCATTTGAATTTCAAGGACATGATTTAAGATGTAGGTAATAATAAGGATGTATCATACCATGTGATAATATAGTTGGTTGTATGCTGTATTTACTAAATTCGTTGGGAAAAGGTGGGATTGTACCTCTCTGCTAGCGTCTTAATGTCAGGAACCTTCGGATTGATGTACACATGTGTAGCGGAGGTTGATTCAAGCTGTATATGCTGGTATTCTTTCACCTTCATTGAAGTTACAGCTATAATTCATGAAAATGGTTGTTGGATCAGACCCGGAACGTCAAATGTTTCAATGATCTCTTCCCATAATGCAACCTCAATGAAGTGTTCGTTGAAAGGCTAGCGGTCATTCATTTTTATACGGAGTAGGTGTGCTTAAGTAATTATTTAGGAAAATGTATTTTACTTTGCATCTTCCAGCATAAATTTTAGAAGCCGCTTTCTTGATGGCGTTACAGTGTCAGTGGTTTTATTGAATCGAACCTGCCATGTAGTCTGTAAATTTGTAACAGTCAATCAATGTATGTTACGCATTAATTTAGATAGAGAGTTTAGGGAATAGATACCTGTTAGTAGAAGGTTGGAGTTGAGGCGGTCTGGTAGCAGGTAGCGTGTCGAATGGCAGAAAGTTAAAACAGTGTAACAGAAAGCTGACGGTGTCTATTGGAATAAAGGAAGTGCCTCTTCCAAGTCAAACAATCAATGGATGTTGAGCGACGTTGTGACTTTTGCGCGCCTTATAAGAGAGATAGTTCGACACTTTATCGTCTGCGAAACATCCATCGTCGGCTTTAAGGAGGGGCGCATGTGGTATTATCGAGGTTGTCCAGAATGTCGAAGGAGTCTACCCAAAAAACCAAAAATGGTCGTGCGGTACCCATGAAAACATTATCGAAGCCAGCCTTATGTATGTGCCCCTTACATCTTATTGCAATAGATAGACACAATTCACATTTCTAATATCAAATATCTCACAGGTGTGTTACATCTTATTGCGGTACCCATCACACGTTGGTTCACTGGATAGCTACCTGTGTTCCCCTGACCCCTGTTATTATATGATGTTGCATATTAGCTCCGGGTATTCCTGTTTTGATACGAGTTATATTTTGATATAATTACTTTATCTTATTCTACGTTATTGTTACATTATGTTTGTTTCTCCTGTTATATGTTATTTCCCACTGAGCGTTATGCTCAGGCATGCTTTTGTTTTCATGCACGCCAGGTTAGCAGGTTTTATTCGGGAGGAAGTGAAGAGTGACAATATGAGCAAGGAAGATTTTCATTTAATTATGTAATAAACTATTTAACTAGGAACTTTATTTTTGTTTTGGGACTTTGAACTTTGGATTCTTTTCATTTTGGAACTACGCTTTGGATTTGATTTCCGTATACTAACATATCAGCCCGTACATGGTTGGGGTGTTACACTTTATGTATAAGTTTGGAACGCACATGGGCATCCATTAGCAAATAACAAAATTCATTTTTACGCCAGTATGGCTGCCATTTTCTTATGACGCGAACATCGATTGGCATCGGATCATGTCTAGGCCGTTTAGATGATATTCTATGTTCTCCCATTTTAACAGACGTGCAAATTGTATGAAAGTCGTTTAACTACTTGTTAAATAATGTTATTCGAAAAGGCGGATTGGAGAATGTTACAATGCATATATGTAAGTTGTCAAGCACATGGTGGCATAGATATGAGGGTACACATAAACCGTCCGTGTGTTGTAAAATGTAATATTGTACCAAACATCTTTAGTATAGCTAAAGGCAATCGACATAGGAAATACATTTTCGAAGTATATGAATGGCCAAAAATTTGGTAAATATATACTATTTATTATTATTAACTTATTTAAAGCTTATGAAGGTGAGCAGACAGTTATATGTTTATTTATTTGATTATTTAATTGAGTTTGAGTTAGAGTTAGGATATGATTAATATATGTTTAATATATATATGAAGTTAAGTGATCTTTGTATTGTGTGGTTTTGATTTCAATATTAATAAAAGAGTCGAATATAGTTTGTTTAAGATCGTGTTTTGGTGTGTACGTGAAGAGCCTGATTTCCAACAAAGCTCACCTCATTTCTACGGATTATTCAAACATTAGTTAAATATAAAAAAGAAACTTAGATTACCTTTTTAAAGCTTCGAAAAACGTCATATTATGTCCTAAATGGATGACGTTTAATAAGGCGCCATTGAAGGTTTGCTCGACAGATCCTTGTAAACCTCATTCTTGTTGACAGATTAGTCTAAAAACGTACAAAGTAAATAGGATCAGATTCATAACCACTATAATTTGCATCTATAAAAGTAATAACAATTTGTGATGTGTTAACATACACATGTATTTAAAAATCAAAGAACAGTGTAGTGCCGTTAATTGATGCACCGGAAACAATGTTGTGATGGAGGCGAGGATGAATTGTTAGAGTTTAATTTTCATAGAAGCAACAAAGAAAATCTTTTTGGAATTATCAATAGAACGAATTTCAAGAATACGAACATATATTTGATTTTTCAAACATTATGCTAAAACACACCAAAAATCTTTTTGATTTTCAAGCCATTTTTGAAAAGATAGTAATTTTGGATTTTCAAATAAAGAAACATAAAATCTTTTTGGTTTTTATCTGTACATACTTAAATACAAATACCGAAAGCACATATTTTTGGTCGAACATCACGAGTAAGAAGATCATATCAGTGTATATGATGAATCAATCACACAAACCGAATATTAAATCCCTAATCAGCTCTAAGGGTAACCTATCAACTTTCCTCAGAATATCAAACAAGCAATCTTTGAAATTTTCATGAAGTATCAACAATAAATCTTTCGGTATTATTATAAAACATGAATTGATACGCGATAAGCTTAAAAAAAAAACAAGATCAGATCATGACATAATTATTTATTCATACCAAATTTGCAATATACAGCATGTAAATCTAGGTTGCCAGCATTATAGAATTTGAAACTACAAGTGTTTTTATTCCACGTTCTTGTGAGTTAAGGTACCAATTATATGAAAACAACGTGTACCCTACAACTATGTCAACATAAAGGTAAATTGCATTATATTCAAGACATATAAGACTCAGACTAAGATTAGTTCAATCACCAGGATGAAATTATATCATTTAGCACAGGAAAAAACAAACAGATCCCGAAGGATTATAAAGAATCAGAATGATTCAGAATTTAATGATTCAATATGGCTTGGTTTGGATGAAGTCTCATGATTCATAGTAACAGAGCAATCCAATGGCTCAATGATTCAGGGTAATGTGATCCAACTGTTATCTGGATGTATTCAATGGAATCAAGATAACGATCTAAGGGCTAGCATATGTTTCGACAAGTGTTATCAAAAACATATCTTAGTTTAGATTCAATCACATGCTTTTCGGGGCATGGTCAAGAATTAAACCGAAAGAATTGTGCTAATGATATAATCCGATACTAGTCTCATGAAATTCTTTAAGCCTTATATTTTATATCTGATAAAGATCTTTTAACACACACACACCCAACATACTATGGGTTCAAATCATAGTTGTAACATAGTGTGTCAAGTTTTCACACTACTAATGGTCCAAAAACGCTTCTAGCATACTAACAATCTAAATTACATACACATATCCAAATTAGAGTGTAACATTCATAAAATTTTCATGCCAAATATTATAAAAATAAAAGTTAAGGGACTAAAAGTATAATTATATAAAAGATCAAGGAACAAAAGTGAAAAATTTGAAAATTCGGACGGTAACGGACCGTCACAGCCCGTAACGGTCCGTTACGGGTTGGTTACACGTGGAATGAGGATGCGCCACGTGTCCGATGACTAATGGCTTGAATCTGACGCGTGTAAACCCTATGACGGACCGTCACGGCTCCGTAACGGTCCGTCACGCCGCAATTCAACCAGACGCAGACACGTGTCTGATGATTTCACAACCCTAGAGCGGTGACGGACCGTCACCATCGGTAACGGTCCGTTACGATCCCAGTGGTGACGGACCGTCACCACACATAACGGTTCGTCACAGCCGCAATTCTTGGATATAAATAGCAAGGTCGGGTTTCAGCATTTCAAAACCATCAAAACACGAACTCTATAGCTATAAGCTGATATCCCACTCTCCCAAAACCATTCCCACTCATACGTTTAAGTTTCGGAAGTGCCGGTTCGCTTAAGAACAAGACAAGAAGCTAGGAAACTCTCATTTGGAGAAACCAAACAAGGTTCTTAAGCAGAGACGCTGCCCACTAGGATACTCATTCTAAGAAGCCTACTAAGCCGAAACTCTAAAAAGATGAATACTTGTATTTTTATAAAATGATTTCAAAACTGTGGTTAATTTTCGATATGAACGAGAGTAAGTTGGTTTCATGAAACTAGTGGAGCTGCAGACTTGTGTAGTATTTAAAAAAATAAATAGACAAAATGATTATTAAAAGAAAATGAAAGTTGTTAATTATATGTGAAAATTTATGAATTGTTTATTGTGCTCATAATACTTTTTATATATTTTCATTGGAAAAATAATAATAAAACAATAGTTAAGTTTTAATAAAGTTATTATACTTTTTCTTAACAATAAAAACAACTCAAGTTTATTACTATGTTGTTAAGGGTTAAATTGAATGACTTAAATAAGATAATTATGAAATTTTGATTATTATTTAAAAACTTTTTTTCTTCACAAATCTCTTATTCATGTTAAATTTGTAAAAAGTTATAATTACTGGATAGTAGTAAGTCTTATTCCATTTAGAGCACTTTATTTTAAAAGTTTGTTAACATTTATAAAATTTTCAGAACAATGAAACTAAATTAAAATTTGAGTAGTTTTGTAGTTAAAAAGTTTTAACGATTTTAATATAACACCGAAGAAACTTGGCTACTATCAGATAATTTTTTATTATTTTCATCTGGTTGATAATTAGAGGTGAAAATGAACCGTGTATAGATTTGGTTATTTTATATGATACAAGCATTAATGTTGTAGTCTAGATATAATCAATATTTTTAAATAGTTTTCCGGGTGTTATACAATCAAATATTTACTTCATAAAAATTATAGGGGTTTAAATTTTTATAAAATATAAGATTAGATGATATTTAAATGAAAAAAAAATCTAAAAATGCGACTTCAAATAAAAACTAAATTATGTTGCAATTTTTTAAACTAATCTAATAAACAAGAAATAATATAATTGAAAAAATAAGATTCTTCACTGTCTTGTCCATGCCACGGTGACAGGTGTGTCCTGTTTGCAGTACCCAAACTACCGTTGAACACCACCTAGCCATCGTAAATAAAAGCCTAGTAATAGTATGTTTCAAGAGTTTTGAGTTTGTAGGGACGAGATTAGTGACAAAACATGGTAGTTTGGAATAATAGATCTTTAACAGAGAGAAAGAATTATATATATATCCCATTTATATATTTTTAATTACATATTTACTTAATCTAAAACTAAAATGGTATATATTCTCTTCCCAAAAAATCAAAATTATATCTCTCTTATAATAAAAAACTAAATGGTTTTAACACTTCACATCACCATATTCCATCTCATAGTTTTTTCCCCTAAAAACCATATTTATATCCACCATTTAATACTTTCATATTTAGCTTTTTTTTTTTAAATTACATAGATAAACATTTTCATCATTATTACCACTAGCTCATATTTTTTTTTTAAATTATCAAAAGTTAATACTTTAAAAAAAATTAAGATTTAAAAAACAAGAGTTTTTTAAAGTTTTATTATTAAAAAAATTATTTTTTTAAATTTCATTATAAAAAAACAAGAATTTTTTAATTTTACATATAAAATTTGAAAATACTATGATTGTATTTTAAACAAATATGTGTTAGAATAAAGTTTACTAACATTTAATTAGTATTTTTTAATTAAATTTGATATTTATAAACAAATTTTTTATTTCGATTTATAAATTTTAATACTTAGTTTTAATAAAATTAAGAAACTTGCAAATATTTATTGTTAAAAGTGTATTCTATTTTAAACTTTAATTTTTTTCTTTAAAAAACATGTATACAAATTTCAATTCTAATTTATTACTTTTAAATTTTTCATATTTAGTTTTGAAATTTTAAATTTAATTATGTCAAAATGTTAATGAGTGAAATTTTTAAAATTTAAAGTTTTAAATTTTGAATTTAAAAGACGATATATTGTTGAAATTTAACATTTAACATTTATTTGTATCTTTTTATTCTTTTTTTAATAAGAGATTTAGTATTCAAAGTTTAACGAGATTTTTCGCATACAAGTACAAATAGTATCAGTCAATCAGAGCATTTTGATGATGATTTTAATGAAAGTTTATAATCTCCTGATTTTCTAAATGGACTTACATTATCAGGTTTGTCAAACCATAAATTAGTTTTAAATTTCG
This sequence comes from Smallanthus sonchifolius, assembly GCA_023525975.1. NCBI lineage: Eukaryota > Viridiplantae > Streptophyta > Magnoliopsida > Asterales > Asteraceae > Smallanthus > Smallanthus sonchifolius. The sequence goes on from CM042041.1 coordinate 5,317,977, forward strand.
GTGTTCCAGTTATGCTATTAATAAATACTAATGAAAAAATGGTTTAGGTAATGTAACAAGTCTTTAGGTCAAACTACAAGGTAGTCGCTTTATAGTAGCGAATATTATATTTTGAAGCAACTTTGATCATCACAATTGTCACACCCCCAAATTCTACTAACAGAGTTTTACTGTTTGGTGCATGACAAACCAGGATCTCAGTCATTAGTTACATCAAACGACACTTTACAGGACTCAAATTGAAATATTATAAAAGTTTAGAGTAAATGTGGAAGCGATAAATAAAAGTAAATGCGTAAAACAAACGTGCTCAAAGTCTAGTCCAAAATAACATACATGAAAATAGTTTAAACGTCTTGATAAATAAGAAATCAATAATAGGACTCCATGCATGTCCTAGTCGTGCACCCGTGACTTAGCTTAGCGTCCTGAGAAAACATGTAAGAAAAGTGTCAACATGAGATTGGTGAGTTCACAGGTTTCATTATGTAATAATGTTTAAGAGATTAATGTACATTCAATATATAAATCAACAGGTAGCTAACCCATATACATGTTAACTAATGCGCTCGTAACCGAAAACTGACTGTTTATGTGTTTACCTCCCACCAGGCCTATCAACTATGATGCATGTTTAGGTCAATATTGCACCCGTTCGACCTCCAATCGAGTTAGCGCGACTAACGCTGGTGAGGTTTGTCAAACCCAATAGTAATACTCAAATTACCTCGCTATGTTCATATCAACGGTCCAATGTGAGGACTTTAATGGTAGATGTGTACACATAGTCATACAAGTGATAACATATATGAATTTCAAAAATCAAAAGCGTTTACGTCATGTTTTCTCCCACAGTTAAAAATAGTAAAATGGGCCGTGAAAACTCACCTAATTTGCGTAGGTAGATTCACACGAGAATGAGATTTGAACCTCAAGTGTTAGCCCGAAACGGATTACAAATGCCCTAGAATTATAACATAATAATTAGGGATATAATGAGAATTGTGACGACGACACGGAAGATTGAACGTCCTAAAAACGTTCTAATGAACAAAGAGTAGACGAACGTGTCCACGGGAATGAGGATTTCTTAATATAATAATTAAGATAAAAGCGTTTCGAATCAAGAGTTTATAATTACGAATAATATTAATAATAAAATACATTTGTGCGTTTTCGCCATTAAATAATGGTTTAGAAAAATAATATAAATTATTACATTGTTTTTAAACTCGTAGAGTTAATACAATAATCATTTACATGGTAAAAATAATAAATATATTATTTTTATTGAGAACATATACGAGGGTAATAATATAACTAATTATATTATTTATAAATTCGGAGTGTTACACAACGCTCGTTAATGCGACGAAAATAATATATAACTATATTATTTTTAATAGTGGAGAATAATATTAAAACGGTTATAAAACTAAACCCGAACATTAATATAAACACAATTGTTTGTGTGTTTTCATAAATTAAATAATAATTTTGTGAAATAATATAATTAATATATTATTTTCAATATCACTAAAATTCTCAAAAATGTTTTATAAAATTAATCCCGAGCCTTCGGGTGTTTCCGGGTTTCAAAACATGCTTATATATTAATATAATAATATAATTTTTAATTTTATTTAAATAAAATATACAAAAGTGGCTCAAAAATAAGATGGGGGCAGAGAGACTCGAACCCGGGTCTCCCCCCATCAGTCAACCAACTTAACCAGTCATGCATGTTAGGGAATCGCAACCAGGACCGGTTCTGATGGGTTTTGACACACAAAGGACCTGAGTTCCCTTCTCCATCGCGATCTGAACCCAAACTCAATCCCAATTACCACAAATCTGATAACGATCGATGCAAAATACATAGTGGTTTTGTAATACATTGTGCTGCGAGTCGTGGATGAGATCAATTTCGAAATCATTGAGTTCAAAGCGATTTAATTTCAGTTTCAAATGCCGAAAAACCCTAGTTATGAACCTAGAACCAAATTGAACGAATTCCATAATATTAGAGATTGAAATCATAGGGCTTTTACTAAACAAAGGATTGCGAATCTGCCTACGTGGTTTAATTTGATTGACGTTGCGTTTAAGATCAAAACCCCCAAATTTTATTATGATCAAACCCTAGTTACTGGATCATAAACAATTTGATGTTATTAGGTTAAATTGATAGAGGGCTTTCAATGAGTGGGTTCTTGCGAAACTGATCATGCCCTTTAATTGAATTTAGATCACGTTTAGGTTAGGGTTCAATCAAAACGTGAATGTATGAACCCTAGATTTGGGTTCATGCTAAATTCGATGTTGTAAGCCTTAATTATGATAGGGCTTTTGATCTATGAATTGAAAAGAAGCTGAGGGGATGTTTGATTACCAGAATAGATGTCGAATTGATGGAGATCGAGCAAATGGGTTTCCGAGTTCGATGGGTTTGGTCGTCGACGTATCTGGTTGTTCCTCCGATCAAATTGAGGTGTGCAAAAGTTCCTGGGAGCTTCGCATGAGATGCGCAGAGTGTTTAGTTGTGAAATGGTTATCGGATTTGCCTGAATTTGATGAATACGTGATCATGGCCGACGGTTTCGAGTTAATTAGTCGTTAAGTGACTTAATTCGGCAATGATTATGATTAAAACGATGGTTATGGTTGTTAATGACACGAACGTGCGATTTCAGTTACGGAATCAAACAAAAATCGATTACAATTCGTGAATTTGGATCAAGGGTTACGAATTTGACTTACAAAAGTCAATAGGAAATCAAAATCTCTTGATTTTGACTTTGTGAGGTCAACAGAATAGGTTTTGAGACTTAGCAGAACTAGTCCCTGCAGTTTATGTGAATTAAATTTTTGAGTTTGACAGAACTAGTCCATGAGGTTTGAGATTAGGTTAACTGGGTTAGGATTTAACTGAATTTACTAACGGGGTTAACCCTAAAAGTCCGGATTGTCACAACAATTTTATACCTATAATTGGTTTAACATGTTTAGACAAAACAATTTCACTTAAACTTCAAAGGAAAAATATATAATTGTTGTATTTTTGCAATGACCATGAACACAAGTTTAGGGCAATTACTTTCAAATGTTGGTTTGTATTGAATGATCCAGTGTCTATTCATGATAAGCCGTATGTTGTAATATCAAGAGTTAAAAGTAGAGATGGACTCAAGCTATTAGTCTTTGGTAAAAATAGAAAAAATTTCAATACTACGTTAAATTTTACATACGATGAACTATTTTCAAATTTGTAATTAATAATTGTAAGGTTTCATTTGACATTTAATTTAATATATTGTAAAAAGTGCACAACTTTTTAAATGAATTTTCATGTATTTTTTGATGTTTTAATTACTCTCATCCATATAATCTTAATATGTAACAAAATAAAAAAGTTACAAATATAATATCAAATTTGTATAAAAAAAGTTGTTAAAATATTTATCAATATAATTTTAATGTTTCACCCCGTGTAACACACGGGATTAAAGCTAGTATATAATATATCCCTTAATAAGAAAATTGCATTATGTATTCCTTCCTCGTCCCCTTTTACTTGTTAATGGTTGATGTTGAGATGCCGGAGTTTTGCATGTTTTACTATGGTATCCATACTCACCACAACGCCGACATTAATGTCTTTTTTTTGGCTCTACTCCAAAAGTAAGTGATAAATAAGAGTAGACTAAATACATATGAAAATACGAAATTTAATATTTTCATATTTAGCCTCCTTTTTAAAAAAAAATTACATAAATAAACATTTTCATCATATTACCATTTACTCACATTTTTTTTAAAATTATCTTTAAAAGTTAATATTTTTTTAAAAACAATCAAGAATTAAAAAACAAAAGATTTTAAAAAGGCGAGTTTTTAAAATTTTATTATTAAAAAATAATTTTTTAAAATTATATTATTAAAAAACAAGTATTTTTTAATTTACATATAAAATTTGAAAATAATACATTTGTATTTTAAATAAATATGTGTTGAAATAAAGTTTACTAATATTTAATTAATAGTTTTTTAAATAAATTTTATATTTATAAACAAATTTTTTATTTTGATTTATAAATTTTAATACTTAGTTTTTAATAAAATTAAGAAACTTGCAAATATTTATTTTGAAAAGTGTATTATAATTTAAACTTTAATTTTTTTAAATGACCAGATTTAAAAAAAAACATGTTTACAAGTTTCAGTTCTAATTTATTAGTTTTAAAATTTTCATATTTAATTTTGGAATTTTAAATTTAATTGTGTCGAAATATTAAGGAGTGAAATTCTTAAAACTTGGAGTTCTAAATTTTGAATTTAAAAAGACGATATATTGTTGAAATTTAAGTTTTATTTGTATCTTTTTATTAATTTTTTGTGTGAGAGATTTAATATTAAAAGTTTAGCGAGATTTTTCGCATGCAAGTACAAATAGTATCCATCAATCATAACATCTTGATTTTGATTTTGATTAAAGTTTATAATCTCCTGATTTTCTAAAGGAACTTAAATTATCAGGTTTGTCAAACCATAAATTGGTTTTAAATATCGGTGTTCCCATTTATGCTATTAATAAATACTGATGAAAAAATGGTTTGGGTAATGTGATAAGTCTTTAGGTCAAATCACAAGGTAATTACGTTATAGAACCGAAAATTATATTTTGAAGCAATATTGATCATCACAGTTTTATCCCTATAATTGAGTTAACTTATTCAGACAAAAAAATTTCATTAAAGCTTCAAAGAAAAAATATACAGTTGTTGTATTTTTGCAATGACCATGAATAAAAGTTTAGCGCAATCACTTTCAAATGTTGGTTTGTATTGAAGGATGCGATATTTATTCATGATCAGTTGTATGTTGCATTATCAAGAGTTAAAAGTAGAGATGAAATCAAGCTATTAATCTTTGTTAAACATGAAAAAATTAGCAATACCACGTCAAATGTTATATACAATGAACTTTTTTCCAATTTATAAATAATCATTGTAAGGTTTCATTTAACATGTAATTTAATATAATGTAAAAGGTGCACACCTTATTAAATAAAGTTTCATGTATTTTTTGATGTTTCAATTACTCTCATCCATATAATCTTAACATGTAACAAAATGAAAAAGTTACAAATACAATATCAAATTTGTATAAAAAGAGTTGTTAAGATAATTATCAATATAATCTTAACGTTTCACCCCGTATAACACACGGGGTTAAAGCTAGTCTAGTAAATAATTAGAGGTAAAAAGGCTAAACCCGTGTACAATTTTTAAATTTGAATATGAAAAAAGCAGACTTTACAATTTATTATTATAGTGTTCCCTAACACTAATTTTCAAAACAATGTAATTTTGTAGTTCACCACTTTGTGATTGCTCAACTTGTAAATTCAATTTAACTAGTTTTTACCCCCCGCGCTTCGCAGCGGGAGTCTGGTCGTTATTGGTTTGGCTCGTTTGCGTGGAATCGCAGACTCGTTATAACGTACGATACCCAAAAACACTCGAAGTTGAATACAAATTTGTCTTCAATAAAATTTATACCAGAACGTTGATAAAATAAATTATTAAGAAAACGGCGCATTCCGTTATTTAAAAAAACATAACGAACGAAAGTTATCATAGATAACGTTGTCGGGCCCATCGTTAATAAAATTTAAACGAAAGCATAGGCACAACGGTAAAAATAATGTTAATAGAAAAAAAACATAAAACTAAATAATAAAAAAGGGGAAAACAAATTAAAAAAATTACCGGTTCGGTTCGTCGAAAACCATAAGGCGAATCGATGATACCAATATCGACAATGATGTTGTTCGCCTATAATAGGTTCGGTTCGTCAGGGTACCACAACGGTAACGGCACTCGATACAGGCAACGATAAAAAAACGATTTTGAATACAACTCCGTTTTAAAACAAATTTATATTAGAACATTGACAAAAAAAAAATAACGGTGCACCCATATTTTGAAAAAAGTTAACGAACGAAAGTTTATTGAACTTATGTGGCAAATCTATAAAAAAAATAGAGTTTTGAGTAAAAAAAAGAAAATTAAAGCTTATTTTGAACTTTAGTGGCCAGTTTATAAAAAAAACTTTTATAAGAAAAAAAAAAAAAACCCTACTATTCATCCCCATGGGAAATAAATAGTAGGGTAATGTTCCTCATTTTATTTACTTTTAAGTTCAATTCACGTCTAATCGCACCAGAGAATTATACTAGTTATAAATTAAATTCACGTGTACATTGAGTAATAAACTTAATCCAAGAGCTGTCGAATTTAAATTTCACCACTTACAAGTTTTCACCATTTGCTGTTTCTATTTTATTAGATCCTTATGTTATATGCTGGTTAGACACTTTTTGTAGAATTCTATGGCTATTTTGGTTTTCATGTTTTGACAGGGTTTTGAAGTTATGGGTCTCCCTGTAGGCAGCTTTTCTATTATCTGGGATATATGTATGGTTTATCTAAATATCACTGTTTGCAGACCTTTTTAAGACCCTTTTAATAGTTTTGCTATCGGTGATATTTTATATGGGGGAATTCAAGAATTAAGCCGGGATCATCTGAGAGTTGTGATGTTACTTTCAGATAAAAACAATTAAGAGGTTATCCTGAATTTAATGATCGGATAAAACTCAGATTTGAGACGAGAATCAAAGTATATATTTGTTGAGAATTTCATGAACCATAATAATTTAAGAAGACGACCAAAACTGCATAATTCATATATGCAGGGTGGAAGTTTGATAACTGCCTTGCGAAGTTATCAATTCGAATTTCGAATTCCTTTAAAAGAGCCCAATTGTTGAACATGAAATTCACATGTGAAATTCCGAAAGTTAAAATTCTAATGGATTTTTCACATAGTAACAGCTCGACCCCAGCCAGGGGCTCTATCCCTTGGACCCCATTAAAGGTTGCCGCCCCTTGGACCTCACTTATAGGTCAGCTTGGAAAATTTTTATTTTCACTAATATTGCTTTTTTAAAAATTCATTTTGGGAATGAGTTTTCGAAAATTCACATATGAAATCTGGAGGGGGAAAAATAGATGAGCTTTTGGTACCCAGTACCTGTATCGGTACAGGTATCGATTCTATATTTTCGGTACCGGTATCGGTACCCGTTTTCAACAAAATTCGGGACCGGTATCTCATCCCTAGGAAAAAGTGGCAAATTCCAAATTCGAGAACTGCCTAGGGCAGTTTTCAAGACCCAAAACTGCAAATACGCTCTTTTGATTTGGTTTTCATTCTGGTTCGTATTTCATCACGAAATTGAACGTATTTGTGTTCTTCTCAATCTCTTATTTGTATCTGATTAGTTCATTTGGGTGAACCACCAAATAGATTTGATCTAAAAGTGTGACCACGCTTTTTAGAGAGTCCAAGTATTCTCAGGGACTCCCTAATACCCGGTCACCCATGCAACTGAATTGACCAACTGAACAACCAAGCAACACACACTTTATTAAATTCAAATGAACTTGACCCACAAACCATACTTCTATGACACGTGACCAGTTGACCCATCAAGATTATCCTACACTCACCCCTTTAATCTTGATGTCGACTTGTTTCTTCATCAAAGTAACACCAGATCATCATCCTCTCGGTTCAAATTAGCTACTTCTTCCTTTGGTTCATGCTTAGGAATCTCAGCTGCATAGTGACTATACTCCTGACAATTGTAGCATTTAATATGTCGTTTATCTCGATACATGCCTTGATCTCTTCAATTTGGTCTTCGTTGGTTTGGAACCAGCCACCTCGGCCTCTACCAAAACCGCGACCCCTTCCTTGACCACGACCTCGCCCTTGTCCAAATTTATCTTGATCAAATTCACCCAACTTAGTTCTCTTTTCCCACTCCTCCTGTGAAAGCAACAACTTGCCTTGATCATTATCTTCCTCATCAAGCACTTTGATCATATCTTCATGCGCCTTCAACCTTCCCAATGCTTCCTCAAGTGACATGCTTTCTATCTCCGAGTATTGCTCAATAGAAGCTACAACCTACAAAAAATTCTTTGGAACCGGATTAAGTAATTTTCTTACCACAATCTCATCTTCAAAGCTAGACCCAAGACTACTAAATTTGTAGCAATCCACTAAGTTTGCCCGAAAATTTATCAATCATTTCATTCTCTTTCATCTTCAACATCTCTAGCTCCATTCAAGAGATCGAAGTCTCACCTTTCGCACTCTATCGACTCCCAAATACCGCACATGAAGCACCTCCCACACATCCTTTGCATTTTCATGCGAACTTCGGGTAAAGTTTGGAACACGATTACACGAATGCTCTCGTAAATAAATTTTTCTAGCCTCGACCGTTCTTCCCGTTACCGGGTCAATAGCTTCCCACAAACCGTATGCTTATAGAATTGATTCCACCATTATTGACTAACTCGTGTAGTTAGTAGTGGATAACTTTGGACATTGCAACAGGATGTTGTTTTGATTGCTTGCTTGCACAATTTCACCACTACCATCTTTCTTTTCTATCACCACTTTCTTTACTCAAAGTTGTCAAAAGAAAAAAACAAGCAAATACAACTTTCCTGGAATAACAAACCTAACGAAACATATTTGGGATTGAAAAATTAGGTTAATACTCCCTTATCAATACGTAATTGTTATCGGGGACGGGTTTCCTAGTCTCTAGGTAGTAGCGAATACCTAGTACTAGTTTGTGGTTCTTGTATCTGAATAACAGTCCCCAATGTATGGCACCAATAGGGACTAATGGTAAGTATCCGATACAAAAGATTCCAGTCCTCAATTTGTCCCCCTGTTACCACGTCAATTTAGTCCCTAATACATTACTTTAACGACTGCAAATCAGTCTCAGATACTATGATATTTCAATCCCTAATGTTTACCTTTAGGGACTGACAATTAATCATCTAAACATGTCTGTATAGTCCCTAATACGTTTCGTTAGTTTCATGATTCCATACCAAATCAGTCTCCGGTTAGATGTTTTAAAGACTGAGAATTTGTCGTCGGTACCACGTGATTTCGATCGTTAATATATTTTTTTAGAGACTGAAAATTAATCTTAAATAACTGTTATTTTAGTCCCTAATATGTAATTGTAGAGTCTGATAATCAGTCTCATATAACATTTATTTTTAGTCTTCAATATGTTTATTTAGAGACTGAAAATTAGTCTCCTAAACTAGTTTCTATTATGTTTATTATTGCCTCTTTTTAGTCTCTAATAATATATCTCAGTTCCAAATGTTTTTCTTTTACATACTGAAAAATAGCTTATGATACAATTTAATTCAGTCTCCAACATCTATCAAAATACCTAACAAATCTCTTTATGGACCAAAAAGCAGCCTCAATGCAAATGTTATATAGATGATTTATAGTTTTATATATTAAATTTCAGTCACTAAACAAAAGTAATATCATTCATAAATTTGTTTCTTGATTTCTCGAAATCTCAAAAGATTTAAGCATTAATATCATATGTAAATAATCAATCCAAATAATAATAGTTGATCAATTCTAAAGTGTAAAAGAGTATTAGATGCCCAAAAAAATAATAAACGTCTTAACTAACGTCCTACGTCTAGTTGTCACTATCGCTAAATGGTTCATGAGCTTCATTAACCGCAGGTGTCGATATTATAATCCCGAATTCTGGAAATTTTGTGACCATGAAATCGGACATTTTTATCGTATTTCTCGTTACTATGTTTGAGTTCCTCCTGTAGTGCAATAACCTGATTTCTCAGATCTTCATTGGTCTCACTTGAATCCTGTTGAGATGATTCAGCTGCCGATTTCCTTCAGTTATCTTTTTTCTTCAACACTGTCCCAACACCCAACTCTTATCCTGATTGTATTGTTTTCAGCTTGCCACAAACACTTTTTATGGCTTTTTTCTCAAGCTTGTGTTCCATAGCAATAGTAATTGCGGTTCCTTAGAATTTAATTTCTCCATGGCCACCGTTTTGTGTTGAATAATATTTTCCTAGCATAATAGAAGGTACGAAAACAATATTTAAAACTAGTAGCAACCCAAAATCAATTTGTGACAAAAACAAAACTCAAAATTAAAAGTTTTTACCAAGAAGATGCTTACATATTCAATACGTGAATGATCATTTAGCCATCCTTGTTTCTCAGCATTAAAATGCAGCTTATGATAAAGTTCAAAAGGGATGTGGCATTTGAGTCTCGGGATTTGTCTGCCATCATAAAAACTATATTAATGAAGAATAAATATATTCTAAAAGAAAGATTGAAATCAAAATTTTTTAACAAAAAAGGAAAATTGAAACCAATATTTTATTGGTAATATGTCAATAATAGTTTAAATTATGAGTCGAAAAGTCTAAATCTTACCATTTTAATCGCATGATTAGCTATCGACCGAGAGCCCTCTCTGCTTACATTAACTTGTTTAGCTCTCGTCACACTCGGCGCGAGAAGCGCTTACACTACTCCTAACTCACTAGCAGTTCAATTTGCAGCCGCCGTTAGCTTTATTTGTAGTTGTGTCTTCCTCCAAGCAAGAGCTTCATGTCTGCCCGATCTCATATGCTTCGTCTTAGCCATTTAATCTTACTCAAGATAGAACATTTGTGTGGTTATCATAGGTAACGAATTCAAAATGTTTTTATAAAATGTTACATATAATATATGTAAATTTGGTTCTTTAAATTTTATTTTATTATAGTTCAATAAGATCACCAACTTTTATTGTTTTGACTGAATCTAGGGCGTCCAATGTTACTGTAAGTAACAAGTTGTAGCATGTACACATTAATTAGACATAGAATAGTTAACAATTATAAAATGCAATAAAATACCCACTTTAGACTAGAACTTAATATGTTATAGTTTGAATTGAAATGATATAACAAGTAGTATGAGACACAAATAGATTCATAGAATTAGAATTCTCAATCACGGTTACAAAGTAGAATCAAACAAGGCGTAGAAATCAGGGATGTCATGGTATGGGTAGTGGTTAGATGAACAAATTAGTAAATAGGTGAGCATGTAACTTGAATTGCATTCAAACGAAGTGGTTTACGAGCATATATGTAGAAATCTGAGAGCAAGTGCCCCAAAAACTCACTTCTACGGATGATTCAAACATTAGTAAATACATAAAATAAAACTTAGGTTACCTTTTTAAAGCTTAGAAAAACGTCATAACGATAAGTCCTAAATGGATGACGTTTAATAAGCCTCATATACCTCATTCTTATTGGCAAATCAATCTAAAAAAAATATACAAAGTAAGTAGGATCAGATTCATAACCACTAGAGGTGTACAAACTGGGTCCAAAATCCAAACCGTTCCGTGTTTAAAACTGGGTCGGGCTGAGCAAAACCCGGTTGCACCGGGTTGGTGGCCGAACTGGATCGGGTCACAACCCGGGTTCAAGGAACATCGAACCCAACCCTACCAAACCGGATCAGACCGGGTTGAGACGGGGTTGGCTAGCCAAACCGGTTCGGGTTCTAAACCGGTTAACCCGATTTATTTTTTTAAAATAGCAATTAATTTTTTTAAAAATTAGTCATTTTTGAGAAATGAGAGCGTTTTGGAATGGTGTGATTGAACGAATACAACCTACACCTATTTATACAAGTTTGGGGGTCCAAAATACAAAAAAAAAACAAAAAAAGCGGTAATATTCCCGTTGTAACGGCCGTTAAAATGAGCTGGGCAAGGTCTGAACCGGTTCAAAAACCGGGTCGGGCCTGAAACCGTTTGAGAATAAACCCGGTTCTGGTCGGGTTACGAACCGGCAATCAAAATAATTGGAAACTGGCTATAGACTTACGGGTTAGATCGGGTCTCGGACCAGGTCAAAGGAAACCGGTTCGGGTCAGAACCCGGTGACCCGGTTTGAAACCGGTTTTCTTGTTCACCTCACTATGATTTGTATCTCTAAAAGTAATAATAATTTATTAACTGCTAAATAACATACACATATATTTTAAAATCAAAGAAGAGTGTAGTACCAATTCGATCTGGAGCCGTTGATAACTCTTGATCTATGGATGGAGATGACGAATATAAAAGAGGAGGATGATGGCGGCACAAACGAATTAGAGCATTCCCAGCCCGTTTCTTTATATTTCATATCCTTATCCTTATAATTACACTAAAAAACACTACTTTTTCTACCTTTTATTTATACTTTTCTCTCTCCTTATACTTATTGTTATAATTATATTAAAAATCACTACTTTTATCCTTATATTTACACAAACCTTATATCTTTTCTCTCTCCTTCACTCACAACCACTCCATAAAAATACAAAAAACACTCACATAATTATAAGGAATGGACCGTAAATGCTGTTAGGGTTATGATAAAGGAGATGATGAGTTGTTGTTGGAGTTTTAATGGGGAATCAAGTTAACCGTGATTAAGTTTCGATGAGTAACTGCAGTTAATTTCATGAATTTAATGGGGCTGCAAACTTGAGTTGTAAACTTGTAACTTAAAACTATACAAAACGATTATCGAAAGAAAAATAAAGTTAATAATTATATATTGATACAAGCATTATATAAATTTTTATATTTCTTTTAACGGCACCTTTTTCTATATTTTATGAAATAAATATAATAAAAACAATAATTAAGTTTTAACCTATACTAAAGTAAATTATACTATACTTTTTCTTAAAAATAAAAACTATTAGTTTTATATTTTTCTATTTTGGTGAATACTTTCTTAATTATTTAAATTAAATTATCTAAATGGAATGATTATAAAACTTAATTATTATTTTCATAGCTATTTCTTGTGATGGTTAAATTTGAAAAAAATAATAATCACCAATTAGTAACCATCTTTCATATAAAATTTTATTTAAGACGCTTAATTTTATATATGCAGTGTTGTAAAACTCGGCCTAGGCAGCCGAGTACTCAGAAGGGTTTCGAGACGCTTTTCTTCAATTCGGTCAACATTACTCGAAATCGGTCCAACTCGGTCAAATAAGTTTCTTAGTACATCTCTTCGGTGCATCTACGACAGGGGTGGTTGGTGTAACGTCAAATTCTTTTGGGACGGAGTTCTTGTAACATCCTTTGATGGTCCTATTAGTGATACATAGATATAAAAAAACATCAATGCATATACAACAAACAGGTAGATAAAATTAACAAATTCATTTTATAGATGAACATAGAATTCAGAAACAAATGGGTAACAAAGCAGAATGTGAAGTCAATTTTGTATTTTATGAGGGTTGAAACAGAAATGCAACTACTTGAATCTTGATAGCAAACTAACTGTAACCCAATATAATGAAACTAAATTATCCCTATAGAATTAGCCTTTCTGTTTTTAGTTATTTACAACTTTATTTTCCTAGTGTTAGTCCCACTGTGGATGCATAAACAAACAGAAAAAAAAAACTGATTTAATTGATACATAGATATAAACATAGAAGTCAGAAACAAATGGTTAACAATGTAAAAAATGCAAAGTACATAAAAAAAATAAAAACTCAATATCAAAAGCAACAGGAACAAACTGATTTTACTGAATGTTTTGTTAGAAATAAACAAAACCAAATGTTTTGTTTTGTTTTTTGCATACCTGATGGTTCTGGTGGTGGAAGTACTTTAGCAGTGCTGGGTGGTTCAACTTCTGTCAATGGTGGTTTGGTAAGGAGTTGGGTGTTGCTCTTTGTCGGCATGTATGATCTCCAGTCGCAACGTGGTGAAGTCTAGTACTTGGCTAACGACAAACTATGTAGATCCGGGTTGGAGTCGATTGTTAAATTTGACTTCAAATACCTTGGTGGCGCCTATAATTGTTCCTAACCAACTAACCCCGTTAAATAGTTTCATTTTCGTAACAATTAAAGTGCAACCCACTAATCCCGTCAAATAATTATGTTAAATAAAAGGGCATTTTGGTCTACTAAGTGCATTTTTTAACTAGATTTTTTAACATAATTAACAGAATGCCCTTTTAGGGGGTGTTTGGATATGCTTTTGGAAATGACTTATTGATTTATTGGCTTTTTGAAAAACTAATAAGTCAATAAGGTATTTCCAAAAGCCAGGATTTCTTGGCTTTTGAGAATAACTTCTTAACTTATTAGCTTTTTAAAAAAAATGTGTTAGTTTTTTTTACTTATCGGCTTTTTGAAAAAACCAATAAGTCAATAAGCGCTTTCCCACCTCACTCCCAAATAGAGGTGCACAAATCGGTTTTTTCTACCCGAACCGGTTTAAACCGACCCGAACCGGTTTGGTCAACGCTTGGTCAAAACCGGTTTGCCCATAAACCGGTTCGGGTTAACCCGGTTTGGAGGCAAGGAAATCCCTAACCTATTAAACCGGTTAGGGTCGGGTTGTACCCGGTTTGTGTGTTAAACCGGTTTATATTAAAAAAATAAAAAAATCATTAAAATTCCATATATTTAATAAAAAATCAAAAAATATATATAACAAATATATAAACATAAAGTTCTACGTTTATTGATATTCGAAAAGTTCAGAAATTACAAAACATTACAAGATAAAATTATAAAGTGGGAAAACATTACAAATGACAATATATTTTTTTATTTTTTTGCAACACATCGACTATGGAAAAAAACGCCGTTGCAAACCGGTTTATATTTCATTTTTAGTTTTTGAACCGCATTTGTATTATTAGATGCATTATCAAAAGACATTGAAAAAAGTTTATTTTGTAATTTAAATTCGGTTATAACACCATCTAATATATAAAATAAGTTTTCGTCGGTGTGTGGATATTCAAACAAGTCAAACGCGATTGTACGCTTCATCATTTGCCACGTATTGGGATCAACCCAATGCGTGGTAACACAAAGGTACGAATCGGGTATACCATGTGGAGCCGACCAAACATCGGTGGTTAAGTTTACACCGGTTTCCAAATTTTCAAATCCCAAAATTAATTCTTTTTTTGCTTTTTTCCACATTTTTATACAATCTCGTCTAAGGGTTGTGCGACTTACTTGATGATAACGTGGTTGGAGTGTCTCTTGAATCATTATTGTCAAGCGCGGATTGTCAAAGTGGTTGAATGACAATCCTTCTTGGATCACTAACTTCGCCATTCGATCTCGAACAATATTTGGATCAAAGTTCCAAATTACTCCTTCGGGTGTCATCGAGGCTTGACCTTCACTTGGATTTCTCTTTAAGGACGGACAAGATTTTTCCATATGAGATCTCAAACTAGTGTTTGAATCTTTCCCCAAAAACGCACCACACATCTTGGAACGAGCACGTTCCTTCCCGTTTGACAACAAACATAGATCGTAATTGCACCAAATTGCCGGATTTCTCGTTGTTGCTAAAATTTCCACAACGGTAACTTTGTTTGAGGAACCACCAACACCAAAACTTGCCATGTTTTTTTTAGAGTTTAGAGAGCGTTTAAATAACGGTTTTAGATTAGAGAGTTTAGAGAGAGGTGTGATCAACCCTTAACACCCCCTACCTATTTATAATGATTTATGAGTGAAAAATGGACCAAAAAACCGGCTAGTTACAGCCCCAACGGCTATGCAGCCCAAAAACCGGTTTAAACCGGTTAAAAAACCGGTTTGCCTACCCGGTTAGAATAAACCGGTCCTCAACCCGGTGCTGATCCAAATCCCTTAAACCGGTTTTAAACCGGCGGTTACGAGCCAATCCGATCCGGTTTGACTTAAACCGGTTACCTCTAAACCGGTTCGAAAAAAAAACCCGATTTTTTTCTCACCTCTACTCCCAAACACCCTCTTACTAGACCAAAATGACTTTTTATTTAACACAATTGGTTAACAGAGTTAGTGGGCTGGGCTTTAACTGTTACGAAAATGAAGACACTGGACTAAAAAAGTCAAATTTAAAATTTTGGACTAAAACGGTTATTTGGGTCAAAGTTATCCAAAATGTTCGACGTTCGAAACTCGCTCGAACTCGTTCGAAAAATGCTCCGAAATATGCTCTTTCGATTTCGGCTCGGTTCGGTTTGTAAACGAACTGAGCACGAGCAAAGGTACGCTCGCTCGTTGCTCTTTCAATTTGGCTCGAATTAATTTTTAATTTATATTATATATATATATATATATGTATAATTAATGAATTAATATTTTATACATTTATAAATAACTCTTTTGGTCGAAGACATTATGGAACTTCTTATAGTGAGTCAAGAGTAGCCCAACTTAAAACCTAAAAAGAAAGAAAAAAACCTCTTTAGTAATTACGTTACTTCACTAGTTCACGCTCAGAACCTTCTGCTCAATTCAAGTCTCGAATCGTTTTTGCCTAAAATTTCTAAACCTAATCGGAGGTCGCCCGTCACGAGCAACCTTTGCAGCTCTGCGATTCAAGTCTCAAATTGTCTCTCTCTCTTGGTCTACCGATCAGTCTTTGCAGCTCACGATCAGCGACGCCGAGCGACGAGCAATTTTTGCGGCTCTACAATTCGAAGGGCACATTATATAGTAGGGCTGTCCAAATCGCTCGCCGCTCACTCGAAAAATTTAATTCTCGGATAATGCTTGTTGGATTTTCTGCTCGGTTGTAAACAAGCCGATCGGCTCGGTTCGGTTTGTAAACGAACCAAACACGAGCAAAGGTCCGCTCGGTTCGGTTCGTGAACAACCCTAGGTCAAACCACAGGAATTAAAACTGTATTTAACTAAAAAAAATAAATAGACATAGGTGTGTAAGTCTATGATTGCTTGTGTTTAAAACGGGGCCCTTACATGAGTTTCGGTTGTTGTTCTCTTGGATGGTAGCCATATGCTAACATGTCAGCTCTTTCTATCAACTTTCTATTGCAGCGTACACAACCTTTGTAAAACATGGCTTGCCTTCAACAAAGGAGACAATTGCTGCAACGCACGTGAATTTCCTTTCCCGTGGCAATTGTTTTGTTCATGTTTAGATGTGTTTGTAATAGTATACGTGTGTTACCAAGGATCACGCGTAAACTTTAGGGAAATAAGGTACTTGTTTTACAAATTGTGCAGTGATGGTTGTAATTTAGCGTTGTGTTAAGCAGCCATTTACGAAGTTCTGTTGTGCGTGTTTTTCTAGTAATTGAGCAACTATGAACCTGTTGCGTTCGTCTGCATGGACATCCCTGTATTTTTCTGTGAATCTGTGGACAACCGTAAAGAATAAATGTATGTTTTGTTCACAAATAAATGTTGAATAAGTTACAATTTCTTACCTTACAACAAGATCATTTTTGTTTCGAATTTCTGGGTTGATGTACATATGTGTTGCAGAAGTAGATTCAAGTTGGCGATGGTTGTATTTCTTTTGCGCGCCTTATAAGAGAGATAGTTCGACACTTTATCGTCTGCGAAACATCCATCGTCGGCTTTAAGGAGGGGCGCATGTGGTATTATCGAGGTTGTCCAGAATGTCGAAGGAGTCTACCCAAAAAACCAAAAATGGTCGTGCGGTACCCATGAAAACATTATCGAAGCCTGCCTTATGTATGTGCCCCTTACATCTTATTGCAATAGATAGACACAATTCACATTTCTAATATCAAATATCTCACAGGTGTTGCATAACCTCGACCATTGCCGATGAAACAACCTCTGCAACCGCCACCCTGTTTGACGAAGTTGTCGTATATCATTGGTCGGCAAAGAATGCAAAAATGTTGTGAAAGAAGGATTCGAAAATCAGCGTGAAATTCCAAAGCCGCTTTCACAAACTATTGGTCAGACAGCGTGGTTTAAGTGATTTCACGGTAAACCGTTTGTTCGTACCCGTAATCAAACATCAAGAGCTTATGGTGGGGGTGGGGGAGCCGCCCTCCATGAATTTTTTAATGTTATATACGCGTTAAAATCCCAATCGCCCCCATAAAATTTTGAAATAGCCCCCCGATCGCCCCCTATGAAAAAAAATTACTTTATATACGCGTTATATATCGCTTATTAACCGACCCCAAAAATTTCATACCGCCCCTATCAAAGCGATGAAGGACCTCTTCCCATATGGTGGTGTTAATTCTCTATCCAATGTTATTAAAGAAGTGTAAGTTGTGTGAGCAGTGAGAATGTAGTAATTGGATGTTTGCTAGGAAGGGTGGTTAAACTGAAATGTGAATGTTTAGGGGGTGTATCTGAAGTCCAACAACGTAGGCTGTTACTTATATAAAAAATGGCCAATACTTTCTGATGGTTGATGGGTAAATAAAAAAAACTGAGCTGTTATTATGTAAGAGCATTAACATCAGCTTCCTTATATTTCTTATCTTTATCCTTATAATTACACTAAAAAACACTAATTTTTTACCTTTTATCTCTACTTTTCTCTCTCCTTATCCTTATCCTTATAATTATACTAAAAGTCACTACTTTTATACTTATATTTACAAAAATCTTATATATTTTCTCTCTTCTCTACTCACAACCACTTTAAACCACTCTTTAAAATATACAAAACTCACTCACATAATTATACCAAATCTGCTGTGAATGCTCTAAGCGTTGATGGGTAAATAAAAAAAACTGAGCTATCATTATGTAAGCAAGAGAGAATATATAGCTATTTGTGATCGTAATATCCCACCCGATACCAGTTAGATGACAAGTGCAAGGGGCTTTCCTTCTCTTGTTGTAACCTGTTATTCCATCTAGTCGAGTTGCATGGTCTGTTTGTGTTACAGTATCAGTGCATCTGAATTTAACGAACACAATACATTATAGTGAAATATTTACGTACCTATGAGGATTTCTTGGTTGTCAACACGCGAGTCAAGTTGTTCGTACTGGAAAAAGTTGAAGTAGCATGCCGGAAAGCCTCAGGGGAGTTGGTATGTGCACGACTGATGTTGTGGTACTGATGCGGAGGGTGGTGGGATGCAAAGTAACCTTTAGTGTAGGACCTGCAGCATTGCATATGTAATTGTCAATACGGTAGCACGACATCAAGTTTATCCTGCTTTTAAAATAGTCCTTGTCTAGTCCATGAGCAACGGCTTGTAATGCGTCACCCTACATTATTTTCACTTTTATTAGAACATTTAAACATGTAACCAAGGCCGGTCCTAAGAATCCTCAAAACGTTTTGGGCCCGGGACATGTAAAAAAAAACGGCCCCCATTATATAAATTTATAATGATATAATCAAAAACTACAACAAACGAATAACTATTAACGAATCATTCATAATGATTTTGTTATTTTTTAATAAGTTTGAAAATCTAGTGGACAATTTTTTAATTTACAAGTGGTTTAATAGGATAAATGGATAATACAAGTAGTGAGTTTTTTTTTTAATTTCTAAGTGAGTTAATAAGATAAATGGATAATACAAGTTGAGACTTATCTCTCGTAACAAATTCACGATGAAACCGGGAGGTAAATCCAACCATGATCCGATTAGTCTTTTAATACCTCTCAACCCTCAAGTTTTGCATATCACGAAAACCCTCAATCACGTGACTTCTGGATCGCCTCCTCTGGTTCTGTTCGAGCTGCCGTCATCGCACCACACCACCACAATTCAACCACAACTGCCACCATCCGTTCTATCCCATCGTGTACACTGCTGCTTCATTGCCTTCACCTGTAGTGAATCCTCTTTTGTTTTAGGCTCACGATCAGGTACTATCATGGTTAAAATTTCCTTCTTGCTTGTGTTAATTTCAATTTGAAAGCTTATTAATTTCATTCCGACGACACGCGCAGCTACCGTTACACCGCCATTGTCTCTCCGATTTGCCTTTAATTAACCCTTGAGGTAAGAGTCACATCCCCCGCTTGCTTACACTTGTTCCGTTTTCCTTAAAGTATTTCGATCGGTTCCGGCGACCAAAACTGTGTATGTGAGTGCAGGTGTGTTTTTGTGTGTGTGCGTGCGTGCGTGAGTATATGCAGGTGTGTGTTTTCTATGTATGTGTGTGTACAGTGATATGTGTGTGCAAAAGATTTACATCCACACATTTTAGTAATTCATGAAGTTGTCATATTTCTTTTAATAAATTTTCAAATATCTACATATATTTACTACATCAGACACATGATCAAATTTATTAAATTTCTTTCGAATAGCTAATCTAGTTAAACATAAAACAAATCAACCGTGTTGTTAAATTGTTATAAGTTGAATGATAAATCGTTAAAGACAGATTGGTTATAGTTGGGAATTCATAAAACTATCGAAAACAAACTGTTAAGGTGTAAAGGTCTATGTCGCCGGAACTTCAACCAACCAATTAATGGGATAACGTAATCTAATGAAACGCCCCAAAACGGGTACATCTCATAGTTGGCACACAACATAACAAACATAGTTCTTAAACCGGAAATCAGAATCTATTACAGCGGAAGTCTTTAATTCAAATCATTCATCAAACTAAAACATGAAATATTGTCTATAACATGAACTATCAGGATTGGAAATGTCAGTCTTCAATACCGCAGCCCGATGTCCATGCTATCCAGCCCACATGGCTCTTTCACTTTTCTTTAGCTTTACCCTTTTTACCTGTCATGCATACTAAAAGTCAGCTAACGCTGGTGAGTTCTCTCTTTACTTTAAACTGTAAACTTTATCTTTGGTAGCTTAGTTTTATTAAAATAAAATAAGCTTTACTTTCACTTTCTTTGAAATAAACTTTTAACTATTACTTTAAAACTTTACAACGTTACAATTATAAATCTGTTACGTTACTATCTGTCATTAAAACTTTATCTTTAAGGAAACCCGTTAGGGTGTCCCACTGTACTCTGTCTATCATTTCACTTATACTTGACAAGTGACTTTATCATACTTTAACTATCACATATGGATCGTGGTCCGAGGACCAGATCCCTATCTTGCTTACACCTCAGGGTAAGACTTTTACTTTAGCGCTGCCCACACCTCAGGGTAGGACTTTCTTTCTCGCTTGCACGTTAGTGCAAGACTCCTTTAGCATTGCTCACACCTCAGGGTGAGACTTTCTCGCTTACACCGAAGTGAAGACTCCTTTAGCATTGCTTACACCGAAGTGTAAGACTCCTTTAGCATTGCTTACACCGAAGTGTAAGACTCCTTTAGCATTGCTCACACCTCAGGGTGAGACTTCTACTTTAGCATGCCTGCAGGACTTTCTACTATGCAACTACTATGCAATGCAATTACACTATTACACAAATAGAAATGCAATCACATAACTTTCATATAGACAAATAACACATATTAACACATAAGCATATAACATGGTATTTGTCACTGTCACTGTCACTGTCACTGTCGAGCTGTACCGAAGTACGGCTCCTTTATCGTTCTTTCTTTAGCTCATTGTTATCTTTCAAAAACTTGTTTAAAAGATAATACTATGCTCTTTTGTTCTTTATCTTTCATTTTATAAAAATAACATTTTTATAAAATACTATACTTTGCCTTTCATTTTATAAAAAATAACATTTTTATAAAATACTATACTTTGCCTTTCATTTTATAAAAATAACATTTTTATAAAATACTATACCAGTATGCATGCCAGCCCAAAACCATTAGGAAAAAGGGCAATAAGAACTCACCAGATGAATCGTTTCTGTTTACACCTAGCCGGTTCCTGAATGTCACTATGGTCACCCACAATCTGTATAATCAAGTCATAGGCGTAAGGCTGTGTTCCTGGGGACACTTAGACATTACTAGGCTTGACTCAGATGTTTCGGGTCATGGTTTCATTATCGAAACTAGGTAGTTTCGAGTCCTGGCTCCTTATCGAAACTATGTAGTTTCGAGCCCTGGCTTCTTATCGAAACTAAGTAGTTTCGAGTCGTATGACTTATATAAATTCTTAGTTAAGGTCTTGGGTCTATATTGAAACTATGGTAGTTTCGATGGGTCTGCCCCTGTCGAAACTAGGTAGTTTCGATAGATGCGTCCATATCGAAACTAGTAGTTTCGACTGTGCAGTCTTCTTCCCCAAACAGAACCCTAGATCTGGTCCCTTTGTTCTAATCGATCAAGCTATGAACTTTTTACGTTCGAAATGTTCCATTTTCCCCCATGAACCCAAACCCGTGGTTTGTTTCCAGTTTCACACGTAAAAATCTAAACCTTTACTCGATTATTAACCCGAAACCCGAAAGTTACAAAAACTCAGATTTAGGCATGATAATTACCTGTTATAGCTTCCTTCTCGTTCCTTTATGCTCCAGAGATGTTGAGCAACAATCCTCGAGACTTTGAGCTTGATCCGAGCTTTCTCTCTCTAGACGATCTCTCTCTCTCTCTCTCTAAGGTTCTTGCGCAGGAAGAAAATGAAGGACACAGGAGGAAATGGCTACTGATTAGAAGGGTTCTTCTCAGTTTTCGGGCCCATGGGCCGGCCCCTAGCCAAGCCCACCTTCCTTTTTCTTTTATTTGGGTTTTTATTTATTTTGGGATGTTACAAGTCTACCCCTCTTACGAAAGGTTTCGTCCTCGAAACCTGTTATAAGTCAAACAGGTGCGGGTACGACTCTTTCATTTCTGTCTCGGTTTCCCATGTAGCTTCTGACCCTTTACGATGCTTCCATTGTACTTTGACTAACTGTATCACTTTATTCCGTAACCGCTTTTCTTTCCTGTCTAGTATGGCGACGGGTTCCTCGATGTAATTGAGGCTATTATCTATCTCGATGTCGTCAAGTGTCACATGCGCTGATTCGTCGGCCAAGCACTTGCGCAAGTGCGACACGTGGAAGGTTGGGTGAATTCCACTAAGCTCATCCGGTAATTCTAACCGGTAAGCGACTTCACCAACTCGCGCTAGTATTTTGAAGGGTCCGACGAATCTTGGGCTTAACTTCCCTCTCTTTCTGAATCGTATGATCCCCTTCCAGGGAGATACCTTCAATAGTACTTGATCCCCGACATTGAATTCGATTGGTCTTCGCCTTTTATCCGCGTAGGACTTTTGACGGTCCTGTGCAGCTTTCATTCTGGCCTTGATCTGGTCAATCTTTTCAGAGGTTGTTGTGACTACCTCTAAACTCCCCAACTCTTTCTGTCCTACCTCGCCCCAACAGACCGGGGTTCGACATCTTCTACCATACAACATTTCGTAAGGCGGCATACCAATAGTGGTGTGGTGGCTGTTGTTGTAGGAGAACTCTGCCAATGGTAGGTGACTATCCCAACTGCCACCAAAGTCTATAATGCATGCGCGGAGCATATCCTCTAACGTCTGGATGGTCCTTTCTGATTGACCATCCGTCTGTGGATGATAAGCCGTGCTGATGTTCAGTCTTGTACCCATTGACTCGTGAAATCTTTTCCAGAACCTCGATGTAAATCGGGTGTCCCGGTCAGATACAATTGATAACGGTACGCCATGTCGAGAGACAATTTCATTGATAAATACTTCTGCCAACTTCTCAGATGAATACGTTTCGCGAATTGGCAAGAAATGTGCACTCTTTGTCAGACGATCCACTATAACCCAAATCGTATCATGGCCTTTTGCTGTGCGGGGCAGCTTTGTAATAAAGTCCATGGTGATACGCTCCCACTTCCATTCGGGTATTTCCAGAGGCTGGATCTTCCCGTA
This sequence comes from Smallanthus sonchifolius, assembly GCA_023525975.1. Lineage (NCBI taxonomy): Eukaryota > Viridiplantae > Streptophyta > Magnoliopsida > Asterales > Asteraceae > Smallanthus > Smallanthus sonchifolius. The sequence goes on from CM042041.1 coordinate 5,341,532, forward strand.
CGGTTTCTGATGCTCTGCTTTAACTTGTGAGCAAGTCAGACACTTGCTTACATATCCGGTCACATCATTCTTCATGTTAGGCCACCAATACTCTTTTTTCAAATCCTGGTACATTTTCGTGGTTCCTGGGTGGATGGAATATCGAGACTTATGGGCCTCGTCAAGTACTTTGGCCCTAAGCTCTCCGCCCTTCGGTACCCACATGCGACCACACCTGGTCCTCACTCCATGAGTGTTTAATTCTAACTTTGTCTGTTGACCGACCATTCTTTCTTTCTTTATGTTCTCTTCCTTTAGTGCTTCCTTCTGTGCTGCTTCTAGCTCTGTCATAAAATCTGGGGTTATCACTAACTGGTACGCTTTTACCCTAATAGGAGAACGATTCTCCTTACGACTTAGGGCATCAGCGACCACATTCGCCTTTCCCGGGTGGTATAGGATCTCACAGTCATAGTCTTTCAGCAATTCTAACCACCGCCTTTGCCGCATATTCAGGTCTTTCTGTTCGAAGAAATACTTCAAGCTCTTGTGATCCGAATAAATCGTGCATTTCACCCCGTAGAGGTAATGCCTCCAAATCTTTAACGCAAAAACAACTGCCGCGAGCTCCAAATCGTGAGTCGGGTAGTTAATTTCGTGGATCTTTAGCTGTCGTGACGCATACGCGATCACCTTTCCCCTCTGCATCAAAACACACCCTAACCCTTGTCCCGATGCGTCAGAATATACCACCAGGTCCTCGTTACCGTCGAGTAGTGCTAACACTGGGGCTTGGGTCAACTTCTTCTTTAACTCTTCAAATGCTTTGGACTGAGCCTGACCCCATTCGTACTTTACTTCTTTACGTGTCAACTTTGTCAGTGGCGAAGCTATTCTCGAGAAGTCCTGAATGAACCTTCGATAGTAACCTGCCAATCCCAGAAAACTCCGAATCTCGGTTGGCGTCTTCGGGGTTTCCCATTCCTGTACTGCCTCTATCTTAGCCGGGTCAACCATAATGCCGTCTGCGTTGATAACGTGACCTAAGAATTGGACTTCCTTAAGCCAGAACGCGCATTTGGAGAACTTGGCATACAACTTTTCTTTTTGTAGCGTCTCTAGTACTTCTCGAAGATGACAAGCATGATCACCTTCACTTTTCGAATAAATGAGTATGTCGTCTATAAACACTATCACCGACCTATCCAGCATCGGTCTACACACCTGGTTCATCATACTCATGAATGCTGCCGGAGCGTTCGTCAAGCCGAAAGACATCACGTGAAACTCGTAATGCCCATAACGCGTGCGAAACGCTGTCTTAGGTATGTCCTCTTCTCTTACCTTTAACTGATGATATCCCGACCGCAGATCGATCTTGGAGAACCATCTGGCGCCCTGTAGTTGGTCGAACAGATCATCGATCCTTGGTAGCGGATATTTGTTCTTTACTGTACGCTTGTTCAACTCTCTGTAGTCGATGCACATTCTCATGGCACCATCTTTCTTCTTTACGAACAGAACCGGAGCACCCCATGGAGAAATGCTTGGTCTGATAAATCCTCTATCCAAAAGTTCTTCCAACTGTACCATCAGCTCTTTCATCTCCAGAGGTGCAAGTCGGTACGGTGCTTTAGCCACGGGCTGGGCACCTGGCACTAAGTCTATCTGGAACTCTGTCTCCCGGTCAGGTGGTAACCCAGGCAACTCCTCAGGAAACACCCCCGGAAAATTACATACAACTGGTACGTCTTTTAACTCTCTCACCTTTACATCATTGTCTATCACATAGGCCAGGTAGGCCTCGCATCCGCGCCCTATATACTTCTCTGCCTTTATCATTGATATGACGTTCGTTAGTGAACCGTCGCGATCCCCGTACACCAAAACCTCGCCACCGTCTGGAGCTTTGAGCTGAACTATCTTTCGTCTACATATTATCTGGGCTTCGTTGGCAGCTAACCAATCCATACCCAAAACTATATCGAATCCTCCCAAGGTCATAACATACAACCTAACTGGGAATCTATGGCCATGAATCTTTATCGTGCAATTATCTACCAATTCACTTACTATCGTGGTCTTGCCCACTGCGGTTTCCACATTAAAGGCCTGCTCTACTCTAGTAACTTTGCATTTCATTCTTTTACACTTAGAAGATGATATAAAACTCCTACTGGCACCCGAATCAAATAATACTGAAACATAAGTGTGGTCAAGGATGAACGTACCTGACACAACATCTGGGTCTCCCCTAGCCTCCTCCTGTGTCAGTGCATACGCCCGGGTCCTTGCCTTCGGCTTCTCAGGTTCTTTACCCTTCTCGGTGCCAGTAGCCTTGGGTTTCCGACAGTCTTTGGCCATGTGGCCAGGTATCCCGCAGTTATAACAAGACTGTGCCCCGGGACACTCTCGAGAGTAGTGTCCGGTCTTTCCGCACCTATAGCACATATTTAACCCAACTCGGCACTCGCCCGAGTGCTTCCTGCCACACTTAGCACATTCAACCCCATCTTCAATCCTCAGTTTCTTCGTCTCCGGCCCCGCCCACTCTTTAGCTGGCCGTTTAACGACATTGGTCACTTTCTTCTCAGTAGGCAGTGGGTCTGCGGATTCGAAGTCATCATAAACTATCCCAGCAAGTGATACCACAGATTCAAAACTCGTGGGAGCATTAGCTTTCACGTGCACACGGACTTTCTGTGGTAGTCCCTTGATGTAGTACTTAATCCTCTTTTCCTCAGTGTCCACCAGATGTGGAACCAGCTGAGCCAACTCTTGATATTTGGAGGTATACTGGCGATGAGTCATACTACCAGCACAGAGCCCCAGAAATTCCCTCTCAACTCTGTCAATCTCGTTCTGCGGGCAGAACTTAGTGAATAGCAGCTTTTTCATGTCGTCCCATTTCATCTTTTTCATCTCAGCAGAAGACTTGATTCTTTCGATCGATCTCCACTAGCTTAATGCCTCATTAGTGAATGAGTGAGCGGCAAACTTGACCGCTTGATCATCACGGCACTCACTAATGTTGATCACCCCATTCATTCTCTCTATCCACTCAAAAGTGGCAACAGCATCTTTCCGTCCATCATACTTCGGCGGGTCACACCCCCGAAAGGACTTATAGTTGCAACCCCGGGTTGCCATTTCATAATCAGAATCATCACTGTCAGTGACTCCAAGTCTCTTGCTGCTTTCCTCTTTCGTTTCTTTCTTCCCTATATTAAACTCTTTAAGGGCCTCGCCCAATGCTTCTGGTAGAACTTTCTTCAAGATTGAAGTAACCTCTGCCGCTATAGCTTCTTTCACAATCGGTTCCAACTCAAGCGCCTCATTAGGGGCATCGTTAGGAGCCGACATATGTTTCCCACTATCATTATGCTCCATATGCACCGATTCAGCTTCGTTGCGGGAGTGCTCACTTTCTTCAGGACGGTTCCGGTTACCTGGAGGTCGGCCTCGACGACCAGTACGACCCCCAGTGCGACCTCCTCTCTTTGCTCTAGCCATTTAGTGTCTACTGTGAACAAAGATAGCTCGTGTTATCAAGATAGGTAACAATTTAGAACACCTCGAGTACTGTAAATTACTAATTACAGAGACCGGTATGAAATTACTAATTTACTTTACTACTCGGGTTCTGAACATTTCCTTTCCGAGTAGCATTTGCATCCAAGTTCAGAGTTTCTACTATAAGGCACGTACTATCTACTGTCTACTGTCTGTGCTAAGGCATGTACTATGTACTATTTATGCTAAAGCATCTACTTTCTGCTATCTGTACTAAGGCGTTATTGTCTATGTTCTATGTAAGGACATTGACTACCTTCTGTCTACTATCTTTCCATGGACGGGCTGCTCCGACTGACATTCCTTTCCTTCCTTTGCTTTGTCCCATTCTCAGTTTAAGTTCAGACATTATCGCAAATGTCTGAATCTCTCAAACTATGGCTCTGATACCAACTTGAAACGCCCCAAAACGGGTACATCTCATAGTTGGCACACAACATAACAAACATAGTTCTTAAACCGGAAATCAGAATCTATTACAGCGGAAGTCTTTAATTCAAATCATTCATCAAACTAAAACATGAAATATTGTCTATAACATGAACTATCAGGATTGGAAATGTCAGTCTTCAATACCGCAGCCCGATGTCCATGCTATCCAGCCCACATGGCTCTTTCACTTTTCTTTAGCTTTACCCTTTTTACCTGTCATGCATACTAAAAGTCAGCTAACGCTGGTGAGTTCTCTCTTTACTTTAAACTGTAAACTTTATCTTTGGTAGCTTAGTTTTATTAAAATAAAATAAGCTTTACTTTCACTTTCTTTGAAATAAACTTTTAACTATTACTTTAAAACTTTACAACGTTACAATTATAAATCTGTTACGTTACTATCTGTCATTAAAACTTTATCTTTAAGGAAACCCGTTAGGGTGTCCCACTGTACTCTGTCTATCATTTCACTTATACTTGACAAGTGACTTTATCATACTTTAACTATCACATATGGATCGTGGTCCGAGGACCAGATCCCTATCTTGCTTACACCTCAGGGTAAGACTTTTACTTTAGCGCTGCCCACACCTCAGGGTAGGACTTTCTTTCTCGCTTGCACGTTAGTGCAAGACTCCTTTAGCATTGCTCACACCTCAGGGTGAGACTTTCTCGCTTACACCGAAGTGAAGACTCCTTTAGCATTGCTTACACCGAAGTGTAAGACTCCTTTAGCATTGCTTACACCGAAGTGTAAGACTCCTTTAGCATTGCTCACACCTCAGGGTGAGACTTCTACTTTAGCATGCCTGCAGGACTTTCTACTATGCAACTACTATGCAATGCAATTACACTATTACACAAATAGAAATGCAATCACATAACTTTCATATAGACAAATAACACATATTAACACATAAGCATATAACATGGTATTTGTCACTGTCACTGTCACTGTCACTGTCGAGCTGTACCGAAGTACGGCTCCTTTATCGTTCTTTCTTTAGCTCATTGTTATCTTTCAAAAACTTGTTTAAAAGATAATACTATGCTCTTTTGTTCTTTATCTTTCATTTTATAAAAATAACATTTTTATAAAATACTATACTTTGCCTTTCATTTTATAAAAATAACATTTTTATAAAATACTATACTTTGCCTTTCATTTTATAAAAATAACATTTTTATAAAATACTATACCAGTATGCATGCCAGCCCAAAACCATTAGGAAAAAGGGCAATAAGAACTCACCAGATGAATCGTTTCTGTTTACACCTAGCCGGTTCCTGAATGTCACTATGGTCACCCACAATCTGTATAATCAAGTCATAGGCGTAAGGCTGTGTTCCTGGGGACACTTAGACATTACTAGGCTTGACTCAGATGTTTCGGGTCATGGTTTCATTATCGAAACTAGGTAGTTTCGAGTCCTGGCTCCTTATCGAAACTATGTAGTTTCGAGCCCTGGCTTCTTATCGAAACTAAGTAGTTTCGAGTCACTGCTTCTTATCGAAACTAAGTAGTTTCGAGTCACTGCTTCTTATCGAAACTAAGTAGTTTCGAGTCGTATGACTTATATAAATTCTTAGTTAAGGTCTTGGGTCTATATTGAAACTATGGTAGTTTCGATGGGTCTGCCCCTGTCGAAACTAGGTAGTTTCGATAGATGCGTCCATATCGAAACTAGTAGTTTCGACTGTGCAGTCTTCTTCCCCAAACAGAACCCTAGATCTGGTCCCTTTGTTCTAATCGATCAAGCTATGAACTTTTTACGTTCGAAATGTTCCATTTTCCCCCATGAACCCAAACCCGTGGTTTGTTTCCAGTTTCACACGTAAAAATCTAAACCTTTACTCGATTATTAACCCGAAACCCAAAAGTTACAAAAACTCAGATTTAGGCATGATAATTACCTGTTATAGCTTCCTTCTCGTTCCTTTATGCTCCAGAGATGTTGAGCAACAATCCTCGAGACTTTGAGCTTGATCCGAGCTTTCTCTCTCTAGACGATCTCTCTCTCTCTAAGGTTCTTGCGCAGGAAGAAAATGAAGGACACAGGAGGAAATGGCTACTGATTAGAAGGGTTCTTCTCAGTTTTCGGGCCCATGGGCCGGCCCCTAGCCAAGCCCACCTTCCTTTTTCTTTTATTTGGGTTTTTATTTATTTTGGGATGTTACATCTAAGTTCTGTAAATCTAAATAGGTATATATTAAACTATAGGTTCATGTGCTTATTGAGAACAACTTGATCAACTTCTTTTTTCTTTGCTTGTGAAACTAAACTAAGGTACGGATTTCTGATTCCTGTTATAAGTAGCTAGGCTACTCCCTGATTTTTAATCTATGTTATAAGTAGCTAGGTTACTCTCTGTTTCTGTATTATGTTACCCGAGCTCTCCCTATCTTGGGGGTGACCAAGACGCGTCGTTGCGGCATCAACGACGTGACACCAACCGTGGCAGTGAGTTGAGTTTACGTCGTCTCTAAAGAGGACCCTGGAATTATATTGGCTGTCCTGTTATATGTAGTTTTCCTCAGAGGCGTATGGATCGATCCTAGGTTAGTTCTGTTAATTCCTAGTGGTTGGTTGTATGCCAATCCATTTAGGACTCTGGTGGATGGTTGTATGATTGCCCATACCCCATCACACGTTGGTTCACTGGATAGCTACCTGTGTTCCCCTGACCCCTGTTATTATATGATGTTGCATATTAGCTCCGGGTATTCCTGTTTTGATACGAGTTATATTTTGATATAATTACTTTATCTTATTCTACGTTATTGTTACATTATGTTTGTTTCTCCTGTTATATGTTATTTCCCACTGAGCGTTATGCTCAGGCATGCTTTTGTTTTCATGCACGCCAGGTTAGCAGGTTTTATTCGGGAGGAAGTGAAGAGTGACAATATGAGCAAGGAAGATTTTCATTTAATTATGTAATGAACTATTTAACTAGGAACTTTATTTTTGTTTTGGGACTTTGAACTTTGGATTCTTTTCATTTTGGAACTACGTTTTGGATTTGATTTCCGTATACTAACATATCAGCCCGTACATGGTTGGGGTGTTACACTTTATGTATAAGTTTGGAACGCACATGGGCATCCATTAGCAAATAACAAAATTCATTTTTACGCCAGTATGGCTGCCATTTTCTTATGACGCGAACATCGATTGGCATCGGATCATGTCTAGGCCGTTTAGATGATATTCTATGTTCTCCCATTTTAACAGACGTGCAAATTGTATGAAAGTCGTTTAACTACTTGTTAAATATTGTTATTCGAAAAGGCGGATTGGAGAATGTTACAATGCATATATGTAAGTTGTCAAGCACATGGTGGCATAGATATGAGGGTACACATAAACCGTCCGTGTGTTGTAAAATGTAATATTGTACCAAACATCTTTAGTATAGCTAAAGGCAATCGACATAGGAAATACATTTTCGAAGTATATGAATGGCCAAAAATTTGGTAAATATATACTATTTATTATTATTAACTTATTTAAAGCTTATGAAGGTGAGCAGACAGTTATATGTTTATTTATTTGATTATTTAATTGAGTTTGAGTTAGAGTTAGGATATGATTAATATATGTTTAATATATATATGAAGTTAAGTGATCTTTGTATTGTGTGGTTTTGATTTCAATATTAATAAAAGAGTCGAATATAGTTTGTTCAAGATCGTGTTTTGGTGTGTACGTGAAGAGCCTGATTTCCAACAAAGCTCACCTCATTTCTACGGATTATTCAAACATTAGTTAAATATAAAAAAGAAACTTAGATTACCTTTTTAAAGCTTCGAAAAACGTCATATTATGTCCTAAATGGATGACATTTAATAAGGCGCCATTGAAGGTTTGCTCGACAGATCCTTGTAAACCTCATTCTTGTTGACAGATTAGTCTAAAAACGTACAAAGTAAATAGGATCAGATTCATAACCACTATAATTTGCATCTATAAAAGTAATAACAATTTGTGATGTGTTAACATACACATGTATTTAAAAATCAAAGAACAGTGTAGTGCCGTTAATTGATGCACCGGAAACAATGTTGTGATGGAGGCGAGGATGAATTGTTAGAGTTTAATTTTCATAGAAGCAACAAAGAAAATCTTTTTGGAATTATCAATAGAACGAATTTCAAGAATACGAACATATATTTGATTTTTCAAACATTATGCTAAAACACACCAAAAATCTTTTTGATTTTCAAGCCATTTTTGAAAAGATAGTAATTTTGGATTTTCAAATAAAGAAACATAAAATCTTTTTGGTTTTTATCTGTACATACTTAAATACAAATACCGAAAGCACATATTTTTGGTCGAACATCACGAGTAAGAAGATCATATCAGTGTATATGATGAATCAATCACACAAACCGAATATTAAATCCCTAATCAGCTCTAAGGGTAACCTATCAACTTTCCTCAGAATATCAAACAAGCAATCTTTGAAATTTTCATGAAGTATCAACAATAAATCTTTCGGTATTATTATAAAACATGAATTGATACGCGATAAGCTTAAAAAAAAAACAAGATCAGATCATGACATAATTATTTATTCATACCAAATTTGCAATATACAGCATGTAAATCTAGGTTGCCAGCATTATAGAATTTGAAACTACAAGTGTTTTTATTCCACGTTCTTGTGAGTTAAGGTACCAATTATATGAAAACAACGTGTACCCTACAACTATGTCAACATAAAGGTAAATTGCATTATATTCAAGACATATAAGACTCAGACTAAGATTAGATCAATCACCAGGATGAAATTATATCATTTAGCACAGGAAAAAACAAACAGATCCCGAAGGATTATAAAGAATCAGAATGATTCAGAATTTAATGATTCAATATGGCTTGGTTTGGATGAAGTCTCATGATTCATAGTAACAGAGCAATCCAATGGCTCAATGATTCAGGGTAATGTGATCCAACTGTTATCTGGATGTATTCAATGGAATCAAGATAACGATCTAAGGGCTAGCATATGTTTCGACAAGTGTTATCAAAAACATATCTTAGTTTAGATTCAATCACATGCTTTTCGGGGCATGGTCAAGAATTAAACCGAAAGAATTGTGCTAATGATATAATCCGATACTAGTCTCATGAAATTCTTTAAGCCTTATATTTTATATCTGATAAAGATCTTTTAACACACACACACCCAACATACTATGGGTTCAAATCATAGTTGTAACATAGTGTGTCAAGTTTTCACACTACTAATGGTCCAAAAACGCTTCTAGCATACTAACAATCTAAATTACATACACATATCCAAATTAGAGTGTAACATTCATAAAATTTTCGTGCCAAATATTATAAAAATAAAAGTTAAGGGACTAAAAGTATAATTATATAAAAGATCAAGGAACAAAAGTGAAAAATTTGAAAATTCGGACGGTAACGGACCGTCACAGCCCGTAACGGTCCGTTACGGGTTGGTTACACGTGGAATGAGGATGCGCCACGTGTCCGATGACTAATGGCTTGAATCTGACGCGTGTAAACCCTATGACGGACCGTCACGGCTCCGTAACGGTCCGTCACGCCGCAATTCAACCAGACGCAGACACGTGTCTGATGATTTCACAACCCTAGAGCGGTGACGGACCGTCACCATCGGTAACGGTCCGTTACGATCCCAGTGGTGACGGACCGTCACCACACATAACGGTTCGTCACAGCCGCAATTCTTGGATATAAATAGCAAGGTCGGGTTTCAGCATTTCAAAACCATCAAAACACGAACTCTATAGCTATAAGCTGATATCCCACTCTCCCAAAACCATTCCCACTCATACGTTTAAGTTTCGGAAGTGCCGGTTCGCTTAAGAACAAGACAAGAAGCTAGGAAACTCTCATTTGGAGAAACCAAACAAGGTTCTTAAGCAGAGACGCTGCCCACTAGGATACTCATTCTAAGAAGCCTACTAAGCCGAAACTCTAAAAAGATGAATACTTGTATTTTTATAAAATGATTTCAAAACTGTGGTTAATTTTCGATATGAACGAGAGTAAGTTGGTTTCATGAAACTAGTGGAGCTGCAGACTTGTGTAGTATTTAAAAAAATAAATAGACAAAATGATTATTAAAAGAAAATGAAAGTTGTTAATTATATGTGAAAATTTATGAATTGTTTATTGTGCTCATAATACTTTTTATATATTTTCATTGGAAAAATAATAATAAAACAATAGTTAAGTTTTAATAAAGTTATTATACTTTTTCTTAACAATAAAAACAACTCAAGTTTATTACTATGTTGTTAAGGGTTAAATTGAATGACTTAAATAAGATAATTATGAAATTTTGATTATTATTTAAAAACTTTTTTTCTTCACAAATCTCTTATTCATGTTAAATTTGTAAAAAGTTATAATTACTGGATAGTAGTAAGTCTTATTCCATTTAGAGCACTTTATTTTAAAAGTTTGTTAACATTTATAAAATTTTCAGAACAATGAAACTAAATTAAAATTTGAGTAGTTTTGTAGTTAAAAAGTTTTAACGATTTTAATATAACACCGAAGAAACTTGGCTACTATCAGATAATTTTTTATTATTTTCATCTGGTTGATAATTAGAGGTGAAAATGAACCGTGTATAGATTTGGTTATTTTATATGATACAAGCATTAATGTTGTAGTCTAGATATAATCAATATTTTTAAATAGTTTTCCGGGTGTTATACAATCAAATATTTACTTCATAAAAATTATAGGGGTTTAAATTTTTATAAAATATAAGATTAGATGATATTTAAATGAAAAAAAAATCTAAAAATGCGACTTCAAATAAAAACTAAATTATGTTGCAATTTTTTAAACTAATCTAATAAACAAGAAATAATATAATTGAAAAAATAAGATTCTTCACTGTCTTGTCCATGCCACGGTGACAGGTGTGTCCTGTTTGCAGTACCCAAACTACCGTTGAACACCACCTAGCCATCGTAAATAAAAGCCTAGTAATAGTATGTTTCAAGAGTTTTGAGTTTGTAGGGACGAGATTAGTGACAAAACATGGTAGTTTGGAATAATAGATCTTTAACAGAGAGAAAGAATTATATATATATCCCATTTATATATTTTTAATTACATATTTACTTAATCTAAAACTAAAATGGTATATATTCTCTTCCCAAAAAATCAAAATTATATCTCTCTTATAATAAAAAACTAAATGGTTTTAACACTTGACATCACCATATTCCATCTCATAGTTTTTTCCCCTAAAAACCATATTTATATCCACCATTTAATACTTTCATATTTAGTTTTTTTTTTTAAATTACATAGATAAACATTTTCATCATTATTACCACTAGCTCACATTTTTTTTTAAATTATCAAAAGTTAATACTTTAAAAAAAATTAAGATTTAAAAAACAAGAGTTTTTTAAAGTTTTATTATTAAAAAAATTATTTTTTTAAATTTCATTATAAAAAAACAAGAATTTTTTAATTTTACATATAAAATTTGAAAATACTATGATTGTATTTTAAACAAATATGTGTTAGAATAAAGTTTACTAACATTTAATTAGTATTTTTTAATTAAATTTGATATTTATAAACAAATTTTTTATTTCGATTTATAAATTTTAATACTTAGTTTTAATAAAATTAAGAAACTTGCAAATATTTATTGTTAAAAGTGTATTCTATTTTAAACTTTAATTTTTTTCTTTAAAAAACATGTATACAAATTTCAATTCTAATTTATTACTTTTAAATTTTTCATATTTAGTTTTGAAATTTTAAATTTAATTATGTCAAAATGTTAATGAGTGAAATTTTTAAAATTTAAAGTTTTAAATTTTGAATTTAAAAGACGATATATTGTTGAAATTTAACATTTAACATTTATTTGTATCTTTTTATTCTTTTTTTAATAAGAGATTTAGTATTCAAAGTTTAACGAGATTTTTCGCATACAAGTACAAATAGTATCCGTCAATCAGAGCATTTTGATGATGATTTTAATGAAAGTTTATAATCTCCTGATTTTCTAAATGGACTTACATTATCAGGTTTGTCAAACCATAAATTAGTTTTAAATTTCGGTGTTCCAGTTATGCTATTAATAAATACTAATGAAAAAATGGTTTAGGTAATGTAACAAGTCTTTAGGTCAAACTACAAGGTAGTCGCTTTATAGTAGCGAATATTATATTTTGAAGCAACTTTGATCATCACAATTGTCACACCCCCAAATTCTACTAACAGAGTTTTACTGTTTGGTGCATGACAAACCAGGATCTTAGTCATTAGTTACATCAAACGACACTTTACAGGACTCAAATTGAAATATTATAAAAGTTTAGAGTAAATGTGGAAGCGATAAATAAAAGTAAATGCGTAAAACAAACGTGCTCAAAGTCTAGTCCAAAATAACATACATGAAAATAGTTTAAACGTCTTGATAAATAAGAAATCAATAATAGGACTCCATGCATGTCCTAGTCGTGCACCCGTGACTTAGCTTAGCGTCCTGAGAAAACATGTAAGAAAAGTGTCAACATGAGATTGGTGAGTTCACAGGTTTCATTATGTAATAATGTTTAAGAGATTAATGTACATTCAATATATAAATCAACAGGTAGCTAACCCATATACATGTTAACTAATGCGCTCGTAACCGAAAACTGACTGTTTATGTGTTTACCTCCCACCAGGCCTATCAACTATGATGCATGTTTAGGTCAATATTGCACCCGTTCGACCTCCAATCGAGTTAGCGCGACTAACGCTGGTGAGGTTTGTCAAACCCAATAGTAATACTCAAATTACCTCGCTATGTTCATATCAACGGTCCAATGTGAGGACTTTAATGGTAGATGTGTACACATATTCATACAAGTGATAACATATATGAATTTCAAAAATCAAAAGCGTTTACGTCATGTTTTCTCCCACAGTTAAAAATAGTAAAATGGGCCGTGAAAACTCACCTAATTTGCGTAGGTAGATTCACACGAGAATGAGATTTGAACCTCAAGTGTTAGCCCGAAACGGATTACAAATGCCCTAGAATTATAACATAATAATTAGGGATATAATGAGAATTGTGACGACGACACGGAAGATTGAACGTCCTAAAAACGTTCTAATGAACAAAGAGTAGACGAACGTGTCCACGGGAATGAGGATTTCTTAATATAATAATTAAGATAAAAGCGTTTCGAATCAAGAGTTTATAATTACGAATAATATTAATAATAAAATACATTTGTGCGTTTTCGCCATTAAATAATGGTTTAGAAAAATAATATAAATTATTACATTGTTTTTAAACTCGTAGAGTTAATACAATAATCATTTACATGGTAAAAATAATAAATATATTATTTTTATTGAGAACATATACGAGGGTAATAATATAACTAATTATATTATTTATAAATTCGGAGTGTTACACAACGCTCGTTAATGCGACGAAAATAATATATAACTATATTATTTTTAATAGTGGAGAATAATATTAAAACGGTTATAAAACTAAACCCGAACATTAATATAAACACAATTGTTTGTGTGTTTTCATAAATTAAATAATAATTTTGTGAAATAATATAATTAATATATTATTTTCAATATCACTAAAATTCTCAAAAATGTTTTATAAAATTAATCCCGAGCCTTCGAGTGTTTCCGGGTTTCAAAACATGCTTATATATTAATATAATAATATAAGTTTTAATTTTATTTAAATAAAATATACAAAAGTGGCTCAAAAATAAGATGGGGGCAGAGAGACTCGAACCCGGGTCTCCCCCCATCAGTCAACCAACTTAACCAGTCATGCATGTTAGGGAATCGCAACCAGGACCGGTTCTGATGGGTTTTGACACACAAAGGACCTGAGTTCCCTTCTCCATCGCGATCTGAACCCAAACTCAATCCCAATTACCACAAATCTGATAACGATCGATGCAAAATACATAGTGGTTTTGTAATACATTGTGCTGCGAGTCGTGGATGAGATCAATTTCGAAATCATTGAGTTCAAAGCGATTTAATTTCAGTTTCAAATGCCGAAAAACCCTAGTTATGAACCTAGAACCAAATTGAACGAATTCCATAATATTAGAGATTGAAATCATAGGGCTTTTACTAAACAAAGGATTGCGAATCTGCCTACGTGGTTTAATTTGATTGACGTTGCGTTTAAGATCAAAACCCCCAAATTTTATTATGATCAAACCCTAGTTACTGGATCATAAACAATTTGATGTTATTAGGTTAAATTGATAGAGGGCTTTCAATGAGTGGGTTCTTGCGAAACTGATCATGCCCTTTAATTGAATTTAGATCACGTTTAGGTTAGGGTTCAATCAAAACGTGAATGTATGAACCCTAGATTTGGGTTCATGCTAAATTCGATGTTGTAAGCCTTAATTATGATAGGGATTTTGATCTATGAATTGAAAAGAAGCTGAGGGGATGTTTGATTACCAGAATAGATGTCGAATTGATGGAGATCGAGCAAATGGGTTTCCGAGTTCGATGGGTTTGGTCGCCGACGTATCTGGTTGTTCCTCCGATCAAATTGAGGTGTGCAAAAGTTCCTGGGAGCTTCGCATGAGATGCGCAGAGTGTTTAGTTGTGAAATGGTTATCGGATTTGCCTGAATTTGATGAATACGTGATCATGGCCGACGGTTTCGAGTTAATTAGTCGTTAAGTGACTTAATTCGGCAATGATTATGATTAAAACGATGGTTATGGTTGTTAATGACACGAACGTGCGATTTCAGTTACGGAATCAAACAAAAATCGATTACAATTCGTGAATTTGGATCAAGGGTTACGAATTTGACTTACAAAAGTCAATAGGAAATCAAAATCTCTTGATTTTGACTTTGTGAGGTCAACAGAATAGGTTTTGGGACTTAGCAGAACTAGTCCCTGCAGTTTTATGTGAATTAAATTTTTGAGTTTGACAGAACTAGTCCATGAGGTTTGAGATTAGGTTAACTGGGTTAGGATTTAACTGAATTTTCTAACGGGGTTAACCCTAAAAGTCCGGATTGTCACAACAATTTTATACCTATAATTGGTTTAACATGTTTAGACAAAACAATTTCACTTAAACTTCAAAGGAAAAATATATAATTGTTGTATTTTTGCAATGACCATGAACACAAGTTTAGGGCAATTACTTTCAAATGTTGGTTTGTATTGAATGATCCAGTGTCTATTCATGATAAGCCGTATGTTGTAATATCAAGAGTTAAAAGTAGAGATGGACTCAAGCTATTAGTCTTTGGTAAAAATAGAAAAAATTTCAATACTACGTTAAATTTTACATACGATGATGTGAGGCCCCGATCCCGGGAGACCTCACTTATTGGATTTACTCATCAACACATAGCACTTTAAACGTAAGGCATTCATTAATACAGCGGAAACGATTTAATCTTCTTTACATACGCAGCGGAAACATAAACATGTCTAATACAAATTGTCTTTAACAACGTCAAGCTAAAATATAACATAAACATAATCGGGATGCCAGACACTGATCTTCGGGTAACTCTTCTCTCTAAGCCCAAGCATCCACATCCATCATCTAAACCTGCACTTAACTGATATGCATACTAAAAATCAGCAACGCTGAGTGAGTTCTAACGTTTACTTTAAATCAATTATACAAAAGATTTAATAAAACATATATACTGCCAATAAGGCTAAACTTAACACACTTTACTTTTCAAACAGTTTAAAACGTATAATAAACCGTCAATTCCTCTTTACTGTACTGCCCTCATGGCTTACATCCATGAACCGACAAGTACCTGGTCAATGCCCCCATGATCAACGACCATGAACCGACAATACCGCTTATCCGTCAATTCCTTGTCACTACTGTACCGCCCCCATGGCTTTCATCCATGAACCGACGAGTACCTGGTCAATGCCCCCATGATCAACGACCATGAACCGACAATACCCTGGTCAATGCCCCCATGGCTTACATCCATGAACCGACAATACCGCTTAACGCTAAGGGGAGGTTGCGTGGACCTCCCGAGCAACCGCCGTCACTCATACCAATTGTACAACTGTTAACGAACCCTAAGGTTCTTACTAATGGGTAGAACCCATATCTGACATCTTGTACAAGTAACATCTGTCCCAAGGACCTTTATAGCTGGTACATATTCCCGAAGGAAAACTGTTCTCTTTACTGTTCATAAATCTTTCTGTAAATCTTGTTCATAACTTAACATATATCATGCCTTTGTTTATGTATATAAAAATATAGTAAACGCTTGCCAAGTGATATATCTTTGCTTTTACTGAAACATAGCTTATCATAAAATACATCTTACTTTCTGAAACATAGCTTATCATATATATCATGCCTTTGTTTATGTATATGAAAATATAGTAAACGCTTGCCAAATGATATATCTTACTTTACTGAAAACATACTAGCACATATATCATGCCTTTGTTTATGTATATGAAAATATAGTAAACGCTTGCCAAATGATATATTTTACTTTACTGAAAACATACTAGCACATATATCATGCCTTTGTTTATGTATATGAAAATATAGTAAACGCTTGCCAAATGATATATCTTACTTTACTGAAAACATACTAGCACATATATCATGCCTTTGTTTATGTATATGAAAATATAGTAAACGCTTGCCAAATGATATATCTTACTTTACTGAAAACATACTTTTGCCTCTTTTAAACCTTTCACTAAAACATGGCTTTTCTCTTCAGTTTATAATATATAAAATATAATAAACACTTTACACTAAGTATGCACACCACCCCTAAAGAAGGCAAAAAGGGGATTAGAACTCACCTGATAAGCAGTTCTGAAATACTCTTAGCTGGTTACTGCGCGTCACTAATGTCACCCACGATCTGTTATAATAAAGCCGTACTTGTAAGGTAGTGCTCCTAGATGACACTAGACATCTCTATGCTTAAACCTAGTAGTTTCGATGGATTTGCACCTATCGAAACTAGGTAGTTTCGATGGGTCTGCACATATCGAAACTTGTAGTTTCGATGGGGTCTGAACATATCGAAACTTGTAGTTTCGATGGGGTCTGAACATATCGAAACTTGTAGTTTCGATGGGGTCTGAACATATCGAAACTTGTAGTTTCGATGGGGTCTGAACATATCGAAACTTGTAGTTTCGATGGGGTCTGAACATATCGAAACTTGTAGTTTCGATGGGGTCTGAACATATCGAAACTTGTAGTTTCGATGGGGTCTGAACATATCGAAACTAGGTAGTTTCGATGGGTCTGCACAGATTGTCTTTCCAAAAATCTGAAGCTTTTGCATGCGAGTTTGATCGAGTCAGTATCTCAACTTTTCTTAGATCAAAATGTTCGGTTTCCATTCTAGATGCTATACCTAAGCTCATTTTCAAGTTCCATCCGCAAAATCGTTGCCTTTTTATCCAAAACCCGAAAATCCCAAAAACGAACTAAAACTCAGATCTAAGAGAATAGGTTACCTGAAATCGCTTCTCCTTCACAGCTAAACGGTCCAGATACGTATGCCCACAGTCCTATGAGCTCGGATTTGAAAAACGGGACTTTCTCTCTCTAGACTCTCTCTCACCTTCTCTCTCTAGAAACGAAAATGATAGTGGAAATGAGAGCTTTTGGCTGATCTTGAGGCTTATAAGGGCCCGACCCTTGCCCCTTTCGGCCCATACACCCCGGCCCAAGCCCGATTCCTTTCTTTTTATTTAAGTTTTAATTCCTCGTGAATTCTCTCGTGCTCTAAAACTCGGGATGTTACAAGTCTACCCTCCTTACAATAGGTTTCGTCCTCGAAACCTGCCATAAGCTATACCGATAGCAAATCACAGAATGGGTGGCATAAACCGTAGCTATGCAAGGCAGCTTGGTCATGAAGGCCATTGTGATTAACTACCGCTGAGGATCTAATCCGGGTAATATCTAGTTCTAAGGCTCCTAAGCTGATGGGGCTAACTAATCATTCAAGGAAATAAAATCATAAACTTGGCATATCACAAATAAGAGTTTGCAACGTACCTTACTGAGTCATCTGGTAAACCCTTGTTGTGGCCTTGTTGATGTAAGGTTCTTTCTCTGCACCCTTACCCTTTCCGGATCCTCCCGCTTCCGGCTCTTTGCGCTTCCTACAATCTCGGCTCACGTGTCCCTGTCCCCCACAATTGTGGCATCTTGGCCTTTCCGGGCAGTCCCGTGATTGGTGTCCAAACTTGCCACACCTGAAACATCCCACCTGACCCGCCTTACATTCACCTCCATGTCTCCTCCCACATTTACCGCATAGACCCTCTGCTTCTACCCTCGCCCTCCTATCGTTAGGACCCTGGAGTTCCTCAGCAGTGCGCTTAGCTGCTTGTTTCTTGGGTGCTTCAGCAATGACTTCAGAGGCAATGTCATCATAGACAACTCCGCTCAGAACAACCACCGACTCAAAGGTACTCGGTGTGTTGGCCTTTACAAAGGTACGTATCTTTGGAGGCAACCCCTGAACATAATAATGAATCCTCCTCTCCTCTGACGTTACAAGATGAGGCACCAGACGCGCCAACTCATTGTACTTTGAAGTATATTGCCGGTGAGTCATGAGTCCGGCTTGCAGAGTCAAGAATTCCCTTTCCACCTTGTGGACCTCATTCTTAGGACAAAACTTTTCAGTTACCAACGCTTTCAGGTCACTCCACCTCATCAATCCGACCGCTTGGTCACCCTTAGCCTGTTTCACAGTTTCCCACCAGTGTGCGGCTTCCCCTTTCAATGACTTTGCAGCGAACATGACTGCTTGTTCCGGTCGACATTCACTAAGACGAATGGTCGACTCCATGCCGTTAATCCAATCTAAGGTATCTGATGCTTCCTTTTCCCCAGTAAGCACGGGTGGATCACAACCCCGAAATGCCTTATAGTCACAGCCGCGAGCAGGCGGTGCAACATTTTCTACTAGATTTGGTCCTCCCATTGCTGGAAGCACCACAGGCTCTTCAGTTGTGTTAGGGCTCTCCTTGGCCTTCCTCAAGGCTTCGTCTAGTATGGCCGGTAAGGTTTCCTTCAACAGTCGGGTAAACTCACGGCCAATAGCTGCTTGCACGGCCTGCTCGAACTCGAATGTCTGATCATCTTCTGCCGCATGTTCAACATTGTGCTGACTGACCACCGTATCAGTATGGGTAGTGTGAACACTCCCTTCAATCACTTGGTTTGTGCTAGCTCCACCGTGGCGGCCTGTACGCCCACCACGTCTTCCTCCTCCACCCCCTCTAGTTCCTCCACGTCTAGCCATTTCTAACTGAAAGATAGAGAACAAAAGATTTAATTTCATCATGCTAGGGAATATGTAGAACACAATAAGTAAGGTAAGATGTTAATATACACTGGCCATCTGTAATTAACCATTACATCACATCTTGTTTTCTATTTATTCGCTTTCATGGTTCCACTAAAGCCTCTATTCTTATCTTGACACTCTAAAGGTAAACTTTACTTACTATACGCTTCTGATGCTTTGGCTTGAGTTACCCGTACTGGCATCCGCTAATTGTCCCATTTTCAGTTTAAGTCTGGACATCGGGGATGTCCAAATCTCTCAAACTATGGCTCTGATACCAACTTGTGAGGCCCCGATCCCGGGAGACCTCACTTATTGGATTTACTCATCAACACATAGCACTTTAAACGTAAGGCATTCATTAATACAGCGGAAACGATTTAATCTTCTTTACATACGCAGCGGAAACATAAACATGTCTAATACAAATTGTCTTTAACAACGTCAAGCTAAAATATAACATAAACATAATCGGGATGCCAGACACTGATCTTCGGGTAACTCTTCTCTCTAAGCCCAAGCATCCACATCCATCATCTAAACCTGCACTTAACTGATATGCATACTAAAAATCAGCAACGCTGAGTGAGTTCTAACGTTTACTTTAAATCAATTATACAAAAGATTTACTAAAACATATATACTGCCAATAAGGCTAAACTTAACACACTTTACTTTTCAAACAGTTTAAAACGTATAATAAACCGTCAATTCCTCTTTACTGTACTGCCCTCATGGCTTACATCCATGAACCGACAAGTACCTGGTCAATGCCCCCATGATCAACGACCATGAACCGACAATACCGCTTATCCGTCAATTCCTTGTCACTACTGTACCGCCCCCATGGCTTTCATCCATGAACCGACGAGTACCTGGTCAATGCCCCCATGATCAACGACCATGAACCGACAATACCCTGGTCAATGCCCCCATGGCTTACATCCATGAACCGACAATACCGCTTAACGCTAAGGGGAGGTTGCGTGGACCTCCCGAGCAACCGCCGTCACTCATACCAATTGTACAACTGTTAACGAACCCTAAGGTTCTTACTAATGGGTAGAACCCATATCTGACATCTTGTACAAGTAACATCTGTCCCAAGGACCTTTATAGCTGGTACATATTCCCGAAGGAAAACTGTTCTCTTTACTGTTCATAAATCTTTCTGTAAATCTTGTTCATAACTTAACATATATCATGCCTTTGTTTATGTATATAAAAATATAGTAAACGCTTGCCAAGTGATATATCTTTGCTTTTACTGAAACATAGCTTATCATAAAATACATCTTACTTTCTGAAACATAGCTTATCATATATATCATGCCTTTGTTTATGTATATGAAAATATAGTAAACGCTTGCCAAATGATATATCTTACTTTACTGAAAACATACTAGCACATATATCATGCCTTTGTTTATGTATATGAAAATATAGTAAACGCTTGCCAAATGATATATTTTACTTTACTGAAAACATACTAGCACATATATCATGCCTTTGTTTATGTATATGAAAATATAGTAAACGCTTGCCAAATGATATATCTTACTTTACTGAAAACATACTAGCACATATATCATGCCTTTGTTTATGTATATGAAAATATAGTAAACGCTTGCCAAATGATATATCTTACTTTACTGAAAACATACTTTTGCCTCTTTTAAACCTTTCACTAAAACATGGCTTTTCTCTTCAGTTTATAATATATAAAATATAATAAACACTTTACACTAAGTATGCACACCACCCCTAAAGAAGGCAAAAAGGGGATTAGAACTCACCTGATAAGCAGTTCTGAAATACTCTTAGCTGGTTACTGCGCGTCACTAATGTCACCCACGATCTGTTATAATAAAGCCGTACTTGTAAGGTAGTGCTCCTAGATGACACTAGACATCTCTATGCTTAAACCTAGTAGTTTCGATGGATTTGCACCTATCGAAACTAGGTAGTTTCGATGGGTCTGCACATATCGAAACTTGTAGTTTCGATGGGGTCTGAACATATCGAAACTTGTAGTTTCGATGGGGTCTGAACATATCGAAACTTGTAGTTTCGATGGGGTCTGAACATATCGAAACTTGTAGTTTCGATGGGGTCTGAACATATCGAAACTTGTAGTTTCGATGGGGTCTGAACATATCGAAACTTGTAGTTTCGATGGGGTCTGAACATATCGAAACTTGTAGTTTCGATGGGGTCTGAACATATCGAAACTTGTAGTTTCGATGGGGTCTGAACATATCGAAACTTGTAGTTTCGATGGGGTCTGAACATATCGAAACTAGGTAGTTTCGATGGGTCTGCACAGATTGTCTTTCCAAAAATCTGAAGCTTTTGCATGCGAGTTTGATCGAGTCAGTATCTCAACTTTTCTTAGATCAAAATGTTCGGTTTCCATTCTAGATGCTATACCTAAGCTCATTTTCAAGTTCCATCCGCAAAATCGTTGCCTTTTTATCCAAAACCCGAAAATCCCAAAAACGAACTAAAACTAAGATCTAAGAGAATAGGTACCTGAAATCGCTTCTCCTTCACAGCTAAACGGTCCAGATACGTATGCCCACAGTCCTATGAGCTCGGATTTGAAAAAACGGGACTTTCTCTCTCTAGACTCTCTCTCACCTTCTCTCTCTAGAAACGAAAATGATAGTGGAAATGAGAGCTTTTGGCTGATCTTGAGGCTTATAAGGGCCCGACCCTTGCCCCTTTCGGCCCATACACCCCGGCCCAAGCCCGATTCCTTTCTTTTTATTTAAGTTTTAATTCCTCGTGAATTCTCTCGTGCTCTAAAACTCGGGATGTTACAGATGAACTATTTTCAAATTTGTAATTAATAATTGTAAGGTTTCATTTGACATTTAATTTAATATATTGTAAAAAGTGCACAACTTTTTAAATGAATTTTCATGTATTTTTTGATGTTTTAATTACTCTCATCCATATAATCTTAATATGTAACAAAATAAAAAAGTTACAAATATAATATCAAATTTGTATAAAAAAAGTTGTTAAAATATTTATCAATATAATTTTAATGTTTCACCCCGTGTAACACACGGGATTAAAGCTAGTATATAATATATCCCTTAATAAGAAAATTGCATTATGTATTCCTTCCTTGTCCCCTTTTACTTGTTAATGGTTGATGTTGAGATGCCGGAGTTTTGCATGTTTTACTATGGTATCCATACTCACTACAACGCCGACATTAATGTCTTTTTTTTGGCTCTACTCCAAAAGTAAGTGATAAATAAGAGTAGACTAAATACATATGAAAATACGAAATTTAATACTTTCATATTTAGCCTCCTTTTTAAAAAAAAATTACATAAATAAACATTTTCATCATATTACCATTTACTCACATTTTTTTTAAAATTATCTTTAAAAGTTTATATTTTTTTAAAAACAATCAAGAATTAAAAAACAAATGATTTTAAAAAGGCGAGTTTTTAAAATTTTATTATTAAAAAATAATTTTTTAAAATTATATTATTAAAAAACAAGTATTTTTTAATTTACATATAAAATTTGAAAATAATACGTTTGTATTTTAAATAAATATGTGTTGAAATAAAGTTTACTAATATTTAATTAATAGTTTTTTAAATAAATTTTATATTTATAAACAAATTTTTTATTTTGATTTATAAATTTTAATACTTAGTTTTTAATAAAATTAAGAAACTTGCAAATATTTATTTTTAAAAGTGTATTATAATTTAAACTTTAATTTTTTTAAATGACCAGATTTAAAAAAAACATGTTTACAAGTTTCAGTTCTAATTTATTAGTTTTAAAATTTTCATATTTAATTTTGGAATTTTAAATTTAATTGTGTCGAAATATTAAGGAGTGAAATTCTTAAAATTTGGAGTTCTAAATTTTGAATTTAAAAAGACGATATATTGTTGAAATTTAAGTTTTATTTGTATCTTTTTATTAATTTTTTGTGTGAGAGATTTAATATTAAAAGTTTAGCGAGATTTTTCGCATGCAAGTACAAATAGTATCCATCAATCGTAACATCTTGATTTTGATTTTGATTAAAGTTTATAATCTCCTGATTTTCTAAAGGGACTTAAATTATCAGGTTTGTCAAACCATAAATTGGTTTTAAATATCGGTGTTCCCATTTATGCTATTAATAAATACTGATGAAAAAATGGTTTGGGTAATGTGATAAGTCTTTAGGTCAAATCACAAGGTAATTACGTTATAGAACCGAAAATTATATTTTGAAGCAATATTGATCATCACAGTTTTATCCCTATAATTGAGTTAACTTATTCAGACAAAAAAATTTCATTA
Organism: Smallanthus sonchifolius; assembly: GCA_023525975.1. Classification (NCBI taxonomy): domain Eukaryota; kingdom Viridiplantae; phylum Streptophyta; class Magnoliopsida; order Asterales; family Asteraceae; genus Smallanthus; species Smallanthus sonchifolius. Next base: position 5,365,231 of record CM042041.1, read on the forward strand.
AAGCTTCAAAGAAAAAATATACAGTTGTTGTATTTTTGCAATGACCATGAATAAAAGTTTAGCGCAATCACTTTCAAATGTTGGTTTGTATTGAAGGATGCGATATTTATTCATGATCAGTTGTATGTTGCATTATCAAGAGTTAAAAGTAGAGATGAAATCAAGCTATTAATCTTTGTTAAACATGAAAAAATTAGCAATACCACGTCAAATGTTATATACAATGAACTTTTTTCCAATTTATAAATAATCATTGTAAGGTTTCATTTAACATGTAATTTAATATAATGTAAAAGGTGCACACCTTATTAAATAAAGTTTCATGTATTTTTTGATGTTTTAATTACTCTCATCCATATAATCTTAACATGTAACAAAATGAAAAAGTTACAAATACAATATCAAATTTGTATAAAAAGAGTTGTTAAGATAATTATCAATATAATCTTAACGTTTCACCCCGTGTAACACACGGGGTTAAAGCTAGTCTAGTAAATAATTAGAGGTAAAAAGGCTAAACCCGTGTACAATTTTTAAATTTGAATATGAAAAAAGCAGACTTTACAATTTATTATTATAGTGTTCCCTAACACTAATTTTCAAAACAATGTAATTTTGTAGTTCACCACTTTGTGATTGCTCAACTTGTAAATTCAATTTAACTAGTTTTTACCCCCCGCGTTTCGCAGCGGGAGTCTGGTCGTTATTGGTTTGGCTCGTTTGCGTGGAATCGCAGACTCGTTATAACGTACGATACCCAAAAACACTCGAAGTTGAATACAAATTTGTCTTCAATAAAATTTATACCAGAACGTTGATAAAATAAATTATTAAGAAAACGGCGCATTCCGTTATTTAAAAAAACATAACGAACGAAAGTTATCATAGATAACGTTGTCGGGCCCATCGTTAATAAAATTTAAACGAAAGCATAGGCACAACGGTAAAAATAATGTTAATAGAAAAAAAACATAAAACTAAATAATAAAAAAGGGGAAAACAAATTAAAAAAATTACCGGTTCGGTTCGTCGAAAACCATAAGGCGAATCGATGATACCAATATCGACAATGATGTTGTTCGCCCATAATAGGTTCGGTTCGTCAGGGTACCACAACGGTAACGGCACTCGATACAGGCAACGATAAAAAAACGATTTTGAATACAACTCCGTTTTAAAACAAATTTATATTAGAACATTGACAAAAAAAAAATAACGGCGCACCCGTATTTTGAAAAAAGTTAACGAACGAAAGTTTATTGAACTTATGTGGCAAATCTATAAAAAAAAATAGAGTTTTGAGTAAAAAAAAGAAAATTAAAGCTTATTTTGAACTTTAGTGGCCAGTTTATAAAAAAAACTTTTATAAGAAAAAAAAAAAAAACCCTACTATTCATCCCCATGGGAAATAAATAGTAGGGTAATGTTCCTCATTTTATTTACTTTTAAGTTCAATTCACGTCTAATCGCACTAGAGAATTATACTAGTTATAAATTAAATTCACGTGTACATTGAGTAATAAACTTAATCCAAGAGCTGTCGAATTTAAATTTCACCACTTACAAGTTTTCACCATTTGCTGTTTCTATTTTATTAGATCCTTATGTTATATGCTGGTTAGACACTTTTTGTAGAATTCTATGGCTATTTTGGTTTTCATGTTTTGACAGGGTTTTGAAGTTATGGGTCTCCCTGTAGGCAGCTTTTCTATTATCTGGGATATATGTATGGTTTATCTAAATATCACTGTTTGCAGACCTTTTTAAGACCCTTTTAATAGTTTTGATATCGGTGATATTTTATATAGGGGAATTCAAGAATTAAGCCGGGATCATTTGAGAGTTGTGATGTTACTTTCAGATAAAAACAATTAAGAGGTTATCCTGAATTTAATGATCGGATAAAACTCAGATTTGAGACGAGAATCAAAGTATATATTTGTTGAGAATTTCATGAACCATAATAATTTAAGAAGACGACCAAAACTGCATAATTCATATATGCAGGGTGGAAGTTTGATAACTGCCTTGCGAAGTTATCAATTCGAATTTCGAATTCCTTTAAAAGAGCCCAATTGTTGAACATGAAATTCACATGTGAAATTCCGAAAGTTAAAATTCTAATGGATTTTTCACATAGTAACAGCTCGACCCCAGCCAGGGGCTCTATCCCTTGGACCCCATTAAAGGTTGCCGCCCCTTGGACCTCACTTATAGGTCAGCTTGGAAAAATTTTATTTTCACTAATATTGCTTTTTTAAAAATTCATTTTGGGAATGTGTTTTCGAAAATTCACATATGAAATCTGGAGGGGGAAAAATAGATGAGCTTTTGGTACCCAGTACCTGTATCGGTACAGGTATCGATTCTATATTTTCGGTACCGGTATCGGTACCCGTTTTCAACAAAATTCGGGACCGGTATCTCATCCCTAGGAAAAAGTGGCAAATTCCAAATTCGAGAACTGCCTAGGGCAGTTTTCAAGACCCAAAACTGCAAATACGCTCTTTTGATTTGGTTTTCATTCTGGTTCGTATTTCATCACGAAATTGAACGTATTTGTGTTCTTCTCAATCTCTTATTTGTATCTGATTAGTTCATTTGGGTGAACCACCAAATAGATTTGATCTAAAAGTGTGACCACGCTTTTTAGAGAGTCCAAGTATTCTCAGGGACTCCCTAATACCCGGTCACCCATGCAACTGAATTGACCAACTGAACAACCAAGCAACACACACTTTATTAAATTCAAATGAACTTGACCCACAAACCATACTTCTATGACACGTGACCAGTTGACCCATCAAGATTATCCTACACTCACCCCTTTAATCTTGATGTCGACTTGTTTCTTCATCAAAGTAACACCAGATCATCATCCTCTCGGTTCAAATTAGCTACTTCTTCCTTTGGTTCATGCTTAGGAATCTCAGCTGCATAGTGACTATACTCCTGACAATTGTAGCATTTAATATGTCATTTATCTCGATACATGCCTTGATCTCTTCAATTTGGTCTTCGTTGGTTTGGAACCAGCCACCTCGGCCTCTACCAAAACCGCGACCCCTTCCTTGACCACGACCTCGCCCTTGTCCAAATTTATCTTGATCAAATTCACCCAACTTAGTTCTCTTTTCCCACTCCTCCTGTGAAAGCAACAACTTGCCTTGATCATTATCTTCCTCATCAAGCACTTTGATCATATCTTCATGCGCCTTCAACCTTCCCGATGCTTCCTCAAGTGACATGCTTTCTATCTCCGAGTATTGCTCAATAGAAGCTACAACCTACAAAAAATTCTTTGGAACCGGATTAAGTAATTTTCTTACCACAATCTCATCTTCAAAGCTAGACCCAAGACTACTAAATTTGTAGCAATCCACTAAGTTTGCCCGAAAATTTATCAATCATTTCATTCTCTTTCATCTTCAACATCTCTAGCTCCATTCAAGAGATCGAAGTCTCACCTTTCGCACTCTATCGACTCCCAAATACCGCACATGAAGCACCTCCCACACATCCTTTGCATTTTCATGCGAACTTCGGGTAAAGTTTGGAACACGATTACACGAATGCTCTAGTAAATAAATTTTTCTAGCCTCGACCGTTCTTCCCGTTACCGGGTCAATAGCTTCCCACAAACCGTATGCTTATAGAATTGATTCCACCATTATTGACTAACTCGTGTAGTTAGTAGTGGATAACTTTGGACATTGCAACAGGATGTTGTTTTGATTGCTTGCTTGCACAATTTCACCACTACCATCTTTCTTTTCTATCACCACTTTCTTTACTCAAAGTTGTCAAAAGAAAAAAACAAGCAAATACAACTTTCCTGGAATAACAAACCTAACGAAACATATTTGGGATTGAAAAATTAGGTTAATACTCCCTTATCAATACGTAATTGTTATCGGGGACGGGTTTCCTAGTCTCTAGGTAGTAGCGAATACCTAGTACTAGTTTGTGGTTCTTGTATCTGAATAACAGTCCCCAATGTATGGCACCAATAGGGACTAATGGTAAGTATCCGATACAAAAGATTCCAGTCCTCAATTTGTCCCCCTGTTACCACGTCAATTTAGTCCCTAATACATTACTTTAACGACTGCAAATCAGTCTCAGATACTATGATATTTCAATCCCTAATGTTTACCTTTAGGGACTGACAATTAATCATCTAAACATGTCTGTATAGTCCCTAATACGTTTCGTTAGTTTCATGATTCCATACCAAATCAGTCTCCGATTAGATGTTTTAAAGACTGAGAATTTGTCGTCGGTACCACGTGATTTCGATCGTTAATATATTTTTTTAGAGACTGAAAATTAATCTTAAATAACTGTTATTTTAGTCCCTAATATGTAATTGTAGAGTCTGATAATCAGTCTCATATAACATTTATTTTTAGTCTTCAATATGTTTATTTAGAGACTGAAAATTAGTCTCCTAAACTAGTTTCTATTATGTTTATTATTGCCTCTTTTTAGTCTCTAATAATATATCTCAGTTCCAAATGTTTTTCTTTTACATACTGAAAAATAGCTTCTGATACAATTTAATTCAGTCTCCAACATCTATCAAAATACCTAACAAATCTCTTTATGGACCAAAAAGCAGCCTCAATGCAAATGTTATATAGATGATTTATAGTTTTATATATTAAATTTCAGTCACTAAACAAAAGTAATATCATTCATAAATTTGTTTCTTGATTTCTCGAAATCTCAAAAGATTTAAGCATTAATATCATATGTAAATAATCAATCCAAATAATAATAGTTGATCAATTCTAAAGTGTAAAAGAGTATTAGATGCCCAAAAAAATAATAAACGTCTTAACTAACGTCCTACGTCTAGTTGTCACTATCGCTAAATGGTTCATGAGCTTCATTAACCGCAGGTGTCGATATTATAATCCCGAATTCTGGAAATTTTGTGACCATGAAATCGGACATTTTTATCGTATTTCTCGTTACTATGTTTGAGTTCCTCCTGTAGTGCAATAACCTGATTTCTCAGATCTTCATTGGTCTCACTTGAATCCTGTTGAGATGATTCAGCTGCCGATTTCCTTCAGTTATCTTTTTTCTTCAACACTGTCCCAACACCCAACTCTTATCCTGATTGTATTGTTTTCAGCTTGCCACAAACACTTTTTATGGCTTTTTTCTCAAGCTTGTGTTTCATAACAATAGTAATTGCGGTTCCTTAGAATTTAATTTCTCCATGGCCACCGTTTTGTGTTGAATAATATTTTCCTAGCATAATAGAAGGTACGAAAACAATATTTAAAACTAGTAGCAACCCAAAATCAATTTGTGACAAAAACAAAACTCAAAATTAAAAGTTTTTACCAAGAAGATGCTTACATATTCAATACGTGAATGATCATTTAGCCATCCTTGTTTCTCAGCATTAAAATGCAGCTTATGATAAAGTTCAAAAGGGATGTGGCATTTGAGTCTCGGGATTTGTCTGCCATCATAAAAACTATATTAATGAAGAATAAATATATTCTAAAAGAAAGATTGAAATCAAAATTTTTTAACAAAAAAGGAAAATTGAAACCAATATTTTATTGGTAATATGTCAATAATAGTTTAAATTATGAGTCGAAAAGTCTAAATCTTACCATTTTAATCGCATGATTAGCTATCGACCGAGAGCCCTCTCTGCTTACATTAACTTGTTTAGCTCTCGTCACACTCGGCGCGAGAAGCGCTTACACTACTCCTAACTCACTAGCAGTTCAATTTGCAGCCGCCGTTAGCTTTATTTGTAGTTGTGTCTTCCTCCAAGCAAGAGCTTCATGTCTGCCCGATCTCATATGCTTCGTCTTAGCCATTTAATCTTACTCAAGATAGAACATTTGTGTGGTTATCATAGGTAACGAATTCAAAATGTTTTTATAAAATGTTACATATAATATATGTAAATTTGGTTCTTTAAATTTTATTTTATTATAGTTCAATAAGATCACCAACTTTTATTGTTTTGACTGAATCTAGGGCGTCCAATGTTACTGTAAGTAACAAGTTGTAGCATGTACACATTAATTAGACATAGAATAGTTAACAATTATAAAATACAATAAAATACCCACTTTAGACTAGAACTTAATATGTTATAGTTTGAATTGAAATGATATAACAAGTAGTATGAGACACAAATAGATTCATAGAATTAGAATTCTCAATCACGGTTACAAAGTAGAATCAAACAAGGCGTAGAAATCAGGGATGTCATGGTATGGGTAGTGGTTAGATGAACAAATTAGTAAATAGGTGAGCATGTAACTTGAATTGCATTCAAACGAAGTGGTTTACGAGCATATATGTAGAAATCTGAGAGCAAGTGCCCCCAAAACTCACTTCTACGGATGATTCAAACATTAGTAAATACATAAAATAAAACTTAGGTTACCTTTTTAAAGCTTAGAAAAACGTCATAACGATAATTCCTAAATGGATGACGTTTAATAAGCCTCATATACCTCATTCTTATTGGCAAATCAATCTAAAAAAAATATACAAAGTAAGTAGGATCAGATTCATAACCACTAGAGGTGTACAAACTGGGTCCAAAATCCAAACCGTTCCGTGTTTAAAACTGGGTCGGGCTGAGCAAAACCCGGTTGCACCGGGTTGGTGGCCGAACTGGATCGGGTCACAACCCGGGTTCAAGGAACATCGAACCCAACCCTACCAAACCGGATCAGACCGGGTTGAGACGGGGTTGGCTAGCCAAACCGGTTCGGGTTCTAAACCGGTTAACCCGATTTATTTTTTTAAAATAGCAATTAATTTTTTTAAAAATTAGTCATTTTTGAGAAATGAGAGCGTTTTGGAATGGTGTGATTGAACGAATACAACCTACACCTATTTATACAAGTTTGGGGGTCCAAAATACAAAAAAAAAACAAAAAAAGCGGTAATATTCCCGTTGTAACGGCCGTTAAAATGAGCTGGGCAAGGTCTGAACCGGTTCGAAAACCGGGTCGGGCCTGAAACCGTTTGAGAATAAACCCGGTTCAGGTCGGGTTACGAACCGGCAATCAAAATAATTGGAAACTGGCTATAGACTTACGGGTTAGATCGGGTCTCGGACCAGGTCAAAAGAAACCGGTTCGGGTCAGAACCCGGTGACCCGGTTTGAAACCGGTTTTCTTGTTCACCTCACTATGATTTGTATCTCTAAAAGTAATAATAATTTATTAACTGCTAAATAACATACACATATATTTTAAAATCAAAGAAGAGTGTAGTACCAATTCGATCTGGAGCCGTTGATAACTCTTGATCTATGGATGGAGATGACGAATATAAAAGAGGAGGATGATGGCGGCACAAACGAATTAGAGCATTCCCAGCCCGTTTCTTTATATTTCATATCCTTATCCTTATAATTACACTAAAAAACACTATTTTTTCTACCTTTTATTTATACTTTTCTCTCTCCTTATACTTATTGTTATAATTATATTAAAAATCACTACTTTTATCCTTATATTTACACAAACCTTATATCTTTTCTCTCTCCTTCACTCACAACCACTCCATAAAAATACAAAAAACACTCACATAATTTTAAGGAATGGACCGTAAATGCTGTTAGGGTTATGATAAAGGAGATGATGAGTTGTTGTTGGAGTTTTAATGGGGAATCAAGTTAACCGTGATTAAGTTTCGATGAGTAACTGCAGTTAATTTCATGAATTTAATGGGGCTGCAAACTTGAGTTGTAAACTTGTAACTTAAAACTATACAAAACGATTATCGAAAGAAAAATAAAGTTAATAATTATATATTGATACAAGCATTATATAAATTTTTATATTTCTTTTAACGGCACCTTTTTCTATATTTTATGAAATAAATATAATAAAAACAATAATTAAGTTTTAACCTATACTAAAGTAAATTATACTATACTTTTTCTTAAAAATAAAAACTATTAGTTTTATATTTTTCTATTTTGGTGAATACTTTCTTAATTATTTAAATTAAATTATCTAAATGGAATGATTATAAAACTTAATTATTATTTTCATAGCTATTTCTTGTGATGGTTAAATTTGAAAAAAATAATAATCACCAATTAGTAACCATCTTTCATATAAAATTTTATTTAAGACGCTTAATTTTATATATGCAGTGTTGTAAAACTCGGCCTAGGCAGCCGAGTACTCAGAAGGGTTTCGAGACGCTTTTCTTTAATTCGGTCAACATTACTCGAAATCGGTCAAACTCGGTCAAATAAGTTTCTTAGTACATCTCTTCGGTGCATCTACGACAGGGGTGGTTGGTGTAACGTCAAATTCTTTTGGGACGGAGTTCTTGTAACATCCTTTGATGGTCCTATTAGTGATACATAGATATAAAAAAACATCAATGCATATACAACAAACAGGTAGATAAAATTAACAAATTCATTTTATAGATGAACATAGAATTCAGAAACAAATGGGTAACAAAGCAGAATGTGAAGTCAATTTTGTATTTTATGAGGGTTGAAACAGAAATGCAACTACTTGAATCTTGATAGCAAACTAACTGTAACCCAATATAATGAAACTAAATTATCCCTATAGAATTAGCCTTTCTGTTTTTAGTTATTTACAACTTTATTTTCCTAGTGTTAGTCCCACTGTGGATGCATAAACAAACAGAAAAAAAAAACTGATTTAATTGATACATAGATATAAACATAGAAGTCAGAAACAAATGGTTAACAATGTAAAAAATGCAAAGTACATAAAAAAAATAAAAACTCAATATCAAAAGCAACAGGAACAAACTGATTTTACTGAATGTTTTGTTAGAAATAAACAAAACCAAATGTTTTGTTTTGTTTTTTGCATACCTGATGGTTCTGGTGGTGGAAGTACTTTAGCAGTGCTGGGTGGTTCAACTTCTGTCAATGGTGGTTTGGTAAGGAGTTGGGTGTTGCTCTTTGTCGGCATGTATGATCTCCAGTCGCAACGTGGTGAAGTCTAGTACTTGGCTAACGACAAACTATGTAGATCCGGGTTGGAGTCGATTGTTAAATTTGACTTCAAATACCTTGGTGGCGCCTATAATTGTTCCTAACCAACTAACCCCGTTAAATAGTTTCATTTTCGTAACAATTAAAGTGCAACCCACTAATCCCGTCAAATAATTATGTTAAATAAAAGGGCATTTTGGTCTACTAAGTGCATTTTTTAACTAGATTTTTTAACATAATTAACAGAATGCCCTTTTAGGGGGTGTTTGGATATGCTTTTGGAAATGACTTATTGATTTATTGGCTTTTTGAAAAACTAATAAGTCAATAAGGTATTTCCAAAAGCCAGGATTTCTTGGCTTTTGAGAATAACTTCTTAACTTATTAGCTTTTTAAAAAAAATGTGTTAATTTTTTTTACTTATCGGCTTTTTGAAAAAACCAATAAGTCAATAAGCGTTTTCCCACCTCACTCCCAAATAGAGGTGCACAAATCGGTTTTTTCTACCCGAACCGGTTTAAACCGACCCGAACCGGTTTGGTCAACGCTTGGTCAAAACCGGTTTGCCCATAAACCGGTTCGGGTTAACCCGGTTTGGAGGCAAGGAAATCCCTAACCTATTAAACCGGTTAGGGTCGGGTTGTACCCGGTTTGTGTGTTAAACCGGTTTATATTAAAAAAATAAAAAAATCATTAAAATTCCATATATTTAATAAAAAATCAAAAAATATATATAACAAATATATAAACATAAAGTTCTACGTTTATTGATATTCGAAAAGTTCAGAAATTACAAAACATTACAAGATAAAATTATAAAGTGGGAAAACATTACAAATGACAATATATTTTTTTATTTTTTTGCAACACATCGACTATGGAAAAAAACGCTGTTGCAAACCGGTTTATATTTCATTTTTAGTTTTTGAACCGCATTTGTATTATTAGATGCATTATCAAAAGACATTGAAAAAAGTTTATTTTGTAATTTAAATTCGGTTATAACACCATCTAATATATAAAATAAGTTTTCGTCGGTGTGTGGATATTCAAACAAGTCAAACGCGATTGTACGCTTCATCATTTGCCACGTATTGGGATCAACCCAATGCGTGGTAACACAAAGGTACGAATCGGGTATACCATGTGGAGCCGACCAAACATCGGTGGTTAAGTTTACACCGGTTTCCAAATTTTCAAATCCCAAAATTAATTCTTTTTTTGCTTTTTTCCACATTTTTATACAATCTCGTCTAAGGGTTGTGCGACTTACTTGATGATAACGTGGTTGGAGTGTCTCTTGAATCATTATTGTCAAGCGCGGATTGTCAAAGTGGTTGAATGACAATCCTTCTTGGATCACTAACTTCGCCATTCGATCTCGAACAATATTTGGATCAAAGTTCCAAATTACTCCTTCGGGTGTCATCGAGGCTTGACCTTCACTTGGATTTCTCTTTAAGGACGGACAAGATTTTTCCATATGAGATCTCAAACTAGTGTTTGAATCTTTCCCCAAAAACGCACCACACATCTTGGAACGAGCACGTTCCTTCCCGTTTGACAACAAACATAGATCGTAATTGCACCAAATTGCCGGATTTCTCGTTGTTGCTAAAATTTCCACAACGGTAACTTTGTTTGAGGAACCACCAACACCAAAACTTGCCATGTTTTTTTTAGAGTTTAGAGAGCGTTTAAATAATGGTTTTAGATTAGAGAGTTTAGAGAGAGGTGTGATCAACCCTTAACACCCCCTACCTATTTATAATGATTTATGAGTGAAAAATGGACCAAAAAACCGGCTAGTTACAGCCCCAACGGCTATGCAGCCCAAAAACCGGTTTAAACCGGTTTGCCTACCCGGTTAGAATAAACCGGTCCTCAACCCGGTGCTGATCCAAATCCCTTAAACCGGTTTTAAACCGGCGGTTACGAGCCAATCCGATCCGGTTTGACTTAAACCGGTTCGAAAAAAAAACCCGATTTTTTTCTCACCTCTACTCCCAAACACCCTCTTACTAGACCAAAATGACTTTTTATTTAACACAATTGGTTAACAGAGTTAGTGGGCTGGGCTTTAACTGTTACGAAAATGAAGACACTGGACTAAAAAAGTCAAATTTAAAATTTTGGACTAAAACGGTTATTTGGGTCAAAGTTATCCAAAATGTTCGACGTTCGAAACTCGCTCGAACTCGTTCGAAAAATGCTCCGAAATATGCTCTTTCGATTTCGGCTCGGTTCGGTTTGTAAACGAACTGAGCACGAGCAAAGGTACGCTCGCTCGTTGCTCTTTCAATTTGGCTCGAATTAATTTTTAATTTATATTATATATATATATATATATATATGTATAATTAATGAATTAATATTTTATACATTTATAAATAACTCTTTTGGTCGAAGACATTATGGAACTTCTTATAGTGAGTCAAGAGTAGCCCAACTTAAAACCTAAAAAGAAAGAAAAAAACCTCTTTAGTAATTACGTTACTTCACTAGTTCACGCTCAGAACCTTCTGCTCAATTCAAGTCTCGAATCGTTTATGCCTAAAATTTCTAAACCTAATCGGACGTCGCCCGTCACGAGCAACCTTTGCGGCTCTGCGATTCAAGTCTCAAATTGTCTCTCTCTCTTGGTCTACCGATCAGTCTTTGCAGCTCACGATCAGCGACGCCGAGCGACGAGCAATTTTTGCGGCTCTACAATTCGAAGGGCACACTATATAGTAGGGCTGTCCAAATCGCTCGCCGCTCACTCGAAAAATTTAATTCTCGGATAATGCTTGTTGGATTTTCTGCTCGGTTGTAAACAAGCCGATCGGCTCGGTTCGGTTTGTAAACGAACCAAACACGAGCAAAGGTCCGCTCGGTTCGGTTCGTGAACAACCCTAGGTCAAACCACAGGGATTAAAACTGTATTTAACTAAAAAAAATAAATAGACATAGGTGTGTAAGTCTATGATTGCTTGTGTTTAAAACGGGGCCCTTACATGAGTTTCGGTTGTTGTTCTCTTGGATGGTAGCCATATGCTAACATGTCAGCTCTTTCTATCAACTTTCTATTGCAGCGTACACAACCTTTGTAAAACATGGCTTGCCTTCAACAAAGGAGACAATTGCTGCAACGCACGTGAATTTCCTTTCCCGTGGCAATTGTTTTGTTCATGTTTAGATGTGTTTGTAATAGTATACGTGTGTTACCAAGGATCACGCGTAAACTTTAGGGAAATAAGGTACTTGTTTTACAAATTGTGCAGTGATGGTTGTAATTTAGCGTTGTGTTAAGCAGCCATTTACGAAGTTCTGTTGTGCGTGTTTTTCTAGTAATTGAGCAACTATGAACCTGTTGCGTTCGTCTGCATGGACATCCCTGTATTTTTCTGTGAATCTGTGGACAACCGTAAAGAATAAATGTATGTTTTGTTCACAAATAAATGTTGAATAAGTTACAATTTCTTACCTTACAACAAGATCATTTTTGTTTCGAATTTCTGGGTTGATGTACATATGTGTTGCAGAAGTAGATTCAAGTTGGCGATGGTTGTATTTCTTTACCATCGATGAAGTGACTTCAATAATGCATGGGAATAGCTCACAGTAGCCGTTGTATGCGTTTTATGCTAGTTATTAGCAAAACTTTATTGACTATGTTTGTTGTTAGGTTATTTTCTGAAATTCGCTTGCATGTATTTGGGTTGTTGTTCAACAGGATGATTTCCACAAACCCAGCCGGTGGATCTTCTAGCTAGTTTTCAATTACATCGTGTGCATCCTCTATAAAACCATTTGCGTCCATCGACGAAGTCAATGACTGATGCGTATCAGGTGAACCTTCGTTCCTATAAGCCCAAAAAATGTCATAAAGAAATGAAGGTTGGTTTTTCAAAAATACGCGTTGGCATTTATTTATTTGTAAGTAAATGAAAGAGATAGAAGGTGGCATATATGTTATTTCTGTTTCTAGTGAGTAGGTATGAATACACAGAAGAGGCATTTGAATTTCAAGGACATGATTTAAGATGTAGGTAATAATAAGGATGTATCATACCATGTGATAATATAGTTGGTTGTATGCTGTATTTACTAAATTCGTTGGGAAAAGGTGGGATTGTACCTCTCTGCTAGCGTCTTAATGTCAGGAACCTTCGGATTGATGTACACATGTGTAGCGGAGGTTGATTCAAGCTGTATATGCTGGTATTCTTTCACCTTCATTGAAGTTACAGCTATAATTCATGAAAATGGTTGTTGGATCAGACCCGTAACGTCAAATGTTTCAACGATCTCTTCCCATAATGCAACCTCAATGAAGTGTTCGCTGAAAAGGCTAGCGGTCATTCATTTGTATACGGAGTAGGTGTGCTTAAGTAATTATTTAGGAAAATGTATTTTACTTTGCATCTTCCAGCATAAATTTTAGAAGCTGCTTTCTTGATGGCGTTACAGTGTCAGTGGTTATTGAATCGAACCTGCCTATGTAGTCTGTAAATTTGTAACAGTCAATCAATGTATGTTACGCATTAATTTAGATAGAGAGTTTAGGGAATAGATACCTGTTAGTAGAAGGTTGGAGTTGAGGCTGTCTGGTAGCAGGTAGCGTGTCGAATGGCAGAAAGTTAAAACAGTGTAACAGCTGACGGCGTCTATTGGAATAAAGGAAGTGCCTCTTCCAAGTCAAACAATCAATGGATGTGGAACGACGTTGTGACTTTTGCGTGCCTTATAAGAGAGATAGTTCGACACTTTATCATCTGCGAAACATCCATTGTCGGCTTTAAGGAGGGGCGCACGTGGTATTATTGAGGCTGTCCAGAATGTCGAAGGAGTCTACCCAAAAAACCAAAAATGGTCGTGCGGTACCCATGAAAACATTATCGAAGCCTGCCTTATGTATGTGCCCCTTACATCTTATTGCAATAGATAGACACAATTCACATTTCTAATATCAAATATCTCACAGGTGTTGCATAACCTCGACCATTGCCGATGAAACAACCTCTGCAACCGCCACCCTGTTTGACGAAGTTGTCGTATATCATTGGTCGGCAAAGAATGCAAAAATGTTGTGAAAGAAGGATTCGAAAATCAGCGTGAAATTCCAAAGCCGCTTTCACAAACTATTGGTCAGACAAGATTAATGCAAACTCACGTCCCAAGCTCTACAAGACGTGGTTTAAGTGATTTCACGGTAAACCGTTTGTTCGTACCCGTAATCAAACATCAAGAGCTTATGGTGGGGGTGGAAAAGCCGCCCTCCATGAATTTTTTAATGTTATATACGCGTTAAAATCCCAATCGCCCCCATAAAATTTTGAAATAGCCCCCCGATCGTCCCCTATGAAAAAAAATTACTTTTATATACGCGTTATATATCGCTTATTAACCGACCCCAAAAATTTCATACCGCCCCTATCAAAGCGATGAAGGACATCTTCCCATATGGTGGTGTTAATTCTCTATCCAATGTTATTAAAGAAGTGTAAGTTGTGTGAGCAGTGAGAATGTAGTAATTGGATGTTTGCTAGGAAGGGTGGTTAAACTGAAATGTGAATGTTTAGGGGGGTGTATCTGAAGTCCAACAACGTAGGCTGTTACTTATATAAAAAATGGCCAATACTTTCTGATGGTTGATGGGTAAATAAAAAAAACTGAGCTGTTATTATGTAAGAGCATTAACATCAGCTTACTTATATTTCTTATCTTTATCCTTATAATTACACTAAAAAACACTACTTTTTTACCTTTTCTCTCTCCTTATCCTTATCCTTATAATTATATTAAAAACCACTACTTTTATACTTATATTTACAAAAGTCTTATATCTTTTCTCTCATCTACTCACAACCACTTTAAACCACTCCTTAAAATATACAAAACTCACTCACATAATTATACCAAAACTGCTGTGAATACTCTAAGCGTTGATGGGTAAATAAAAAAAACTGAGCTATCATTATGTAAGCAAGAGAGAATATATAGCTATTTGTGATCGTAATATCCCACCCGATACCAGTTAGATGACAAGTTCAAGGGGCTTTCCTTTTCTTGTTGTAACGCTGTTATTCCATCTAGTCGAGTTGCATGGTCTGTTTGTGTTACAGTATCAGTGCATCTGAATTTAACGAACACAATGCATTATAGTGAAATATTTACGTACCTATGAGGATTTCTTGGTTGTCAACACGCGAGTCAAGTTGTTCGTACTGGAAAAAGTTGAAGTAGCATGCCGGAAAGCCTCAGGGGAGTTGGTATGTGCACGACTGATGTTGTGGTACTGAGGCGGAGGGTGGCGCGATGCAAAGTAACCTTTAGTGTAGGACCTGCAACATTGCATATGTAATTGTCAATACGGTAGCACGACATCAAGTTTATCCTGCTTTTAAAATAGTCCTTGTCTAGTCCATGAGCAACGGCTTGTAATGCGTCACCCTACATTATTTTCACTTTTATTAGAACATTTAAACATGTAAGCAAGGCGGTCCTAAGAATCCTCAAAACGTTTTGGGCCCGGGGCATGTAAAAAAAGCGGCCCCCATTATATAAATTTATAATGGCATAATAAAAAACTACAACAAACAAATAACTATTAATGAATCATTGATAATGATTTTGTTATTTTTTAATAAGTTTGAAAATCTAGTGGACCTTTTTTAATTTATAAGTGGGTTAATAGGATAAATGGATAATACAAGTAGTGAATTTTTTTTTTAATTTCTAAGTGGGTTAATAAGATAAATGGATAATACAAGTTGAGCCTTTATCTCTCGTAACAAATTAACGATGGAACCGGGAGGTAAATCCAACCATGATCCGATTAGTCTTTTAATACCTCTCAACCCTCAAGTTTTGCATATCACGAAAACCCTCAATCACGTGACTTCTGGATCGCCTCCTCTGGTTCTGTTCGAGCTGCCGTCATCGCACCACACCACCACAATTCAACCACAACTGCCACCATCCGTTCTATCCCATCGTGTACACTGCTGCTTCATTGCCTTCACCTGTAGTGAATCCTCTTTTGTTTTAGGCTCACGATCAGGCACTATCATGGTTAAAATTTCCTTCTTGCTTGTGTTAATTTCAATTTGAAAGCTTATTAATTTCATTCCGACGACACGCGCAGCTACCATTACACCGCCATTGTCTCTCCGATTTGCCTTTAATTAACCCTTGAGGTTAGAGTCACATCCCCCGCTTGCTGACACTTGTTCCGTTTTCCTTAAAGTATTCGATTTTGGCTGTCGTTTTGTTTCGATCGGTTCCGGCGACCAAAACTGTGTATGTGAGTGCAGGTGTGTTTTTGTGTGTGTGCGTGAGTATATGCAGGTGTGTGTTTTCTATGTATGTGTGTGTACAGTGATATGTGTGTGCAAAAGATTTACATCCACACATTTTAGTAATTCATGAAGTTGCCATATTTCTTTTAATAAATTTTCAAATATCTACATATATTTACTACATCAGATACATGATCAAATTTATTAAATTTCTTTCGAATAGCTAATCTAGTTAAACATAAAACAAATCAACCGTGTTGTTAAATTGTTAGAAGTTGAATGATACATCGTTAAAGACAGATTGGTTATAGTTGGGAATTCTTAAAACTATCGAAAACAAACTGTTAAGGTGTAAAGGTCTATGTCGCCGGAACTTCAACCAACCAATTAATGGGATAACGTAATCTAAGTTCTGTAAATCTAAATAGGTATATATTAAACTATAGGTTCATGTGCTTATTGAGAACAACTTGATCAACTTCTTTTTTCTTTGCTTGTGAAACTAAACTAAGGTACGGATTTCTGACTCATGTTATAAGTAGCTATGCTACTCCCTGATTTCTAATCTCTGTTATAAGTAGCTAGGTTACTCTATGTTTCTGTATTATGTTACTCGAGCTCTCCCTATCTTGGGGGTGACCAAGACGCGTCGTTGCGGCATCAACGACGTGACACCAACCGTGGCGGTGAGTTGAGTTCACGTCGTCTCTAAAGAGGACCCTGGAATTATATTGGCCGTCCTGTTATATGTAGTTTTCCTCAGAGGCGTATGGATCAATCCTAGGTTAGTTCTGTTAATTCCTAATGGTTGGTTGTATGCCAATCCATTTAGGACTCTGGTGGATGGTTGTATGACTGCCCATACCCCATCACACGTTGGTTCACTGGATAGCTACCTGTGTTCCCCCTGACTCCTGTTATTATATGATGTTGCATATTAGCTCCGAGTATTCCTGTTTTGATACGAGTTATATTTTGATATAATTACTTTATCTTATTCTACGTTATTGTTACATTATGTTTGTTTCTCCTGTTATATGTTATTTCCCACTGAGCGTTATGCTCAGACATGCTTTTGTTTTCATGCACGCCAGGTTAGCAGGTTTTATTCGGGAGGAAGTGAAGAGTGACAATCTGAGCAAAGAAGATTTTCATTTAATTATGTAATGAACTATTTAACTAGGAACTTTATTTTTGTTTTGGGACTTTGAACTTTGGATTCTTTTCATTTTGGAACTATGTTTTGGATTTGATTTCTGTATACTAACATATCAGCCTGTATCGGGTTGGGGTGTTACACTTTATGTATAAGTAAGTTTGGAACGCACATGGGCATCCATTAGCAAATAACAAAATTCATTTTTACGCCAGTATGGCTGCCATTTTCTTATGACGCGAACATCGATTGGCATCGGATCATGTCTAGGCCGTTTAGATGATATTCTATGTTCTCCCATTTTAACAGACCTGCAAATTGTATGAAAGTCGTTTAACTACTTATTAAATAATGTTATTCGAAAAGGCGGATTGGAGAATGTTACAATGCATATATGTAAGTTGTCAAGCACATGGTGGCATAGATATGAAGGTACACATAAACCGTCCGTGTGTTGTAAAATGTAATATTGTACCAAACATCTTTAGTATAGCTAAAGGCAATCGACATAGGAAAGACATTTTCGAAGTATATGAATGGCCAAAAATTTGGTAAATATATACTATTTATTATTATTAACTTATTTAAAGCTTATGAAGGTGAGCACACAGTTATAAGTTTATTTATTTATTTGATTATTTAATTGAGTTTGAGTTATGATATGATTAATATATGTTTAGTATAAATATGAAGTTAAGTGATCTTTGTATTGTGTGGTTTTGATTTCAATATTAATAAAAGAGTCGAATATAGTTTGTTCAAGATCGTGTTTTGGTGTGTACGTGAAGAGTCTGATTTCCAACAAAGCTCACCTCATTTCTATGGATTATTCAAACATTAGTTAAATATAAAAAAGAAACTTAGATTACCTTTTTAAAGCTTCGAAAAACGTCATATTATGTCCTAAATGGATGACGTTTAATAAGGCGCCATTGAAGGTTTGCTCGACAGATCCTTGTAAACCTCATTCTTGTTGACAGATTAGTCTAAAAACGTACAAAGTAAATAGGATCAGATTCATAACCACTATAATTTGCATCTATAAAAGTAATAACAATTTGTGAAGTGTTAACATACACATGTATTTAAAAATCAAAGAACAATGTAGTACCGTTAATTGATGCACCGGAAACAATGTTGTGATGGAGGCGAGGATGAATTGTCAATAGAACGAATTTCAAGAATATGAACATATATTTGATTTTTCAAACATTATGCTAAAACACACCAAAAATCTTTTTGATTTTCAAGTCATTTTTTAAAAGATAGTAATTTTGGATTTTCAAATAAAGAAACATAAAATCTTTGTGGTTTTTATCTGTACATACTTAAATACAAATACTGAAAGCACATATTTTTTGTCGAACATCACGAGTAAGAAGATCATATCAGTGTATATAATGAATCAATCACACAAACCGGATATTAAATCCCTAATCAGCTCTAAGGGTAACCTATCAACTTTCCTCAGAATATCAAACAAGCAATCTTTGAAATTTCCATGAAGTATCAACAATAAATCTTTCAGTATTATTATAAAACATGAATTGATACGCGATAAGCTTAAAAAAAAACAAGATCAGATCATGACATAATTATTTATTCATACCAAATTTGCAATATACAGCATGTAAATCTAGGTTGCCAGCATTATAGAATTTGAAACTATAAGTGTTTTTATTCCACGTTCTTGTGAGTTAAGGTACCAATTATATGAAAACAACGTGTACCCCACAACTATGTCAACATAAAGGTAAATTGCATTATATTCAAGACATATAAGACTCAGACTAAGATTAGATCAATCACCAGGGTGAAATTACATCACTTAGCACAGGAAAAAACAAACAGATCCCGAAGGATTATAAAAAATCAGAATGATTCAGAATTTAATGATTCAATATGGCTTGGTTTGGATGAAGTCTCATGATTCATAGTAACAGAGCAATCCAATGGCTCAATGATTCAGGGTAATTTGATCAAACTGTTATCTGGATGTATTCAATGGAATCAAGATAACGATCCAAGGGCTAGCATATGTTTCGACAAGTGTTATAAAAAACATATCTTAGTTTAGATTCAATCACATGCTTTTCGGGGCATGGTCAAGAATTAAAGCAAAAGAATTGTGCTAATGATATAATCCGATACTAGTCTCATGAAATTCTTAAAGCCTTATATTTTGTGACAACCCGACTTTTCATGATCAATCTCGTTAACAACTTCGTTAAATTTCCTCCTAAAAACTTAACTCCGTTAAACAAATCCGGTTAAATCCTAACTTAGTTAATGAAATTTAATCCCAAGGACTAATCCTGTCAAATACCTGAATTCAAACTACAAGGATCAAATTGTAATTCATTCAATTTCAATTAGATTGACTTGGAAAGTCAAAGTTTACAAGTTTAAGTTCATGTTTGACTTGAAAAAGTCAAACCTCTCATTCCTTAAACGAATTCGTGAATACCAACCGAATTTGATTGGAATTCGTAACTGAAATGGACTTGAATATCATTCACGATCATCATGAAGCTTTTAATTCGAGTATTGAATCGAATTAAACCCAATAATGGGATATCTATTTGTAACCGTCGACCGCACCTCTATCATTCACAAATTCACGATCAATTGATCGAATACTCTGAAATCGAACACTCTCACATACAAGTCGCAACTGTTGGAACCTGTTACACACAAGAATTTGGACCGAAATCGTCACGAGTGTCGCTGAGGATCAAGGTCATCGCCGTCGACACCCATTTAGTCGAAACCTACTAATTCGACATCCAATATGGTAACCATTAACACCTATAGTTTCATTTTTACTCATAGAATGAAAGCCCTAAATTAATTGAGGCTCATATCATCGAATTAATCCAGACCATAATCTAGGGTTCATACGAAACCCAATTTGGGGCTTTCGATCCTCAACTCGATTAAAATTCAATTAAAGTACATGGGTAGACTCGCAATTACATACTCTTTGAAAGCCCCACATAAAATAAATCAAATAATATCGAATCGATTAAAATCTGTAATCTAGGGTTCATAGCCAATCGGGTTTAATCGAACCCTAACCTAGACACGGTCTAAATCCAATTAAATGGTGTGGTTAGAATCGTAATCCCTCACTGATCAATAGCCCCATGAATCCAGAAGCTAATATTACAAGAATTATACAAATCGATCAAAAATTCTAACCTAGGGTTCGGTTTCTAAAACAAATATTTAAACGGATCAAATACTTATCATTTTTGAAATAAAACCCACCCTCAGACTCGATTTTAGTGATTAACAAAACCCTATTGTCAATTTCGTGTACCATGGGCGAATTCGGTGTGATTGGGGGGAGTACCGATCGCGATCGAAAATGGGGAGGGGGCTCTCGGGAATTACTAATCAAAAGGATTTCGATCTGGGTTCTGTTGCGATAGCCTAGCGGCCGGGACTGGTTAAGGTGTTGTGCTTGTGTGGGAGAGACCCGAGTTCGAGTCTCTCCACACTGTTTTTATTTTTGAATTGTTTTAATAATGGTTTTAGCATTTTAAAACCATCCCTATGTTATATACATATTATATAAACGTATTTGAAACCCGAAAAACGACCAAAGGCTCGGGATTTATTTTATAAAGCGTTTTAAAGAAATTTAGTGGTATTAAAAGAATATATATCGATTATATTATTTCACAAAAAATATTATTTAAAATCTCAAACGTTTGTTCTTAAATTTTATGTTCGGGCTTAGTTTTATAACCATTTTTAATACTATCTCCCACTATTAAAAATAATATATACATATACATATTATTTTCGTCGCTTTATCAAGCGTTGTGTAAACGCCGAAATTTTCAAATAATCTAACTAGTTATATTATTTTCCTCGTATATACATACTCGCAATAAAAATAAGGTAGTTATTATTTTTGACACATAAAAGGTGACCGTACTAATTCTACGAGTTTAGAAAATAATATAATTTTCTAAATCACTACTTAATAACGACGATGCATGATCATGTTTATTAAATACTACTTTGTCATTCGTCGTGTAACGCATATGTCCTAATTTAAGAATTCTTATTCCCGTGGACGCGTTGGTCTACTCTTAATCAATAGAATGTTCTTTTAGGACGTTTCTTATTCCGTGTCGTCGTCATATATTCCCATGTTTATCTCTAATCTTATGTGTGATAATTCTAGGACATTCGTAAGTCGTCTGAGACTTACACTCGTGGTTCTAACATACTTTCCGTGTAGTCCATCTACCATTCAACTCAGGTGAGTTTCACGGCCCATTTTTACTTGTTTTACTATTGGGGAGAAACATGCTTACACACTTACATATTTTACTTGTTTTCCTGTTGAGGAGAAACAAACATGAACACCAACTATCATACTTTTACTTGTTTTCCCCGTGGGGGAGAAACAAGTACGCAGACAAACATTATGTTACATGTTTTTCCCGTTGGGGGAGAAAACATGACACAACTATTTTAGATTATTGTAATTCATATGTTATTACTGTTGAGGCTAAGCATGACGCACTATCACAGAAAGTCCTCATCATACATCGAACCGTTAATATGGATCTTAGCGAGGTAATGTTTAGTAGTACTACTGGGTTTGACAAGCCCCACCCGCGTTAGTCGCGCTAACTCGATTGGAGGTCGAACGGGTGAAATGTTAGCCTACTCACATTTGCCAGAGTTGATAGACCTGGTAGGAGGCAATAAACAAACAGTCAGCTTCGGTTGCGAGCGCTTTAGTAAGACATGAACATAGGCTAGCTACCTATAGATAAGCATATTGAATGTACATAATCTGGCAAACACTCTCTTGTTACAAACTTGAAACCTGTGAACTCACCAACCTCGTGTTGACACTTTTTCTTACATGTTTCTCAGGTTGCTAAGGCACAGGTTGCACACTTAGGACATACATGGAGTCCTACTGTCATATCATCCATTTCAAACATTTGAAACAGTTTACTTACTTACATTGATTGACGCCTATTGTGTGTATTACTTTTGATTTCATATTAACGTTTACGCTTCCGCATTAACTCTGAACTTTTATGTTATGACATTTCAAGTCCCATATAGTGTCGTTTGATGTAACTAATGACTGAGATCCTGGTGTGTCACCTTCCAAACGGTAAAACTCCGTTAGTGGAATTTGGGGGTGTGACATATTTTATATCTGATAAAGATCTTTTAACACGCACACACCCGACATACTATGGGTTCAAATCATAGTTGTAACATAGTGTGTTAAGTTTTCACACTACTAATGGTCCAAAAACGCTTCTAGCATACTAACAATCTAAATTACATACACATATCCAAATTAGAGTGTAACATTCATAAAATTTTCGTGCCAAATATTATTGATGTATTGCAAAATACATCCGTTTTACTGTCTATTTTATTCCCACTTTGTGTTTGTTTTGCGTCGTTTTCTTCTATAATTGCTTGTACTTAATATTTCTATATCTTATGGTTATTAGGTCACAAAGGAAGCGGATATGATTGAAAACGAAGAAGAACGAGTTTCCAGTTCGTGCGAGAGGGCTGTGGATAAGAAAAAAAAAAGAAACTTTCTGGATTTTTACCCCTGTAGCGTAGCGCGACAGGTCTTGGAATTTCGTGGCGCTACGCGAGGATTGCAAAATGACAGAATTGCCCTTTTAATGATTGTCCGACTGTTTTGTCTTTTCTGGGGCCCTCGCGCTACGCGAGGAGTGTGCAAGATCCCGTCGCGCTACGCGACGGGTGGTTTTTCGCAGAAACCTCTTTTTAAGCCAAAAATTAGAAAACCCTAAGGGGGGAGACCACCTTGTGACGGCAAAAGACGAAAAGGAGGAACATTCTAGCCTCAAGAAGGTGATTGTGGACTAAAATCGGAGGAGGAGAAGTGGATATTGATCAAGAACAAGCGTTGGGATCGAAGAATTGAAGTCGGATTCACCTCGGGTTACATATTTTTGATTCGTTCTTGTTTTCTTGTCAATTCTAACATGATGAACAGCCTAGTTACTTATTGTTTTATAATTTTGAACATGTTTCTTGGCTAGATTCTTGTTGTCTACCTAGGTTTGGATGATTGCACATGTTTGACATTGGTTTTTGTTGGTTTTTAGAACTTTTGAATGTGAAGAACTCATGATGTAACAAACTTGGTTTTGATCATTGGATGTGTATGCGTATTTAGTATTATCAATTGAATGATTTTTCAGTCCTCATGTGCTTTGATGAATGTCTTTCATATAATAGGTGCATGCTAGATCAATTGCCGTGTGTTTTTGATTATTGGATGGTTTGCTAGACGTAGTATTCCATAGGAATGAAATTCGTGAATTGGTAAATCTAAATATTCAACTAATCTTAATAGCTGTGAGGTGAGAGATTGTCGGTTTATCTCGTGTGTCTGATCGCTAGTTTAGAATCTTTGTGAGAAGGTCTGTCTAGTTCGTCGTTCACATCTTGTTTACCGAGTCCAATAGGAAATTCTTAGTTATCCCTTGCACTTAGGTGTATTGAGACTTTCGCGCTGTGAGGTAGATTGTCTAGCGGATACTTCTTGAGTAGACTGGATGACCTGTGAGGGGAACCCGTCCAGCCGGTGGTTTAACGGCTTTTAGGTCTCTTAGTTGACAATCCTTGAGAAGGGTCGAGGGTGCTCTAGGTCCCCTTTGAGTTTAGTATTTTCAGATCTCGGTATCACATCAGTTCCATTACCGATAGAACCTTCGTCAGACACGTGTAGGATTCGGGCCTAGGTAGTGCTTTCACCCTATCTGTTTTCGTTCCGTAGTTATTCTCACGCTAGTTTGTTTGTCCTCGTCTTTTCCTTTATTTTCTATAGTTTATTTCTCTCTTAAATAAAAGAAACCCCCTTTTTGTAATTAGTTATCCTGCATCTGAGTCAGTATTTCGCTGTACATACAGTGTCCGTAGGTTCGATACTCGGTCTTATCTATCTATTCTGCAAACGATCGGTACACTTGCCGTATTGTGCGCGTTAGTTTAGGTTTGTCCCTTTTATTATAAATATTAGAACTTGTAGGTTTTTGCGTATAGTTCGTAGCACACCAAGTTTTTGGCGCCGTTGCCGGGGACACTTGGCAATAGCGAAATTGACTTTGATTTTAGGATTTGTGTATATTTTCTTTTATTTGGGTGTTTTAGATTAGGTTGTATTTCTTTATTTTTATTTTTATTATTTTTGAAAGAAGAGGAAGATGTGGTGTGAGAATTGTGGTGGACCCCATTGGACGCAGCAATGTCAGCATTTTTATTCATATGGGTATTCTGCGCACCGGTACGATGAGAGATATCAGGAGGATGATGCGTTGGCGAGATCGTACCATTTGATGGAGCTAATGGAGAAGGAAGCGAGAGCCAAAGACATCAAATGGAGAGCTGAGATGGATCTTCTGACAAGTCAGATTGAAGCACTTAAACTTGCAATGGCTACATCTTTGAAGCAGATAGAGGATCCTGTGATTGATGATTCATTAGAGCCGGAGACGAGAACGGACAGCGGAGTTTTTGCTATTTCCGATAGTTCTTCCCAAGTCCCACCTCCGGCTCGGCATATATTTGATTTTGAGGATCCGGATGTAGAAGAACACATCTAAGCTTATTTGAGGCAAGATCTGCAGGCGGACATACCAGCTGATGTGGAGAGAGACGTGATTTTTGCTGTAGAGGATACACTTGTTCCGAGTGTAGATGAGGCTGTAGTTGCTCACTTCCGAGCGCAGGAGGGGAGTCTTCACTTCCCATCAGCAGAAGAAGTCAGGGAGATAGATTGGAGTGCCCGGTTTGCTGAGATGGAGGCCCGGTGGGCAGAGGAAGGTGAAGTATTCGACACACCAGGACCAGAGACGTTAATGGACGAGTCAGTCCCACCTCTGGTTCAGCAGGATGTCCCAATTCAGCCGATTTCCGCATTGTGGGCCGATTCTGATGATGAGTTGGAGTTTTCACCTGATCCCGTGACCATAGAGCATCCTGATGATCAGATTGATGAGGAAAGTGAGAGAGCCAAGATAGAGGATGACATGACGAAGGAGGAGGAGCATGTACTATCCTGGGAGTTTGAGTTTGGTGACGAGTTGGTTGGTTTTACAACTCAAGAGGCTGATGAGGTGTTTGACCCTGTTGGTGACATTACTACTCTCGAGACATTACTTTATGGAGAGCCAGCAGCGGTTATCGAGCAGTCACCAAACCGAGAGGATGATGAAGAAGAAGTGATGGAGATGGAGCGACCACTTCTTGTTGAGGATGAGCAAACCCCAAGTGTGGGGATTGCTGATGATGATAGCCAGCTCGTGGATGACGACGATGATTATGGATCGCCACCCAGATCCAACGTGCCACGGGATAGGGTGAGAGAGCGCCTGGACTGGCGCATTTCAAGGACACAAACCTGGTCGATTAGAGGCCCTGTAGTTGTTCCAGACTGCAGAGACGACCATGCTCCTCATTACATGAATGGCATACAGTTCGGTCCAGGAAAATTCAAGTCTTGGTGGCCCGACTCGAGTCTGTTTCGAGTCTTCTGGGGCCTGGTTGTTGGATTCTTCCCGTCCATCGACAAGAGAATGAGATTGAGTAAAAATGATGGGAAGAGGATTAAGGAGAGGCCTCCTGATTGAGTTTACTTGTGAGGCACGAGTCTGGCTGAAGACTCTTCTGTAAACTTAGCGCTACTGGGAGGCAACCCAAATTTTCGCTTTAGTTATTTATTTGCTTTATTTTAGCTGTCATTGTGTTTGTTGCTTCTCCTGTTCTGTGATTCGTCTTCATTATTATGGCTGCTTGTATTTTGTACATTATTTGTTTAGTTTAGTTTTATTTTTATTCTATTATTTGTGTCAGTGTTATGCTACTCGGGTTTTGCTTGTTTTTGTTTTGCAGGTTTGGTTTTTCATAACCCGTACTCAATCTCCATTCGGGTTGTGGAAAACCAGTTACATATCATTGGAGTACCCGGTTTGCAGGTTTTGTGTTTTGATGTTTGCATGCAGGGATTATAATTGATTTTTGGAAGAGCTTTTAGCAGCAGAATGCGGGTCCCCAGACATGTTTGTTTTTGTAAATGGTGGTTGGAAGGTTTGGGAAATAAGGGGTGAGAAATTTGACTAAGTGTTGGAAAATTTCGAAACTTTCTGTCAAATTCCACCCCTCGCGCTACGCGATGCTTTGCTCGTCCCCCGTCGCGCTACGCGAAAAAAAAAAAAAGAAAAAAAAAAAAATTAGCAGCGAGAACACAACGAGAGCGAAGTGTGGGGATGCTGAATCCTCAACAAGGCTTTGGGAGCTGCTGCATGCTTGGATCATATTGACTCGCCAAAATACCAGCTAAGTCTTTTCCATTTTCTTTTACTTTTCCCTGTTTTTGTTTTTTAGTCGTGTTTCCATTCCTGCATTGAGGACAATGCAAAGTTTAAGTGTGGGGATGGGACACTGTCGTTTAGTTTTGTTTTTTTCGTTTAGAGTGTGTTTTTTTTGGGTTATAATGAAAAAAAAATTGAAATTGTTCCTGAATTGATTGTGAATTTATGAGAAAAATAATTTAGCAGTTCGTTGATTATCATTTAATTGAAACTTGTGGGAAGGAAATCATAGCAAACTTGTGATGTGTTGGTAGGTCTAGTTATCTAGCAAGCCCTTGAAAAATTTAATTAAGAATAATATTAACTTGTGGTTTCTACATTCCTTTAGGCCGATAGTGTAATTCCAACCAGTAGGGTGCGGTAGGTAAAGTCCTGATTTGCTCGAATCTTGTGTCTATAGAATCTCTAGTTTATTTCCCCCTTTTCCTCTGTTCTGCGCTGGCAGAGACCTGGGGAAGGAGCGCGTCGCCGTATTGCTATAGACGCATAACGGGTTCACGTTGCTGATCACAATTAAAAGATGCCCAAAAAGCTATAAGCTTATAGAAAAAATAAATAAATAAATAAATAAATATGGGTCAGCTGTAAATTATTGCAAGTGATCTGATGGAAAAAACATAAGAGTATTTTATATTCACGAGTTAATTCGTTAAAATAGCTTATCATAACTAATCATTGCCAAGCCCGAAAGTAGGTAGCTTAGTGCCAAGAGGATGTGGGTCACGGTTAATTGGGTAAATATATAAAATATTTTTGGCTTGTTTAGTTTCCTAGATTTAAAATGGACCAGTATACCAGCAATCATGGTTTCTATGTCGGTATTTCCCCTTGTTAATATGAAATGATTTAATTCGGGCTCGCTAATCTTTGATCTCTTTATTCTAATCTTTTTCAGGGACGAAAAAGAGTTAAGTGTGGGGATGTGATGTATTGCAAAATACATCCGTTTTACTGTCTATTTTATTCCCACTTTGTGTTTGTTTTGCGTCGGTTTTCTTCTATAACTGCTTGTACTTAATATTTCTATATCTTATGGTTGTTAGGTCACAAAGGAAGCGGATATGATTGAAAACGAAGAAGAACGGGTTTTCAGTTCGTGCGAGAGGGCTTTGGATAAGAAAAAAAAAGAAACTTTCTGGATTTTTACCCCTGTAGCGTAGCGCGACAGGTCTTGGAATTTCGTCGCGCTACGCGAGGATTGCAAAATGACAGAATTGCCCTTTTAATGATTGTCCGACTGTTTTGTCTTTTCTGGGGCCCTCGCGCTACGCGAGGAGTGTGCAAGATCCCGTCGCGCTACGCGACGGGTGGTTTTTCGCAGAAACCTCTTTTTAAGCCAAAAATTAGAAAACCCTAAGGGGGGAGACCACCTTGTGACGGCAAAAGACGAAAAGGAGGAACATTCTAGCCTCAAGAAGGTGATTGTGGACTAAAATCGGAGGAGGAGAAGTGGATATTGATCAAGAACAAGCGTTGAGATCGAAGAATTGAAGTCGGATTCACCTCGGGTTACATATTTTTGATTCGTTCTTGTTTTCTTGTCAATTCTAACATGATGAACAGCCTAGTTACTTATTGTTTTATAATTTTAAACATGTTTCTTGGCTAGATTCTTGTTGTCTACCTAGGTTTGGATGATTGCACATGTTTGACATTGGTTTTTGTTGGTTTTTAGAACTTTTGAATGTGAAGAACTCATGATGTAACAAACTTGGTTTTGATCATTGGATGTGTATGCGTATTTAGTATTATCAGTTGAATGATTTTTCAGTCCTCATGTGCTTTGATGAATGTCTTTCATATAATAGGTGCATGCTAGATCAATTGCCGTGTGTTTTTGATTATTGGATGGTTTGCTAGACGTAGTATTCCATAGGAATGAAATTCGTGAATTGGTAAATCTAAATATTCAACTAATCTTAATAGCTGTGAGGTGAGAGATTGTTGGTTTATCTCGTGTGTCTGATCGCTAGTTTAGAATCTTTGTGAGAAGGTCTGTCTAGTTCGTCGTTCACATCTTGTTTACCGAGTCCAATAGGAAATTCTTAGTTATCCCTTGCACTTAGGTGTATTGAGACTTTCGCGCTGTGAGGTAGATTGTCTAGCGGATACTTCTTGAGTAGACTGGATGACCTGTGAGGGGAACCCGTCCAGCCGGTGGTTTAACGGCTTTTAGGTCTCTTAGTTGACAATCCTTGAGAAGGGTCGAGGGTGCTCTAGGTCCCCTTTGAGTTTAGTATTTTAAGATCTCGGTATCACATCAGTTCCATTACCGATAGAACCTTCGTCAGACACGTGTAGGATTCGGGCCTAGGTAGTGCTTTCACCCTATCTGTTTTCGTTCCGTAGTTATTCTCACGCTAGTTTGTTTGTCCTTGTCTTTTCCTTTATTTTCTATAGTTTATTTCTCTCTTAAATAAAAGAAACCCCCTTTTTGTAATTAGTTATCCTGCATCTGAGTCAGTATTTCGCTGTACATACAGTGTCCGTAGGTTCAAAACTCGGTCTTATCTATCTATTCTGCAAACGATCGGTACACTTGCCGTATTGTGCGCGTTAGTTTAGGTTTGTCCGTTTTATTATAAATATTAGAACTTGTAGGTTTTTGCGTATAGTTCGTAGCACACCAATTATAAAAATAAAAGTTAAGGGACTAAAAGTATAATTATATAAAAGATCATGGAACAAAAGTGAAAATTTTGAAAATTCAGACGGTAACGGACCGTCATAACCCGTAACGGTCCGTTACGGGTTGGTCACACGTGGAATGAGGGTGCGCCACGTGTTCGGTGACTAATGGCTTGAATCTGACGCGTGTAAACCCTATGACGGACCGTCACGGCTCCGTAACGGTCCTTCATGCCGCAATTCAACCAGACGCAGACACGTGTCTGATGATTTCACAACCCTAGAGCGGTGACGGACCGTCACCATCGGTAACGGTCCGTTACGATCCCAGTGGTGACGGACCATCACCACACATAACGGTTCGTCACAGCCGCAATTCTTGGATATAAATAGCAAGGTCGGGTTTCAGCATTTCAAAACCATCAAAACATGAACTCTATAGCTATAAGCTGATATCCCACTCTCTCAAAACCATTCCCACTCATACGTTTAAGTTTCGGAAGTGCCGGTTCGCTTAAGAACAAGACAAGAAGCTAGGAAACGCTCATTTGGAGAAACCAAACAAGGTTCATAAGCAGAGACGCTGCCCACTAGGATACTCATTCTAAGAAGCCTACTAAGCCGAAACTCTAAAAAGGTGAATATTTGTATTTTTATAAAATGATTTCAAAACTGTGGTAATTTTCGATATGAACGAGAGTAACTGCGGTTGGTTTCATGAAACTAGTGGAGCTACAGACTTGTGTAGTATTTAAAAAAATAAATAGACAAAATGATTATTAAAAGAAAATGAAAGTTGTTAATTATATGTGAAAATTTATGAATTGTTTATTGTGCTCATAATACTTTTTATATATTTTCATTGGAAAAATAATAATAAAACAATAGTTAAGTTTTAATAAAGTTATTATACTTTTTCTTAACAATAAAAATTACTCAAGTTTATTACTATGTTGTTAAGGGTTAAATTGAATGACTTAAATAAGATAATTATGAAATTTTGATTATTATTTAAAAACTTTTTTTCTTCACAAATCTCTTATTCATGTTAAATTTGTAAAAAGTTATAATTACTGGATAGTAGTAAGTCTTATTCCATTTAGAGCACTTTATTTTAAAAGTTAGTTAACATTTATAAAATTTTCAGAACAATGAAACTAAATTAAAATTTGAGTAGTTTTTGTAGTTAAAAAGTTTTAATGATTTTAATATAACATCGAAGAAACTTGGCTACTATCAGATAATTTTTTATTATTTTCATCTGGTTGATAATTAGAGGTGAAAACGAACCGTGTATAGATTTGGTTATTTTATATGATACAAGCATTAATGTTGTAGTCTAGATATAATCAATATTTTTAAATAGTTTTCCGGGTGTTATACAAATCAAATATTTACTTCATAAAAATTATAGGGGTTTAAATTTTTATAAAATATAAGATTAGATGATATTTAAATGAAAAAAAGAAATCTAAAAATGCGACTTCAAATAAAAACTAAATTATGTTGGAATTTTTTAAACTAATCTAATAAACAAGAAATAATATAATTGAAAAAATAAGATTCTTCACTGTCTTGTCCATGCCACGGTGACAGATGTGTCCTGTTTGCAGTACCCAAACTACCGTTGAACACCACCTAGCCATCGTAAATAAAAGCCTAGTAATAGTATGTTTCAAGAGTTTTGAGTTTGTAGGGACGAGATTAGTGACAAAACATGGTAGTTTGGAATAATAGATCTTTAACAGAGAGAAAGAATTATATATATCCCATTTATACATTTTTAATTACATATTTACTTAAACTAAAACTAAAATGGTATATATTCTCTTCCCAAAAAATCAAAATTATATCTCTCTTATAATAAAAAACTAAATGGTTTTGACACTTGACATCACCATATTCCATCTCATAGTTTTTTCCCCTAAACACCATATTTATATCTCCCGTTTAATACTTTCATATTTAGCTTCTTTTTTTTAAATTACATAGATAAACATTTTCATCATTATTACAACTAGCTCACATTTTTTTTAAATTATCAAAAGTTAATACTTTAAAAAAATTAAGATTTAAAAAACAAGAGTTTTTTAAAGTTTTATTATTAAAAAAATTATTTTTTTAAATTTCATTATAAAAAAACAAGAATTTTTTAATTTTACATATAAAATTTGAAAATACTATGATTGTATTTTAAACAAATATGTGTTAGAATAAAGTTTACTAACATTTAATTAGTATTTTTTAATTAAATTTGATATTTATAAACAAATTTTTTGTTTCGATTTATAAATTTTAATACTTAGTTTTAATAAAATTAAGAAACTTGCAAATATTTATTGTTAAAAGTGTATTCTATTTTAAACTTTAATTTTTTTTCTTTAAAAAACATGTATACAAATTTCAATTCTAAATTATTACTTTGAAATTTTTCATATTTAGTTTTAAAATTTTAAATTTAATTGTGTCAAAATGTTAAGGAGTGAAATTTTTAAAATTTAAAGTTTTAAATTTTGAATTTAAAAGACGATATATTGTTGAAATTTAACATTTAACATTTATTTGTATCTTTTTATTATTTTTTTAATAAGAGATTTAGTATTCAAAGTTTAACGAGATTTTTCGCATACAAGTACAAATAGTATCCGTCAATCAGAGCATTTTGATGATGATTTTGATGAAAGTTTATAATCTCCTAATTTTCTAAATGAACTTACATTATCAGGTTTGTCAAACCATAAATTAGTTTTAAATTTCGGTGTTCCAGTTATGCTATTAATAAATACTAATGAAAAAATGGTTTAGGTAATGTAACAAGTCTTTAGGTCAAACTACAAGGTAATCGCTTTATAGTAGCGAATATTATATTTTGAAGCAACTTTGATCATCACAATTGTCACACCCTCAAATTCTACTAACGGAGTTTTACTGTTTGGTGCATGACAAACCAGGATCTCAGTCATTAGTTACATCAAACGACACTATACAGGACTCAAATTGAAATATTATAAAAGTTTAGAGTAAACGTGGAAGCAATAAATAAAAGTAAATGCGTAAAACAAACGCGCCCAAAGTCTAGTCCAAAATAACATAAATGAAAATAGTTTAAACGTCTTGATAAATAAGAAACCAATAATAGGACTCCATGCATGTCCTAGTCGTGCACCCGTGACTTAGCTTAGTGTCCTAAGAAAACATGTAAGAAAAGTGTCAACACGAGATTGGTGAGTTCACAGGTTTCATTATGTAATAATGTTTAACAGATTAATGTACATTCAATATATAAATCAACAGGTAGCTAACCCATATACATGTTAACTAATGCGCTCGCAACCCAAAACTGACTGTTTATGTGTTTACCTCCCACCAGGCCTATCAACCATGATGCATGTTTAGGTCAATATTGCACCCGTTCGACCTCCAATCGAGTTAGCGCGACTAACGCGGGTGAGGTTTGTCAAACCCAGTAGTAATACTCAAATTACCTCGCTATGTTCATATCAACGGTCCGATGTGAGGACTTTAATGGTAGATGTGTACTAACATATATGAATTACAAAATTCAAAAGCGTTTACGTCATGTTTTCTCCCACAGTTAAAAATAGTAAAATGGGCCGTGAAAACTCACCTAATTTGCGTAGGTAGATTCACACGAGAATGAGATTTGAACCTCAAGTGTTAGCCCGAAACGGCTTACAAATGCCCTAGAATTATAACATAATAATTAGGGATATAATGAGAATTGTGACGACGACACGGAAGATTGAACGTCCTCAAAACGTTCTAATGAACAAAGAGTAGACGAACGTGTCCACAGGAATGAGGATTTCTTAATATAATAATTAAGATAAAAGCGTTTCGAATTAAGAGTTTATAATTACGAATAATATTAATAATAAAATACATTCGTGCGTTTTCGCCATTAAATAATGGTTTAGAAAAATAATATAAATTATTACATTGTTTTTAAACTCGTAGAGTTAATACAATAATCATTTACATGGCAAAAATAATAAATATATTATTTTTATTAAGAACATATACGAGGGTAATAATATAACTAATTATATTATTTATAAATTCGGAGTGTTACACAACGCTCGTTAATGCGAAGAAAATAATATATAACTATATTATTTTTAATAGTGGAGAATAGTATTAAAACGGTTATAAAGCTAAACCCGAACATTAATATAAACACAATTGTTTGTGTGTTTTCATAAATTAAATAATAATTTTGTGAAATAATATAATTAATATATTATTTTCAATATTACTAAAATTCTCAAAAATGTTTTATAAAATTAATCCCGAGCCTTCAGGTGTTTCCGGGTTTCAAAACATGCTTATATATTAATATAATAATATAAGTTTTAATTTTATTTAAATAAAATATATAAAAGTGGCTAAAAAATAAGATGGGGGCAGAGAGACTCGAACCCGGGTCTCCCCCCCATCAGTCAACCAACTTAACCAATCATGCCTGTTAGGGAGTCGCAACCACGACCGGTTCTGATGGGTTTTGACACACAAAGGACCCGAGTTCCCTTCTCCATCACGATTTGAACCCAAACTCAATCCCAATTACCACAAATCTGATAACGATCGATGCAAAATACATAGTGGTTTTGTAATACATTGTGCTGCGAGTCTGTGGATGAGATCAATTTCGAAATCATTGAGTTTAAAGCGATTTAATTTCAGTTTCAAATGCCGAAAAACCCTAGTTATGAACCTAGAACCAAATTGAACGAATTCCATAATATTAGAGATTGAAATCATAGGGCTTTTACTAAACAAAGGATTGCGAATCTGCCTACGTGGTTTAATTTTATTGACGTTGCGTTTAAGATCAAAACCCCTAAATTTTATTATGATCAAACCCTAGTTACTGGATCATAAACAATTTGATGTTATTAGGTTAAATTGATAGAGGGCTTTCAATGAGTGGGTTCTTGCGAAACTGATCATGCCTTTTAATTGAATTTAGATCGTGTTTAGGTTAGGGTTCAATCAAAACGTGAATGTATGAACCCTAGATTCGGGTTCATGCTAAATTTGATGTTGTAAGCCTTAATTATGATAGGGCTTTTGATCTATGAATTGAAAAGAAGATGAGGGGATGTTTGATTACCATAATAGATGTCGAATTGATGGAGATCGAGCAAATGGGTTTCGAGTTCGATGGGTTTGGTCGTCGGCGTCTCTGGTTGTTCCTCCGATCGAATTGATGTGTGCAAAAGTTCCTGGGAGCTTCGCATGAGATGCGCAGAGTGTTTAGTTGTGAAATGGTTATCGGATTTGCTTGAATTTGATGAATACGTGATCATGGCCGACGGTTTCGAGTTAATTAGTCGTTAAGTGACTTAATTCGGCAATGATTATGATTAAAACGATGGTTATGGTTGTTAATGACACGAACGTGCGATTTCAGTTACGGAATCAAACGAAAATCGATTACAATTCACGAATTTGGATCAAGGGTTACGAATTTGACTTACAAAAGTCAACAGGAAATCAAAATCTCTTGATTTTGACTTTGTGAGGTCAACAGAATAGGTTTTGGGACTTGGCAGAACTAGTCCCTGCAGTTTTATGTGAATTAAATTTTTGAGTTTGACAAAACTAGTCCATGAGGTTTGAGATTAGGTTAACTGGTTAGGATTTAACTGAATTTACTAACGGGGTTAACCCTAAAAGTCCGGATTATCACAACAATTTTATACCTGTAATTGGTTTAACATGTTTAGACAAAACAATTTCACTTGAACTTCAAAGGAAAAATATACAATTGTTGTATTTTTGCAATGACTATGAACACAAGTTTAGGGCAATTACTTTCAAATGTTGGTTTTTATTGAATGATCCAGTGTCTATTTATGATAAGCCGTATGTTGCAATATCAAGAGTTAAAAGTAGAGATGGACTCAAACTATTAGTCTTTGGTAAAAATAGAAAAAATTTCAATACTACGTTAAATTTTACATACGATGAACTATTTTCAAATTTGTAATTAATAATTGTAAGGTTTCATTTGACATTTAATTTAATATATTGTAAAAAGTGCACAACTTATTAAATGAATTTTCATGTATTTTTTTATGTTTTAATTACTCTCATCCATATAATCTTAATATGTAACAAAATGAAAAAGTTACAAATATAATATCAAATTTGTATAAAAAAAGTTGTTAAAATATTTATCAATATAATTTTAACGTTTCACCCCGTGTAACACACGGGATTAAAGCTAGTATATAATATATCCCTTAATAAGAAAATTGCATTATGTATTCCTTCCTCGTCTCCTTTTACTTGTTAATGGTTGATGTTGAGATGCCGGAGTTTTGCATGTTTTACCATGGTATCCATACTCACAACAACGCCGACATTAATGTCTTTTTTTGGCTCTACTCCAAAAGTAAGTGATAAATAAGAGTAGACTAAATACATATGAAAATACGAAATTTTTTTTGATAAGAATGCAAAAGACATAATTTTAGAACAATAATTGAAGCAAAATATTTTAACATAGACCGGACTGAACATTATACTTATTCTTAATATGAAGTGTCGGTGGGTTTATGCTACTAAAAAATAGCCCCTTCAACTTTAGTCAAATTATAAAACTCACCCCTTCACTTTATAAAGTTTAACTTTGACTCCTTCAAGCTTTTCAAGTTTCGAGTTTACCATTTTATTATATATAATTTGCTTTTTGCTCAATAATTCGCTTTTTTTTGTTGACGTCTCGGTATAAATTTTGTTAAAAACGGTGTCGTATTCAAAATAGAGTATTTTTTTAGGTATGGTGTGT
This sequence comes from Smallanthus sonchifolius, assembly GCA_023525975.1. Classification (NCBI taxonomy): domain Eukaryota; kingdom Viridiplantae; phylum Streptophyta; class Magnoliopsida; order Asterales; family Asteraceae; genus Smallanthus; species Smallanthus sonchifolius. Next base: position 5,401,508 of record CM042041.1, read on the forward strand.
TATATCGACGAACAACCATGAAAAATGAGACCGACAACGACTGAAAAACATCGGGTACCGTTATTTAACTGTTTTTTCCTAAGATTCGACCTCCAGAACCGTCACCGTAATTTCAAACGTTTCTTTTTGTGTATAGGCACGTTAATGTCACCGTATCAAGCGTTTAAATTATGTCTCCCGTCGCAAAGCGTGGATCAAATTTGTTTAATCATGTTTTCTTTTGTACTTAGATACGTTAATATCATAGTCTCAACCGTTTAAGATCTGATTCCCGTCACGAAGCCCGAGATACAACTTCTAGTTTAAAGCAATGATATTTTAACACCCTTAATGGTATTGTTTTATATATGCTTTATTAAATTTGATCATATGTCCTTAAAAAGTTAAAATCTATGAATGGATTTGGTTGTTTGTAAAATTATAACACAGTTTGTTATTTTTAGTTGGTTACATTGTTCTTTTTAGCTAGTTACATTATAATATATTTCAAAAAGTTAAAAAATTGAAAAAAGTTTATGAAAACCCCCGTCTCACCGGATCTCTCACATAATTACATAGAGAGATTTCGAGAGAGGACTTAGAGTCATCCCACGGCGAGTGGGGTTGGGGGTTTTATATTTTTCAAAAAAATAGTTTGATATAACTATGTGTTAGGTAGTTAACTACCTTCTGATCAAATCTGGTATGATATTTGATTATCTAGGTATGGAGATGGTGAGCCAACACATAGTGCAGCCAGATTTTATAAATGGTTAACAGAGGTAAATAGTTAAATTGAATGACTTAAATGAAATAATTATAAAATTTTGATTATTATTTAAGAACTTTTTTTTCTTCACAATTCTCTTATTCAAGTTAAATTTGTAAAAAGTTATAATTACTGGATAGTAAAAAGTCTTATTCAATTTAGAGCACTTAATTTTAAAAGTTAGTTAACATTTATAAACTTTCCAGAACAATGGAACTAAATTGAAATTTGAGTAGTTTTGTAGTTAAAAAAGTTTTAATGATTTTAATACAACATTAAAGAAATTTGGCTACTATTTGATAAATTTCATTATTTTCATCTAGTTGATAATCAGATGTGAAAACGGCTAAACCCGTGTAGAGATTTGGTATATAATCAATAATTTCAAATAGTTTTCCGGGTGTTATACAATCAAATATTTATGCGATGTTTACCCTCATAAAAAATTAAAAATGATATGGGTTCAAAATTTTTACAAAATATAAGATTAGATAGTATTTAAATGAAAAAATTAATTAAATATTCTAAAAATGCGACTTAAATAAAAACTAAATTATGTGCAATTTTTTAAGGGGCCTGCTATTGGCATACGGAGTTTGCTATTTGGACACTGAGTTTTCTGGATATACGTCTCGTATAGGAGTTTTCTGGATATACGCCTCGTATAGGTCAATACGGGACGTATAGCCCCTAACCTTAAAAAATAGATCTGCAGGTGTCAGTTCTTGTCTGGCGACTGAGCTATACGCCCCATATAGGGCTATACGACACATATAGGCCTATACGCCACATCTTTTTTTCAAACTTGAGCAAATTTTGATTTGTATATGGCGAGTATAGCCCTATACGCAGAAGCCTATACGACCTATATAGGTCTATACGCCACATTTTTTTCAAACTTGATCAAATTTTAATTTGTATATATACGCAGAAAGCCACTACGCCCCATATAGGCCTATACGCCACAAAGAGATTTTTTTTCCAAACTTGGTCTTGTTATGTATGGAGCAATGTCGAGCATAGCTCTATAGGCAGACAAAAGGGTCGTATAGGCCTATGTGGGGCGTATAGCTCAGCCGCCAAACAAGAACTGACACATGCATGTCTGTTTTTTAAGGTTAGGGCTATACGCCCCGTATTGACCTATACGAAGCGTATAGCCTTTGACGGCGTGTCCAATTAACAAGGAATGACCGTATTAGCCTATACGATGCGTATATGAACTTCCACTAATTCCGTGTACGTGTTGTTTATTTAAGCATATTTTTCATTTTTTTAACATGTGACGCTTCTCAAACCCAATTGGGGCTTTTCCCTCGACCTTGTGCCTTAGGTCGCAGTTAAGCATGCAAGTAGGAGCCATGCACGCGATAACAAGACGAGTAAGACAAGTCATCATAAGATTACTTATATTAGTCAAAAGATAACACGTATTCCAAGTTTACATAGATTCATGTTTACCACTTACATAACACATAACATTTGAATACCTATAAACAATGCACTTGTATAGAAAATTAAAATAAATCCAAAACTCGTTAATGATCAACGAATGTCCCTCAAACGATGTAGTAGGAAAGATTATGCAATCTTTATTCCTACATTTGCTTAACATCTAATAAGCTGATATCTTCCAAGTGTTGTTTATAAGTTTTGTGTTATTTCCCCGTCTTGAACCATCAAAAGAATTATTACCAGACATCGCGAAGATATCTTCCTGACATTTGTAGATTCTTCACATACTGCTCTGCCTTGGATGGTTCTAAAGATCCCTGAAATTATATAAAAATTGGTGGTTTTGTTAGTTAAAGAATGAGATGCGTGATTTTTGTAACTGGTTGAGATTGAGACACGCGATCAATTCTCTCGCCCCACAATACGAAAGACAAATTAAAAACGGGCACTCAGAAAGTCGATTCAAGGGTGCAGTGTATGTTAAGTTTGAGCCACATAAATTTTTTTTTTTTGAAAGGCGACTTTCATTTTTTAAGTGGCAGTCGCATCTCCGACAAGTCGGAGACCCGTTACCCCTCAACCTGACCACTACGTTGTCTGAACCGGGCCCGCGGGTTCAGAACGAGAGGCTAGGCTTTCACCGGGAAACCATGGAGCCTGCTGCCACTTGACAGCAGTTGCGCCGCTACACGGGCCAAACCCCGCTAACGTAACGCACTCCGGACTAAAACCCGGTTCGGCTCGGATTCGAACCTGCGTGGGCAGGTTGAATCTTCATCGCCACTGGACCAAAGCCAGTCACCAGCCTAAATGGACCTCAAATTAATGAACACCAAAAAGCCAACTCTTTACATTTACTACACCTGCATGCTATACAGGAGGGTTATGCTAACATGAGTTTGATGTCAAAGGCTATGGTGTCTAAAAAGTATGAAAAGAATTATGGATCATTGATCAAGGTTAATCAAATGGCCAAGATGAATAGTCAAGATGAATAGAGTGTCACTTTGACAGCAAACTCATGTTAGTTTTGGCAAGGAGAGGCAAAAGGGTAAAAGGCACCCATTGTTGACTTTTTTATTGGTTTACCATTAATTTTAAATGTAAATAACTTTTTTATATGTAATTATTTTCTTAAAAATTACACTATAAATGTAGGATTTTTTTATCTTTAATTTGAGCATAGTATTGCCATTTTAAGAGTAAAGTGTCTATTTCTTCCCCTGTGTTTTGGCCATTTTAGCCAGTTTCATCTAAAGACTTTTTTTAGCTTTTTCGTCACCGACTTTTCAAAATCTAGCCATTTTTATCCAACTAACTAACTTCGTACATAACGTTAAATCAAGGGTCGGTTTGAACTTCATAGGTTAAAATCTAACTAAATTACCCTTGATTTAACCAAAACTGCCCCTGATTTAATGTTAAAATGTAGAAGGAATTAGTCAGTTAGATGAAAATGGCTAGATTTTGAAAAGTCAGGGACGAAAAAGCTAAATTTTTTTTTTTGAATAAAACTGGCTAAAATGGCCATACCACATGGACAAAAAATGGCACTTTACTCAAAAAATAAAATTCTAAAGCATCTTGGACTTGGGTGAATGTAAAGGTGCGTTAGGATTTTCTTGCGTCAGGATTCTACAACACTGCGTTCAGATTTTTTGAATTTATGCCCATATTTTTATTTAAAAGAAAGTAAAATTGGACGCCTTTACTCCCACGTACCCCCACTCTTTGGGACACGTGGGAACGCTTGGTGGCTTCTCACGCTTATTAGACACATAAGCCTTTTTAGCATAACCCTCCTCTATATATAAAGATGAGATACATGTTTCCTTGTGACCCGTTAAGACCAAAGTTAACTCACCTGTTCTTGCACAATTGTATGAAGGGTTCGGTGTACATCTCTAGCCATGCCTTTAGCATCACCACATACATATAAATAAGCTCCCTCTGAAAGCAAGTTCCAAATATCTGAAGCCTGTAAAAACATCTCACATTTTGAAAAAAAAAGTAACATAATATAACAAATACAGTTGTTTTCTTTTCTTTTTTAACAGTTTTTTCTACCTTCTCGTTCATTTTATGTTGCACATACTCCTTAGCCGGTCCTTCACGGGAGAAAGCGACAATAAGCTCAGAAAGAGCCCCAGTCTCCACAAAGTTGTTTAGTTCGTCCTCGTATATAAAATCCTGCAGTAATGTTACATACGCGACTCATAATTTGTTGAAGCATAACACTTGTAAGTTGTAAAGAAACAGTTATAACTTACCACTTTGCGGTTTCTGCATCCAAAAAAGAAAATAGATGATCCCAACTCGGTTCCAGCTTCTTTCAAAGCTAGTCTTTCTTGAAGAAAACCTCTGAAAGGAGCCAGCCCAGTGCCCGGCCCGATCATGATCACTGGGACTTTCGGGTCAGCAGGAAGCCTGAAGTTAGATGTTCTAACAAAAATGGGTGCCTGGCTACAATCTCGACTTTCGGCCAAAGGCACCGTATTCTGAAAAATAAATAACCAAATTTTACCATTTTTACTGTTTAGAGTATGCAAATCACTAGATGCCAAGAAGTAGATGCACAAACAGGAGTAATGTCTATAATGGTAATACCTTCATCCAGGTTGAACACACTCCTTTGTGGATACGGCCCGCAGGTGTTTTCTCGAGAACTAATGCACAAGTGACATGAATTCTGTTTGGTGACATCCTGTAAAAATTCAAACAATAATGAAAAAGGGGTTAGTTATTAATCAAAAAGGGGTTACTTAGTAATTAATATGCAACATATGTAAATTACTAACTTTGGAGAAGAAGAAATCGAGTAGTATCGAGGCTGTAAGCGTGGGGCCACAGCTGCGAAGAAAACGCCAAGTGGAGGTTTAGCTGACGGGAACGCCTCCATAACCTCTAGAAGACTTCTTTGGCTTGCAACTATCCACTGAGCATATTCATCCTGAACAACAATAATTTAGGGATTATACATAAAAATTAAGAAACCATTTACCAAGATTTGTGAAAGAAATCCAAACCTTTCCAAGAGGAGATGCGAGAAATTTTAGTCGATCAGCTTCAGTGGGATCAGAAGCATGAGCAGCTAGAGCAAGCAAAGCAGTCTGATATACAAAACATATGGCAACATTACTAATGAGTAATGACATATGATCCTATAGGGTCGCACAGTAAGCATATTCAAATAACAACCTTTTTAGGGGAACTCAAAACATCTGCATAGCGAGCCAATGCATTTCTTAAAGTGCATGGAGGGAAGGGAGGTGGCAAGGTGGAGCCGCCAATAGGTGTTCCGTCCTCCTTGTCAGAATGGATTGAGAAATAAGTGTCGGGTGGCAAGCTGACTAATCTCGCAGCTTCATCCACAACTTCGCTTAAATTCTCACAGTAGACGCCAACATGATCCCCCGTCTCATATCTGAGAAAAAAATTAAGAAAAAAAGTTAAGTGCATAGCAGTTGTAGTTACAGGTAAAACATAACTAATGAGCGGCTTACGATAGTCCAGTGTGAGAGATGTCAAATTCCAGATGAGTGCAAGATCGGTCGGATTCAGGGGTGTGCAGTTCCTTTTTGAATGCCACATTGGATCTTTAAAAAACAGGATATATGTCAGCATATTAAGACTTAGATTTTTGAGCATCATGAAGATTTATTAATACCTGCTTGGATGTTGAGCATCATGAACATCATGACCATTTGTATGAGCTTGATCTTCTGCAGACGGGTCAGGTTTGTCATGATACACAACCCGGTATTCCAAAATAGCAGCTGTGTAACGAGTGGCAACCCTAGTGTCATCCTCATTACGCAACAATTGATCCAACTCGGGCCACACTAACTCTTTCCTGAAGAGAAAAAGGTTCTAATAATATATTGTAAATTAATTTATAGATGTATAACAAATAGGTTGCGGGTGAATCCATTTTGATATTGTTTCTGAAATGACCCATTTTAACCCGAGCCCATTTTGGTCAGAATCCATTTTGACCCGTTACCCGACACGAACCACCCGTTTGGTCGGGTTTTAGATAATAAAAGTCTTTTGTATACCATGCTTCAAAATCATCTTCAATACATTGATCATCATCTCCAAGGCCCAAAGGAACAAGGCGTTTCGCACCTGCAAACATTAATAGTTAAGATTAAAAGGCAAGCACTCCAATTAGAAACCAATCAATTTAGGTAATTGAACATACCCATCTCTTCGAGTTTACCATCGATCACCTTTCCGACCTGTATAAGATTGAGGAGCAAATATTTAATTCAGTCCACCTATTGCCCACTTTGTGGGACTTGAATCCACACCAGTTTGGTGGGATAAACATAGGGTGCCACTAGGCCAAGAGGCATCGTCTGTAAGGTAATAATTACCTTGTTGAAATGCTCGTATTGCCTGTTACCGAGGCCAAAAACTCCATATTGAAGTTTCTTGAGACATTCTCCTTTCTCATCCCCCTGCAGAAGTGAAAGATCTATATTAACGTATTTTTGGGCCTAAAACGATCTTTTCGTAAAATAAAATATATATTTGTCTTAGGATCCTAACACATGGGAATATGATGACACACAATTTTTGTATACGGTTTCTAATAGGTCCACAATCACAAAAACTAGAGTTACAGTCAGTTTTAGTAAAAACAAAACTCTTCCAAGTATACAGATTTTTGCTCTCCTTGTCAAAACCTGAAAACTAAACAAAGTTAAAGCCTAAAATTTGATTAGCGTCAGCTTATTTTTTTGTATAGTCGAGCTGCCCTTAATACATGATTACATATCTTGTTTAAATCTCACCATCAAATTGATTTAATAGGCACAAAACATTTACCTCTGTAAACCATTTATATAATCTGGCTGCACTATCTGTTGGCTCACCATCTCCATACCTAGATAATCAAATATCATACCAGATTTGATCAGAAGGTAGTTAACTACCTAACATATAGTTATGGTGCTATATGTGTATATATCATATAGAGTTAGTTACACCAATCAAACATTTGGTACGTTAAAATTTGTTAAATCATGTGAAATGACCATTCGACCCTTTACATACAAGAACATCGAACTATTTTTTTACATAAATATAGAACCCCCAACCCCACCCGCCGTGGGATGACTGTAAGGGGGTGTTTGGGATTACTTATTAAGCTACTTATTAACTTTTTTTAAAAGTTAATAAGTTAAAAGTTTGTTTGGATAAATCAAAATGAGATGGAAATATAGAAGAAATAAGTAGCTATTTGAAAAGTAAGTCCCACTTACTTTTCAAAACTACTTATTAACTTTTTGGAAAAGTTAATAAGTAGTTTTGAGAAGTAATCCCAAACACCCCCTAAGTCCTCTCTCGAAATCTCTCTATGTAACTATGTGAGAGATCCGGTGAGACGGGGGTTTTCATAAACTTTTTTCAATTTTTTAACTTTTTGGAATATATTATAGGGGTAACTTTGTAGAAGTAACCAAGTTTCAAAAGTGTTCCAATTAGGTCACTCAAACGGTATACACCCTCGGGTATACTATGATGAGTGACCTAAATGGAACACTTTTGAAACTTGATTACTATTCTGTGGTGTTTTCCCTATATTATAATATAACTAGCTAAAAAGAACAACGTAACCAACTAAAAATAACAAACTGTGTTATAACTTTACAAACAACCAGATCCATTCATAGATTTTAACTTTTTAAAGACATATATTCAAATTTAATAAAGCATATATAAAACAATACCATTGAGGGTGTTAAAATATCATTGATTTAAATGTTAAGTCCGGTCTGTTTTGAAAATTGGAACCAGTCATTTAACCTTTATATATATGTGTTAATTTCAGAACCAATAATATGTTGAGAACTGAGAAAACCGCCTCATCCCTTGTACTTTTTATTAAATAAATTGATTAGAATGCATATTAATTTCAATATATTTAAGAGTTATTTTTTAAAAGTATATAATTTATAGTTTGTAGTCTAAATGCATATATATGCACATACACTATATGCACATGGATATGCATATTTTTTTACTTTTTTTTAACTTCAGGGGAGAGAGGAGATAAAGTAAAAAAAAAAGAACGGAAAGAGATAAATAAACCATTATGTTTTGATTTAATCTCTTTTAATAAATCGATATATACACGTCTTATACGGTTTTCAAAATACTATTGGTTCTGAAAGAACACATCTCAAGGTATATTCTTTCATAGCCACTTGTATATTTTTAAATGTTGATACAAACTAATAACCTAACCTTCAATTTTTTTAAAAAACCGTTTCAAACCCGCAAATCGTCAAAACCGAACCATTAAGCTGCAAAACCGGTAAAACCAGCTAGTCCGACCAACATATGCAATCCAGCCGGTTTGGTTTGTTGTTTGGTGAAAACATAGTTGGTTCGACACTTCGTTTTTGTCAAAACCAGTCAAACCAGACCGTACACACCACTGACCATCAAGTATATAAATAAATAAAAAGTGGTAGCAATTGACTATGACGACTTACGTAGCCAAAAAGAAAAATGCCATAGACTCTTTCTTAAGTTTCTCCTCGTACTCATCGTCATCAGCAGCATATTCATCCTACGATTACAAAAGTCGTTGTAGTTCAACATGACTGAAGATTATGTTCATTAAGGTAGCTTAAAAAATGTAAACTCACCACATCAATTACTTTAAAGGAGGCTTTTTCGTATCGAACTTTGGCTTCCTCTACAAGTGCCTTCAGATAAAAACAAAATATAATGTCAAAAGAAAACTGGAAACATTTTAAATGTCAGGTATAGTAAGCCACGGTTAATATTATATTTATAAAAAATCATAAAAAACTTTTTCAACATATAAGCGGTTAGTATTATATTTATAAAAAAACTTTTTCAACATATAACATATTATTTATAAAAATATAAAATATAAAGGATGGTTTTAATTTCGGTTCGATTCAACTGTTTATACACATATAACCCGTTACCAAACCATAAAAATTAGTCATTAAAAAATCATAACAAAACCATTGCTTCAATTATTTGGTTCGAGACTTTTCAATGTTTTCAGAACTTCACTGGATAGGTTGGTCGGACCGGAACCAGCTATTGAACGAGTCATGTTGAGTGTATTTCAACCGTCCCAATTTGAAACGGCAAGTTAGTAGTTGTAACAATCCAAGTAAACCGTGCCAGAATATTGTCCGCTTTATCCCCAATAGGTTACCCATCCAGGAACTTACGGTTTTATTTTCAGTCGGACGAATTGATTGTCAGGCAAAACGCGTCCTCTCCATCAAACGAAGTGTGACTTACAATAGTTTACCAGCTAGACTGGTTGAATCGGAGAACCGGACCAGGTGGTTGGGTCACATTATAGTATTTTTTTTCTTTAAAGTCTTATGTACATGTTTTACCGGTTTAGGTTCCATATTTTATTTATTTAAGATTTTATATTATATTAAAATTACAATTTCACTATATTTTAAATTATTTTATGATGTCACCCGGTTTTTAAGATCGGTCCAACTAGTAAAAAGATAAAAACGACCGGTTCGATTCGATTATGAAAACATTGGTTATTTATTACTCTGTTTTCAATTCTCAGTCTCACCCCTGTTTTACCTTGGCGAAACCTTCAGCGGTTCCAGTTTGAGTTCCATATAATATCGTAACTCTCTTCTTGCCGTCGTCAGCCTCCGCCTCCTTCACTCTCTTCGGCACCACCAACTTCTCCAGCTCCAGATCCCGATCCAGAACTCGTTTCTTCGACAACGATCTCCGCCACACCAAAACCACCAGACATCCGATCAATACCGCAACCGACGTCGTAATCAACGCCAGCAGCTCGCGATTCTCCACCAGCATCTTCACCGCCGGAGACATCATCGTTTCTCCAGATTCCGATGCGTTTAATTTCTCCATCACGTTTCCATTCAGCACTGCTGATACCAGATCCAACGGCGACAGGTTTACGGAATCTGATTGCATTATACTTCAAAAATTAACAATGAAAATCCCTCTCCGGTAAGAAAAGATAGTTTCTAGAGAGAGAATCGATAGATACAGAGGTTTCTCTCACTAGATTCTCTCTCTACAGCGGAAGGAGTTGTTGCGGGGAATACATATTGATTTGAGGTGGGTTTTATAGGGGGTTTATGAGAGGGAAGAAACAAAACCAGCCAAACACGCCCAACTCGATTTAAGTGTTAACCAAACGATAAAATTAGCCCCGCGCTTCGGGGCTGGAGTCCCTCGTGTCTCGTGACATGAGACGAATTTTAAACGATTAAGTCAGTAGTATTAGTGTGGCTAAACACCAAAAGACACGTGTTATGTATATAGAAGAAACGTATAAAGTTACGACGGCTCGGTTGTGGATGGAAACATAGATAAAAGACGGTTATATAACGGTATCGATGTGGTAGCTCGAAATAACAGTATCGATGTTATAAACTCGAGAGTTATTGAGGAAGAATCAGATTGTATATAATACTGGTGTGCTACGAACTATACGCAAAAACCTACAAGTTCTAATATTTATAATAAAACGGACAAACCTAAACTAACGCGCACAGTACGGCAAGTGTACCGATCGTTTGCAGAATAGATAGATAAGACCGAGTATCGAACCTACGGACACTGTATGTACAGCGAAATACTGACACAGATGCAGGATAACTAATTACAAAAAGGGGGGTTTCTTTTATTTAAGAGAGAAATAAACTATAGAAAATAAAGGAAAAGACGAGGACAAACAAACTAGCGTGAGAATAACTACGGAACGAAAACAGATAGGGTGAAAGCACTACCTAGGCCCGGATCCTACACGTGTCTGACGAAGGTTCTATCGGTAATGGAACTGATGTGATATCGAGATCTTAAAATACTAAACTCAAAGGGAACCTAGAGCACCCTCAACCCTTCTCAAGGATTGTCAACTAAGAGACCTAAAAGCCGTTAAACCACCGGCTGGACAGGTTCCCCTCACAGGTCATCCAGTCTACTCAAGAAGTATCTGCTAGACAATCTACCTCACAGCGCGAAAGTCTCAATACACCTAAGTGCAAGGGATAACTAAGAATTTCCTATTAGACTCGGTAAACAAGATGTGAACGACGAACTAGACAGACCTTCTCACAAAGATTCTAAACTAGCGCTCAGACACACGAGATAAACCGACAATCTCTCACCTCACAGCTATTAAGATTGGTTGAATACTTAGATTTACCAATTCACGAATTTCATTCCTATGGAATACTACGTCGAGCAAACCATCCAATAATCAAAAACACACGGCAATTGATCTAGCATGCACCTATTATATGAAAGACATTCATCAAAGCACATGAGGATTGAAAATCATTCAATTGATAATACTAAATACGCATACACATCCAATGATCAAAACCAAGTTTGTTACATCATGAGTTCTTCACATTCAAAAGTTCCAAAAACCAACAAAAACCAATGTCAAACATGTGCAATCATCTAAACCTAGGTAGACAACAAGAATCTAGCCAAGAAACATGTTCAAAATTATAAAACAATAAGTAACTAGGCTGTTCATCATGTTAGAATTAACAAGAAAACAAGAACGAATCAAAAATATGTAACCCGAGGTGAATCCGGCTTCAATTCTTCGATCCCAACGCTTGTTCCTGATCAATATCTACTTCTCCTCCTCCGATTTTAGTTCACAATTCTTCTTCTGTCACTTTTCGTCGCCTCCAGCCGCTCCAGGCTCGTTCTCCCCTTAGGGTTTTCTAATTTTTGGCTTAAAAAGAGGTTTCTGCGAAAAACCACCCGTCGCGTAGCGCGACGGGATTTTGCACACTCCTCGCGTAGCGCGAGGGCCCCAGAAAAGACAAAACAGTCGGACAATCATTAAAAGGGCAATTCTGTCATTTTGCAATCCTCGCGTAGCGCGACGAAATTCCAAGATCTGTCGCGCTACGCGACAGGGGTAAAAATCCAGAAAGTTTTTTTTTTTATCCACAGCCCTCTCGCACGAACCGGAAACTCGTTCTTCTTCGTTTTCAATCATATCCGCTTCCTTTGTGACCTAACAACCAAAAAATATAGAAATATTAAGTATAAGCAGTTATAGAAGAAACCGACGCAAAACAAACACAAAGTGGGAATAAAATAGACAGTAAAACGGATGTATTTTGCAATACATCACATCCCCACACTTAACTCTTTTTCGTCCCTGAAAAAGATTAGAATAAAGAGATCAAAGATTAGCGAGCCCGAATTAAATCTTTCATATTAACAAGGGGAAATAGATCTTGCACACTTCGCTCTCGTTGTGTTCTCGCTGCTAATTTTTTTTTTCGCGTAGCGCGACGGGGGACGAGCAAAGCGTCGCGTAGCGCGAGGGGTGGAATTTGACAGAAAGTTTCGAAATTTTCCAACACTTAGTCAAATTTCTCACCCCTTATTTCCCAAACCTTCCAACCACCATTTGGTAAAAACAAACATACCTGGGGACCCGCATTCTGCTGCTAAAAGCTCTTCCAAAAATCAATTATAATCCCTGCATGCAAACATCAAAACACAAAACCTGCAAACCGGGTACTCCAATGATATGTAACTGGTTTTCCACAACCCGAATGGAGATTGAGTAGGGTTGTGAAAAACCAAACCTGAAAAACCAAACCTGCAAAACAAAAACAAGCAAAACCCGAGCAGCATAACACTGACACAAATAGTAGAATAAAAATAAAACTAAACTAAACAGATAATGTACAAAATACAAGCAACCATAATAATGAGGACGAATCACAGAACAGGAGAAGCAACAAACACAATGACAGCTAAAATAAAGCAAATAAATAACTAAAGCGAAAATCTGGGTTGCCTCCCAGTAGCGCTAAGTTTACAGAAGAGTCTTCAGCCAGACTCGTGCCTCGCAAGTAAACTCAACCAGGAGGCCTCTTCTTAATCCCCTTCCCATCATTTTTACTCAATCTCATTCTCTTGTCGATGGATGGGAAGAATCCAACAACCAGGCCCCAGAAGACTCGAAACAGACTCGAGTCGGGCCACCAAGACTTGAATTTTCCTGGACCGAATTGTATGCCATGCATGTAATGAGGAGCATGGTCGTCTCTGCAGTCTGGAACAACTGCAGGACCTCTAATCGACCAGGTTTGTGTCCTCGAAATGCGCCGGTCCAGACGCTCTCTCCCCCCATCCCGTGGCACGTTGGATCTGGATGGCGATCCATAATCATCGTCGTCATCCACGGGCCGGCTATCATCATCAGCAATCCCCACACTTGGGGTTTGCTCATCCTCAACAAGAAGTGGTCGCTCCATCTCCATCACTTCTTCTTCATCCTCTCGGTTTGGTGACTACTCGATAACCGCTGCTGGCTCTCCATAAAGTAATGTCTCGAAAGTAGTAATGTCACCAACAGGGTCAAACACCTCATCAGCCTCTTGAGTTGTAAAACCAACCAACTCGTCACCAAACTCAAACTCCCAGGATAGTACATGCTCCTCCTCCTTCGTCATGTCATCCTCTATCCTGGCTTTCTCACTTTCCTCATCAATCTGATCATCAGGATGCTCTGTGGTCACGGGATCAGATGAAAACTCCAACTCATCATCAGAATCGGCCCACAATGCGGAAATCGGCTGAATTGGGACATCCTGCTGAACCAGAGGTGGGACTGACTCGTCCATTAACGTCTCTGGTCCTGGTGTGTCGAATACTTCACCTTCCTCTGCCCACTGGGCCTCCATCTCAGCAAACCGGGCACTCCAATCTATCTGCCTGACTTCTTCTACTGATGGGATGTGAAGACTCTCCTCCTGCGCTCGGAAGTGAGCAACTACAGCCTCATCTACACTCGGAACAAGTGTATCCTCTACAGCAAAAATCACGTCTCTCTCCACATCAGCTGGTCTGTCCGCCTGCAGATCGTGCCTCAAATAAGCTTGGATGTGTTCTTCTACATCCGGATCCTCAAAATCAAATATATGTCGAGCCGGAGGTGGGACTTGGGAAGAACTATCGGAAATAGCAAAAACTCCGTTGTCCGTTCTCGTCTCCGGCTCTAATGAATCATCAATCACAGGATCCTCTATCTGCTTCATAGATGTAGCCATTGCAAGTTTAAGTGCTTCAATCTGACTTGTCAGAAGATCCATCTCAGCTCTCCATTTGATGTCTTTGGCTCTCGCTTCCTTTTCCATCAGCTCCATCAAATGGTACGATCTCGCCAACGCATCATCCTCCTGATATCTCTCATCGTACCGGTGCGCAGAATACCCATATGAATAAAAATGCCGACATTGCTGCGTCCAATGGGATCCACCACAATTCTCGCACCACATCTTCCTCTTCTTTCAAAAATAATAATAAATAAAAATAAAGAGAAAAATAAATAAATACAACCTAATCTAAAACACCCAAATAAAATAAAATATACACAAATCCTAAAATCAAAGTCAATTTCGCTATTGCCAAGTGTCCCCGACAACGACGCCAAAAACTTGGTGTGCTACGAACTATACGCAAAAACCTACAAGTTCTAATATTTATAATAAAACGGACAAACCTAAACTAACACGCACAATACGGCAAGTGTACCGATCGTTTGCAGAATAGATAGATAAGACCGAGTATCGAACCTACGGACACTGTATGTACAGCGAAATACTGACTCAGATGAAGGATAACTAATTACAAAAAGGGGGGTTTCTTTTATTTAAGAGAGAAATAAACTATAGAAAATAAAGGAAAAGACGAGGACAAACAAACTAGCGTGAGAATAACTACGGAACGAAAACAGATAGGGTGAAAGCACTACCTAGGCCCGAATCCTACACGTGTCTGACGAAGGTTCTATCGGTAATGGAACTGATGTGATATCGAGATCTTAAAATACTAAACTCAAAGGGAACCTAGAGCACCCTCAACCCTTCTCAAGGATTGTCAACTAAGAGACCTAAAAGCCGTTAAACCATCGGCTGGACGGGTTCCCCTCACAGGTCATCCAGTCTACTCAAGAAGTATCTGCTAGACAATCTACCTCACAGCGCGAAAGTCTCAATACACCTAAGTGCAAGGGATAACTAAGAATTTCCTATTAGACTCGGTAAACAAGATGTGAACGACGAACTAGACAGACCTTCTCACAAAGATTCTAAACTAGCGATCAGACACACGAGATAAACCGACAATCTCTCACCTCACAGCTATTAAGATTGGTTGAATACTTAGATTTACCAATTCACGAATTTCATTCCTATGGAATACTACGTCTAGCAAACCATCCAATAATAAAAAACACACGGCAATTGATCTAGCATGCACCTATTATATGAAAGACATTCATCAAAGCACATGAGGATTGAAAATCATTCAATTGATAATACTAAATACGCATACACATCCAATGATCAAAACCAAGTTTGTTACATCATGAGTTCTTCACATTCAAAAGTTCCAAAAACCAACAAAAACCAATGTCAAACATGTGCAATCATCTAAACCTAGGTAGACAACAAGAATCTAGCCAAGAAACATGTTCAAAATTATAAAACAATAAGTAACTAGGCTGTTCATCATGTTAGAATTGACAAGAAAACAAGAACGAATCAAAAATATGTAACCCGAGGTGAATCTGGCTTCAATT
Source organism: Smallanthus sonchifolius (assembly GCA_023525975.1). Lineage (NCBI taxonomy): Eukaryota > Viridiplantae > Streptophyta > Magnoliopsida > Asterales > Asteraceae > Smallanthus > Smallanthus sonchifolius. The sequence goes on from CM042041.1 coordinate 5,417,344, forward strand.
CTTCGATCCCAACGCTTGTTCCTGATCAATATCTACTTCTCCTCCTCCGATTTTAGTCCACAATTCTTCTTCTGTCACTTTTCGTCGCCTCCAGCCGCTCCAGGCTCGTTCTCCCCTTAGGGTTTTCTAATTTTTGGCTTAAAAAGAGGTTTCTGCGAAAAACCACCCGTCGCGTAGCGCGACGGGATCTTGCACACTCCTCGCGTAGCGCGAGGGCCCCAGAAAAGACAAAACAGTCGGACAATCATTAAAAGGGCAATTCTGTCATTTTGCAATCCTCGCGTAGCGCGACGAAATTCCAAGATCTGTCGAGCTACGCGACAGGGGTAAAAATCCAGAAAGTTTCTTTTTTTTATCCACAGCCCTCTCGCACGTACCGGAAACTTGTTCTTCTTCGTTTTCAATCATATCCGCTTCCTTTGTGACCTAACAACCAAAAAATATAGAAATATTAAATACAAGCAGTTATAGAAGAAAACCGACGCAAAACAAACACAAAGTGGGAATAAAATAGACAGTAAAACGGATGTATTTTGCAATACATCAAATACAGGTGGTAAACTCGAAAATTTATAAACTTGAGGGGTCAAAGTGATATTTTACAAAGTTGGGGGTGAGTTTTGCCATTCCATCAAAGTTGAGAGGGAGAAGTGGTCACTTCTCTTTAAGTTTAATGAAATGTACAAATATATACCATATTATCGCTAATATATTATATAACTTTTTTAAATTACACGTGTCGAGCGAGCAACGAGCCAAGCTCATCTTGGCTCGTTTACAAACCAAGTCGAGTCATGTCGACTCATTTATGAACGAGCCGATTTCAAGTGTGTTTTTTTCGAGTGAACAACAAGCTTTTTAAACAATCTTACTTTATATCTCTCTTAAAAATCATAAATATAAATAGATTAAAAAAATCGAACGGGTCGGTTCCAACGTCGTTGAAATTAGTTCAATCGGAGTTCGTTTGACCCAGTTTATTTGGTTTCTTAAAGAAAATTCACTTCATAGCGGAACATTCCCCTATATATTATAAATAGCTTTAACCCCGTGTGTTACACGGGGTGAAACGTTAAGATTATATTGATAAATATTTCTAACAACTCTTTTTATACAAATTTGATGTTATATTTGTAAATTTTTCATTTTGTTACATGTTAAGATTATATGGATGAGAGTAATTAGAACATCAAAAAATACATCAAAATTCATTTAATAAGTTGTGCACTTTTTACAATACATTAAATTAAATGTCAAATGAAACCTTACAATGATTATTTACAAATTTGAAAATACTTCATTGTATGAAGCATTTGACGTGGTATTGTTAATTTTTCCGTTTTTACCAAAGATTAATAACTTGAGTTTAATCTCTACTTTTAACTCTTGATATTGCAACATACGACTTATCATGAATAGGCACTGGATCATTCAATACAAACCAATATTTGAAAGTGATTGCTCTAAATTTGTGTCCATGGTCATTGAAAAAATACAACAATTGTATATTTTTCCTTTGAAGTTTTAGTGAAATTGTTTTGTCTAAACATGTTAAACCAATTATAGGTATAAAATTGTGATGATCAAAGTTGCTTCAAAATATAATATTCACTACTATAACGTGATTACCTTGTAGTTTGACCTAAAGACTTGTTACATTACCTAAACCATTTTTTCATTAGTATTTATTAATAGCATAACTGGAACACCGACATTTAAAACTAATTTATGGTTTGACAAACCTGATAATGTAAGTCTATTTAGAAAATCAGGAGATTATAAACTTTCATTAAAATTATCATCAAAATGTTCTGATTGACGGATACTATTTGTACTTGTATGCGGAAAATCTCGTTAAACTTTGAATACCAAATCTCTCATTAAAAAAATAATAAAAAGATACAAATAAATGTTAAATTTCAACAATATATCATCTTTTAAATTCAAAATTTTAAAACTCCAAATTTTAAAAATTTCACTCCTTAACATTTGACACAATTAAATTTAAAATTCTAGAATTAAATATGAAAAAATTAAAAGTAATAAATTAGAAATGAAATTTGTAAACATGTTTTTTGAAAAAAAAAATTAATTTTAAAATATAATACACTTTTAACAATAAATATTTGCAAGTTTCTTAATTTTATTAAAACCTAAGTATTAAAATTTATTAATCAAAATATAAAATTTGTTTATAAATATCAAATTTAATTAAAAAATACTAACTAAATGTTAGTAAACTTTATTCTAACACATATTTGTTTAAAATGCAATCATAGTATTTTCAAATTTTATATTTAAAATTAAAAAAATCTTGTCGTTTTATAAAAAAAAAATTAAAAAAATCATTTTTTTAATAATAAAACTTTAAAAACTTTTTTTTTAATCTCTTTTTTTTAATTCTTAATTTTTTTAAAGTATTAAATTTTGATAATTTAAAAAAATGTGAGCTAGTTGTAATAATGATGAAAATGTTTATCTATGTAAATTTTTTTTAAAAAGAAGCTAAATATGAAAGTATTAAATGGAGAATATAAATGTGGTTTTTGAGGAAAAAATTATGAGATGGAATATGGTGATGCCAAGTGACAAAACCATTTAATTTTTTATTAAAAGAGAGATATGCTACTCATTATTTTGTCGATATATCTAAAGAAAACATTATAGCGTTGGTAGTAGAATTTATTGGTAAAAGGATTATAAAGTTTTCTCCTTTACCGACTAAAACTAAGAGATTAAACTCATATTTTTTCATAAAAAACTTTTCAGTTTTCGGATCAACAGAACCCTTAAACTCTTCGGTTCGGCAGATGAAACACAACATAATTATGCGACACCACTAGATGAAATACAATATATGGATAAACAAGCGACAAGTTTGGCCGCTATACTTGATAATAGAAAATTTATTCCAATATTGATACTAAAACAATTTAAGAAGGCTTCTACAGATCTAAATCAAGATTGGTGAGTTTGGACGGTTATGCCACGTGTCAAGTGGTGATTGGATGGGTTTCCTCTTCTTCTTTTTTTATTTCCCCAGGATTTTTATGTGTATAAAGAAGTAAATTACGGTCAATAAACACAAAGAGAGTCCTTGGTCTAGTGGTAAGAGCGTGTGCCATATCCCTGCTTAACTCGGGTTCAATCCTGAGTGGCATCATGTTTTTTTTCTCTCTAATTTTTAGCTTATTTTTTTATTCTTATATTTTAATTTTTAATTTATTTATTTTTTTTCAGTTTTTTTTCCTTCTTTTTTTGTATTTTTGTTCGAGTACATGACCCATCATGAAACGCGGGCATCAAATACTAGTTGAAAACATGTTATAACATGGATATCTTTCTAGAAAAAGGGTGAGCACAATTAAGAACACATTAGTTTTGTTAATAACAATTCAATAATATTGTCTTATTTATTCAAACCAAAGGTTTTTATTAAAAACTTACCTCTTAAATAATTCTATTTTTCTCACTTTTCTTCTTTTATAATTCATGTAATCTTAGGTCACATCCAATTTTTAAAATTTACCCATTATTATTTATTTTCAATTTTCGTGTATTATCATAGTGACAACCGATTTCTACAAGTATATTCCATCATTTCTAACAAAGTTCACAATAAAAGAAAAAGAAAACTATTTGTATTAAATTCGGCATGAAAATGTTGAAACATTTAATTTCATATACACACATGCATACATATATGTTTGTGTATGCGTGAACATATCACAATAAAAACAGAATAGGATTTATATATAAAAGAGAAGTGTTTTTTTTAAATAAAGGTTACGTAGGTAATTTATTTTGGAGTAAACTTTAGTTTTCGTTCTTGAGGTTTGCACAAAACTTCAGGTTTCGTCCATCTATAACATATTTCATCCCTAACGTTTTATGTTTTAACAGTTTACGTCCCTTGTCCTTAACTCCGTTAAGTTTTCCGTTAGTTTATGTGCAAATTTACTAATATACCCCTCACCCATTCTTCTTCTTCTTTTTCATCGGACTAAATAAAATGTATACAACTCAATAACATGAATGACACTTTCCTCTAGCGCGACCCCCATCTGGCCACCGGCTCTCCGGCGCCACCTCCCACACTGACCGACGACAGGTCTTGGTGGCTCTAACAGAAATGGCGAGGGCAGTGGTTAGGGATTCCAGGAAGCGGAGACAGAGGTGGAGACAAGGTAGCAGACGGTGTTCTCCGATCACCTGGTTCGCCGTGGTCATCGATGTCTGATCATCTTGGTCCCCCGTCACCTGGTTCGCCGTGATCATCATCGTTGTTCTCCGATCAACACCACCACCGGCAGACAGTTGTTTAACGAGCGTAAAAATGTGGAGTGTAAAAAATGGAGTCAAAATTGCTTCTTGGGTTTGATGGTTGAAGAAAAAGGGGTGAGGGATATATTAGTACTTTTGCAACAAAACTAACAGAAAACTTAACGGATTTAACGACCAGGGACACAAAGTGTTAAAACATTAAACGTTAGGGATGAAATGTGTTATAGAGAGATGAAATATGAAGTTTTGTGCAAACCTCAAGGACGAAAACTAAAGTTTACTCTTTATTTTGTATAATTTTGTTTTGTGCGGAAATATAATCTTTATTATTGACTATAAATAAAAATGATCTTTAACAATAAACAAGGTGTAAAATATAAGTTTAGATGATATCATACGGTGTCTAGAAAGTTTTGTAATGGTGTTATCATGTTTCGTTCTTCACCTTTTAGATGCCCAAGATTTTTTTTTCCTTTTTGGGGTTGGTGAAGAAATGAGTAGTTGAGTCAGAAACTGAAAGTCGAGTGAAAAAAACTCGTGATAAAATATTTAGAGAAAAGATTTGTTTTGAAAAAGAAACTTATAAAACAAAAATGTTCATGATCAAAAGTAGGTCTAATGAATATAACACAAAATTTTACTTTCACAACATCCGAAAATATACATGTTACTCGAACATCTGATACAAATTAATATAACATAAAACTTTACTTTGACCGGTTCATGTGACATCGGTTCTCCCTTCTTAAGTCTGACTGTTATATCAAACAAAGATAACCGAACACATATTAGAGATTAATTATATAATGATGAAAGTCATCAATTTAAGCCCTTAAATCTATACTATATAAATAAAGGTTTTTCCATACCACGTGTCACCTCTACATTCATTTTCATCATTTTTTTTCTGCTTCTCTCTCTTATTAAATGCATTTCCATCTTTTAACAATAATATATATTTTAATAAAATATTAATTATACTAATAAAACGTATTTATTTTAAATTATCCTTTATAAAACTTTAAAATCTAATTATGTAACTTTTATTTTTAATCAAATAATAAATGAAAATCAAATTGCATTAAATAGTAGTTAATGTATTTTCGAAACCCAATTATATATCAGTTTTTACATATTTTGAGTTTTATTTTCAATTCTTAGTATATGATATATTTTTACACCTGTAAAATATACACATAAAAATTTAAAAATTTTATTTATTGATATTTTTCACCCGTGTGTATACACGAGATCTAAACTAGTTTACGGTAATAAATAAGTACATCCAGATTTTGTCCATGTTGTAGTAGTTATCATACATGTTTAGTTTAAAAGTGTCGATTGTTTCAATTGAGGTATGAGAGCATCATTGGCGCCGAACATGGATAGAAGCGTCAGCACAACACCACCGTCTTTCTCTCTCCCCTCTCTTTTCCTTTCCCGTCACAAATTCATCTGGTTGCATCCGGAAATTCGAACGGCAACCTTCCTCTTTCCTCCTTTTTCGGTCTCTCTCTTCCACTCGGGCGTCCACCTAGGATCCGAACGACCCTCCAACCTTGCGTTGGAGATGCTCTGATGAGGGGCATGATGTCGATTGAACACTCTATTTGTAACCACCATGCTGATAAAGTGAAATCCGAGGATTATAGGACTTGAACTCACATCACTTTAATGGGATAAGAGGCCCCCTTATATCAATATGTATTGTCTCTTATATATGATACATGAAATGTATAGTTTTTAGTAAGATGATCAAATTTTTACTCTCACAAAGAATCACATTATGATTTTACTTGAAGTCAAGCACGTGCATAAACTTTTTCAAACGACAATATTTCTTTGCACGATTATGTTGACAACATACACTCAACCTTAGTCGTAGACAAGCATCACATTTTTCAATCTTTATCACCATGAAATTGATCCACTTAGTCCTCATAACATCGAGAAATCAACTTTAAGCAAACATTTGTCTTAATTGAAGTATAAATACTATTACATGATTCAAAATTAAGTCATATACAAGCTTAAAAAAGCGAACATAAACAACAAACATAAACGAATAAACATGCAAAAGACAGACTAGTTAGTATTACTAATAAATAATAGATAACTTTAAATGAATATGTAAACGAACGTAAATGAACAAACAGTAAATGTGTTCATGTTCATTCGTTTTTTAAATAAGTGAACATAACGAACTTTTCGCAAAATTATTTGTTGGAAGTTATGGTCTTAATGGTCTTATTTCAAACTACAGGGACTGTTTCTGTCATTTATCCATAGTTTGTTATGTTTTGGTTATTTTCTGTCAAGTTAGATAGTTAAAGAGTTAATGTGTCAAGTTTAATGCTTAGTTTGTTAATTAGCTGTTAACAAACTAATTAGGTATAAAGAGGGGAAATGTTAGTTCATATAGTTGATTCAGTATTCTCAATGAAGAGTCTTGTTTGTAATCAATTCCAGATTCAATAAAATGAAATCATTTGGTGAATCGATCTTTGCATTTTGTTCTTTGAAGTGATTCTGTATCAATTGGTATCAGAGCCAGGTTGCGCTCTAATTCAAAGAAGTCTCGTTCAAATTCTGCAATTGAAGATTGAAATGGCATCTGCGAAGTTTGCACTCGAGAAATTCTATGGGAGAAATGATTTCAGTCTCTGGAGGGTGAAGATGAGAGCGTTATTGGTACACAACGACATTGTTGATGCACTCAAGGGTGAAGATAACCTACCAGAGAACTTGTCCGAGAAGGAGAAGAAGGAGATCATGGAAAAGGCACACAGTGAAATAGTGTTAAGCCTTGGTGATCGAGTATTGAGAGAGGTCTCGAAAGAAGTAACTGCTGCTGGAATCTGGTCCAAATTGGAAACCCTCTATATGACCAAGTCTCTAGCAAATAGACTATACCTGAAGAAAAGGATGTACACATTTCATATGGCAACTGAAAAGTCCTTGGAAGATCATACAGATGAATTCAATAAACTGGTGTTGGACCTAGAGAATATTGAGGTGTCACTTGAAGATGAAGACCATGCCATAATATTCTTAACATCCTTACCAAGATCCTATGAGCACTTTGTTGACACATTAATGTATGGACGAGATACATTATAAATGGAGGATGTTCTGGCTGCACTTAATTCAAAAGAATTGAAGAAAAAGACAGATAATCAAGAAGAAGTTGGTGATGGTCTGTTTGTGAGGGGAAGGCCTGATCAAAGGGGGTTCAAGAAGAGGGGTGAAAGCAACAGGTCTAAGTCAAGATTTAAAAGAAGGTGTTACATTTGCAATTCAGAAAAACACCTTAAAAGAGATTGTCCTGACAAGAACAAGAAAAAGAAAACTGATGGTGGTTCTAGCTCTTCAAGGAATCAAGGCAATAACTGTACATATGATGAGTCTAATGATGGTTATGAAAGTGCAGATGTACTTGTAGTTGTAAACAACAATATGAATGGAGGTTGGATTATGGATTCAGGATATTCTTTCCATATGACCCCAAACAAAGAGTTCTTTAAAGAGTTAAAGCTTGAAGATCTGGGTAAAGTCAAGCTAGGTGATGACAGGCCCTGCACTATTAAAGGATATGGGAGCATAGCCAAGAAACTTGATAATGGAATTGAGGTGGAGTTGTTTGATGTAAGGTACATACCAGAACTCACCAAGAATCTAATTTCATTAGGAACATTTGAAAGAAATGGTTATAGTGTCAGTCTAAAGAATGGAAAGGCTAAGGTCATTAAGGGTTCAATTGTTATGTTATTTGGTTTAAGAAGAGATAATAACATATATGTGTTGGATGGACATGCCATAGTAGGTTATGTTAATGTGACAGAAGGGAGTAATCAAAATAGTGCAATGCTTTGGCATAATAGACTTGGTCATATAAGTAGTCAAGGATTAGCAGAATTACAAAGGCAGGAAGTAATAGCAGATTTGTCCAATTGTGATGTTGGTTCATGTGAAAACTGTTTAATGGGCAAAGCTCATAGAGTGAAGTTTACAAGAGGCATTCACAAAACTCAAAATATTTTAGACTATGTGCATGCTGATATGTGGGGGCCTATAAAGAATTTATCTATAGGGGGAGCCTCTTATTTTCTGTCTATAATTGATGATTACTCAAGAAAAGTCTGGGTGTTTATCCTGAAACACAAGTATGAAGCCTTTGAAAACTTTAAAGCTTGGAAGATACTAGTGGAGACTCAAACATAAAGGAAGGTTAAAAAGTTAAGAACTGACAATGGGCTTGACTTCTGTGGAAGGGAGTTTAATGATTTTTGCAAAAGACATGGAATAGCAAGACATCTTACCATTCCTGGTACACCACAGCAGAATGGTCTTGTAGAGAGGATGAATAGGACTTTGCTGGGTAAGGTAAGATGTATGCTAATAGGGTCTGGTATGTCCAAGATCTTTTGGGTAGAAGCTTTAAAGACTGCAGCATATATGGTAAATAGAACTCCTTCATCAGCTATTGGCATGATGGTACCAATGGATAGGTGGTCTGGAATCAAGACAGAGTATGGGAACTTGAGGGTATTTGGGTCACTAGTATATTCACATATCAGTCAAGGAAAGTTGGATCCCAAAGCACAAAAGTGTATTATACTTGGTTATCCTTATGGTGTAAAAGGATACAGACCGTGGAGGGGGGATAATGGAAGTCCCAAGGTGATTATAAGTAGAAATGTTGTGTTCAAGGAAGAAGTCATGTATAAAGATGTGATGGGTCTTGATAATGTTTCTAAAGATGAAAATCAAAGAGTTCATATTGAGGTGGAGCCACTGGTAGGTGAAAGTGAAGAGGCTGGTTCTAGTCATGATAATAATCATGATAGTGTACCAGTTAATGAGTATAGCATAGCCAAGGATAGACCAAGAAGGCAAGTAATCCCACCTGCAAGGTTTATAAATGAAGAAGATATTTCTTCTTTTGTGTTTACAGCAGCTGAAGAAGAATCAAGAAGTGAACCTTTATCATACAGTGAAGCAATAAATTCTGTTGATAAAGAAAAGTGGATGGCTGCCATGGAGGAAGAAATGAACTCTTTGTATAAAAATAACACTTTGAAATTAGTTGAAAAACCAAGTGACAAGAAATTGGTAGCATGTAAGTGGATATTCAAAATCAAAGATGGTATGGAAGGTGAGAAGCCTAGGTACAAGGCTAGGTTGGTAGCCAAAGGTTTTACACAGAGAGCAGGGGTGGACTATAATGAGATTTTCTCACCAGTTGTTAAACATACATCTATATGAGTTATACTTGCTCTAACTGCTTCTATGAATTTTGAGTTGGAACAACTTGATGTGAAAACAGCCTTTCTTCATGGAAATCTTGAAGAAAAGATTTATATGGTTCAGCCACAGGGTTTTGAGGTTGAGGGGAATGAGAAGAAGGTGTGTCTGTTGTTGAGGTCATTGTATGGCCTAAAGCAGTCTCCAAGACAATGGTATCTTAGGTTTGATGAATACATGGTTTCACATGGATTTGAAAGAAGTAGTCATGATAGTTGTGTTTACTACAGAGAGTATGTGAAAGGGGAGTATGTATATCTACTGTTATATGTAAATGATATGTTGATAGCATGTGGAGATAAACAAGTAATAAAGGAGACCAAAGAACTGTTGAGACAAGAGTTTGATATGAAAGAGCTTGGTGAAGCTAGAAAGATTCTAGGGATGGAAATAACAAGGGACAGAAGTCAGTGTTTGTTATTTTTGAAGCAAAGTTCTTATGTAAAGAGGGTATTGTACATGTATGGCATGGAGGGATGTAAGCATGTAAGTACTCCTCTGGCAACTCACTTCAAGTTGTCCTGTAGAGATTCACCACAGACTGAAGAAGAACAAGGTTGGATGGAAAATGTGCCCTATGCTAATGTGGTGGGTAGTTTGATATACCTTATGGTATGTACAAGGCCGGATATAGGGTATGCTGTGAGTCTTGTCAGCATGTATATCTCATGTCGAGGGAAGGCTCACTTGAAGGCAGTCAAGTGGATACTCAGGTATCTATGTGGTTCATGTGGTATTGGGCTTATTTTTGGAAAAGGGTCTTGTTCTGCAGTGGTGTTGGGGTATTCTGATTCTGATTTTGCAAAGGATTTAGATAAAGGTAGATCCATGACTAGATATGCCTTTACCGTGTTTGGTTCATTGGTTAGCTGGAGAGCATCTTTGCAGCATATTGTTACATTGTCTTCAACAGAAGCTGAGTATGTAGCTCTTACTAAAGCAGTCAAAGAGTGTATTTGGTTGAAAGGCTTTGTCATAGGTTTGGGGTTGTGTTCGTATCAGAGCATTACAATTGACTAAGCATCAAGTGTTTCATCACAGGACCAAGCACATCAGTGTTAAAATGCACTTTATAAGAGAATTGGTTTAGAACAAAGATGTTGAACTTGAGAAGGTGGATACTTTAGAAAATGGGGCAGGTATGTTTACTAAAGTGTTACCAAGTCCTAAGTTTGAATTCTGCTTAAAGTTGTTGAATGTGGGTTGAAATGGACCATAGGTGGAGATTGTTGGAAGTTATGGTCTTTATGGTCTTATTTCAAACTACAGGGACTGTTTCTGTCATTTATCAATAGTTTGTTATGTTTTGGTTATTTTCTGTCAAGTTAGATAGTTGGAGGGTTAATGTGTCAAGTTTAATACTTAGTTTGTTAATTAGCTGTTAACAAACTAATTAGGTATAAAGAGGGGAAAAGTTAGTTCATATAGTTGATTCAATATTCTCAATTGAGAGTTGTTCTTGTTTGTAATCAATTCCAGATTCAATAAAGAGAAATCGTTTGATGAATCGATCTTTGCATTTTGTTCTTTGAAGTGATTCTGTATCATTATTCGCAAAGTATTCAGTGAATGTTCACGTTATTAAAATATACGACTAGAGTTAAAAGAGGCATAACGTATAATTGGTTAGTTGTATTATAGCTTCCATGCTTAATGCTTTATACCAATTTAAAAACGGGTATGTGTGTCTTTGTTTTGACCTCTTAGATGTTAAATAAATAGGAATATATCTGTATTAATTAAATAGGAATAATTTGTCTAACCTGGGCAGTTACGTTTCGTTAAATATACTGAAAGGTAGCCAAAAGTCGAGTGTGATGCGTTATTGACATTCGGTCCTAACAACACAAGCCTTTTTATTCTAAAACTATATTTTTAAAAACAAAAGTAGCATGTATTTTAGTTTTATGAAATATAAAGCGATCATACACAACAATTTTAGAACAAAAAAATGAAAAAAGAAAAACAATGGGAACTAAAGGGGGACATCAAAACGGTTAGGGTTACTGGTCACCCGTTCCTACCAGATTTAAGAAACAGACCACGTTATAAATAATATAAAAATAATATATACTAGTATTAGAACCCGTGTATTACACGGGGCTTAATAAACGATACAATGTGAAATGAAAAAACATGTTAAATATAATTCATAAATATGTATTATATCTTTATATACAACGTTGGATGTTTTATTTGTAATTTTTCAATCCTTATCTAAGATTAAAAGTTTTAAACCGTCTCTACTTTTAACTCTCGAAAGTGCTGTCACCCGACTCGCCTGATTGTATTTCCAGGTTTAACCGTGTTCAAGATTCTAAATTTACCAATTTATCTGATCCTTCTTTTGCAAATCTCTCTTATAAGACAGCTTAGTTCTTGCGTAATGCCATGATTATGGAATTCAATGTTTCTTCCATTTCACGCATTAGCATTTCTTGAAGCTAATACAACAAAAAGTCTAAATTACAAACAAAAAAAATCAATCCAAATTATAAATTGGTGAAAAAAAGACTTAAAAATTGTTCTTGAAGTTGTAATTATACCCGTATGAGTACATTTTTTTTCTGCATATTCCATCTTTCAATGTTTTTCTTGCTCTAATACCATATCTCCCTTCAAGTTCTTGAAACCATTTGATACACATTCTAAACCTTTTCATATGATCCATCATAAATTCACATTTTCCTAAAAAAAACCCCACAAAATAAAATTCAAATTGACATACATTCCACTCGAACACAAACACATAAAAAAACTAACCTTGAGACTAAACATTGTGATCTTCTAAGTCAACAATGCGTCAACAACTTCTCTTGTAAATTCAATTGCCCCACAATCCGACCCGTAATGCTCGACGTCCCAACTCAGTAAATTCTTGTTTATCCAAGTGGATCCTTGACCAAGCGAAAAAAAAACTTGTTAGAAAAAAGAATGATTTTTGAGCAGGTTTCCTGTATTATATATATGGATCCCGTGTATTACACGGGTAAATAGTGAAAACGATTCGACTTCAATAACTTTGTAAATACGTTTTTTCCAAACTTAATTTATAAAATTATATGAAATAAGAAGCAAAAGAGTAGATTTAAATTTAACTACACAAAAGTATATATGCTAACATACTTGTGTAATATGGGGTCTGTGGTGCACCAATGTTGCTCAAACTGTTCACATGGCTCAAACCTAATGGTGCCAGTATGTTGTGCAGCTTATAGCTAAAAGCACTTGGCCCGTTTTATTTTTATGGCCAATGTAGCCTTCAGGAGAATCTTTACATGTTTCCAAACAAAAGTTCCAGCAATTTCAGATCTATTTCGACCCTTGTGGTTCCTTCTTTATGTTGAAATCTTGAACAACTCTTTCACCGTTTTTAAATTGATCCATCCCATTTTTGACAAAAATAAAAAAATGTAAGTAAATAAATAATTTTGACACAAATATGATCACGAGCATCACGAATCTAACCCATTCAAGAAGGAAAGATTTTCTGCTCATAGTAGAGTGGCAATGTCTTGATTCGGGCTATGTTTCATGTCTAAGTGGTCAAAGCAGTTACAAATTTGTTTGTAAGAAAATAAGTCAAACAGGTCAAACGTCTCTAAAATTATATTTTTAATGCATAAAAATTCATAAACCATTTTTAAATTTTTTGTTTGATTATTAATGAGATTCTACATATATTTGTTTGTAAGGGCTTCTTTGGTATTTTTGACCCTTAGCATTTTTTTACTACACTGATTTTTTTCTAACAAACCTGAGGTATTAATTCTTTTGTTGGCTCGCTAATCAATCTCAAAGGAGAACCTAAAAGAGACGACCCGCTCTCTGTTTTGAAATACGCGAAGAACCGGATGAACTCCTTAGTGAGAGTGGGGGTGTATAGCCAGCTGGAAACATGGAAGATTAAGAATCAATTCATATGTAAAGGTAAATCATATGTTAGTATAGAATATGCATGCAATCCAAAAAAGATTAAGAATAAAAAAAATAAAGAACCACGGGGATAACACAAATGGCATATCACATATGCAAATGTAATAAGATAAACATACTGAAATCAATCTGCTTCATAAAAAAATTTCAGATTCTCACACCATCCTCCCATAATAATGTATCATGTTGCAAGTCAATTATAAATGTTAGTATGAACTTATTGATATGCATGTCACATTATTTAATTAGCACAATGCTTAGCACTGAATATTACACTTACATGTTGTAAACTTGATTGAGTTACTGATCAAATTTGCAAATGTTTGTATAACTCTACCCGAGTCTACATGAACTACTTTTGGTAGATCATCTGATGACATCAAATAAACAACAAAACATATATTTATTCATTGATTTAATGAATCCATCTTCCATATTCTCTTTTAGGATTAGATTTAATAATACTGGTTGGCTTTCATATTCCAGTTCTTTCATTGTACATAAAACATTTCCGAATTCATCTTTATGCAGAAACTGAAAAAAACCCTAGTATCGATATGTGGAAGAAGCTGTAACGATTTTGAATAACATATTGGTTCGAAACGAAAGTGTCTGACTATCTAATCAAGCAACAACGAATGACGTGTAAGAATACAGAAAAAGAAGATTACGAATTGTTTTTTGGGGATTTTCACATAACATACCGGTTAATATGCGAAGGATTATGTAACTGTCTTAGAATCACGGTTAAACCCACGGTCACCATGCCAACCAAACCGTCACGCCCCTCTCACCATTGTTCTTGGCCTCTGCCCTCTTGCACTACAAATGAAACCAAAATCTCGATTAAAAAGATATTTAGGTTTGCCTCAATGTTGCTAGATTATAATTAATTATTGTTGCATTGCAAGTAAATAAGTACATACAAATACTATTTTTCAGATTGTTTGAAAAAAAACCTACAAATACACATAGAAATTGCACCTTAAACCACTCCTTAACATGTGAATGTTCTCAATTATACATTTAAGTCAGAACAAATTACTATAATTTAACAAATTTAACTCAAACTAAAGTCTAAGGCTCAACTTAAAAATCTAAAAACTGTTATTCAAGGCAATCAATCAAGCCACCGATTATCAATGAGGTCCATGGAGTATGTATCTAATTTTTGAATGAAAGTAAGAATGAACCTGTATCAGGTGTGGTGTAAATTCTTCTTGTTCTCTAGTAACTCTCTAGCATAATGATCAACTTCACTTTTTGCAGCCAAATACATTATCATTAAAAGCTTAAATTTGAATTCATCACAGATCATTCGAATTATTGATCAGAGTTTGATAAGAGCATCAAATCATAATATAAAAACAAAATTAAGAAGTTATCGATGCTAAATTTATCATAAATCCATACCAGAAGGTGAAATTCGAGAATAGCAGGTTTGAAATCAAACCCTAGGAATGAAATCGCAAATTACGAGCTGAATCATGAGGCTTACGCATCGGAGAAGCAGAACTAAAGAACGAAGGATCAAGTCCTACAGCATCGGCGCATCGGAGAAGAGGAGCAGAATCTTGAGGCGGTAGAAAAAATTAGGGTTACAACGAATGTAAGGAACGGGTTTATTGACTTATATTACATCCGAAATTCAAGTATAGGGTCGGGTAAAGACCTGCGTCTCTTTATTAAATGGGTAAAAATCCTGAGAGTAAATGTGGTGCTGTCAAGTGTCAGTAATTTTACTTGTTTATTATATAAGATAGATTTAATTTAAAACAAAATATAAAAAACATTAGTTGTCGTTGTAGTAAAATATAAAGACATAAATAAATATAATATGAAGCCTGAAGTATTAAGTGAATCAGTCAAATGAGATTTAGAAAACAAATTTGGTCCGACCACCCGGCTCAGTTGACTTGGGTCACCGTTTTTACCACTGACCGACCGATTCAAATGGAGACGGTTCAAAAAGCTTAATATTAAAAGGTACTAACGGTCTTACTTGTAATTGTAATTTATAAAGGCTTAATATTTCGGAAACGAGCACAACTCTTTTGGTTATAATAGTAAGTTGATAAAAATAATAATTCAGATATTAAAATAATATATACAACTCTTTTTCTTGTTTAGTTATTTCGATTTAGGTGGTTAGAGGATAAAAAAATATAACTTTTGTTATTCACTTGCTATATATTTATTTAAAGGCATGTGAATTCAATTTTATAAATGTAGTCTTAACATAGTATGGTTTTATTAATTTGATTGCTTTATTTATATTTTTAATATGTTTTTTTATTAACAGCAAAATGATTTATAAAACCAAAAACTCGGCTAGATATGACCTAGCCGAGATCCAACAAAATTACATGACAAGAAGAGGGTTTTTAAACCACCCGACCCAACCAACATTAACCTTACAGTTTATACTCGAATACCATAAAAACGAAACATTAACAATATAATAAAAAATAAACTCTTTTCTAGGATCAAATGTTTTAGATATCTTGTCATTTTTGAATCTCCATATGATCCACCATGTAGAGAAGATCATTAGTTCAATCGCATCTTCTTCCTTCTTAGACAATCGGATAGAATCCAACTAGGAGCAAAAGGAATCTGGACTTGCATACCTCGAAAATTCCACATCGAGCCAACGAGAGATCGTAGACCAGATACTAGACACCAACGAACACTCAACAAAGATATGAATCAAAGATTCAACCGAGTTCAAACAAACCGGGCATAAAATAGAAGAAATATCTAATCTTTTTCACTTAACTTTAGTATCGTAGGAAGACGATCCATGAACAGGTGTCAAGCAAGGATATATACCTTTCTAGGCACACATCTATTCCATCAAGTCGCATTATTCCCATCGTGAAGGATACTATGATCAATGAACTTTCTCACCGAAATAACCGAGAAATCATCATCATCTTCCAGATCCCACACCCACTTATCTGCGTTAGACGAAAGAGATACATTTTATAAGACTCCAATGAAAATTTCAAACTGATTAGATTCGGCCCCACCACTTGGAGGCCGACGCCACCTCCAAATCCAACTTGAAATGCCTCGACGATCCTGAATCAAACATTGCTTATTGATATCAAGATTATATAGTCTTGGGAATGTCGACCTAAGAGGGGACTATCCAATCCACACATCCTGCCAAAACAAAGGACTTCCATTATACTTATGAAAATTTATCTTCAATCCCAAAGCCAAATAAAAACAGTTAAGAGCTCTGACGATGTTTCCAATATTTCCCACCGACCATTCCCCCATAATTATCACATCGTGTGTGTAAAAAAATGAGAAATAAACATACCATGTTTCCCAACCTGAGCTCCATGAAAAAGTCCCGCATGAATAACATCTTCAATCGTCACATTTAAATCCTCCATATTGAGAATAAACTTTTCCTAAAATCTAAAATTAACATTTTCTAAATTAAATTTTGATTATTTTTTTAATTCAACAATGTTTTATCGACAATATCCCAATATAACTTTTTTTGTAAAAACAATTAGTTTAACGAAATCTTAAATAATTCTATACATGAAAAATTCATGAATTGGAGTCAAGAACAATACAAATAAAATGTGTGTACAGTTTTTAAAACAATCTACGCCTGTGCTTTAGGTTATATTTGTATTCGAATATTGGAGCATTAAATGGGCTTAGAACCGGGCCTTACAGAACTAAGCCAAGCCCTTTGAGTTTTGAGATTGGTTTGAAAGTTTAAAGTTTAAACTCCCAAAATCACGAGAAGATAGACTCATGTATGATACAAGGGTGATCAAAAGTATCCGTATCAGAAACCAAACCTGAAATATTCGAAATTTCAAATCCGAATTATCCAAAAATTTGGATATCTGAATTTTCAGATTCGGATCCAGATAGCATTTTTCAAAAATTTCGGGTATTTTGGATATCCGAATATAACTTTTTTTAAGATATATTTCTTAGAAAGTGTTATGAATCCAATATATGTGAAGTATATGGTTTTTATGTTATGTGTTTAATCTCTTAATTTTCTAAAACCTAAAACGTATTCGCGTCG
Organism: Smallanthus sonchifolius; assembly: GCA_023525975.1. Lineage (NCBI taxonomy): Eukaryota > Viridiplantae > Streptophyta > Magnoliopsida > Asterales > Asteraceae > Smallanthus > Smallanthus sonchifolius. The sequence continues at coordinate 5,434,934 of CM042041.1, forward strand.
TAATTTCGAAAATTATATTTTTTGGCCAAAATTTTATATTGTTTCTAGAATGTGTTATAAATACAATATATATATATATGGGACATGTTCAATTAAGAATCATTATTTTGGCTAGAACCAAAGAAACCATACATTTCTACACAAATATAAGGATACATATATGCATTTGTGCATATATAAAGTAAGGATGCATGTATGCATTTGTGTAAGAATGTATAGTTCTTTTGGTTCTCACCAAAATGATGGTTCTTAATTGAACATGTCCCTATATATATGAAGTATATGGCTTTTTATGTTATGTGTTTAGTTATCTTAAAAAAAAACCTACAACGTATCAGCGTCATAATTTCGTAAATTAATCAAAAAATTGGTTTTTTGATGTTTTTTTAGTTATTTCTTAAAGATGATGTTTATTTAGTACATTTTGTGTATTTTGATTTTAATTTAAAAAATATATTTAAGTTAAAAAAAACCCGGATACAAGTAATTACTAGGTTAGAAATCAATTTACCACGTGGGTTAAATAAATCGAACTTGTTGTAAACTAATAATTTCTATTGAGATTTATTTGTTAAATGTCATCAGTCATTGCTGAAATAAAAAATAATGAAGATTTAAAAATTATAAATAACAAATAATAATATTTAACAATAAAGTTATATTGTAAGATAAGATATAACTGAAGTCTTCTTATGATTTAATTAGTTTTAATAAAATCTATATCTATACTATATAATAAATAAATGTTTTTCTTGCCACGTGTCGCCTCCATATTCATTCTCATCATATTTTTCCCATCTCTCTATCTTATTTAATACACTTCTATATTTAAACAATAATATATATTTAAAGAAAATATTAATCTTACTAATTTAATAAATGAAAATCTCTTCAGGACACGTGTCTCTCTGGTTACTCCTTATCTTTATTTTCCCGTCTCTCTTTTCTACTAAATACTAGTTTAGATCCCGTGTCGACACACGAGTTGAAAAATATCAATATATAATTTTTTTAAATCTTTATGTATATATTTATGTATATATCTTACATGTGTAAAAATATATTACATATATTAAGAATAGAAACAAACTCAAAATATGTAAAAACTAATATATAATTTGGTTTCGAAAAATACGTTAATATTTAATGTATTTTGACTTTCATTTATTATTTGATTGAAATGAAAGTTACATAATTAATTTTCAAAGTTTTCTTATAATAAAGGATAATTTAAAATAAATGTGTTTTATTTGTATAACTAGTATTTTCTTTAAGTATATAAATTACTAGGTTAAAGCCCATGTTTTACATGGGTTAAATAAATACAACTTATTATAAAATAATATTTTCTATGAAGATTTGTATGTTTGATATTATTAGTCATCTGTGAAATAAGAAATAATTAAAATTTTGTTATGATTTAGTATTTTTTAATAAAATATTAGAATATATGTTAGATATTTAATTATTTAACATCACCGTTATTTAATAGGAGAAAGACAAAAAATAAAAAATATAAATTTCATCATAAGTCGACACGTAACAATTATAGTTATTCATTTATTATAATATAGGTTAGAAACACTGTATATTGTACAGGGTTAAAAATGTAGTGTTATATATACTTAGTAATAAAGATCTAATATTACATATTATATAATTTTTTAATACAAATTTTAGAAACGTTATATAGTTATTTTTTAAAATGTTTTATAAAAAGAATGAAACAGATGTTCAAATTATAAAAATGTTTTATGAACAAAGCTATTTTTTTAATTAAAAAATGTTTTCTAAAAATAGTTATAAAAATCATTATTATTTAACAGGAGAGATACATAGCAAACAAAAATTATAATTTTTTTATGAAAACTTGTATCATTAAATAGGAGAGAGAGGCGAGAAAAAAATGTTGAGGATGAACATGGTATTGACATGCGGCACCCCAAAACTTTTATTTATTAGTATGTATAGATTATTAAAATATAGAAATGCATAAAATAAAAGAGAGATGCGGGAAAAAAATGGTGAAAATCAATATGGAGGCGACACGTGACACTAAAAACCTTTATTTATTATATAGTATAGATTAGATTTTATATTTCTCTCTCCTATTAAATAATAATCTTTATATCACTAAATTTAATTACGAATACTTATTATTTAATTATAAATAGTTATTATATCATCAATCAAATGAACTTAATGTGAACTAGAATTTACCAATTAAATTAAAAAATTAATACTCAGTTGAAAAAAAAAATGTTTTAAAACAAACTTAACATACCTTATAACTGTCACGACAAATTACATTTTCTAAAAACATATTTTGACAAATGTGTTTGTTAACAAATTATATTATATTTTATTCAATCGATGTAATATACTAGTTTATTCAACCCGTGTATTACACGGGTTTTTAAAAATATAAAAATTTTGTTTCTAAATAGTTAATATTTTATTTATTTAACACATGTAATACACGGGATTTTACCCTAATTTTACTAATAAAACACATTTAATTTAAATTATCCCTTATTATAAGAAACTTTAAAATTTAATTATGTAATTTTTATTTCGAATCAAATAGTAATTAAAGTCAAATTATATTAAAAAGTAATTAATATATGCATAAAGATTTAAAAAAAAATATTTATTTATATTTTCACCCCGTGTGTACACGGGATTTAAACTAGTATTAGAATAAATTTTAGATATTTAATTATTTAATATTTTTAAATATTTAACTGTTTTAGAAGATAAGCTTTAAAGTTTAATAGTTTTCAATTGCACTTTAGTTCAACACTTAATAATTTGTGATCACAATTTCACAACACTTCTAGATTCTTTCATAAATGACATGATAAATTTATTTTCAACTTTGACCTACATATAACATATTAAACAGTAAAGCACAAGCAAACATATCAATTATTTATTTTAGGGATTGAAAACATATTTTTATCGAATTGAACCTTTCCTACTAAACTTCTAGAGTTTTGATGCAAGCACATCGGTTCTATTAGACCTTGAGGGGAGTTGCCATGGCAACCAATCATCATCTTCGGTGAAAGATCTTGCTAAGCACCTAGCCACCATTTCATCACTAACGTCCTCTAGTTTTGATGGTACCCACTATAAACATAAACTAAATGTTAGAAGGCAAATTTTAACTCACGTGAAGTTCTAACACTAATCAATATCAACTTTAATGCAAATTCACAACCATTATATTCGTTATAAATCAATTTGATCAAAAGTCAATAGAGTGATGTTGATGAGGAGTTAGACACATGGGTTAGGAGTCTTTTACTTTGTGACAGATTGGTATCAGAGCCATGGTTATAGAGAATTAGGTTGCTTTAGAATAAACCTAGTCTATAAACCTAGGATTTCCTTATTAGGAAGCTACTTTTTCTTTGTGTCTAACCTTATGTGTTTAACTTATCTCTAACCTCACTTCTTCAAGCCATGGATAACTTCATCGACCTAACAAGGAAAAGTATAGCAACCCCAAGCTCAATCAAGTGGACACAAGAAGCTCGAGACATGAACAACCCGGAGCTGCGGTCTAACGTAACTAGTCGTTATCGCCCGGAGAACGTACGCTTTACACGACCGGTGGAACCTAAGGAGATTAGAGCTAGAACTACCAAGTCTTCGATCATCCGAGACATAGAAGACGGAGCTGAGACGATTCCTAAATCACTCTCTTCAAGACCAAGGGTCTAATTGGTGGATCGAAGGATAGTGTGTAATCTAGAAGAGTGGTACCTGTACACGAAGGGCTCTGTCTAGGAAAGGCGTGGCGCATAAATCCCTTTAGACCTGTCACTCTTTCCTGGGAAATCTTGGTGTGAGTATCGCTTATAGGCTAAAACACACTCTCCTACCATCTACCATGCAGATCTAGAGTTTTGATTAGTCAATTAATTCTTTTTATTTTCAATTCAGGACATTAAGTGGTTATATGTGCTTATGTCTTTATCTTTCCTTATTTGTAATTAAACAACTTGATTATGAATAAAATTCCTATTTTGATTATCTTGCGACTCTATCTATCGTTTCTCATCAATCAACACTATGCTTCTATCTTATTAGATTCCGGAGAGTTTTGTCTCAACCGAGTTCGAATCTTTGCTTAGCTCTAACTTTGTTAAACTAGATACTACTTATTCTGTTGAGTTAGCTAATGGAGATCTAATACATACCAATACTATTTTCCGAGGTTGTACTTTAACACTTGACGATCATCCGTTCTCAATCGATCTTATCCCTATCCAACTTGGAAGCTTTGACATAGTGGTAGGAATGGATTGGCTATCCACCAACCATGCTGAGATCATTTGTGGTGAGAAACTAGTCCGTATTCCCCTTAAATCTGGAGATACTTTGACTATCCATGGAGAGAGGTCTGGGAAAAACTTAAAGATCATTTCATCTATGAAAGCCCGTAGCTTGCTGAGAAAACCCACTACTATGGCATTCTTGGCCCACGTTGTGGAAAAGAAGACTGAAGGAAAGAAATTTCAAGATGTCCCTATCATTAAAGACTACCCAGAGGTCTTTCCTGATGATTTTCCCGGACTACCTCCTATCCGACAAGTCGAGTTCCGGATTGACCTTGTACCTGGTGCAACACCTGTTGCTAAATCCCCTTACCGCTTAGCCCCGTCAGAAATGAAGGAGCTATCTAGTCAGCTTCAAGAACTATTAGACAAGGGATTTATCCGACCGAGTTTCTCACCTTAGGGAGCTCCGGTTTTATTTGTCAAGAAGAAAGACAGATCCTTTCGGATGTGCATTGACTATAGAGAGCTCAACAAACTAACCGTCAAGAATCGGTATCCACTACCGAGGATTGATGATTTGTTTGATCAATTACAAGGAGTCGCCTGTTTTTCAAAGATTGATCTACGCTCTGGTTATCATCAACTTCGAGTGAATGAAGAAGACATACCGAAAACCGCCTTTCGAACCCGCTATGGACACTATGAGTTCGTAGTTATGCCATTTGGACTAACCAATGCACCCGCGATATTCATGGACCTCATGAACCGTGTTTGTCGACCTTACCTAGATAAATTCGTCATTGTTTTCATAGATGACATCTTAATCTATTCCCGAACCAAGACCGATCATTAGAAACACCTCAAACTTATCCTTGAGCTTCTAAAGAAAGAGCAACTTTATGCTAAGTTCTCTAAGTGTGAGTTTTGGCTTAGTGAAGTTCAATTCTTAGGTCATGTGATCAATGACAAGGGTATCCATGTTGACCCTGCCAAGATTGAAGCAGCCAAGAACTGGAATACACCAAAGACTCCCTCAGAGGTTCGCTCATTTCTGGGTCTAGCGGGGTACTATCGAAGGTTCATCTCGAACTTTTCGAGAATTGCTCTGCCACTCACTACTCTGACTCAGAAAAACCATACTTTTGACTGGGGACCAAAACAGGAAGATGCGTTCCAGTTGCTTAAGCAGAAGTTATGTGATGCACCCATTCTGACTTTACCAGATGGCAACGAGGACTTTGTTGTGTACTGTGACGCATCCAACCAAGGCCTAGGTTGTGTCCTTATGCAACGAGAAAAGGTCATTGCATACGCATCGAGACAACTTAAGATCCATGAAAAGAACTACACTACTCATGATCTTGAGCTAGGTGTTGTAGTGTTTGCTTTAAAGATCTGGAGACATTACTTATACGGTACGAAATGTGTCATCTACACCGATCATAAAATCTTACAACACATATTCGATCAGAAGGAGTTAAATATAAGACAGAGGCGTTGGGTGGAACTACTAAATGACTATGATTGCGAGATTCGCTATCACCCGGGTAAAGCTAACGTAGTAGCCGACGCTCTCAGCAGATAGGAAAGAATCAAACCCTCACGCACTCGTGCGATGGGAATGATTATACATACTAGTCTCAAAGCCCAAATCCTTCTAGCCCAAAGGAAAGCACTTGTCAGGACGGATCTAAAGGATGAATTGGCAAGTATTGCTGAACATCAATTGGAGTCCAAGACCGATGAAATTCTTTACTTCATGGGTCGAATGTGGGTTCTTAATTTTGATAATCTCCGAGAACTTATCCTAAATGAAGCTCATAAGTCTCACTATTCTATTCATCCAGGTTCCGATAAGATGTACTTAGATCTGAGGAAATGTTATTGGTGGTCTGGAATGAAGAAAGATATAGCGCTGTATGTTGGAAGATGTTTGACCTGTCAAAAAGTCAAAGTTGAGCACCAAAAACCATCAGGCCTACTCCAGCAACCCGAAATCCCTCAATGGAAATGGGATCAGATTTCCATGGATTTCCTTACTAAGCTTCCTAAAACCTCCGGTGGGCATGACTCAATTTGGGTCATAGTCGACCGCCTGACTAAATCCGCTCACTTTCTACCTATCCGAGAAGACTATAAAATGGAGAGGTTATCCAAATCAATGAAATCGTAGCTCGTCATGGTGTTCCACTATCCATCATCTCTGACCGAGACAGTCGGTTTACGTCCAGGTTCTAGAAATCTTTACAGAAATCCTTAGGAACACGTGTGGATCTTAGCACGGCTTATCACCCTCAGACTGATGGCCAAAGCGAACGAACCATACAAACTCTTGAGGACATGCTACGAGCCTGTGTCATCGACTTTGGTGGAAGTTGGGATAATCACTTACCTCTGATAGAGTTCTCGTACAATAACAGTTATCACACCAGCATTCAGTGTGCACCATTTGAGGCCTTATACGGAAGAAAATGTCGCACCCCTGTTTGTTGGACTGAAATCGGAGACAGTCAGATAACTGGTCCGGAACTTATTCAAGAGACTTCAGATAAAGTATTTCAAATTCAAGATAGACTTAAAGCCGAACGAGATCGTCAGAAGAGTTATGCGGACAATAGAAGAAAACCTCTTGAATTCCAGATTGGTGATCGTGTTCTACTTAAAGTTTCCCCTTGGAAAGGAATTGTCTGATTCGGGAAAAAGGGTAAACTAGCTCCAAGGTATGTTGGACCATTTAAGATCCTGGAAAGGATTGGTCCAGTAGCCTACAAACTTCAGCTACCGCAACAAATTAACTCTATCCATGACACTTTTCATGTGTCTAATCTGAAGAAGTGTCTAGCTGACGACACTTTTCACATTCCTTTGGATGAGATCCGCATCGATAACCAACTGCACTTCGTTGAAGAACCTTTTGAGATTATGGATCGTGACATCAAGAAACTGAAGCGAAGCCATATTCAAATTGTTAAAGTTCATTGGAATTCTAAGCGTGGTCCTAAGTTCACCTGGGAACGTGAAGACCAGATGAAACTCAAATACCCTCATCTATTTCAGGATGGCACAAACTCTACTAGTTGAATTTCGGGACGAAATTCTCTTAACTAGGGAGACTGTGACATCCCTGATTTTTATGCCTGATCCTATAATCCTACCTTGTAACCTTGATTGATTTATTATACAATGAACATTTTTATGCTTCATATCACTTGTGATATAATTTCATTTCAAATTTCCAAGTCTAGTCTAAAGCGAGTATTCTATTGCGCATTATATTTTGATTCTATATCTGATTCTGGTATTCATTCTTAATCTTGCTACTTATAGTAGCTTTGGATGCCTTAGACTCTAACCTAATAAAAACAGTTCAAGTTTGTAACTTCGTTTGACTAAAATATAATTTCAAGGGTAAAAGTTACACATACGTAAATTTCAGGGTTCCTTTTGTAACGTCTTCAAAATCTGGTTAATTTTTGTAAATTCAATCATATATCATTATTATTAATATAATTTTCGAAATTTTAAGTTTATATATTATTATTTATTATTTAAATTAATAAAATCAATTAATTCCTTTAAACTTATCCAAAATGAATTAAAACCATTATTTTTATTCTTAAATCCTATCCTAATCCATTCCATCCATTAACTAACTAATTTTGAACTCAATCCTATCATCCATATCATCAAAATTTCGTGAACTAACCCCTATATCCATTATTCAAAAGTTTTATAAAAAAATTCAAAGATTTATAAACCTATGTTTATCACCTTTGTTATCCTAAAAAAAAAAAAAACCTAACAAACTTTTCCCCTTTTTCCTCTCAAACCCACCCTATAAATAGAGTCTTAAACCTCATTCATTCTTCACACCTCAACAATCCTCTAGGGCTCTCTAGCAACTAAAGGTTGTTCTTCTCATCTTTTGGAAGATTCTAGCTTAAATCCTTCCATTCTAAGTAAGTTCTTCTTATGTTCTTGCTTGTTCATACTTTTCTTTTTAAAAATTCCTCATAACTAGCTAGATCTATGATTCCCTAGCATGTTTATGTTATAATCATAGAGCTATCGAAGATCAAATGCCCTATTTTAATTAAACTTGTTCAAACTTTTTAAAAAAAACTTGGTTTTGATCTTTCTTGTTCCTTTCAATTTCAAAAATCATGTTCTTACTAAAACTCCTTATCTTCAAATTAAACCCCTCTAATAATTAACTTATTTAATTTCTATCTTTACTAAACTTATATTTTCACTTTAGCCCTTATACTTTCCAAACTTACCAAACAAACCCTAAACTTGGTCAAGTATACAAATAGGGTAACTTTCAAACCAGTATGTAGTTATCTGACAAACATTAAAGTTCTGGCTAGGAAAAGACGGGGTTCCGATCCAACCAACTCTTTCCTGGGAACTTTTATGTTGGAGGTACTACTCTGGAATGATAACCACTCTAGTGTACAACAACCACTTTCATCTAATTACATTGTCAACCCCTCGACTATCCTTAACTTGTTTCTAATGTAACAAACTTAACTTAGGGAGTCGTTAAGGCATTCGATCCAAGTTACTACAAGTTCAAGTTCAACCCTTTCATTTGCAAGGTGAGATACATAGCCCCTTTTACTTTTTATCTTTGGGGTGGAAAACATGCTCGTATATCAAAGGTTGTTCAAACTATATCAAACTCAAATACTGCTTCTGTATTTTCAATAACAACTTTCTATACTTGTAAACTTAAACGGTTTTATACACACTCTACAACCATTAACTTGGGATAAGCCAACGGGAGTAAGTCATAGATCTATGGGCCTGACATGCCGATCTAGTTCTTGAGTTGACGAGATACGATATCAACTTGAGACTAGATATACAGAAACTGCAAAACTTGTTATTCATGCTATATCAATTCTTTGGGAACCCAATCTTGTCATTAGGTTTGGTTGAATCGATATATAAAAGTTTGTTTACTTGTTATTGAATCTTGTTTATGAATTGCAAAAATCTTCATTTTCTATACTATGTAATTACTTAAACCTATGTTCTCACCGACTTTATAGCTGACATATTTTAGCATGTTTTTCAGGTACTAATAACTAGGTTGCTGTTACAATCATGCTAGGACTTCGAGACTTGGCTCTAGGAGATTTAGTTATTTATAAATTTTAATAAAGACTATTTGTTTATCTATTTTGTTTGGTTGTGTGTTTTTAAAACAATGTAATGCAATTATTCGGTTAATTTAATAGTATTTCTTTTAATCATTGTGATAATTTCAATTCGTCACCCCTCGCGTAAATTCCCCCATCGGTGGGGGTGTGACATACTTGGACCAACTAGATGAGGGAAAATTGACATAAAAAGCTCAAACATAAAACAAGCATAACTTGGACTATGAATGGAGTTACGAGGCTCATAACCAGCGGAAGATAAGGCCTCGACGAGTCGAACCATGTGACAAACGACGTAGGTGGTTTGGCCCATCTGTCAGACCCGAGTTCTATAAAAAAAAAGGCACTGATTTCGTCAACCAATGATTTTCCCTAGTTTTAGCAATTTTCAGTTACTTTTTTTAGTCTAAAAGGTGTAAATCACTTATTGTTTTAATTTACACATTTATTCATATCTTCAATTTTATTATTTACACAACACTTGTAAATTCAGAGATTTGGCAATACGTGCCAAATTTAGTATTCCGTATAAATAGAGCAAACATGTAATGCTCTAAGCATTCTGAAAATATCATTTTTTTCCCTACAAATATTCTTTGTTTATATTATATGCTTCCGATCTGAATCATATGTGAAGTTAGATCTAATTATTACCTGTGGTTTCTTATCTTTATCGATCAACATAGCTCTAGATCCCTGCAAAAAAAAAACATTATAAGAATATGAGTTTAACTGTTTAAGTGACACTGACTTGTCATCATCCAAAAACATGTGCAAAATACAGGTAAACCTCGTAGAAGTTATTGCTAAATCTTTTTTCCAAGAAGATGAGAGATACCAACGTATTCAGTCTCAAGACATTGCTTGAAACTTTTGGACCGACCCGCTCTAATCTATCATCCAAGTAGAGAAACAATATTCATAAGTTTCCAGGATCGAGAATTGATTAATTTGTTCAAAATATTTAGATAAAAATACCGTTTGAGACCCAATGGATTGGCGGATTTCATTGATGTTATTGCCTCTTCGACCCATTTCTCTTGAACTTGCAGAGCCAAGCGTTCCTGAGATGAAAAACAACATATTGTATGCAAGTTTTTTCTAGAAAGATCAAAAATATTAGTTAGATTTATTTTAGTAATCTTTAATGCAAATTACAAATTACGTCCTTTAAGTGTTATCTAGATTTAAATATACATCTTTTAACTAAGGAAATTACAAAAAAAAGTCATTTATATTTCAAAGACGTTGCACGTTACGTCATTTGGCTTAACGACCATTAAGTTTTACCTTTAAGTCTGGTCACGTGCCATGCACATGAAGGTATTTTGGGCCTTTCACACATAAAATGACTATTCTTGTAATTTGTTTCTATAAATGAGGGTTTACAGAAATAGTCATTTTACGGTAAAAAGACCGTAATACCCTCATGTGGCTTGCACATAACCTGACTTAACGGCGGTTAGGCTAAAGGACGTAACGTGCTAGGTATTTTTAAACATAAATGGTGTTTTCTGTAATTTCCTTAGTTAAATGGAGTATACTGAAATTTAGGTAATACTTAAATGAGGTAATTTGTAATTTACTGTAATATTTATATATGTAAGATATTAAGAGCGTCCTTAGGTGGGATGGGAGAGGGATATGAGGGAAATTACATAGAGAACCTAACAAATCAACAAATCATACCTTCTTATAATAGTAAAGTTTGCCACAATAAGTGTATCATATCCAACAGACATATAAAGTTGTACATAAAGTTACCAATAAAGATAATATTTCTTCACACGTTTTTCCACAGAAGCATTGGTTGACCATGTCGAGCCTGGTCAAATAGAATTAAATCAAAGGAAAAAAGACAGAGATATGAAGATGATAACATGGTTATTCATATCCAAAGAGCCTGGATAGAGGTGGCAAAATGAAGAACTTTGGTGGGTTGTATGATTGTTAGATAGAATTCATGTGAAAATGGCACAAGATCAGTGGTGGATCCAGGAATTTTTTTCAGGGGGTTCACTCTATATTTTTTAAGGGGTTCACCCCAGTGTTTTTACATACCGTTCTATATAAATTTCGAAACTCGGGGGTTCCAGTGAACCCCCTCCGGACTATGTAGGTCCGCCCCTGCTCAAGATGATCTGTTATTCTTTTCAGTTTTGATTTTTAATGCACACCAATTACCAAACATGTTAAATATGCTCTAAAATCTATATTATTTAACACTACTATAAAACTACTGGTCGATTTGTGAAAAAAAAAAGTTGATCCGAAATTTTGACAATTTTCAAACTTTTTAGCAACAAAATTCCGAAAAAAAATAAAGTCGCCAGAAAATCCGACAAAAACTTTTAAAAATTATTATTTTATTTTTTGTTGAAAATTCTAATAAATATTATTTTATTTTTCAATGGAAAACTGTCTTGAAAATTAACTATATAAAAAATTAACAAACCCTTAAAAAATGTGGTGTTTTTCGTCCACCCACTGTCACCGTTATGCGACGTGTTTTCTTGCGTTGTTAGTACCCCCTTAAAAACTTAGGGAACGCCGTTAACTATCAAGTTACAGTTCCGTTACCGAAGAAAACCGCCACAAAATGATTTCGCCGTCGCTTTTTCAGTCCAAACAGCGCTTCCCTTTTCCGTCGATTGCTTCAAGTATTCAACCATCGCGTTTTTTTCTCAATAACTGTCGTTAACCGCCCATTCCGTACCTATAAATACATCTTCACATCTACCCCCGAAAATGGTAACCAAAAACGAAGCCAGTGCGGCCGGCCGTTCCAACACGGCCCCACCGCCACCAGTGGCCGGAAGGAAGAGGATGAAGAAAACACATACTTTAAGAAATTGGCATAGATCGGAGGATATGAACGGAAATGCGCCGGTGTTAACAACGGCAAAGAGAAGTAATGACGTCCGTCGACCGTGATCGGACCGGATTGCATGAGAAGGCTGCCGAAACCCTTTAAACTCACCGGAACTGTGAAGGGTTAGAGATCTTCGATCCCCTGGGTATTAGTCTGCCATGAAGGGTTAGAGATCTCACGAGACAGAATAAAGATACATCTCTCTTTGAGAGCATATTTAGTCCGCCATTGTTACACAAAAAAAACTTCCACATTCGAGCCATTTGATCAGTCCATCCTCTAATACGAAGAGGGTTTTTGGTTGTTTTCCGTCACGAACTGAAAAAGAGAGAAAGATGATTCGGGTGTCTGTGATATTTGATTCGGAAAAGAGATGAAAATCTGGTTTAAAAAAAAACAATTAATTTGATTTACAGAAATCATTCAAATCAATTACATTTAAATCAATTAATCTTCATGTGAAGTGTCAGAGTGTGGTCGAATTAAATTTAAAACAATTAAACAAATATTAGAGTGGCAAAATCTTATCCGTAATTAATTTTTTTTTAACAGCAATGAATTTTAAGATGGATTTGTTAAAAATACAATTATTCATAATAAGTATTTAATAATATGAGTATGATAAGTTGATAACTGTGCAAATATAAACAAAACATATAATAAATGTTATATCATAAAATCATGGATATATAAACAAGTTTAATCGTAACCAACAAAATTTATATATTTAATAAGTATAAACAAATTATCATATAAGAATAATAATATAAAATCAATGAATGTATGATAATAATAATATCTTCAATAACATAAATTGAATATATAATATAACTTAAATAGTATCTAATCACAGACCTAGCTAAAATTTGATGAATTATTTTTTTAATGTTTAAAAAATATTTGCTTAATTATTTTTCGTCAAGTTGTGAAACTTTCATCAAATATTTTGTAAGCTTACGTGCAATAAAATGAAGATCTAAAAGTTTTAAAATTTTAATAAAATTCATTCCGTAACTATTTAATTAAACTTATTAAACATATATGATTGTTTGATATAATATTTGTTTCAGCTAACGTGCCGGACACAAATACAAGTTAAAAATTAAATAGTGTTCTAAAATTAGAAAATGTTGTAAAATTAAAAGAAAAACTTCATAAAATTATTTTATTTTTCGTGAAAAAATTTCGAAAAGAAGCTTTACGAAAATTATTATTTTATTTTTATTGAAATATTCCGATAAAAACTTTTTCCGACCAGCTTTTTTCTTACAGCCAAAGTTTTGTGAATTTATAGTTTTTCAACCAACTTTTTTTTTTCAACAACCACCTTTTTTAGAAATTGGTCGGAAACGGCCTTTTCCGATAAATTTCTGACTTTCCAACCAAAATTTTCATAGGAAATTTCCCAAATTTCTAGGAGCAAACCCATTTATTTTTGGTTAACATTAGGAGTAATATGTACCTAGAGTATGCACTATCTGGTTTGAGGCTTACTTCTTGTGTAAACTGGTTAACAATCATTGAAATTGTAGCCACACTTGATGAATCCGAAGAAGCGGCCATCTTCTCGAGAGAGTTCTCCATAGATTTTATTTTCTGTGATAATAATATGTACTTATGATAATCAATTACATGTTCGTGTGTGTTATATTCATATGGATCATGTGACGGTTTTGTAGAACACGTTGCAGAGAGACAAGTACCTTAGAGGGGATAAAATGAGTTCCAAGACCGCATGCAAGCATCTCGACTCCATTTAATCGAGCACCAGTCAATCCAATATACTCTCCTACGTACATATGATTAACTCATGATTAAGATTAAGTAAATTACATATTATCCATGCACCATATAGTAAATAAAAGATATCATTCATCTCAATACTATGCATGAAAATAGTTTTCTCTGTCTCCTTGTATGTTATGTATCCAATAAACATAATATTTGTAAATAGTTTTAAGGGAAAAAGACATCAATAACAATTTATATAAAATATAGTTAAATTATGAAATTTACTCTTATATACACATATATCTATGATACGACATGGTATTAAGATAAGTATACCGAAGAATCCTGGAAGTCGGGACAAAAAGTAAGATGCACCAATATCAGGAAAGAGCCCAATTAACACTTCAGGCATCGCGAAAACCTACACCCATATCAAAAAGTCATGATAATAAATAATAATCAAACGATATGACTAATATAGAAGTTGTTACATTATGGTTTATAATATATATATATATATATATGGTGGGGTTATGCTAAAAAGCCTAGAGAGTTTAAGAAGGGTAAGAACAGTTTTCAGCCTTTAGATGATTTGTTTGATGGAGAGGATCAACCATAATAAATTCTCATAAATAGTATTATTACTCAAAAGTTGACACATGTCATTTTTTCATGGCTTCTTAGCCTTCTTAGGATATAGAGTCTTTTTAGCATAAATATATATATATATATATATATATATATATATAGGGTAGGGTTTCAAATGCTAACCAATATTTATGTGATAACCATGGTAACCACTTTAAAACATAGTGATACGTATATGTAACAATTATCATTTTTGTTAGTGTTACATATTTAACACTAAGTGTCACGTATATGTAACATTATGTGATACGTATATGTAAGACTCTTTATTTCGTATTTATATTCAAGATATATGTTCAAAAAGTATTTAACAACTAAAAGAAAAAATAATTTATAAATTACGTGATTGTTTTATAGTGGTTAGCACGATTATCACATAAAAAGTTGGTTAGCATCTTAGTCTAGAATAGCAAGTGATGTATAGATATCCCCATATATATATAATACAAATGGAACTTATGTTTTTGTTAGTACAAGATAAGTATAAATATATACCGTATTCTCAGTAACAATTCTAAACGTTGAATGTATAGATATCCCCACGCCTCCTCCCATAACATGTCAGTCTAGAATAGCAAGTGATGGCTTCTTATGCGTTCTACGTAAGTAGCCCAAACAAAATGCTTTCCTATAATAGCTTGCCGCGAAACTCCAATGTCCTGACCAAAATATAAAAAAAAACGACAAGGTTTTCTTTGCTTTTATTTTCCCTCATAAAACGCGTGTTAAATAACCTCACTTCTTACCAAGAGCTACAAATATGTAGGCAGACGTGAGATCACCTCCACAACAAAATATTCTCCCGTTTGCCTGTGGAAACAATGTGATTAAGTAGCTAGATTACATGTGCTACATTTATATTTGGCTAATCTTGTCATATGCTAATAGTCTAAGGGGTTTGGATAAGGACGCTTTGAAATAAATATTAGTTATGGTTTATTGAGTCATGTTTATCGATTTAATTAGATAAAATTATCTAGCTGGTTTTAAATATTTATTTAATGAGTTTGAGTTGGATTATATCTGGAAGTTGTAATCTAGTATAATTAAAATATTTAGTTATAAATAGGGTTATATTGTATTGATTTTATTGTGTCAAAAAATAATAAACAGAAAGAGTCCATCTTTAGTTGAGATCAAATTTTATGTTCGAATTCTTAGGCTTGATTTCTAACAATTTAAATATTAGAAATCCATCAATAGCATCGTGTAATTTTTTTTTAATAAAAGTGACTAATTTTCATTCCATGTACGGGGAAAGAATTAATTAAGCCCATTAATCATTTAATTTTTTACTAATTTAATACGTTTCTAATAACTTTCGTTTGTAAACTTAAAAAAAATACTAAATATGCAGTTGTGTTTATTTTCTTTAACTCGACATTCCGATATAAATTTTGTTAAAACAAAATTATATTTGATATAGGATATTTGTTTTTGTTAAACCCAAAAGGCAAACCTAATTATAACTTTTATTTCTAGCTAGGGGTGTTAAAATTTGAAAAACTCATTTTTATCCTAAACCAAAAACCCTTAAACTCTAAAAATGAAAACCCAAAACAACAGTCCTGAAAAACTGGATTATTACAGTTCGGTTTTATTTATTATTTTCGAATACCCGTGGTTATTTGAACTGAATGATGTGTGCGTGCACACCAACACATATGTTATTACAAACCGACCCGTTAAACTCCCTTATTATGTCATATTCCTTTGTATATGAGATGTAACCGCAAACTAAATAAAAACATTATTTTACCAATTAGTACATAGAGAGGTCGTGTGGATTTTTAGACGATCAAAATCGCTTAATAGCGTTTTGTACCTTCAGTATAATAAGTTTAACGGTTGGATCATTCTCATACGCTTTCAATTTCTCGTACATTTTACTTATCTGCAATTAATATGATACAAGTAATTAATTAGTAACATATATGAGGGTAAATCATTAATTTAATTTATTTATGTAACATAACATCCAATAGTTGAGGGTGTTTAGTTTCTTTGGTCTGTTTAGTATCACTTTTCGTGCTCCCATAATTTCTTCAAAAATCACCTTCAAAAATGGATAATTTTGGTTCAAGAAATCCCAAACATATATATGAAACCATGGATAAAAAAATTAATTTATTTTGGTTATTAATATTATAAATCATGATATGATAATCAAATGTATTAATTATAATCTTGTAAACGAAAAGTTAAATAAACAATAATCCACGTTCTAAGCACAAAAACCACAAAAGTTAACACTAAAATTATCGACAATGAAAACGACTTTTTTCCAAGAGTTACCTGATATTATTAGTTAGCAAGATATTAATGGAATGAATAAATATGACTAGACATATGTACACAAATATAACCTTTGTTTTCATAAATTGTAAATTACCTGTGTTTTATGATTACACCCGGTCACCCGTGACAACCATATATTTTTTTGTGTGGTCGTAAGTCATAATTTTTTTTGTTTATTACATAGGTTTAGTACTGATGATCATATCTGGTTCGGTGTGTTTTAACGTTTTTTTTCAGATCAAACCAGAACACAAAAGACATAAAATCAAACCCAACTTTCAAGGCTGACCCGTAGCAGGGGCGAGGAGGGCGACCATCCAGGACCCAGTCTCCTCAGGGGCCCAAAGTTTTTAATTTTCTTTTTGTATTATATACATAAATATATATATATATATATATATATATATATATATAACGGGTGGTTATAATAGAAAACTTGTTGAGTTGAAGAAACCTTGTAAACTCTATATCATCCATTGATCATAATAAATGGATGATGTAGATTGAATTAAAATTTTTTGAATTAAAAAATCAATTGATTTAATGATAAAAAGTACAAAAGGGTAAAATGGTAAAGTGTATAAAGAATATTTTTTTTCTCTCTTACAAATCAAATCAAAAGTGAATTTAAAAATTTTGTTATTCTCTCCTCTCTCATCTCTCCTAGTCAAATCAATCCTCTTTAACCAATGACTTATTTTCATAAAAAATCAGCATACGAGTTGTTACGTATGTTAATACAAACTATAATAATCCAACAAACGTGTTGTTACATATACTAATACAATTTAAAAGTTCATTGAAATCAACATTAAAAACGTAACAAGTTATTTCATACAAACTTAAATATTTAAAAATGTTTCAAAAACTATAATAAGCTAACAAAAAACATAAAACCTAAATAGGCTTCATTTCTTGATAAAACCTAAACCCGATTCTAGTCTTCCAGTTGAGCGAGTAGGAAATGAGATTGACTTCTTCTTAGCCACTTCAAAAGATATGTCAAAACTTAACGAGTAAATGATGGTTAAATAATAATAAGTCTATCTAAATGCTATGATGTATCATATCATACTATTTTACATATGTAACTAGCATCTGTTACATATGTAAAATTGAATGTTAGATATGTAAAATCAAATGTTACGTAAAAGATATTACATATGTAACTAGCAATTGTTACATATGTAAAATCAAAATGTTATATATGTAAGAGTCAAATGTTACATATGTAAAATCAATCTACGTATGCACTTAACCAAAACTTGAATCCAATGAAACAAGGTATAGATAAAAAAATCAACAGGAAATTTAAATTTTTTTGTTTGCATGTTTAAAAAAATGATATATGTTATTTTTAACATCTATGTTATCTCTCCAACTAGATCATTTCCAAATAATAAAAAAACACCAAAGTTCTAGATCCATTGCAAATGACGTTTAAAAAATAAAAAAAATTCCAAATCCTTTAACCCATTTCATCGAACAGTTGGTGGGTGTGACATCTCAAAAAAAAAAAAAAAAAAAAGAAACCAAAAACCAATTTTGACTTTCAAAAGTCAAAATCGCACCCAATCATCCAAATTCAACCAAAATCCATAAAATTCGGGATGAAATATCCTTTCTAAACTCATTCTAAGCGTTATCCATCGAGAAGAACGAGATTTGCGTGCAAAATCGTGACCAATTTCGAAGGTTTAAAACCCAATTTTAAAACCCGTAACTAGGATAACTCAAGTTTCAAAAATCCCCGATCTTCGTTCTAAATCCAACTGTTAACGCGTGATTGAGGGAGCTAAACACCCTATATATATCACATCAATCCCCAGTCGAGTTTTACCACAAAAATTCGTCCCCTTTTTCCTCCCTGTTTTCCCGATCGGCGCTAGGTGCTCCCGGCCGTTAAACTCAACAGCGATTCGGAGCCTTTCTGTGAGGATATCGATTTCAGGTATCATCCTCTAATTTGTTCTTGGTGTAACAAGAAAATCGATTTAAGGTTGGGATACCTGGGTTACGATCTGCATATATGCAAGGAAGAAGATGGGTTTTGGAAATGAAGTTGAATGTTTTTGTTTTAAAAAATTTAATCATATGAAGCCTTAGCCTAGTGGTTAAAGCTCTTTTGTAATACCACAAATGTCATGGGTTCGAGACCCATGGACCATTTTTCTACTTTTTAATGTTGTTTTTGTTACACACACACACATATATATATATATATAAATACATACATTAGTATGTTTTTAAACAAATAATATTATTAAACCAAAATTCTTTTTTTAAAATATTTCCAATTAACTAAGATGTTACTTGTAATATTTTATTTTAGTAAAAATAAATAAAAGGTATTCCTTTCCTTTAAATGGCATAAATAATCTATGTATTTTCTTTTAAATAGCATAAAGAGATTTTGTATACTTTTTATTTTTATAAAAGATTTGCGAGAAACTATTTAAAGTTATGTTGTTATTTGAAACTAATAGCGTTATTTAAACTCGTGAACTATTTATATATTATTAAACATTATTTAAAGAGTTCGTTTTTTTTAAAAACATAAGAATTATAAAATATATTTTATGAATCCTTAAAACTTGATCAAACGCTTTAATTAAAAACTTGATTTTCTTAATTCCTTTTTACGTCTAGAATTATATTTTCACTATAACACTTGATTCCTATTTAAAACCTTCTAGTATTTAGCATATCTATTTCAATCCTTATGAAATACACAGTTGCACTTTAGTCCTTATCTTTTCCCAAACTTACCGGACACATCCTAAACTCGGTTAAAGTGTACAAATAGAGTAAACTTCAAACTGGTATGTAGCTATCTGACAAATAGTAAGGTTCTGGCTAGGAAAGACGGGGTTCTGATCCGGCCAACTCTTTCCTGGGAACTTTGCTGTTGGAGGTACTACTCTAGTATGATAACCACTCTAGTATACGATGACTACTTTCCTCTAATTACAAAACAACCCCTCATCTTTCCACGATTCTGTAAACTAACTCAAACTCGAACTTATTTAGGCATCTTTTAAACCAAGTTACTTCAGCAATCAAGATCAATCCCACCTGCTGCAAGGTGAGTTCATAGCCCCCTTTTGCTTTCTATTTTGGGGTAGAAAACATGCTCTTATATCAAAACTGAAACCAAGTCTTGAGTCAAAACTATACTTATTGCATTCAATAACAAACTTTCTAATTCTAGTAAAACTAAACTAGTTTATACATGTTGCTATTCTATGTCACTTTAACTACAAAGTCTCTCTTATTTTCTTAAACTTACACAACCATTAACTTCGGAGAAGCCACGGGAGTACGTAAATAGATCTATTGGCCTGACTAGCCCATTCAGTTCTCGGGTTGATGCATGCCAATCAATTCCGAGCGTCCTTCAAGTTGTGGATTCTGATCAACCTGGAAGGAGCTGGGTGTTCAGAAACTGCATTCTTAACACTTATACTATAGTCTAACACCCTGACAAGGTGTTGGGCGGGAGAGCTATCGATCACTAGGGTTGGTTGTGGACTCATGTATGATAGTTTAAATTGCTTGGAATTTGAAACTTGTTTTTGATTTGTTTCTGGTTATCTATTATTATATCTATTAAATCCTATGTTCTCACTAACTTTTTAGTTGACCTATTTTAGCATGTTTTTCAGGTGAAGCTAACTAGGATGTTGACAAGCTCATGATAGGATCAAGGACTATGCTTTAGTGGACTTAGCTAGAATTAATAAAAAAAAAAAAAGAATTATTTGTTCTGTTTGTTTTAATTGGTTTATTTGTTCGGAAATACTGATGTAATAACTATTTGATTTTAATAGTAAATTTCTTTTGATCATGTGTAATGATTCAATTTCGTCGCCCCCTCGTGTTTCCGCCTTGGCGGGGGTGTGACAGTGGGCGTGTTTGATGAGGCCATATTTGGATTTGTGGGTTGTTTTGTTTCATATATTAATTTGCTCACATGGAGATGAGTTTAAAATCAAAAACTCAAAAAAAGAAAAAATAAATAAATAAATAAATAAATAAATGGAATTAAACAAAACTTTCAGATGTTTCACAAGAAGAAACAAACCCTACAAAAACATAATATGGACCAGATTCATGTAATTATACCTAGAAACTGAAAAAAAATCGATACATGTGAGAGGAATGAAGAAGTGCATGATCGATCGATGGAGGAAACACAATTTATTTACAAATCCAATCTATTTAACATCATCTATAAATAGAAATTAAAAGTGCGTAGATCTGAGTTGGGACCTTAGAAGGGATGCAACCGACGTTGAGGCAAGTACCGCCAAGAGCACCACGTTTCTCAATACAAGTAGTTTTGATCGCCGCCACATATCTGCCGGGACCTCCTCCGATGACAACAACATCGTTTACATCAGATTCTGAGGAGAATCCTCAGGATGAAAGATACAAGGAATACCTTGAAGTTGAAGAGAAGAAGAACAAGACCTTTCTTCTAGCCAGATTAGCGATTGCCATTTTCCCTAGAGATCAAACAAGAGAGATAGAACAAAAATGGGGAAAGCATTTGAAAACAAAATAGTATCTGTGATTTGCATCGATCTTTGAAACAATAAATCTCAACATAAAAAGCATTTTACTAAATTACCCCTGAGTATTAAATTACAAGAGGGACACGTGGCGCATTGTAGGCTAAGGGTTAGGGTTTACAAGGTTTCTTCATCTCATGAGTGTTTTTATTCTATACTTAGCCTATATATATATATATGATTAGGTTCAGTTAAAAAGAATTCTAATTCTAATTCTAAGAAAGGTGAGAAGGATTTAGGGCTATTAGATCAAATAGTAGAAAAAATTTAATGGTTGAGATTAAATTGTAGGAGAAAAAGTTATTGGAAGGGTATTTTAGTATTGGCCACTTATGTTGATTTTTTATCAGGCTCCTCTCTCATTTTAAAACGTTCATAACTTTTACATATGACATTATTTTTTCAAAAAAAATTACACCATAAAAACGAGCGTTTTTTTGTATTTAAAACGAGTACAGTGTCGTTATAAACAAAAACAAATTTTTTTACGTTTTCCAGCTCATTGTGTAATTAGTCAGGTCAATTTGTAATACAATTTTATTGTGTAATACAATTTCATTGTGTAATATAAGTTCATTGTGTAATACAAGTTCATTGTGTTATATGTATTTATCATTGTGTAATACAAGTTCATTGTGTTATATGTATTTATCATTATATTTTACGTTTTTCAGCTCATTGTGTAATTAGTCAGGTCATTGTGTTATACAAGTGCATTGTGTAATACCACGTCTGGTCATTGTGTAATATCTGGTCATTGTGTAATTAGTCGGGTCATTGTGTAATACAAGTTCATTGTGTAATTAGTCAGGTCATTGTGTAATACAAGTTCATTATGTAATACCACGTCTGGTCATTGTGTAATTAGTCAGGTCATTGTGTAATACAAGTTCATTGTGTAATTAGACAGGTCATTGTGTAATACAAGTTAATTGTATAATTAGTCAGGTCAATGTGTAATACAATATCATTGTGTAATACAAGTTCATTGTTGTGTTATATGTATTTATCATTGTGTTTTACGTTTTTCAGCTCATTGTGTAATTAATCAGGTCATTGTGTAATACAACTTATTGTGTAATACAAGTTCATTGTGCAATACCACGCCTGGTCATTGTGTAATATCTAGTCATCGTGTAATACGTCAGGTCATTGTGTAATACAAGTTCATTGCGTAATTAGTCAGGTCATTGTGTAATACAAGTTCATTGTGTAATACCACGTCTGGTCATTGTGTAATATTTGGTCATTGTGTAATTAGTCAGGTCATTGTGTAATACAAGTTCATTGTGTAATTAGTCAGATCATTGTGTAATTAGTCAGGTCATTGTGTAATACAAGTTCATTGTGTAATACAACCTCATTATGTAATACAAGTTCATTGTGTAATACACAATGACCATTATTCCCTCCATTTAAAAACAATAAAAGTACACATGTCAAGCCCAGAATCCTTCTTACCCTTCTTATTTTTAAAACCGTTTTTACTATAAACTAACATATATATATATATATATAAATATATATATATATATATATAAATCTATATATTTTTAGTTTTAAACTCAATCTCATCAGTCCATTACTTACACATGTGACCTGAATTATTTAAAAAAAATTCAAGTTGTAAAACCCACATAAAAATTAAAATGCTCAAACATATAGAAAAAATAGAGATTGTATTATGGTTTTTTATACAAGATTATTGAGTTTATATTATAGGGCCCGCTTTTTTTACACGCCTCGGCCCGGGCCCGAAATATTTCAAGGATTCTCGGGACCGACCCTGCCAACTTTATGGGTCGGAAGAGCCATGAGTGAAGTACCTCGTGTGCTTCCGCGTGGAGTGCCATGATCGAGTGAAACCTGCAACTACAAAGCCAGAAGGTCTCCTGAATTGATGGAAGTGATTACTTGTACAATTTTGGTGTAGATATAGAAACGGTGGTGCACAATAAAAGCAACCGGCCTACCGGTTAATTGGTTTAGTATGTGTAGTTGTCTTTTTTTTATATTAAAATTTTATACTTGATAATGATATAAATTTTGTATATACAAAATTTTAAAAGATTCTCCTAAAAATGCTATGATAAATTTTAACTTTACAATGTCTTCATTTATAGGTTTACAATTGGGGTTATATAGGATAACCATATTTACATAATGTATCCTCTTAATATGGCTAATTACAGTGTCAACTAATATAACCACCCACAAGCTAAGGGCGGGTAGCGACATGTAGCTTGGAGCGTATGATCATTTGTGAATACGTCTACATTATGATCATTTGTCGATATAAACCATACTATGAGTTTTCTTTGGGCTACTTTTCGCGAACAAAGTGAAAGTCAACTTCAATGTATTTTGTTCGAGCATAGAAGACTATATTAACTGCAAGGTATGTTGCATCAAGATTAGCACACCAGAGTGTAGGAGTAGATTTTGTGTCTATCCAAAGTTCTCTGAGAAGAGCTTCAAGCCAGGTTAATTATGCAACAGTATCTTCCAGAGATTTGTATTCAGACTTAGCGGATGACTCAGTGACAGCCAACCCGGTGATCGGTGTCGAAGGGACCGGTCAAAGATAAAAAAATAGAGTGTCCTAATCACCTTAAACTAGTTAGGGTAAGAAGGGTGTCGAACCACGAAGAGTTTGTGGTCGGTGCTCAACTTCAATTAACAATGCAAATTATGAAGTTACAACGGGTCTTTCTGACCAAACACAATCAATGATTTAAGTGAAAACTTTATAAACTCGACAAACAAATCAAGTACCAAACAAAACGGTTTAAGTTGTAAACAATAATTAAAAAGGGTATCACACCCGGGTTTCAAGTTCACAAGTAATTAGGGATTATCACACCAACATTTGAGTTCAAACAATCGAATGGTTATCCAAATCTAATTAACCAAATCTAACCAAGAACATCAACATTCATACATCATCGGCAAATAGTGTAAAACAATATTCACGAATGAAATCGAGACAAATGTATGCAATATAGAATTAGATTAATCAATAGATTCAACATAAATCAAAGTTCATAGCAATTATCATCTAACGGGGTCAATGGTGCAAGAATTTATCGACTCCCGTGAGTTCATAACCATACTAAACACAAAGATTCAAGTGTTTCAAACCAAACGATTACAAGAATTGTTTCTCAAAGCTAGCACATGATAAAACCCTAAAACTTACAAACAATCCACCCGGGAATGATTACCGGTGGATTAGCCTCTCATGGTGGTGGTGGAAATCATCTTCAATCTTTCAATCGGATGTTAGAATCGTGTTCTTTAGCCTCCAAGAACTCCAAAATCGCCCAAGAACTATGGTGTAAAAGATTGCTTCGAATTTTCCGGAAGAAAAACCTAATTAAACATTGAAAATCGGCTGTTTCGCCCAAAACCCGCGTCTGAAACGCACCCAGCGTAGGCTTACGCTGGGAGTGCGTAGGCCTCGCCGGTCCACTGGAAGCCGCTGTGAAGAAAATACTTACGCGTAGGCCTACGCCGATATGGCGTAGCCTTACGCTGACCATCTGAAGCTTCTGTTTGCAATTTCCCTTCGGCGTAGGCTTACGCTGTAGCAGCGTAGCCTTACGCTGACCTTGCATTTTGCCCCGTTTTCTCCGAGTCTCTTCCGACTCTTGCATCTCTCGCCTAATATCTTCCAAAATCATACTTTAAGCTTCCAACACCTGCACATGCATGGCTACACAAAACCTTTGTATTCCACATATCAAAATGCATAAATATAACACATTGCATCTCTTAATACATGAAACTTTGGTCACTCATCACCCGGTCAGCATCAGAAAAGGCGTGAATATTAGGGGTGCCAGGCCAATGAACGTCAGTGAAGGCTTGTAAAGTGAAACCAGAGCGAATGAGTAGACCATGAGTGATGATGCCTTTGAGATACCTGGAAATTTGTTTGACTACGACCGGTGATTGTTTAACGAGGCGGACATGTACCGGCACACTTTATTGACTGCAAGGCATTGCCCGACCTTGAGAGAGTGACGTAATAAAGGGCACCAAAAAGGTGAGTTCTAATCCCCTTTATTGCCTACTTTTGGGGTGATGTGTATAGTTAGTGTAAAGTGTTTATTACATATTTTATGCTAATAAACGATGGCGACAGTCATGATTTAGAAAGGAAAGTTTAAAAGAGGCAAAAGAAACGTTTTATGCAAAGAATGATGCTTATGAAAGGTTTACGAACAATACAGATATTTTTATAAGAACGAATGTGAGGTTTTAAATACAATAATTAATAAAGTAAAGAGAAATGTTTTTCCTTCGGAATGAATATCACTCAGTGCCTATAGTAGGGCTTAAGTGTCTATAGAAGGGCTCAGTGCCTAACGTAGGACCTATAGAAGGCTTTAGTGCCCAAGCAGGGCTCGAGTGTCTAAGCAGGTTTTGTGACTAAGAAGTTATAAATAGAACTAATGGTATGGTAGCAGTGTCTTGACACTAGTCAGGTTTGTTACAAATGTTACGGTGACGCATCGTGTTAACTCTCCCTATTCGTCGACTTTTGGATTTGAGCCATTGGGACGATATGGACAGTGATAAAAGTTAAAAGATAATATATGTAAAGTTTTGTCATATTGACAGTATAGATACGTTCAAGTAAAACCTTCTTCTTTTAATTAATGTAAAGATGTTTTATGTAAGCGTTAGAATTCACTCATCGTTACCTGACTTTTAGTATGCATGCAGTTAAGTGTAGGTGGCAGTTTGGATGCGTGGCTAGCTTGAGGAGTTACCCCGAAGATCAGATTCTAGCATCCCGTTTATGTTTTAAGTTTATTATGTTTTAAGACATGTTTAACTTTCGAAACAGACAAGTATGTTAAAGGCAAGTTATGTATTTCCGCTGCTTATGTTATGTTTAAAATCGTTTCCGCTATGATTGCGAATGCCTTATGTTGAAGAGCTACGTGTTGATAAGTAAATCTAATACGTGAGGCCTCCCGGGTTTAGGGTCTTACATGAAGCTAAGAAATGATGTGGTGTTTATGAAGAATTGGATAAAAAATATTGTTGCTTTTTGATGAAATAGTGACTTTCTCTTTTCTATGGTATGATAGTAGGATCAGTAAATATATAATTAAGTGGACAGAGTGGTTATAAAACCCTCTAATCTTTATGTAATGTTAGTTTATTTTGTCCGCCAAGCGTCTTGCTAGTCAGTATTTTTCTATATAAAATTTGCTACTGTTAAAAAAAATCAGAACTAAATATTTTGCGAAATTATCTAACCTAGACAGCTACGTTTCCTGAAATATACTGGCCAAAAGTCAAGTGTGAATGTGTGATGCGTTATTGACTCTCGGACCTTAACAACACTAGCTAGCCTTCTTATTCTAAAGCTATGTTTTGTTTTAAAGAAAAGCGACATATTTAAAAAACAAAAGTAGCATGTATTTTAGTTTTATGATATACAGCGAGCATACACAACAGTTTTAGATTAAAAAAAAATACAGGAACTAATGTTTTTAGAATTGAAGAGAACCTGACATCAAAATGGTCACCTTATAGGTCTATCGTTTGGACCATATTAAAGAAAAATATCACGTTATAAATAATAAAAAAAATAAATTTTATATATTTATTCCCGTTCAAAAAAAATATTATGTATATTTATTTAAAACCACCGGTGTTGATTTTCCGTTTTAGTAAAATATGAAAACATAAATAAATAAAATATGGAATCCAATGTAATATCCAGGGTTTTCCCGATGTATCGCTTTCTATTTTCAAATTGTAACCCGATGGAACTCATCCATTGCAATAAACGTATCACTTCTTAAATCTCTATGCATACTGTAAACTTGGTAAACATAATTTATATACACGTATACGAGTGTATTCTACATAGATGAAAACATTTAAAAATTTATATTATGTTAAAAAAAAGAATGATAATACTTAAACTTATAAAGAAATTTTAAAAACCTATAAACTATTTTATTAGATTTTATAAATAAAATCATTTTAATTGTTTTATAAAGTCTAGGGGCTAAACCGTAATTTCTGGGACTTACCTTTAACATAAACCAAGTTTAAAACGAAAAATGTTAAACACCTGAAACTTCGAGGACCTGTTGTGTCATTCACCCAAACCCCTTTGCCTAGAACCAGTCGTGGGTTCGAAACCCACAACCCCCGTTTTTGCCTCAACTCCGATCAAACTCGAGAAAACGTCCAGATTCACCGAACCTCGGGCTTGGGCGCATGCAACCCGTCCCCAAGGCATCATGATGGCCAACTTCTACCAAGGGGCTCGCGTGGAGCCGGAATTAACTCCGACCGACCCAACCACCTCCCTCGACCCGTTCGCGCATTAAATGCCAAATTGACTATAAAAATCGATCCCTACACCTCATAAGCATCATCCCGAAACTCACTCAAGCATCAATTTCATTCAACCGGGCTTCCATTTCGTGATTCCTAGCCACGACCGCCGACGTCTAACCCAAACTCAATCTCCCTCAATCCGATATCGTTTCAGGTAAACTCGAAGGCCAAAATGCTCGCATTCGTGTATAGATCAAAAGCCCTCTATTTAATTTCATAAACAGAGGGAAAATCGACTCGTATTTGGGGCTTTGATTTTCTAGGGTTCATCCGATTTGGGGGCTAGCTTGGGATTAGGTTTAAATAAATCATTTTCCAGATTATAACACAACAGAGTCGCTGGTCCAGCGGTTTGTGCGCGTTGTGTGGACTCAGGCGGCCCGGGTTCGAATCCGGCCGGCCTGAGTTTTTGATTCCGAATTCTTTTATACATTTTTAATTAGTTTTAAAAATCCTTTTTATTTTTATAAAATATGTTGAACATTTATAAACTCAGAAACGATTTTTATTTTTGTTTTCCTTATCGGAAAACATTTTAAACAAATAAAACCAAACTTAAAACTATAAAAATGAAATATTTAATATTAGTTTTAAATTCTTAAAATCTATAAAACAACCCTAAACTTTTATAAAACTTATATACTCAACAGAAAGTTTTTTTTATAATGCTATAAAAATCAGAAAAAAAAAATTTATAAAACATATACCCTTGTTTTAGAAATTAGAAACTTATAAACTTGTATGTTTTATAAAATTTATAGAATTAAAAACATAAAACTTATTTATTTATTTTGTAAATAGAAAATAAATTTACATTATTTATTTAGACATGTAAATAATTTCTAAATATTACTTAGAATAATTACAAGTCATTTAAATAAAATACTCAATAGATAAATACTTTAATTAATGCATCATTTTAAAATTTTGATAAAATATTTATTTACAAACTCTTTTAGAAAAATATTATTTTGTCTTTAATGATTATCTACTCTATTTTAAATAAATTGCTATTGGGAATTATTCATTGGGTAGTTATTATTAACTCATGATAATTATTCTTTTAGATAACTATTATTTTAAATAATTATTAAACCCTTGTGAATAATTATTTATTAACCTTAATACTTATTTATCCATTACCTAAATTATATTTTATAAAACTAGTTAAAAGCATGGTTAACTTACTATCACTTAAACTTTATAGCACAATCGTCCCCGCCTTCCCACTTGGGACCCTAGTCAATCCCAAAATCTTGAATTCTTGTTCTATGATCAATCCTTAAACTTTAGACTTGTCATTTAGGCTTGTAAGATTGTTCTATGAAACGATGCACTTCGTTGAAAAACCAGTCGAGGTTATGGATCGTGAGATAAAACAACTCAAGCGCAGCCGTATTCCTATTGTCAAGATTCGTTGGGAATCTAAACGAGGACCCGAGTTTACTTGGGAACGAGAAGACCAAATGAAGCTCAAGTACCCACATCTTTTTGCTGAAGCAGTAGCCTCAACCAGTTGAATTTCGGGACGAAATTCCCTCAACATGGGGATACTGTAACCTTTCTGATTTTCATGTTTTTCCTATGTATTTTATGCCGTGCAATAAAAGATTTCAACCTTACATTTATTGTTCATATACACTTACAAGCATACACGCGTTCATTATAATACAATATTAACGAAAACAATCTTACAAACCTCGAGGACCAAACTTGACCAAAACTCAAAACAACATCAATATTACAAAACTACAAGGACTAGTCTTGATATTTCCAAAACCAACACAAGCACGGTCGTGCTTAGTCCTAAGCACGGTCGCGCTTGTGCCATGACCACGGTCGTGCTTAACATTAAGCACGGTCGCGCCTCGTTTACAGTTTGACTCCGCAAAGTCAAACCGACTCAAATCTTGTCCAAAAATAGATTGTAAACACGTTTAGAAGGTCGCGAAACTTGCAGAAGAAGATATTCGGCTAATTGAGACTAAAACATGACCAAATACACATGCAATCGTCCAAATACTCGCAAATTCTAAACCGACTTTTTTTTTAAAACGAATCAAGTATTTGGGGCAAGAATCAAACGAATTAAGTTAAGCCCATACCTACCCGAGACATATATAAACTTCCCTAAACCCTAAATCCATCATTCCATCATCTCTATCTCGTCTGTCGATCAAGAAAAAGCCGCGAAGTCTCCCCGTAGCCGTCTGCACTTGTTGCCCATTCAAAACAGGTTAGTAATAGTTCATTAGGATCGTCTCTCCAAGCTAATCGAAAGCCCTAACTTAATTCGTAACCACATTACATGATTTTACAGAATTGAATCTGAGTTTTGATAAAAAATGGTTTTAAACGATCGACACGATAAACAGAATATAAACCTAATTAAATGGTGTAATTCGATTCGCAAACATCATATCAATGAAAATCCTAAGTTTCTAATCTGTTTTATTACAAGAATCAGGCGAATTGCTTCTGGAATTGACCAGACACGGTCGCGCCAGCCTATGAGCGCGGTCGTTCCTGACCAAGCACAGTCGTGCCCCGTAAGAGGCCCGGTCGTGTTTACCGATCAAACCAAGTCCTGACCTAGTCAAAACCCTAGGCGCGGTCTTGCCGGATACGGACGCGGTCGTGTCTCAGGACCAGACTCTTGTTTTGACTTCTGACCAACCACGGGCGCGTTACCGACCAAGCGCGGTCGCGTACGTGCCGGGCGCGGTCGTGCCATATACAAGCACGGTCGTGCTCATCCCTTAAACAGAATCTTTATTTTTATTTTTATTCTGTTAATTTGATAAATAAATTAAATAACAGTTTAAATAATTATTTTTATAAACTAATTACTGGAATACCTTACACTGTTCCGAATGAACATTTTTTTTATTTAAACTTATATTTTTAAATAAATATTCTATTACTTAAACTTATACAAATAAATATATATAATAAATAACATAGTTAATTATTATTTTTAAGACAAACCCTACACGTTTAAGAATGACAAATTCACTTCCGTCATTAAATAACGCAAATCAATAACACATATACATTGTTCATTAGGTCGAACTTAGCAATCTACAACACACCGCCATTACATACTTGCTTGTGCGACCTACACTCTGCATAACAAGTGAGTTACATAGCCCCTCTTTTACTCTATTTACAAAACTTTTTGGGGTGGAACATGCGTTCAATTACTATGTTTTCAATTATACACGAATACAGTTTCCATCTTACATACATGTATGTAATTCTGTGCTTTATGCTTGAGTGCTAGGTGTGTAGACTATATACGCTATTCACAATCATTAACTATTAGCCGACAGTATACAGTGATAGTACTATTGAGTCTGACAAACCCACCCAGGTAGGGTGACTGTTGCTGACAACACGATTTGATTTCAGTTACAAAGGTTTGATTGAATACACAGGTCACACGATGGTTCCTCTCCATAAACGCCTTTATTGACATGTTTTGTATGAACTGTATACACACAATACGTTTTTGCTATCACACAACAAAACCTATGTTTTCTCACCAACTCTTGTAGTTGACCCTCTCATTTAACCATGTTTCAGGTACCAATGTTTGAAGTGATCAAGATATGCTACACATAGGATTTTGACCTAGTTTTAATTGAACCAGCTATATTTTGATGTAATTTTCATTATTGTTTGGTGGATTGAATCTATGTTTTGTTAAACTTGTTTGATTGCAATGAAAACGATTATTAATTATTTAAACTTTAGTAAACCATGAGTAATGAACAGTCTGCACGCTTCACGCCTCGACGTTTCCGCCGTCGGTTGGGGTGTGACATATATATAATCTAATTTTTCCTCAATAACTTTAGTTTATTTTGCGCGTACATTTCTTTTGATCGTACCGCCCTACCGCAACGCAGGTACATTTCTTTTAATCATATTGAGCAGTCGCAACGCGCGGGTAGCGTGAAAAATTACACTGACATCGACAAAAAAACGTCGGTACCGTTATATAATTGTATTTTATCATGTTTATGTACCAACGTTAATTTTATACGTTTACTTTTTGTGTTTAGCCACACATTAATTTTATAGTTGCGGAACGCGTGGGAAAGTTTATTTAACCACGTTTTTTTGTGATTAGCTACGTTAATGTCACCGTCTCAACTGTTTAAGGTCTGGTTCCCGCCGCAGAGCGCGGGGTACAACTTCTAGTTTTATTTAAGTTGTATATTTTCTAATTTTATACAAACTAACTTATTTTAAATTATATTAAAATTATTTAATTTTATTTAACTTAACTTTAATTAAATACATTTAAATTTGTAACGGCCTAGTTTTGTAATGATTAGTTTTCTCGGTATAAATACGAGTCATTCCTTCATATTCACCTCACCTTCAAAATTTCACATTCAACTCCCTCATAAATAATGAGTTCCAGTGATGATGAAGTTTCACAAACTACGCCTCTTCCTCAACCACGTTTTATGAATTCTTCTGCTAATGTTGATATACATTTTATACAACTAAATACAAGTCATTGCTTCATACTCATTGCACCTTCAAAATTTCACATTCATGATTCTCTCACTGGATATGAATTTCAGTCATATGAAGTTTCGTAAACTCCGCCTCAACCACCTTTTATGAATCTTTCTACTGATGTTGATATGCTCTTTATGCAATTAACCATGAAGAAGTATGACCAATTGGTGTCCGATGAATTCAAAAACATGTATTTGCAACTAAAGGAGCACTATACAGAAGAAGGGTCTAGTTCTAAACTTTCGAAGGGGAAGCACAAAGATATATGTAGGGGTTGTGGTGATGCGGATAGTTGCCTTTGGAACGACTACTTTGCTTTGGAACCGATTTTCCCTGATAGTTATTTTAGACGACGGTTCTGAATGCACCTTCAACTATTCGAATCGAATTGTTGAGGATTTGAAAAACAATTATCCCTACTTTAAACGAAGAGTAGATGCGGTGGGTAGAATTGGTTTATCAACTATCGAAAAAAGCACATGTGTTATACGTCAGTTGACATATGACATGACGCACGTGAATTGTTGCATGAAAAATGAAGGAATAAGGCCACAGGGAGTGGTGGCGGCTAGGGTAAAGTCATATCCCACGCAGGTGGGTAACAAAGGTCCCTAGATTTAAAAACTTCAAACACGGTCCCAAAATAATAATAAAAACAAATGTCGGGATTTTGAAGGGTTATGTAAAATAATTATTAACTAGCATTTGAGGACAAATAATAACCACCAATAAATACCTCATGAACGTTTATTTTGCATATCATGAACTCGTTATAATCTATTTTGCATTTCTAGTTTCCTATTTTTACTAAACTAGATTTTTTTTTCACTACGAGAGTTTGGTCGTTATCAGGGTCAGCTCATTTGAATGGATAAAACTTATGTCGAAATGCACACTCACTATAACGCGCAAAAAAAGCCCTCAAATTTTAACATAACTCCATTTTTAGAAAAAAAGTTTAACCTGAAAGTTGGCAAAAAAACAAAGAAAACCACACATTCCGTTTAAAATAAAATAAACGGACTAAAGTTAGCATAAGAAAACTAAGCGGGTTAAAAACGTATATTATATACTATGAGAGACTAATACGATTCCCCTCGCAACACGGAGGGACATTGTCGAATTTGGTTCGGCTCGTTTGCGAGGTTAAAACTTACGTACAGTCGCTATAACGTACGGAAAAAAAATACTCACTTCTGAATAAAACTCCGTTTTTAATAAATATTGTATCAGAACGTTGACAAAATAAAACCAAAGGAAGTTGTACTTTCTGTTTTTAATGAAAAAGTAAAGCACGAAAGTTATAACAGATAAACGAAGTTATTACAAAAATAGACGGGTTAAAACTATGTATTATATATAATATCAGGGTTGAAAATAATAATAATAATATATTACTATTCACCTAGGTTGTTTTTAAACTTGGTTTATTTATAATTACATAAATCATTTGTCATTTTAACAAGCTATTATGTATGTGTATGTATATGTATATGTATATGTATATGTATATGTATATATGCTCTTATGTTAACAATCCTTAGGGATGGGATTTACATGATGGATTTTACGTAGGCCTCGTAAACTGGGTGGGTTGGACAGGTTTGGATCACCATTTCCATTATTATACATAGCATATTAAACAGTAAAGCACAAGCAAACATATCCATTATTTATTTTAGGGATTGAAAACATATTTTTATCGGAAATGAACCTCTAGAGTTTTGATGCAAGCACATCGGTTCTATTAGACCTTGAGGGGAGTTGCAATGGCAACCAATCATCATCATCGGTGAAAGATCTTGCGAAGCACGTAGCCACCATTTCATCACTAACGTCCTCTAGTTTTGATGGTACCCACTATAAACATAAACTAAATGTTAGGAAGGAAATTTTAACTCGCGTGAAGTTCAACACTTATCAATATCAACTTTAATTTAAATTCACAACCATTATATTAGTTATAAATCAGTTTGATCAAAAGTCACTAGAGTTAGGGGTGTGAAAAAAACCGAAAACCAAATAAAACCGAAATCTGAATCGTATCCGTAACCGGAAAAAACCGAATCGAATTGTGAATTCGGTTTTTGGTTCGGTTATTAACCGTATCCGAACTGTGAATTCGGTTTTCAGTTCGGTTAACGGATATACCTTTTTTTTAATTCGGTTTGTTTGATTAGATATATTTTCAATTCGGTTCGGTTTATTCGGTTGAATTCGATTTATTTGGTTTATTCGGATATACTTTCCTTTTGAAATCGGTTGAACTCGGTTCGGTTAGAAAAGTTTCCAATTCGGTTCGGTTCGGTTAACGGATAAGGGTTAAAAAAAATCAAAACTGAATAAACCGAATCGAATAAATCGAACAAACCGTTAACCGAACCGATGAATACCCCTAACTAGAGTGATGTTGATAAGGAGTTGACACAAGGGTTAGTGGTCTCTTACTTGGACCAACTAGACTAAGAGGGAAACATATATGACATAAAAAGCTAAAACACAAAACGAGTATAACTTGGATTGTGAGTGGAGTTACGAGGCTCATAACTAGCAGAGGAAAAGGTATCGACGAGCCGGATAATGCGGCAAACGCCGTAGGTGGTTTTTCCCAACTGTCAGACCTGAGTTCTATAAAAAAGGGAACGATTTCGTCAATCAATGATTTTCTCAAGTTTTAGCAATTTTCAATTATTTTATTTTTTAGTATAAAATGTGTAAATCACTTATCGTCTTTATTTACGCGTTTATTTCCCTATAAATAGAGCCATCATGTAATGCTTTAAGCATTCTAAAAATATCAAAAAAAAAATTCCTAAGAAATATTGTATTTTTATCTTTTATGCTTCTGATTTAAATCGTATGTGAAGTTAGATCTAGTTATTACCTTTGGTTTCTTATCTTTATCGACCAGCATAGCTCTAGATCCCTGCAAATACAACATTATAAGAACATGAGTTTAATTGTTTAAGTGACACTTATATGTGATCATCCAAAAACGTGTGCAAAAAACCTCGTAGAAGTTATTGCCAATCGTCCTGCCAAGAAGATGAGAGATACCAACGTATTCAGTCTCAAGACATTGCTTGAAATTTTTTGACCGACCCTCTCTAATCTATCATCCAAGTAAAGAAACAATATTCATAAGTTTCCAGGATCGAGAACTTGTTCAAAATATTTAGATAAAACGTACCGTTTTCAGGAAAATCTTGAGACCCAATGGATTAGCGGATTTCATTGATGTTATTGCCTCTTCGACCCATTTCTCTTGAACTTGGAGAGCCAAGCGTTCCTGAGATGAAAAACAACATATTGTATGCAAGTTTTAGTAGAAAGATCAAATATATTAGTTAAGGGTAATCTTTATATATGTAAGAGACTAAGAACGTCCCTAGGTTTGACGGGAGAGGAATATGAGGGAAATTACATAGGAAACCTAACAAATCATATTCTAATTATGGAAAATATTAAATCCAACATAACGATATATAAAGTTGTACATAAAGTTACCAGTGAGGATAATATTTCTTCACACGTTTTACCACAGAAGCATTGGTTGACCATGTCGAGCCTGGTCAAATAGAATTAATTTAAAGGAAAAAAGACGAGATGTGAAGATGATAACATGGTTATTCATATCCAAAAAGCATGGATAGAAGTGGCAAGATGAAGAATTTTGATGGGTTGTATGATTGTTAGATAGAATTCATGTGAAAATGGGTCATATGATCCCTTATTTTCTCAGTTTTGATTTTTAAGACACACCAATTACTAATTACTGAACATGTTAAATATGCCTTAAAAGCCATATTATTTCAATAATATTATGAACTTTTGAATTAAACAAGGCAGCATGCATTTGAATAACTTTGATGATGAATTTTGATTTGTTTATAAAGTTGACGTGTTTCTTTTTATACATACACATCTTTAGGTAAATGAATTAAAACCAAGTTTTTAATTATGTAATATTTTCTACCTAGCACATGCACCCGACTCTTTAACCCTTCATTTGGGATGTATACTAGTTCGTGTAGTAATAATATTATTATAAAAAGAAAATTTTATATAATAATATATTTTTATTTAAGATAAAATAAAGTTGTAAAAAATTAAATTTACTTGGAACAATTTGGACTCATTTATCACTATAATCACTTCCAGTACGGGTCTCCGATTTGGAGATGTAACTGCCACGTAAAAAATGAAAGTTACCTATAAAAAAAAATAAAACTATTGGTCGATTTTCGATAAAAGTTCTGACAAAAAAAGTTCGTTGGAAATTCCAACCATTTTCTGTCAACTTTCTGACAAAAAGAACCCTTATTTCAGCAACAAAATTCTGACAAAATACCGACAAAAAATAAAGTCGTCTGAAAATCCAATAAAATCTTTTTAAAAGTTGTTATTTTATGTTTCGTCACAAAAGAAACATTCTAATAAATATTATTTTATTTATCATTGGAAAACTGTCTACGAAATTAAAAATATAAAAAGTTAAATAATGTTTAAAAATTAGAAAATGTTGTAAATTAGAAAAAAACTTCAAAAGTTATATTACTTTTTCATGAAAAAATTTCGAAAAAAGCTTTACGAAAAATATTATTTTATAGTTTTTTCTGACAACCAAAGTTTTGTGAATTTATAGTTTTTCAACCAGCTTTTTTCCTACAATCACTTTTTTAGGAAATTTGTCGGAAACATCATTTTCCGAAAAATTTCCGAGTTTCCAACCAAAATTTTTGTAGGAAATTTCCCAAATTTTCTAGGAGCAAACCCATTTATTTTTTGGTTAACATTAGGAGTAACATGTACCTAGAATAAGCACTATCTGGCTTGAGGTTTACTTCTTGTGCAAACTTGTTAACAATAATAGAAATTGTATCGACACTTGATGAATCCGATGTAGCGACCATCTTCTCAAGAGAGTTCTCCATAGATTTTATTTTCTATGATAATAGATATGTACTTATGATAATCAATTACATGTTCGTGTGTGTTAACATACTCATATGGATCATGTGACAGTTTTGTAGAACATTTTGAAGAGAGACAAGTACCTTGGATGGGATAAAATGAGTTCCAAGACCGAATGCAAGCATCTCGACTCCATTTAATCGAGCACCGGTCAATCCAATATACTCTCCTACGTACATATGATTAACTCATGATTAAGATCAAGTGAATTACATCTATATCTATAACTTCTATACTATATAATAAAGGAAAACCATGAGTGACACGTGTCACTCTCTGGTTACTATTCATCTTTATTTTCCCGTCTCTCTCCTATTAAATGTTAATTTTTCTGTTTCTCTCTCATATTAAATAATAATATCAAATAATAATATGTATATCTATACTATATAATAAATAAAAGTTTTTAAGTGACACTTGTCACTCTCATATTTACTCTTAACAATTTTTTCCGCCTCTCTTATTAATTATACAAAATTCTTAATTTTTTTTTGTTTTCCGACTCTCTCTCCTATTAAACAATAATAATTTCTATAATTTTTATAAAACGTTTTTTATTTAAAAAAATATGACTGTTCATAAACTATTTTTATAAATTGAACATTTCTTTCATTCTTTTTATAAAATATTTTTAAAAAATAACTATTTCACCAATAACACTCAACATACAAATTTTCATTGGAACTACTGGATTACAACAACTTGTCTTTATTCAATCCATGTAATACATGGATTTTAACCTAGTACACCATATAGAAAATAAAAGATATTTTTCATCTCAATACTACGTATGAAAATAGTACACTTTCACTCTCTCCTTGTATGTTATGTATCCAATAAACATAATATTTGTAAATAGTTGTAAGGGAAAAAGATATCAATAACATTTTTATATAAAATATAGTTATATTATGAAATTTACTCTTATATATACATATATGTATGATACGACATGGTATTAAGGTAAATTTACCAAAGAACCCTGGAAGTCGGGACAAAAAATAAGATGCACCAACATCAGGAAAAAGTCCAATTAACACTTCAGGCATTGCGAAAACCTACATAAATAATAATAAAACTATATGACTAATCTAGAAGTTGTTACATTATAGTTTATATAAATATATACCATACAAATTGAACTTATGTTTTTGTTAGTACTAGTTAAGTATAAATATATACCGTATTCTCAGTTACAATTCTAAACGTTGAATGTATCGATATCCCCACACCTCCTCCCATAACATGTCCGTCTAGAATAGAAAGTGATGGCTTCTTATACGTTGCAAGTAAGTAGTCCAAACAAAATTCTTTCCTATAATAGCTCGCCCCGAAACTCCAATGTCCTGACCAAAATATAAAAAAACGACATGGTTTTCTTTACTTATATTTTCTCTCATAAATCTTTACTTTTATTTTCTCTCATAAAACGCGTGTTAAATAACTTCAATTCTTACCAAGAGCTACAAATATATAGGCAGATGTGAGATCACCTCCACAACAAAATACTCTCCCGTTTGCCTGTGGAGACAACATGATTTAAGTAGCTATATTATATGTGCTACATTTAAATAATAGAAATCATCAATAACATCGTGTATTTTTTTTTTTAATAAAAGTGACCAATTTTGATTAATTCCATGTACGGGGAAAAAGTTAATTGACCCACTAACCAAGAGTTAAATTGTTATAACATCGAAAACCTTAAACCCGAAAAATGGAAAATAAAAAATTAGGAGTCCCAAAAAACTGAATCATTACGGTTTGGTTTTAGTTATCATTTTCAGATACCATGGTTATTAAAACTGAATAGTGCGCACGTGCACTCATACACACATATTATTACAGTTTGGTTTTAGTTATTATCGTTGGACACCCGTGATTTTCAAATACCAGTGGTTATTCAACAACCAGGCCGACCCGTTAAAACTCCTTAATTATTATGTCCTTTCCTTTGAAAATGAGATGTAACGGCGAACTAAATAAAAAAAATATTTTACCAAATAGTACATAGAGAAGCCGTGTGGATTTTTAGATGATCAAAATCGCTTAATTGTGTTTTGTACCTTAAGTATAATAAGTTTAACGGTTGGATCATTCTCATACACTTTCAACTTCTGGTACATTTTTCTTAACTGCAATTAATATGATAAAAGAAATTAATTAGTAACATATATGAGGATCATTGTTTAATTTTGTTTATGTAGCATACCATCTCATAGTTGAGGGTGTTTAGTTTCTTTGGTCTGTTTAGTATCACTTTTCGTGCTCCCATAATTTCTTCAAAAATCACCTGCAAAAATGGATAATTATGGTTCAAAGGAATCCCAAACATATATATGAAACCATGGATAATTGGATATTTGTTAATCTATACTATATAATAAATAAAGGTTTTTTAGTGGCACGTGTCGTTTCCATATTTATTCTCACAATTTTTTTCCCGTCTCTCTCTATTATTTAATGCACTTTTATCTTTTATAATAATATATATTTAAAGTAAATACTAATTATACTAATAAAACACATTTATTTTAAATTACCCCTTATTATAACAAACTTTAAAACTTAATTATGTAATTTTCATTTCAATCAAATACTAATTGAAAGTCAAATTACATTAAATACTAATTAACGAAATTTTCGAAACTCATTTATATATTAATTTTTACATATTTTAGGTTTGATTCTATCCTTAGTATATGTAATATATTTTTACACATGTAAAATATATACATAAATATTTAAAAATTTTATATAATGATAATTTTTAATTTTCACCCCGTGTGTGAACACGGGATCTAAACTAGTAATATTATAAATCATGATATAATAATCCAATGTATTAATTATAATATTCTTGTAAACGAAAAATTAAATAAACAATAATCCACATTCTAAGCACAAACACCACATAAGTCGACACTAAAATTATCAACGAAGAAAACATCTCTTTCAAGACTTATCTGATATCATTAGTTAGCAGAATATTCATAAGATCCATGAATATGACTGGACATATGTACAAAAATATAACATTTGTTTACATATATTATAAATTACCAGTGTTTTATGATTACACTTGTGACCACATAAATTTTGTTTGGGTCGTAAACTATAATTTTGTTTATTACATAGGTTTCCTGCTGATTAGATCTGATTTGGTTTGTTCTAACTTTTTAAAATCAAACCAGATGACAAAAGACATAAAACTACCGATCACTATTGATGGTAAGAGCATGAGCGTACCTCGTGTGCTTCCGTGTGGAGTGCCATGATCGAGTGAAACCTGCAACTAGAAGGTCTCGAGAATTGATGGATGTGATTAGATGTACATTGTTGTGTAGATATAAAAAGGGTGGTGCACTATAAAAGCAACCTAACATACACAATGGAAGTGGTTTAGTATGTGTAGCTGTCTTTTTTTTTCCAAATTTTACTTAACAAGGATATGAATTTTGGTATAAATAATATTTTAAAAAATTACTCTTAAAAATGCTATGATAAATTTTGGAGTAAATTACAGTTTTTTTGTCCTTTAACTGTATACCAAGTATTTGTCCTTTATGTTCATATTTTGTAACTGTTTAAATCTTTTCCACTAACGGGCGTTAATTTTTTTTTCGTTAAGTTTGGTCATGTGCCTTGCACAACATGAGGGTATTTTGGTTTTTTTTTGTACTTATAAGGACTATTCTTGTAACTAATTGAAACCTTAATAAATTATAAAAATAAATAATATATATGTATATATATATATATATATATATATTAAGTATGAGTGATTTGTTTTAATTATTTTATAACAATTTGGGACCTAAATCTTCAAGTTAATTACACAAATGGTCTCTGAAATGATATAATAACTAAATTATTCTCATGTGACTTGCACACGACTGTACTTAACCCTAAATCTAACATTCGTTAGTGAAAATGACATAAACTGTTACAAAATATGAATGTAAAAGATGACTTCTGTTAATTCTATAGTTTAAAGACGATATCTGAAATTTAGTATATATTTAAAGGACAAAAATGTAATTCACTCTAAATTTTAAGTTTATACTTTTGATATATTTTTTTAATTACGTAGGTGCAAACAAATGATACGTATTAAATATCATGAACACAAAGTGTAACAAACGGTACTTGAATTTTACTTATTTCAATATTTATCGTATTAAAATTAAACGATAATATCTTTGGACCCAAAAGGACAATATTAATAGAGGAAGCTACCCTCCCACCTTTTAGTGGTGACATTTACATAATTTCCAAAATTGTATTCCGTTTTTTTTTATATCACTTGGATCATATAGAAAAAGTCTAAAGTTTACCAAAAACTTCATTTAGACAAATTTGGCAAGACATAACATTTATTTATCATACTTTTTAGTTGGTTTTGAGATATTATCATAATGATTTGGGTATAAATATAAAATAATAAATCTGGTTTACTATTCACTGTTTTAAGAAAAGCGTTATCTAGTTTTAAACCCGTTCATAGCAAAGTTTCGATATTTTTCATTGTGCAAATGCCTTCTTATCGCTAGTTTATACACAAATACATACATATTAGCATGTGATTATGTGATGGTTCATGAACAGTTAAGACCCTTCGAGTTGTCACAATTAAACTGAATAGATGCAACACTTGGATTGAACCCTTCGAGAAATATCCCTTTAAACCTTGGACTTAATGTGAATCGTTCATTCGAATGAACAATTGTGACCCTTGGATTGAACTAATTTGAACTGAACTATAGTGACTAGTTGAATCGAACCGACGCAACCATTCGAACTGTTGACTTTGCCCAATCAGAACTTGACCGCCGCGATAAGCCGAGCTGACACGGCTTGATGACTAAACCAAGGTGGATCATCCCGACAGGTTTGGCTCTTTAAACCAACCAACGTAAACTGATTTCTAACGAATCTAATAAAATAATATAAAGGTGACTTGTGATGATCCAACAAGTGTGCAAAGTGGAAAGTGGCTATTAAAACGTCACGACACGCTCATCGCCCACAATCAGGGTGTATGCGCTTAAGGGTGCAGAAGTTCCCACATCTTCCATTTATTAGTTAAAGACTAAGTAGGCTTGCAACTCATAAACTAACTATACGTGTCTTTTTAATGGACATGGACTTTATCAAAAATCTCCTCTCTTTTGCCTAAAATTCAACCCAAAAAGTACACATATTTTTTGTAATTTTGAAAATATTCTCAACAATCTCCCGTTATTTTCAAAATTAACTTAAAATGATTTGAAAAGAAAAACACGATACGATCTAACCAGATTTTAAAATACACAAGGTGTTATGCATAAATAAAGTGGAATATTACACCTTTAACCTTTACTTAATGAAAGCAGCAAATCTACAAAATAAACCATCTTCACATATATATCAGACGGAAATGTATCATGCATATCATTCCTTTCATTCGTTCAATCACGATAAGCAGACCCTTTAACATTAGTGTGGATGGGCCTTTTAAAAAGGTTCTCATAACTACAATTCCTTGATATAATATACGTTCTTAATCCGTTACAAAAATACACCTAACCTTAATTGGCATTACATTACCAAGTTACGGGGATAGTGTGCAGTGGCGGATCCAGGAATATTTTTCATGGGGTTCACTGTTTTTAGCTGCTCAAATTTCGTAGGATCGGACATAAAAATTTTTGGGGCGGTTCGACGGTTCGGGTCGGGTAAGGTTCAGAGGTTCATTGGTCGGACCGGTCCGAGATAATATATAAAATCAAATTAATAATTATTTATTATTCAACTTAAATCTAATAAAATAATAAATATATTAAATTAAAATGTAACATCCCAAAAATAGTAAATAAATAAATAATAACGCAATAGAGATTTAACTGTAAAAAATGAAAGGAAAATGGATGGGATTAGGCTCGGCTCCAACGTGCCGAGCGAAGCCCAAGTATATAAAGGTCAAGACAGCTTAGGACTCTCATTTCTTCCACAACTTGCAATCTAGAGAGAGAAAAGAGAGCTCGGGCCTAAAAAGAGAAAGTCGACGGATCGACCCGAAATTGAAGGAGCACGTTACTGCTGAGCTCGTGAGCAAAACCTCCGAATCAGAATTCCAATCCAGGTAACGATTCGACCCTAAACTGAGTTTTTGTTCGTTTTGGGGTTTTTCGGGTTTTAGCTAAATAGGAGACGTTTTTATGGATGAAACTTGAAAATAAGCTTAGAACTAGCATCTAGAATGAAAACCGCACATTTTGATCAAAGAAAATTGTAAGATTGGCATGATCGGGTTAGCATGCAAGAATTTCGGACTTGTTCAGGAAACAGGTCTTGCGTACTTATCAAGTACGCGAGAAGGATGTCCTGCGTACTTATCAAGTATGCATGAGGAAGATCCTGTGTACTTATCAAGTACGCAGGAGGAAGATCCTGCGTGCTTATCAAGTACGCAAGAAGAATGTTCTACGCACTTGTCAAGTACGCATGAACCAGGCCCTGCGCACTTGCTAAGTGCGTAGGCATCAGGCTAGATAGTGAAGTCAGTATGTTCGCCTAATTAAGTATGATTAAACCGTTAGAGTCGGGATTGGGTCTGATGTGTATTTAACTACCTAATTTAGATCGTACGTGACGTTGTTGGGTCTTTGTTTAGGACAACCAAGACTAGCTTATCAGGTGAGTTCTATGTGCCCCCTTCTATGTTATGTGCAAATCATTTTAAATATTTTGGGGCTGAAGTGTATACACAAAATGAATAAATGATATGAATGCCAATGTGATCATACGTGATATACTAAT
The DNA here is from genome assembly GCA_023525975.1 of Smallanthus sonchifolius. Classification (NCBI taxonomy): domain Eukaryota; kingdom Viridiplantae; phylum Streptophyta; class Magnoliopsida; order Asterales; family Asteraceae; genus Smallanthus; species Smallanthus sonchifolius. The sequence continues at coordinate 5,479,197 of CM042041.1, forward strand.
ATATTTATATATATATGAAAATGAATTATGAACAAAGAATGAAACGTATGTTTACAAAGAATGAATTAAAGAATGGCATAACGTAAATAAATGAAATCTTGCTTTATAATTATATATATTGCATGTTATGAATGTATGTATACGTTACGGACGGAAACGAAGCTAACGGCTACTTCTGTAGACGGACGACCACGCGACTATTTTGCAACTGGGAAAAGTACGTTTCTTCGCAAGCTAGGACATACAAAAGGCATTAATGGGCGGTCGAAGTAAATGCTTTAATAGTATAACGGGTGTATAAACAATAGTTCGCGTGGGAAACGGATGCCTTAGGGCAGACGGGCGAATATGACGGACTACGACGGTAGGACGGTTAAGACGGACGACGGAAGGTTGGCCGAACGGTTTTAAGGCGGACGGTTTCTAGGACCGGACGAGTAAAAGGGCTACGACGGTAGCTTATGGGCGTATGTCTTTGTGATATACGCAGTAAAAGACGGGTTGATCACCCTTATGTGTATGACCAATTAATGTTAAGGAAAGTAAAGGTGAATGCATATCTATGTAATCACATAAGAATGATGAAAGAGAAGCAAAAGCTATGAATACGTATTTATATAAATGTATATATAATTATGCATACCTTTAAAGAAATAATGTTCATACCTAATCGCTTTAAACTAGAACTCACTAGCGTTAGCTGACTTTTAGTATACATTTCAGGTAAAGAAAGGAAGGGTCGTGCGAAGGCGTGATGGTTACCCGGCAAGCGACTGGCATCCCACTCTTGATTGTTAATTAAAAATGTTGTGTTTTTAATTGTTAAGACTTTCGTTGTTATGTTATGTATTTGAATGTTGTTTGTTTTCGCTACTCTTGAATGTTTTAATTTAAGTTCAGTATTTATGACTATGTTTATGAGTAAATCCAACAAGTGATGTTACCCGGGAAAGGGACCTTAAAAGTTGGTATCAGAGCAATAGATTGAGAGATTCAGACATCCCTAAATGTCTAGACTCAAGCTGATTATGGGACCAACGCACGGATGTCAGTATGGGTAACCAACGCCAATGCCAGCATGGTAAGTAAGTACCAAAGTTAATGAACTTGGATAAGAATAGATACCTTAACTTAGAACAAATAGATGTCAATGTCACAACCGGTTTGAAGAGTTTTGAATCCGAAAAGCAAAGTAAATTAGTAGTCACAAACCGGTCACTGTAATTAATAATTTACCTTGCTCGTACTGTTCCAAACTATGATCTGAAGAAATGACATTGGTGTATTCCCTTTATAACTATCAGGAAACTAAGAACTATGGCTATGGAGGGAGGACCGGACGCCGAGGCGGTCGCACTGGCCGAGTAGGTAGACCTCCGTTGAACCAACTGGGGACAACAATCAAGTGCCTCTACAGTTAGAACCCGAGGTCAGGGATGCTATTGCCCGCGAAGTTGTACTCACTCTGAAGAAAGTATTACCTGATCTACTATCCGAGGCACTAAAGAAAAGTAGAGAGGAGGATGAAGGAAACCATGAAGAGAAAGTATATGACAGTGATGGGGATGAAGTGAAGATGGGATCAAGCAATCGTGGGTGTACCAACAAAGGTTTCAAGGACGAAGACCCACCCAAGTTCGATGGGAACAAAGATTCAGCGGCTACATTCGAATGGATTGAGAGGATGAACGTTGTAATCAACATCAGCGAATGTCGACCGGACCAGGCGTTTAAATATGTCGCTCATTCTTTCACCAATGAAGCACTTGGTTGGTGGAGAAACATTCAAAGAACAAAGACGCCAAACGCTCTTGCCAGAATGACATGGGAAGACCTGAAGAAGCTCATAATCCAAAAGTTCTGCCCACGGAACGAGATTGATCGTGTGGAGAACGAGTTCCTAAACTTCAAGGCTGGCAACAAGACTCATCGCCAGTATACTTCAAGATTCAATGAGCTGGCCCAACTGGTACCACACTTGGTAGAAACTGAAGACCATCTGATCAAATACTATGTCAAGGATCTGCCGCAAAGGGTCCGGGTCCATGTGAAAGCTAACCTACCCTCGACCTTCGAGTCGGTAGTGAATCTGAGCGGAATCGTCTACGACGATTATGCCAATGAGGACCTGGCACCTGAGACACAAAAGAGAAAATGGGAGAACCCGTCTAGAGGCACCGGAAAAGGGAATGTAGCAACTGAAATTAAGAAACCAAGGTCGAATGAATATGAAACTTGCAAGAAATGTGGAAGGCAACATCTTGGCGAGTGTCGAATCGGCACCACCACATGCTATAAGAGCGGGAAGCCGGGGCACTTCTCCCGAGAATGCGTAAAAAACGTCAAGTGTCAAGTATGTGGATTGCTTGGACATCTGACAAAGAACTGCAGGAAGGCCGGCCAATCTGGTTCGGGAAAAGAGAGGGAACAGGAACAGCAAAAGGCAAGGACTCGGGCCTATGCCTTAACTAAGGAAGAAGCAAAAGGAAACCCCGATGTCGTGTCAGGTACGTTTCTAGTAAATAATGAACATGCTGCTATTTTATTTGACTCTGGTGCAAGTAAAAGATTTATATCAAATGCATTCAGTCGTAAACTAGATTGCACTATCAACTCCATAGTAAAGGTCTTTAGCGTACAAACTGTCGTTGGTAAAAATTCGGTAGTATTCCATGTAACAGAGGATTGCATCATAGAAATAGAGGGCCATAAGTTACCCTCTAGATTATTCCTTCTCACTTTAGGGGGATTGGATATAGTATTGGGTATGGATTGGCTAGCTGCCAACGAAGCTCAAAGCATATGTAAACGTAAGAGGATACACCTCAAAGCTCCTAGCGGCAGTCCAATTACGGTTTATGGGGATTGGAATTGCACGATGCCGAACGTCATCTCGATGATCAAGGCCGAAAGTTACATGAGGCGTGGTTGCGAAGCTTATATGGCGTGTGTTATTGATGATAGAATGAAAATGAAAGAACTCAAGAATGTACCCATGGTGTGCAACTTCCCGGAAGTGTTCCCTGAGGATCTACCTGGGTTGCCACCCGATCGGGAAATAGAATTTCAGATTATGTCACACCCCCAATTCCAACTAACGGAGTATTACCGCTTTGGGAAGTGACAAACCAGGATCTCAGACACTAGTTACATTGAACGACTCTACATGAGACTCAAAATAAAAATATCTTTTAAATCAGAGTATCAATGCGGAAGCGTAAAGAAAGTAAATGCGCAAAATACACGCGCCCAAAACCAAAGTACAAAAGTCTCAAAAGTCCAAACGTCCAAACCAAACAAAGTACAATAAAATAATTCAACCAAACATAAATAGACACAAAGCAAAGCAGTTGAATCCCATCCATGCCCTAACGTGCACCTGTGTCTTAGCTTAGCGTCCTGAGAAAACATGTAAGAAAAAAATGTCAACACGAGGTTGGTGAATTCACAGGTTTCAATATATAAATAAACGTTTACCAGATTTATTGTACAATCAACATATATACCAATGAGTAGCTAACCCATGTTCATGTTTGCTATTACGCTCGCAACCGTAAACTGACTGTTTGTATTGCCTCCCACCAGGTCTATCAACCACGGTGCACGTTTAGGTCAATATTGCACCCGTTCGATATCCAATCGAGTTAGCGCGACTAACGCGGGTGAGGTTTGTCAAACCCAGTAGTACTACCCAACATACCTCGCTATATTCATATTTAAACGGTTCGATGTGAGGACTTTCATGATAGAGTTTACGCATAGTCATAACAATTGATATAAAATGAAGTACAAAAAAAAAATCAAAAGAGTTTGTATCATGTTTTCTCCCCCAGTTTAAAAGCAGTAAAATGGGGCCGTGAAACTCACCTGAGCTTGAGTGGAGATTTGGATCACACAAGGAAAAATTCGGAACCACGAGTGTAAGTCTCAGACGACTTACGTATGCCCTAAAATTATAAACATATAAATTAGGGACAAGCTAGGATTTGTGACGACGACACGGAAGATTTAACGCCTTAACGCATTCTAGGAATTTAAGAGTAGACGAACGTGTCTACGGAATTATATATATAATAATTAAGGTAAATGCGTTACGTGTCGAACGTTAATAACGAATAAGAAACAAATAAATAACTAGATTCGTACGTTTGAGTCGTTTACAAAAGTTAGGAAAATAATATAATCTATTATATTATTTTAGATTCGTAAGATTAATAATTAATCATTGGCAAAAATAATAAACATGTTATTTTTATTCGAGCAAATAACATAGGTAAATAATATAACAATTTATATTATTAAACGGTTTAAAACATTATACGAGGTGTTTAAACAAAGTGAAATAACATAAATATATATTATTTAGAAATAGGAGTCACGAGTTAAAAATAATATTAATATATTATTTCATACGAAGTCAAGGTTTGAAAATGATATAAATATGTTATTTTAAAAGTTGTTATTTTAAATAAATGCGGTTTACGAATCAAACCCGAGCCTACGGGTGTTTTCCGGTTTAAAAACATTTTAATATATCAATATAATAATATATATAAATGTTTAATATTAAAATAGTGGCTTAAAAATAAATAAAACCAAAACAGGGGGGAGGGAGACTCGAACCCGGGTCCCCTCCCTATGAGCACACTGTCTTAACCAGTCCCGACCGCTAGGCTATCGCAACAAAACCTGGATCGAGAATGGTTTTAATCAAAAACAATCACTGAGGTACCTCCCTCATACGAACCCGAATCAAATCACCCTCCAATTCTATCGATTTTGATAACGACTGATTCAATTGACACAGGGGTTGTGTTCCTTACAAAATTCCGAACCTAGGGTGAGTTTTAATTTGAAAAACATAAATTTCTGAATCGATTAATTAGAGATTGAAGGCCGAAACCCTAATTTGAAAACGTGGGATCGATTTGAATATTTCTGATGTTAGAAATCCTTGAAATCATGGGGCTTTTACTCATTCGATCATTGCGAATCTAACCAAGTAATTTAATTTGATTTTGGTTGAGTTTAAGGTCGAAACCCCCAAATCGATTTTATGAAGAACCCTAGATTCCGGATCGTGGTCAATTCGATATTATGGCAGTGAATTGGCATAGGGCTTTCATCAAATGGAGGATTACGAATCTAATGATATAATTTAATTGTATTTAAACAGGTTCTAAAATAAAGTTTGATTAATTCGGTTTCGTATGAACCCTAGAATCTGGATTGGGTTCAATTTGGTATTGTAAGCCCCGATTAGGTTAGGGCTTACGATCTTGATGTAAAAACGAAGCTAACGGATGTAAAGGTTACCAGAATGATGCTCGAATTGGTAGTGTACTAGTAGAACAGGTGCCGACCGAGAATGGTTTGCTCTCCGGCGAGTGTGGATGCTTCTCCGATCGATTCAACGCGTGCAGAAGCTACGGTGGGTCTCGTCTTTCGTGTGCAGGTAGTTTGTTTGCGAGAACAACAATTGAAATGATCGAATTCGTTGGTATCAAATCATAGTGTCGACGGTTATGAGTTATAATTCATTAATTTCGGCATTGATGATGGTTAAGTCGGTAGTTAAGACCGTTAATGGCAGAATTCGAATGGTTTCAGTTTCGATTTCGATTAAAAACCATCATGGAATTCGAATTCGATCAAGGATATACGGTTTGACTTTCAAAAGTCAACCGAAATCAAGAATGGTTTAATTTCATATTTAGTCCCTATAGTTTGAGATACAAAACTGACAGAAATGGCCCCTGGGGTTAGGTTTAACTGGTTTCAGTTAACGGGGTTAAGTGTTTTCTATGGAATTTTTAACGAAATTGTTAACGGAGTTAACCGGAAAAGTCGGATTGTCACATCATCCCCTAGTTGAAAGAATTTTCGTCCCGAAAATTAAAATAATAAATAAATAATAAAAAAAAATTCCGGATGTCACATCATCCCCTAGTTGAAAGAATTTTCGTCCCGAAAATTTAAAATAGTACCTTAAGAGTTTGACGTGGAGTGCTTGAACAGATTAGGATATTTGCGCATCATCTGATCCTCGCGCTCCCACGTGAATTCCGGTCCGCGTTTCAAGTTCCAACGGACTCTAACAATGGGGATTTTGCTGCGCTTTAACGTTTTTACTTCCCTATCCATAATTTCGACAGGTTCTTCGATGAAACGTAACTGTTCATCAACATGTAGTTCCTCCAGAGGAACTGCGAGTGATTCATCTGCCAGGCATTTCTTTAAATTTGAGACGTGAAAGACGTTGTGTACACCACTAAGTCTTTCAAGTAGGTCCAGTTGATACGCCACTGGTCCAATTCTCTTCATTATTTTGAATGGTCCAACATAACGAGGATTCAGTTTTCCTCATTTCCCGAAACGAATGACACCTTTCCAAGGTGAGACTTTGAGTAAGACCATGTCACCTACTTGAAACTCCAAAGGTTTACGACGCTTGTCGGCATAGCTCTTTTGACGATCACGAGCTGCCGCCATACGGTTTCTAATTTGAACGATCTTTTCAGAAGTTTCAAATACAAGTTCAGGACCTGTGAGTTGGCTATCTCCAGCCTCGGTCCAACAAATGGGAGAACGGCATTTCCGTCTATAAAGTGCTTCAAATGGAGCTGCCTTGATGCTAGTGTGATAACTGTTGTTGTAGGAGAACTCCACCAACGGTAGGTGAGACTCCCAAGTGTTACCGAAATCAATCACACAAGTTCGTAGCATGTCCTCCAGAGTTTGGATAGTACGTTTAGTTTGGCCATCAGTTTGAGGATGGTATGCCGTGCTCATATCTAGACGTGTGCCTAAGGCCTTATGTAACGACTGCCAGAAATGAGAAGTGAATCGTGCATCACGATCTGAAATAATGGAGATCGGCACCCCGTGCCAAGACACTACTTCTTTTAGGTAAATACGAGTAAGCTTTTCCATCTTATCGGTTTCCTTGATGGCTAAGAAATGGGCGGATTTTGTTAAACGATCAACGATTACCCAAATGGTATCGCATCCAGTAGGAGTTCGTGGTAATTTGGTGTTGAAATCCATGGATATTTGTTCCCATTTCCACATGGGAATTTCTGGTTGCTGTTGGAGACGGATGGTTTTCGATATTCAACTTTGACCTTCGCGCAGGTCAGACACTTACTAACATAGGTGGCTATATCGGCCTTCATCTTCGGCCACCAATATAGTACTTTTAGATCATGGTACATTTTATCGGAACCCGGATGGATGGAGTAACGAGATTTATGAGCTTCATCCATGATTAGTTCCCTTAAATTTCCGAACACTGGAATCCATATTCGTTCGACAAAGTAACGAATTCCGTCAGATTTTACTTCAAGTTGTGCTTCCATGCCGCGAGTACCTTCTAACGGTAGGTTATCTTCTTTCAAGGCTTCAAGTTGAGCACTACGGATTCTGTCAGGCAATCCAGGGTGAATAGTAAGTTGTAATGCTCGAACTCGTTTGGGTTTCGTTTCCTTTCGGCTTAGTGCATCAGCCACAACGTTAGCTTTACCCGGATGATACCGGATCGCACAGTCGTAATCATTTAAAAGTTCAACCCAACGACGTTGTCGCATGTTTAACTCCTTCTGCTCGAAGATATGCTGGAGGCTCTTGTGATCGGTGTAGATGGTGCATTTGGTACCGTACAAGTAATGTCTCCATATCTTAAGTGCAAAAACTACTGCTCCCAACTCTAGGTCATGAGTGGTGTAGTTTTTCTCGTGAACCTTTAATTGATGTGACGCGTATGCGATTACCTTTTCACGTTGCATCAAGACACAACCCAGGCCTTGAATGGATGCATCACAATACACCACAAAATCATCGGTTCCTTCCGGAAGGGCTAAAATAGGTGCACTACAAAGTTTCTGTTTGAGGTGCTGGAAAGCTGACTCTTGGTTATCGCCCCAATTATAGGTTTTTCCTTTTTGAGTTAGGGCGGTGAGAGGTTGAGCAATTTTGGAAAATCCTTCGATGAATCGACGATAATATCCAGCCAATCCCAGAAATTGTCGCACCTCAGTCGGAGTCGTCGGTGCTGCCCAATTCTTGATGGCTTCTATTTTGGATGGGTCGACATGTATCCCTTTTTCATTTACCACATGTCCTAGAAACTGAACTTCCCGGATCCAAAATTCACACTTGGAAAACTTAGCATACAGTTGTTCTCGCTTAAGTAGTTCTAAAATTAGGCGTAGTTGTTCCTCATGTTCCTCCTTGTTCTTGGAATAGATGAGGATGTCGTCGATGAAAACGATAACAAACTGGTCAAAGTAAGGCTTACACACACGGTTCATGAGGTCCATGAATACCGCGGGTGCGTTGGTTAAACCGAAAGGCATGACCATAAATTCGTAATGGCCGTACCTTGTCCTGAAAGCAGTCTTAGAGATATCCTCATCTCGGACTCTCAGCTGATGATAACCAGATCTAAGGTCTATTTTGGAATAGAAACTTGACCCTTGAAGTTGATCGAAGAGGTCATCAATACGCGGCAGGGGATAACGATTTTTGATAGTTACCTTGTTCAATTCCCGGTAATCAATGCACATACGGAAAGTACCGTCCTTCTTTTTAACAAACAGGACTGGAGCTCCCCACGGTGATGAACTAGGTCGGATGAAACCTTTATCTAACAACTCCTATAACTGTGTAGATAGTTCTTGCAATTCACTGGGTGCTAATCGATAAGGTGCCCGAGCGATCGGCGCTGCTCCAGGTGCTAAATCGATTTGAAATTCCACTTGACGGTGCGGTGGTAAGCCAGGTAAATCTTCAGGAAATACTTCCAGAAATTCCCGTACAATTGGGATATCTTCAATCTTCTTCTCTTCGGATGGCTGCTCGGCAACGAGAGCTAGGATAGCGGTATGTCCTTTCCGAAGGCATTTTTGTGCTTTCATGAAGGATATGATACCCATGACAGTACCAACCCTTTCGCCCTGAACTGAAAGAATTTCTCCACTCGGGAGGGGTATGCGAACGATTTTCTCATGACAAATGATTTCCGCTTGGTTTTTAGACAACCAATCCATGCCGACGATTACATCAAAACTACCAAGTGTGACCGGCATAAGGTCGATATCAAGAATATGGCTAGCTAGATCAAGCTTACAACCCTTAAGAATGTGGGTTGCTTCAATTATTTGGTCGTCAGCTATCTCTATTACATACTTAGCTTTTAACAGATTTGGGGTTCCTTTTATCATAACACTAAGTTTCTTAGATATAAAACTCCTATCAGCACCAGTGTCAAAAAGGACAGAAGCAAAATAATTATTTAAGAGAAATTTACCGGTGACCACGTTATGATCGTAGCGAGCTTCTCCAGATCCCAGTACAAAAGCTCTTCCTTTCGCCCCATTTCCTCCATTACCACCGTTATTACCGTTATTCCCACCATTGTTGTTCTGATTGGGGTTGTTACCATTGTTGCCCTGGTTATTACCGTTACCACTACCACTGCCATTACCATTTCCACCCCTTTTCAACTGAGGACAATTCCTTTGAATGTGCCCCTCCTTGCCGCACTGGAAACATCCTCTCGTGAATCCCTGTGATTGAAATGGTTGTTTGTTCAGGAGTGCAACCCTACAGTACTTCGCAGCGTGGCCCATTTTACCACACCGCTGGCAACGTTGTCGGTCACAAGTGCCCGTGTGGTGATAGCCACATTTGTTGCACTTGGGGTACCTCCCAGCATATTCTCCCTGATTCGGACCTGATGAGGTCATTTGATTAAAGTTTCTAGCAGGCTCAAACTTTCGCTGCTGTTGGTGTTGAGGTTGGTTGGGTTGGGATCCTTTAGAATTAGAGTGGGAGTGGGAGTGGGTGTGATGGTCGAACTTGCGCTTATTGTTGTCGGTGGGTTTAGAAACCGAACCTCTTGGAGGTAAAGTTCCTTGTGTCACCGCCTGATCGGTCAATTTGTGAGCAAGTCTGATGGTTTGTTGGATGGTGGTAGGGTTGGACGAGGTCACCATGCTTTGAATCTGAGGTACCAACCCTCCAATGTATAGTTCAATCCGTTTGTAATCCGTAGTCACCATGTGTGGGCACATGGTAGCAAGTTCGTGCGAACGGGTGGTGTAGAGTTCAATTTTCGAACCCTCCATCTTAAGGTTCCAGAACTCTCCCTCTAGCTTTTGAATTTCATCTCGTGGGCAGTATTCCTCCTTCATCATTGCTTTAAATTCCTCCCACGGGAGTCCATTTGCCATTGCCAGACCCAGCATTTGAACTTGTTCCACCATGTTAGGGCCGGGCCTTCTAAAGTTCCAGCAGCAAATTTCACTTGGTTAGCCACGGGGCAGTTGCACATGGCTATTACTGATTCAACCTTCTTAAACCAGCGAAGTAATCCAACGGCTCCTTCAGCTCCACTAAAGGTGTGGGGCTTGTAGTCCATGAATGCCTTGAAAGTGCAGGCTGGCTGTTGATTTTGCTGATTTTGCTGGCCTGGATTTAGAAATACAAATTGAATTGGAATTATAGAGTTTAGAAAAATATTTTTAGGAGAGGGATTGACACTATTAGTCAATAGTTAAAGCATTTACCTGCAGCATTCTGTGCTGCTAGGGCCTCTGCTACACTATTATTTATCAAAGCTGCTAGCTCTGCTGCCGTCATGTTAATGGTACCACAACCACCGGCACGGCCTCCGCGTCCTCTCCCAGACATGATTCTTCACAATCACAAATGAAAAACAATGAGAAATATATCGCGTATTAAACATTATTCAGGTACGAGTAAGGAGATATAACATCTAATATTTTGAAAATTAAATAAATTGTAAGGCTACAAAATAAATAACTCAAATATTAAACTTCTCATGCTTTTATTGGATGGGAACAACCTTACCTATCTAGGTTTGAAAAGAGAAATAACATAAGCAAAAACAAACATGAAAAGGAAGATAGATTAGGAAGATCCTCAAACATCCTCGTCATCAGAAGAGACGTATGACTGAGCATCATCGATCTCCACTGGCTTTTCCTCAGCTGGCTCCCCCTCTAAGGGCTCCTCCTCGAAGGGCTCCTCTTTAAAGGGCTCCTCCTCAAAGGGTTCCTCCTCATCGTCAGATACTGGAATGTCTTCCGAAAGTAGGGTCGCTTGCAGTTGGGCTTCCAAGTGAGTCACCCTCTCTTGAAGGCCTTCAGCAGTGTGGTTTGCCACATGTAGCTGAGCTTCCATAGAAGCTAATCTCTCCAGAACTCCTTCCATATCATCATCCATAGTGTCAGCCCTCGTCTCTAGATGTGCCACATGATCCACTAAAAGGTTGTGGACATGGTCCGTTGCAGCTAGTTCGGTAGTCAAGTGTTCTACTCCTACCTTATTCTTCTCTACTTGAGGTCCATTCTCCATAAGTTTAGGTATCTCCTCGATGGCATCTTGTACAAAACTCAACTCCTTCAACATATAAGATACGAATGCTGCGAAGGCTTGTTCCATGGTGCATGGTAAGCTAGGTAGTGTAGATGATGAAGATGCGGATCCAAAGTACGGTGAAGGAACATCTCCCATTTCGATCCACCTTTGGATCATATGTGGGTATACATCCCAATTGAGAGCATAATCCAATGCTCGTGCGTTACTCGGTTCGCCTTGGTCAATTGAGGTAGTCCGGCGCCTTTTGGGCTCCGGGGATGAGAGTACAGGTGCCTTATGCCCTGGTGCGTTAGGTGATGGAGGTGGGGTTGACGACATGATCCTGCAACATTATGTATAAGTACCAAACATCCAAATGACATGTAACTAATGTGTGAGGCTATAGTCTAGTACGCAATCCTAGTTCTCTATAACCAATGGCTTTGATACCAATCTGTCACACCCCCCAATTCCAACTAACGGAGTATTACCGCTTTGGGAAGTGACAAACCAGGATCTCAGACACTAGTTACATTGAACGACTCTACATGGGACTAAAAATGAAAATATCTTTTAAATCAGAGTATCAATGCGGAAGCGTAAAGAAAGTAAATGCGCAAAATACACGCGCCCAAAACCAAAGTCCAAAAGTCTCAAAAGTCCAAACGTTCAAACCAAACAAAGTACAATAAAATAATTCAACCAAACATAAATAGACACAAAGCAAAGCAGTTGAATCCCATGCATGCCCTAACGTGCACCTGTGTCTTAGCTTAGCGTCCTGAGAAAACATGTAAGAAAAAAATGTCAACACGAGGTTGGTGAGTTCACAGGTTTCAATATATAAATAAACGTTTACCAGATTTATTGTACAATCAACATATATACCAATAAGTAGCTAACCCATGTTCATGTTTGCTATTACGCTCGCAACCGTAAACTGACTGTTTGTATTGCCTCCCACCAGGTCTATCAACCACGGTGCACGTTTAGGTCAATATTGCACCCGTTCGATATCCAATCGAGTTAGCGGGACTAACGCGGGTGAGGTTTGTCAAACCCAGTAGTACTACCCAACATACCTCGCTATATTCATATTTAAACAGTTCGATGTGAGGACTTTCATGATAGAGTTTACGCATAGTCATAACAATTGATATAAAATGAAGTACAAAAAAAAAATCAAAAGAGTTTGTATCATGTTTTCTCCCCCAGTTTAAAAACAGTAAAAAGGGGCCATGAAACTCACCTGAGCTTGAGTAGAGATTTGGATCACACAAGGAAAAATTCGGAACCACGAGTGTAAGTCTCAGACGACTTACGTATGCCCTAAAATTATAAACATATAAATTAGGGACAAGTTAGGATTTGTGACGACGACACGAAAGATTTAACGCCTTAACGCATTCTAGGAATTTAAGAGTAGACGAACGTGTCTACGGAATTATATATATAATAATTAAGGTAAATGCGTTACGTGTCGAACGTTAATAACGAATAAGAAACAAATAAATAACTAGATTCGTACGTTCGAGTCGTTTACAAAAGTTAGGAAAATAATATAATCTAATATATTATTTTAGATTCGTAAGATTAATAATTAATCATTGGCAAAAATAATAAACATGTTATTTTTATTCGAGCAAATAACGTAGGTAAATAATATAACAATTTATATTATTAAACGGTTTAAAACATTATACGAGGTGTTTAAACAAAGTGAAATAACATAAATATATATTATTTAGAAATAGGAGTCACGAGTTAAAAATAATATTAATATATTATTTCATACGAAGTCGAGGTTTGAAAATGATATAAATATGTTATTTTAAAAGTGGTTATTTTAAATAAATGCGGTTTACGAATCAAACCCGAGCCTACGGGTGTTTTCCGGTTTAAAAACATTTTAATATATCAATATAATAATATATATAAATGTTTAATATTAAAATAGTTGCTTAAAAATAAATAAAACCAAAACAGGGGGGAGGGAGACTCGAACCCGGGTCCCCTCCCTATGAGCACACTGTCTTAACCAGTCCCGGCCGCTAGGCTATCGCAACAAAACCCGGATCGAGAATGGTTTTAATAAAAAACAATCACTGAGGTACCTCCCTCATACGAACCCGAATCAAATCACCCTCCAATTCTATCGATTTTGATAACGACTGATTCAATTGACACAGGGGTTGTGTTCCTTACAAAATTCCAAACTTGGGGTGAGTTTTAATTTGAAAAACATCAATTTCTGAATCGATTAATTAGAGATTGAAGGCCGAAACCCTAATTTGAAAACATGGGATCGATTTGAATATTTCTGATGTTAGAAATCCTTGAAATCATAGGGCTTTTACTCATTCGATCATTGCGAATCTAACCAAGTAATTTAATTTGATTTTGGTTGAGTTTAAGGTCGAAACCCCCAAATCGATTTTATGAAGAACCCTAGATTCCGGATCGTGGTCAATTCGATATTATGGCAGTGAATTGGCATAGGGCTTTCATCAAATGGAGGATTACGAATCTAATGATATAATTTAATTGTATTTAAACAGGTTCTAAAATAAAGTTTGATTAATTCGGTTTCGTATGAACCCTAGAATCTGGATTGGGTTCAATTTGGTAATGTAAGCCCCGATTAGGTTAGGGCTTACGATCTTGATGTAAAAACAAAGCTAACGGATGTAAGGGTTACCAGAATGATGCTCGAATTGGTAGTGTACTAGTAGAACAGGTGCCGACCGAGAATGGTTTGCTCTCCGGCGAGTGTGGATGCTTCTCCGATCGAATCAACGCGTGTAGAAGCTACGGTGGGTCTCGTCTTTCGTGTGCAGGTAGTTTGTTTGCGAGAACAACAATTGAAATGATCGAATTCGTTGGTATCAAATCATAGTGTCGACGGTTATGAGTTATAATTCATTAATTTGATTAATTTCGGCATTGATGATGGTTAAGTCGGTAGTTAAGACCGTTAATGGCCGAATTCGAATGGTTTCAGTTTCGATTTCGATTTAAAACCATCATGGAATTCGAATTCGATCAAGGATATACGGTTTGACTTTCGAAAGTCAACCGAAATCAAGAATGGTTTAATTTCAGATTTAGTCCCTATAGTTTGAGATACAAAACTGACAGAAATGGCCCTGGGGTTAGGTTTAACTGGTTTCAGTTAACGGGGTTAAGTGTTTTCTATGGAATTTTTAACGGAATTGTTAACGGAGTTAACCGGAAAAGTCGGATTGTCACAGATTAACTTAATGCCAGGAGCTGAGCCCGTTGCCAAAGCCCCCTATAGATTGGCTCCGTCAGAAATGAAAGAATTGATGTCTCAACAAGAGGAATTAACAGAAAAATGATTTATCAGACGGAGCATTTCACCATGGGGAGCTCCGGTACTATTTGTAAAGAAGAAGGACGGCAGCATGCGCATGTGCATCGACTACCGCGAATTGAACAAGAGGACAGTAAAGAACAAATACCCACTGCCTAGAATTGACGACCTTTTTTGATCAACTTCAAGGTGCGAGTTGGTTCTCAAAGATCGATCTTAGGTCGGGTTACCATCGGTTGAAAGTAAGAAAAGAGGACGTACCAAAAACCGCGTTTCGCACGCGTTATGGGCATTATGAGTTTCTCGTGATGTCCTTCGGATTGAACAACGCACCAGCAGCGTTCATGGACTTGATGAATAGAGTATGTCGACCCATGTTGGATCGATCAGTGATAGTTTTTATAGACGACATACTGGTATATTCAAAAAGCAAGGGTGATCACCACTGCCACCTAAGAGAGGTTCTGGAGGTGCTAAAGCAGGAAAAGTTGTACGCAAAATTCTTCAAATGCGCGTTCTGGCTTAAGGAAGTCCAATTCCTAGGTCATGTCATAAACTCAAACGGCATTATGGTGGATCCTACAAAGATCGAAACCGTAAAAGGTTGGAACATTCCGAAAACGCCAACGGAGATACGAAGTTTTCTGGGATTGGCAGGATACTATCGGAGATTCATTCAGGATTTCTCGAGAATAGCCTCGCCGCTGACAAAGCTAACATGTAAGGAAGTAAAGTATGAATGGGGCTCAACCCAAAACAATGCGTTTAAGGAACTTAAGACACGATTACCCAAACTCCAGTCTTGGCACTACCTGAGGGAAATGAAGACTTAGCAGTCTACTCTGACGCCTCGGGTCAAGGTTTAGGATGCGTACTTATGCAACAAGGAAAGGTAATTGCTTATGCCTCGCGGCAACTAAAGATTCACGAGGTTAACTACCCCGGTTTGTTGGGGGGAAATTGGACAATAGGATTTTGCAAGTCTCAAAGTGGTCAAAGCTACTTCCGAGAAATTTGATCAAATCAAGGCTCGAATAAAAGCCGCAAAAGACAGACAGAAATCATACGCGGATAAGAGAAGAAGGGATTTAGAGTTTCAAGTAGGGGACATGGTACTGTTAAAGGTATCACTATGGAAAGGAATCATCCGATTCAGAAAACGTGGCAAACTAAGTTCAAGGTTTGTCGGACCTTTCAAGATTTTAGCGAGAGTGGGTCAAGTTGCTTACAGACTCTACCTACCTGTTGAGCTTAGTGGAATACACCCTACGTTCCACGTGTCGCACTTACGCAAGTGCCTAGCTGACGACACAGCTCACATACCTTACGACGAGGTCGAAGTGGATAACAGTCTAAATTATGTGGAGGAACCAATAGCCATTATTGACCGAGCTGAGAAACGACTATGCAATAAGTCGATTCATCTAGTTAAATTACAATGGAAGCACAGAAAAGGGTCAGAAGCGACGTGGGAGAAAGAAGACGAGATGAGGGGACTATACCCTCAATTGTTTAGCGTATAAACGGTTTCGAGGACGAAACCTCTTTAAGGAGGGTAGACTTGTAACATCCTAAAAATAGTAAATAAATAAATAATAACGCAATAGAGATTTAATCGTCAAAAATGAAAGGAAAATGGATGGGCTTGGGCTCGACTCCAACGGGCCGAGGGAAGCCCAAGTATATAACGGCC
Organism: Smallanthus sonchifolius; assembly: GCA_023525975.1. Lineage (NCBI taxonomy): Eukaryota > Viridiplantae > Streptophyta > Magnoliopsida > Asterales > Asteraceae > Smallanthus > Smallanthus sonchifolius. Next base: position 5,495,606 of record CM042041.1, read on the forward strand.
AAGACAGCTTAGGACTCTCATTTCTTCCACAACTTGCAATCTATAGAGAGAAAGTAGAGCTCGGTCCTAGAGAGAGAAAGTTAACGGATCGACTCGAAATTGAAGGAGCACGTTACTGCTGAGCTCGTGAGCAAAACATCCGAATCAGAATTCCAATCCAGGTAACGATTCGACCCTAAACTGTGTTTTTGTTCGTTTTGGGGTTTTTCGGGTTTTAGCTAAATAGGAGACGTTTTTATGGTTGAAACTTGAAAATAAGCTTAGAACGAGAATCTAGAATGAAAACCGCACATTTTGATGAAAGAAAATTGTAAGATTGGCATGATTGGGTTAGTATGCAAGAATTTCAGACTTGTTCAGGAAACAGGTCTTGCGTACTTATCAAGTACGCGAGAAGGATGTCTTGCATACTTATCAAGTACGCATGAGGAAGATCCTGCATACTTATCAAGTACGGAGGAGGAAGATCCTGCGTGCTTATCAAGTACGCAAGAAGAATGTTCTGCGCACTTGTTAAGTACGCATGAACTAGGCCATGCGCACTTGCTAAGTACGCAGGCATCAGGCTAGATAGTGAAGTCAGTATGTTCGCCTAATTCAGTATGACTAAACCGTTAGAGTCGGGATTGGGTCTGATGTGTATTTAACTACCTAATTCAGATCGTACGTGACGTTGTTGGGCCCTTGTTTAGGACAACCAAGACTAGCTTATCAGGTGAGTTCTATGTGCCCCCTTCTATGTTATGTGCAAATCATTTTAAATGTTTTGGGGCTGAAGTGTATACACTAAATGAATAAATGATATGAATGCCAATGTGATCATACGTGATATACTAATATATTTATATATATATGAAAATGAATTATGAACAAAGAATGAAACGTATGTTTACAAAGAATGAATGAAAGAATGGCATAACGTAAATAAATGAAATCTTGCTTTATAATTATATATATTGCATGTTATGAATGTATGTATACGTTATGGACGGAAACGAAGCTAACGGCTACTTTTGTAGACGAACGACCACGCGACTATTTTGCAATCGGGAAAAGTACGTTCCTTCGTAAGCTAGGACGTACAAAAGGCATTAATGGGCGGTCGAAGTAAATGCTTTAATAGTATAACGGTTGCATAAACAATAGTTTGCGTGGGAAACGGATGCCTTAGGGCAGACGGGCGAATATGACGGACTACGACGGTAGGACGGTTAAGACGGACGGCCGAAGGTTGGCCGGACGGTTTTAAGGCGGACGGTTTCTAGGACCGGACGAGTAAAAGGGCTACGACGGTAGCTTAAGGGCGTATGTCTTTGTGATATACGCAGTAAAAGACGGGTTGATCACCCTTATGTGTATGCCCAATTAATGTTAAGGAAAGTAAAGGTGAATGCATATCTATGTAATTACATAAGAGTGATGAAAGAGAAGCAAAAGATATGAATACGTATTTATATAAATGTATATATAATTATGCATACCTTTAAAGAAATAATGTTCATACCTAATCGCTTTAAACTAGAACTCACCAGCGTTAGCTGACTTTTAGTATACATTTCAGGTAAAGAAAGGAAGGGTCGTGCAAAGGCGTGATGGTTACCCGGCAAGCGACTGACATCCCACTCTTGATTGTTAATTAAAAATGTTGTGTTTTTAATTGTTAAGATTTACGTTGTTATGTTATGTATTTGAATGTTGTTTGTTTTCGCTACTCTCGAATGTTTTAATTTAAGTTAAGTATTTATGACTATGTTTATGAGTAAATCCAACAAGTGAGGTTACCCGGAAAAGGGGCCTTACATAAAAATATGATAATTTAATGAAGTAATAAACTATTATATAAGATAATAATTCTTCAATAAACTAAAACAATAAACGAAATAAGAATACACTAGTTAAATCAATAAAAAAATTCAATAAACGAAATAAGAATACACTAATTAAATCAATAAAAAAAGGGTGATGTTTTTTGGACAACCCTGAAAAGTAGTTGGACACCCTCTATACGGGCTGTATAGCCCAATACTACCCGTATAGGGTTTTCATCAGTATTAAAAGCACACCTTATACGACCCGTAGGGCTGTAAACAAACCGAATGTTCTGCGAACAGTTCGTGAAACGTTCGGCGGGAAGTTCGTTTATGTTCGTTCGTTTAATAAATGAACGAACATGAATAATGAATTCCGTCCGATTAACTAAATGAACGAACATGAACAAAGATCTCGTTCGTTCATTTGTGCACGTTAACGTTCGGTAACGTGTTCGTGAACGTTCGTTTATTAACGTTCGTTCGTTTATGTTCGTTTACGTTCGTGTTCATTCATGTGTCGTTTGTTTATGTTGTTCATTAAAGATTTTTGTATATTTCTATTTTATTTTATCTAAACTTTATATATTCTTTAATTATATTTTATTTTTTACCTTAAAAATTAATTAAATATAGTAAGTTCGATACAAGTACAAAAAGTTGATATTAAAATAATCAAACAAATTAATAGATTAAAATAAATCATTTTTAGAATAATTGTGACAACCGTGACTTTTACGGTCAACACCCGTGTTCGACGAGTTCGTATAATAATAATAGTATTATTATTGTGTGAAATATACTTTCAAACAAAAGGAACTCGTTAATGAACGGAAAATAATAGCAAGATTTATTTGGGTGTTATATGTGACAACCGCGGTTTTTCAGGTACTTACCGTTTCTCGATTTTCTTTTTATACATTATATTTTTAAATATTACGATTTTATATATTTTTAGTGTTTCTAGGAATTCTAGGAATACTACCTTAGACAAACACTAAGATCCGAACTAGAAAACCCGGTTAAGTGTATACACTGCGTATACTGCGAACGCGTTAAATAAACGGTAAAAATTAAATTCTTGAAAATAAATTTTATATTTATTTTTTGGTTAAGAATAATGTTTTATAATATTTTATATGCTAACTTTTGTGTTTCTTGATTTAACTAACAATCACTGGTGGTTCTTCCGTTAAATACCCGGTGTTTACACGGTATAACTTTTTGAAAATTTTTGAGTTTTTATGTTTTAAAATTTTCTAAAATTTATTATTTTAGATACTAAATTTTTATGTTTGATAAAAATGCTTATTTTTAATGTTTAGGGGTGTAATTTTTATAAAAAGTGGGTATTTTTTTTTATAAAATTGGTCTTTTAAAGCTAGATTACACTTCCACTATAAATACCCAACCCCCCACCCCATTTTTCCCTTCCCTTCTCCTTCAACTCAGCCGTAACCCCCCCCCCCCCTTTCATCCAAACACCCCAAAATCTCCTTCTAAGCTCAAGAATAATCCAATTCTAAGTTTGATTCTTGGTTCCAATGGATTCATGAGCTTCTTTTTAGTGTTTTAAAGGTATTTTAACATGATTTCATCTTTAAAATTTCTGTTTTGATTCCTGCATGTGTTCTCAAGAACACTAAGAACACACACACTACACACACTCACTTTGATTTTCAAGTTTTGTTGTTTTTTAAGAGTTTTTAGCTTGAATCTTGTGATTTTAACAAGGATTTGTGGATAAAAACTAGTTGTAATCATCCACAATGAGTTATCTAGTGAAAAGCTTGCAAAATTTGATGATCAAAGTGTATGAACACTTGGGTGTTCATACTTGCATCTTCTTAAATAAAAAGAGCATTTTGTTGATTTTGAGTTTTTGATCTTAGAATTGAACCACATTGTGATTGTAGGTTATAAATCAAGGAAAACTCAGTAGCTTAGCATCAAATTTCATCTTCATTTTTTTGATTTTGGAAGGTATAATCCTTGATTAAACTTGTTAATTGTTGAATGTTCAAGAACAAGCATGTTCTTGATGAATTTTTAAAAATTATTGATCTAGCACCCAAAAATGGTTTTAATCAGTAGAATATGTTTTAAAATGAATATCTAAAAAATTTGGTTATCTAACTCTTTATAAATTATTTATTAAAATTCACACAAGTTTAATACATGGAAATTTAGGAAAAATACTTCTGAATATTAAAAAATTCTGGATACTTGATAGTGATAGTTATATGATGAACAAAGACTCCTGTCCAAATTTTATGAAAATTGGAGTTGTTTAAGTATACGTTTAGTATTTATAAAGTTTAAAGGGATGATTTAGGGTTTGTATACTTCTGGATAAAATCAGGACTTGAAACTTGATATGGAATCTTATATTGACTTAAAACTAATATGGTAAAAATTTGGTAAAGTTTAGATGTGTTTAACTATTTTTCTAAAATTTGTAAAATTTTAATAATATTAAATTCATATTAAATAATCTGGATATTAAACAAATATGAAAATTTGTCAGAAATTTTTATTTATATACATGATAAATTTTTATAAATTTTAATTAATAACTTTATGTCTAAGTATGGTTTTGGAATTATGGTCCATTTAAATTTTATAAAAAGTTATTAATTTTGGAAAATTTTTATATAAAATTAATTTTATAAAAATTCTAAGGGATTTTGGACAGAAGTATAACCCCATTTAAAACATAAAATTTTACTTTTAAATTGGGTGCTAATATCACACTAAAACCCTAATTTCGGACGAATCTGATTTTCAAACCGTAAACCGGACTTTACGCGCGTAGTCGCGTTTTTGATCAAACGAAACCGTGACATGAGATTTTATCAAATGTGACTTTTTAACTACTGATTTTATTTATTAAAATCTAAAACTTAAAGTTTTAAAGTTATTAATTCATATAAAAGCCGGTTTTACAATTCTTAACGGTTCGTACGCACGCGCACGGGTTTTGGCTATACAATCGACTGCATAGCCACTTTTGAGTAGTAGAATCAGTTTTATACTTTAGGCGTCCTAAATGCTACTTTTTCGTGTCTACTTGGACTCGGTTAGGACACCTGTTTTTGTGGTTCTTGCGAATTTAGCCGTACTTTGGTAGCACTGAGTTGCTAGCCACACTTTGCTTGCATTTGGCTGCTGGTCTTTGATAGAATTTGGATGTTAACCGTACTTTGCGGTTTTTGTTGACTATGTCACAATTATAACCGACGTTGTTCTGGTGAGTTTCGCGGCCCCCTTTTTACTTACTGTTTTACTGTTTTTGGGGGAAAGCTGTTTCATATTTTTTAGTCACATGTTACATGATACATTGATTACATGAGTTATTTTTTTTATAATGCCTTAAAGTCCCCAATTTTAGGCAATCAATTAGCTGAGCGTAGCCGTTGGGAATTTTGAGTAGTACTACTTGGGTTGACATCCCCGCTCATGGTTTGGTCGCGCCAACCAGACTTGTAGGGTCACTTGGGCGCAAAGTAGCCAATTTTTTAGGCGGTTGTTGGCATTAGACTTCCGTATGGGGTACTTTATTTTTATTTCGTCGAGGCTTTGATTGCGGCTCATGGTAATATGTTGTCTAATAAATGTGTACTCGATCAATGGATTTTTTTATCACTTTGGATTTTTATCAGAAACTTTTTATAGAGTCGCAAAACCTGCGAACTCACCAACTATTTATATAGTTGACCCGTTTTCGAAACATGCTTTCAGGTAAACAGAATTGAAGAAGAGATTTTTATGAGGGCTCGCTTTTAGATTAGAACTATTGTTTATGTACTTCGGTTATAGTCAGACATTTAGACCCTTTGTACTGTTTTAGAGATTCTTCTTGTATTTGTACTTTCGTTAGAAGCATGTAGTATAGTTCAATGTAATGCACAATTTTCCTTTAAGTTTCTCTTGTACTTGTGTTCAATGCGATATATCGGTTACATCCCATACTTCCGCCTTGTTGGGGTGTGACAGACTTGGTATCAGAGCACTGGTTATATAGAATTAGGTTTACTCGAGACTAGACCTAGACTATAACTCTAAGTTTATTGCATTGAACCGTAGGAATTATTTGTGCATAGCATACTACCTCTTGCTTATCTACGACACATTGCTTTATCATAATCATGTCGTCGTCACAGCACTACGCATACTCTTTGATGATTCTGGTTACATTTGCGGTAATCTATATCCGCATCTATCTGTCTTGGTGTTACCTCGAGCTGTAGTTGTCCCTACATCGCACCTGCATCTACTCCAGTTCTGGAGTCGACTTTCTTATTTAACATCTATTGTTTTCACTTTGTGCGGTATATACTTGCTTTGGTGATCTGCTGGATTGGATGGCTAGAACTTTCACAATGAGATATGGCAGCCATAATTGCTCGATCTAAAGGGAACCCGAGGTGGAGAAGCAGGACTAAACGGGAGAGAACTCTACGGGTCAGGAGACCCATAAACTTTTTTTTTGTTGGATCATTGGATCCACGTATATGTACAAATTTGTAGCATGATTTGCTCGACACTCTATCATTACCTCCATCCAACAACAGCCTTAGTCTTCAGATCCATGAGTATTGGTACAAATAATTAAAAGTGATCAGATAAAACATCCACACTTTTATGCGAAAGTGCAACACGATGACGTGATCCAATGAACATTCCAGTTTCTTTTTTTTAGATGATAGCTCAAGATAGAGGAAACACTGTAGGGACCATGCAAAGTAAATTATCATTACGGGTGCACACGTAATCATAATTTGCAGTGCATGAGAACTCTAGTGAGCCTTACTGTCTGAGTTAATGTTCATGATTAATCTATATTTCTAACCCCGATTCCCAGTCATTCGAATATTGATCGAAACTATCGTCACCTTAGGGTTGAGCCAAAGACATCAAATGATGCGATGGGATACCTCATGTGACATGGGAATTTATATTGTCTCTTTTATCTTTGAATCTTAATGGATCCAAAACTCTTATCAAGATTTCTTTTGCATAAAAATTTAGACCTAGACACTAAAGAGATCTGTTCTCAGTTGATTTAACCTCGGTATTTGGACCGAATTTGGCAATTATTTGTTAAGTATTGCTTCACATTTGTGATCCAGCTAAAGATTTTCTTATTTCAATTTTGTTATATGTTTATCAACGCATGTGACGACTCTCGGTCTAGCGTGAATCAGACCTCGACATTTCTGACTCCCCTAATTGATCTTCATGTAACGTTCTCGCAGTTATGAAGGAACAAGAGAAATTCGAATTTGATCTAATCAACTCCTTACTGAATCTTGAGCAACGGAGATTTTCTCTCATCTATTTTACTTGATAAATTAGATCCCTTGAGAGTTTACTTGCCACGTAAATTCAATATGGGCTTTACAACGCTCGACACTTGCAGTAAGTGTACGACTATAATCGGAGGTCCCGACATAATCTTGAATTTTATCTTATAATCCAAATGCACTCTAATATCGATGGAGTAACAATATGATGGAGAAGTTCCTTAAAGAAATACAAGCTTCTTTTTCTTAGACAATATAACCTTTCTATACGATCGTTCGTATAAATCCTCATTTCGGTGTTTGTCATTCTCAGTATACTCCTGATAAATATTCTTAATAATTCAGTTTTACACCTACTTGAAATTTCCATTGCAAGTGCCCTGCACTCACTATGGTAAATTGGTACACTCAATCCCGATTCTCTTAACCGCGACGCTTATATTGTAGAAATTTAACTTGAGAAACTTGTTTACTTGGGAGGAGCCATCTTTACGACGTTCATTGTCGTGTTTATTTCTAAAATTTGTAGTTCTACTATGGACATCGAGCGGCTTGTGCCCAGGATTCTTTTAGTTGGATTTACAAAAACTTTTTATTTTGGGATAGTTATGGCTTAGTATGAAACTAATGCCCTTTTTTGTGAACATTGCTACGTATGTTTTACAAATCTTGATTTCTCCTGGTGCTTTGATGTCTTATTGAAAACCATTTTGATGGAGAAAATGAAATTGTATGTTGGAATGATTCTTTGTGTATAAAATTTTTTTATTAGTAATCATTCAAAGTTTATTTATGGTGATTATCGCTATTTGTTACTCTACGTATATTGTCCTTATGGATCCGAATAGGATAGTCTCATATCCTTTTTGTACTTGTTCTCTCTCAAATGTCATTTTGTTGATTGACTTTTTGATTTCGAACTAGGTAGAGACGTATACGTATCCTTTATTCTCAGCCTCCTATAATTAGAAAGCCTTAGAGCAACTATTGTTTAGAAACAACTTCTTAACACGTGCTCTAGGGAATACGAATCTAAGACATTTAAACACTCATTCCCTCAACTTTATGGCTTAAACCCTTATGCAAAGGATTTTAAGGCTATAACCAGTATGGGTGAAATACGAAACGGTAAGTCATAATGGTACTGTTCGAAAGCCAAGAAAGTTGCAGGCATACTATACTATCGGTTATTGGCAGATAATCTATTTGACCCCCTTCAACGCGAGATCTAAGGACAAACTTTGAAACCTTATGGTCCATTTCCATCGAATTTAATGGAAAAGCGAGGACCTAAGTTGAAATTTGAAAACCTTATCATTTGAAAAATGCGTCCTAAATCATAGTAGAGCAACTTTGAATTTATTTTTGTGTTCTACGAATTCTTAACCGATTAAAGTTGTACGTTACCAGGAAGAGGAACAAGTGACGAATCATAGTTGACTCTGCTCTCTTGAAGATCCACTTGAGATTGCATTATCTTTAAAGGACCTATGAGCATGACATCCTCACATTTGAAAAATTCCTGAAGTTTTACTTGATCCTCCCCTATTTTCTGACGTCTACTTTATAAGAATTAAACCCCAGGCTAAATTGACAATGATATTATATCATAGTCTACCCATTTTGTGGATTAGCAAGCTCATAATCATTTTCGGGTGACACTATTTTTATGAGATTATTTCCATAATATGACTGTTTATTTCCTCATCTAGTTGAATAGCGGATTACTTCCGAATCATTTCAATACACATCAAGAAAGATGCAGATGTCTAATGTTATCCTATCAAATTTGGTCGACTCGATGTGAGGAGTAGACCATCTTTTTGATATGGACTTCTTGTTAAAATTTCAGAATTCCATTTCTAACCGTTAACCAAATTCGATTTCTGGTGTTAGTCAATTCAATGTCCAAATATTGAACTTTCACCTAGTCTTTTAACTAATCTACTTGACTAGATCGTTCTGGATCTTTAGTCACTTTCTCTATCTAGATCTTGTGGTGATTTGATTTTTTAGTATAACTCATTGCTAACCTTGGGCAATATGTATACGAACCTTTAGTTGAAAATCATCAAACATGGTTATATTATATCGAGACTAACACGCGAGTTAGTACCGAATCCTAATGCTTTGTGGTGAGGTTACATAGCACGGGTCATCGCTGACATCTATTTTATGATTATGACTCATTTCCTATAACACTTGATAGGATTGAGTAAATTTGACTCTTAGCAAATTTATCTCGACAGAATCCTAGTATAATATCCTTTGTTTGTTAATCTTCGGTTTCACGACTCGAGTTTGGTACAATCATATTGGTACTCATTATATACTTGTTTTGTAAAGCTTTAAGCTTGGATTTCTCGTTATTAATTCATTCTCTAATGACTAATCCTCACTCTTCAATTCTAGTACAAGAAGTGTGAATCTCGTCCTTTTGTTATGATGATTTTCAAAATTCCCTTGTATCTACTTTTACGGTTATGTTGTATACACACCAACCATGTTGTATCGCCCTATGATGTAACAATGTACAAACTATTGAATAGTAACTACTATTACTGACAATCACAAGGTACAATAACCCGGGATTTCACAGTGAATGTGGGAACAAATTTCAATAGATTTCGTTACTAGGCCTGCCTAGAAATTTAGGCGGCTATGATTCATTTTGGGACATAGTTAACAAATTAATGACTAACTCTGCGCATTTCCTACTTATCCGAGAGGACTTCTAGATAGAAAAGCTAGCTCGACTGTATAGTAGTGAAATTGTAGCAAGGCATGGAGTGCCTGTTTCCTTTATCTTCGATTGGGATAGTCGCTTTACATCCCATTTCCGGCAGACAATACAGAAAGCTTTGAGAACGCGCTTAGATATGAGCACCACTTACTATCCTCAAACCGACGGTCTAAGTGATCGAACTATTCATACCTTGGAGGATATGCTAAGGGCTTGTGTGATACAATTTGGTGGTAATTTGGATACTCTTTTACCTTTGGTCCTATTTCCTTACACTAACAGTGATCACATTACCATTAAATGAGCACCATTGGAAGCTCTATTTTCACACAAATGTTTATCACCATTTTGTTGTGCTGAAGTTAGTAGTAATCATTTGATTGGTCTTGTTATGTATAAACTAAAACTACCTCAGGAGCTTAATGGTATATACGATGCTTATCGTATATCGAGTCTCAAAAAGTGTTTAGTCGACGAATCCGTAATTATACCGCCTAAAGAAGTTCGTATTGACGACAAGTTTCATTTTAACGAGGTGTTATCTCTTTGTATTCTAAGTACATGATATGATCATCCTTCATAATCTATGGTATTTGTTATCGCTGTGATACATTTTTATTCCAATGAGTCGTGGTCATTCTACCGACTCTTTGGATCTTAATAGCACCTCTCATAGTATAATTTTATAGTTACTATTTATAATAGTATTCCTTAATGGCACCAAGCCAAATGATACTTTTCCTTGCTCATAAAAGGATACTGAATCACCCGGATTTTGTATCATAATATCATTCTGGATTTGTACCAATTTTGTATACTTGTGTATATCAATCCTATGACGGATTTCTTAATTTTCTGAATAACACCAGCAATGTACGTTTTGACTGATCCGGTGAAACAATGATCTATAGACTCTTTGGAATTCGAAGGATTTTTCTCTCATGATTATTCAATTTTCTTTTGAGCCCTTCTAAGTGTAACCTACTCTCTATGATTCTTAGATCTCGATTTGTCAAATCCCCCTGCTGTATCTAAGAAACTAGATTTCCCTTGATGATCGTACATGAATCAAGTTACGAGAAAGAACTTGTCAACTATTATACCAGTTGAATTTCGGGACGAAATTCTGTTAACTGGGGGAGAATGTGACAACCGTGACTTTTACGGTCAACACCCGTGTTCAACGAGTTCGTATAATAATAATAATAATAGTATTATTATGTGAAATATACTTTCAAACGAAAGGAACTCGTTAGTGAATGGAAAATAATAGCAAGATTTATTTGGGTGTTATATGTGACAACCGTGGTTTTTCAGGTCCTTACCGTTTCTCGATTTTCTTTTTATACATTATATTTTTAAATATTATGATTTTATATATTTTTAGTGTTTCTAGGAATTCTAGGAATACTATCTTAGACAAACACTAAGGTTCGAACTAGAAAACCCGGTTAAGTGCATACACTGCGTATACTGCGAACGCGTTAAATAAACGGTAAAAATTAAATTCTTGAAAATAATTTTTATATTTATATTTTGGTTAAGAATAATGTTTTATAATATTTTATACGCTAACTTTTGTGTTTCTTGATTTAACTAACGATCACAGGTGGTTCTTCTGTTAAATACCCGGTGTTTACCCGGTATAACTTTTTGAAAATTTTTGAGTTTTTATGTTTTAAAATTTTCTAAAATTCATTATTTTAGATACTAAATTTTTATGTTTGATAAAAATGCTTATTTTTAGTGTTTAGTGGTGTAATTTTTATAAAAAGTGGGTATTTTTTTTATAAAATTGGTCTTTTAATGCTAGATTACACTTCCACTATAAATACCCAACCCCCCACCCCATTTTTCCCTTCCCTTCTCCTTCAACTCAGCCGTACCCCCCCCCCCCCTTTCATCCAAACACCCCCAAATCTCCTTCTAAGCTTAAGAATAATCAAATTCTAAGCTTGATTCTTGATTCCAATAGATTCATGAGCTTGTTTTTAGTGTTTTAAATGTATTTTAACATGATTTCATCTTTAAAATTTATGTTTTGATTCTTGCATGTGTTCTCAAGAACACCAAGAACACACACACTACACACACTCACTTTGATTTTCAAGTTTTGTTATTTTTTAAGAGTTTTTAGCTTGAATCTTGTGATTTTAACAAGGATTTGTGGATAAAAACTAGTTGTAATCATCCACAATGAGTTATCTAGTGAAAAGCTTGCAAAATTTGATGATCAAAGTGTATGAACACTTGGGTGTTCATACTTGCATCTTCTTAAATAAAAAGAGCATTTTGTTGATTTTGAGTTTTTGATCTTAGAATTGAACCACATTGTGATTGTAGGTTATAAATCAAGGAAAAATGAGTAGCTTAGCATCAAATTTCATCTTCATTTTTTTGATTTTGGAAGGTATAATCCTTGATTAAACTTGTTAATTGTTGAATGTTCAAGAACAAGCATGTTCTTGATGAATTTTTAAAAATTATTGATCTAGCACCCAAAAGTGGTTTTAATCAGTAGAATATGTTTTAAAATGAATATCTGAAAATTTTGGTTATCTAACTCTTTATAAATTATTTATTAAAATTCACACAAGTTTAATACATAGAAATTTGGAAAAAATACTTCTGAATATTGAAAAATTCTAAAAATTGGATAGTGATAGTTATATGATGAACAATGACTCCTGTCCAAAGTTTATGAAAATTGGAGTTGTTTAAGTATACGTTTAGTATTTATAAAGTTTAAAGGGATGATTTAGGGTTTGTATACTTCTGGATAAAATCAGGACTTGAAACTTGATATGGAATCTTATATTGACTTAAAACTAATATGGTAAAAATTTGGTAAAGTTTAGATGTGTTTAACTATTTTTCCAGAATTTGTAAAATTTTAATAATATTAAATTCATATTAAATAATCTGGATATTAAACAAATATGAAAATTTGTCAGAAATTTTTATTTATATACATGATAATTTTTTATAAATTTTAATTAATAACTTTATGTCTAAGTATGGTTTTGGAATTATGGTCCATTTAAATTTTATAAAAAGTTATTAATTTTGGAAAATTTTTATATAAAATTAATTTTATAAAAATTCTAAGGGATTTTGGACAGAAGTATAACCCCATTTAAAACATAAAATTTTACTTTTAAATTGGGTGCTAATATCACACTAAAACCCTAATTTCGGACGAATCTGATTTTCAAACCGTAAACCGGACTTTACGCGCGTAGTCGCGTTTTTGATCAAACGAAACCGTGACATGAGATTTTATCAAATGTGACTTTTTAACTACTGATTTTATTTATTAAAATCTAAAACTTAAAGTTTTAAAGTTATTAATTCATATAAAAGCCGGTTTTACAATTCTTAACGGTTCGTACGCACGCGCACGGGTTTTGGCTATACAATCGACTGCATAGCCACTTTTGAGTAGTAGAATCAGTTTTATACTTTAGGCGTCCTAAATGCTACTTTTTCGTGTCTACTTGGACTCGGTTAGGACACCTGTTTTTGTGGTTCTTACGAATTTAGCCGTACTTTGGTAGCACTGAGTTGCTAGCCACACTTTGCTTGCATTTGGCTGCTGGTCTTTGATAGAATTTGGATGTTAACCGTACTTTGCGGTTTTTGTTGACTATGTCACAATTATCACCGACGTTGTTCTGGTGAGTTTCGCGGCCCCCTTTTTACTTACTGTTTTACTGTTTTTGGGGGAAAGCTGTTTCATATTTTTTAGTCACATGTTACATGATACATTGATTACATGAGTTATTTTTTTTATAATGCCTTAAAGTCCCCAATTTTAGGCAATCAATTAGCTGAGCGTAGCCGTTGGGAATTTTGAGTAGTACTACTTGGGTTGACATCCCCGCTCATGGTTTGGTCGCGCCAACCAGACTTGTAGGGTCACTTGGGCGCAAAGTAGCCAATTTTTTAGGCGGTTGTTGGCATTAGACTTCCGTATGGGGTACTTTATTTTTATTTCGTCGAGGCTTTGATTGCGGCTCATGGTAATATGTTGTCTAATAAATGTGTACTCGATCAATGGATTTTTTTATCACTTTGGATTTTTATCAGAAACTTTTTATAGAGTCGCAAAACCTGCGAACTCACCAACTATTTATATAGTTGACCCGTTTTCGAAACATGCTTTCAGGTAAACAGAATTGAAGAAGAGATTTTTATGAGGGCTCGCTTTTGGATTAGAACTATTGTTTATGTACTTCGGTTATAGTCAGACATTTAGACCCTTTGTACTGTTTTAGAGATTCTTCTTGTATTTGTACTTTCGTTAGAAGCATGTAGTATAGTTCAATGTAATGCACAATTTTTCTTTAAGTTTCTCTTGTATTTGTGTTCAATGCGATATACCGGTTACATCCCATACTTCCGCCTTGTTGGGGTGTGACAAACAAATTAATAGATTAAAACAAATTAATAGATTAAAAAAATCATTTTCAGAATAAAACAAATTAATAGATTAAAAATAAATAAACTAATTAAAGTTACTCATTTTTCCATACTCGTGTACTATTGAAATGTGATGTGTATGTTAACTAATCTCAGACGCATAAAGACATCAAATAAATCTATCCTATATAATAAACAAGTAAAACATTGTGTTACTTTTCAGCACCGCATTTCACCTCAGCTTTTTTTTTCACTCAAAAACCATATGGACCTAAAATGGGTTTACACGTGGGTCTAAAAGCAGGTTTAAAACCACCTGAATTAATACCCTATAAAAGCCTTTTAAACCCGATCATACCTTTACCTCACCACTTCCCTTACAAAACAAAACCCTAATTGTCGTTCCTGATCGAAGCTCTCTCTCTTTCATCTTCAACAACCGAACTTCAAAATCAAATCAAAAATCGGTATGTAATCTATACTCTTCATCGATCTTACCTTTACGCGTCGATCTTACCTTTACGCATCGATCAGTTTTTTTCTAATTATTATGTCTAATCTCATTGAATCTGGAGATTTTTTGAATCTTTTTTCAACTTATTGAAAAATCTTACCTTTACGCACCTTTGAATCTCTTTTTGATAATGGTTGTTAGGTTGTGAATCTTTAGAATCTCTTTTTGATACATCTGAAGTGCTAAGCATGGTTATGTTATAAATCATTACATGGTTAAGTTTTTTTTAATCCTTTTTACGTTGTACACGTTTAATATATATTTATCATGATTCAATATGATATTCTAAACCAACTTGATTAAACTATACGAATTTTATTTAAAAAATTGTTAATCTCACGTTTCTTTTATTTTACAGTTTTAATGGTCATTCTATCCAATGTTAGTGAACACCATATATATATCTCGTGTGTAATGGTGGTAAGTTTTCTTTCCTAACCTATTAATTATTTTAAATTTTCACTATTTTAAGTAAATTTTAAATACTTCGATACTCACTAATTTGAACGTGAACTATTATATGAAATCAATTCATACCTTAGATTTATCAAATTTGCCAAGTTGTCAAATGTTAATTAGTATTGTCATTTTATATTACTATATCTTTTAACCAGAAATTTCGAACATCTAAACATGTTTATTTCTTAATCATAAAATTACGTAACTTTTCAAAATTAAACTCATCAATTTAAATATCATTTAATATCCTAACTTGTGATGCATCAAATTTAAAATTTTAAATACTCAATTCATTTTTTTGGTAATGATTGGTAAAAATAATAAATCTTTACAACTTCTGTAGATTATAAAAAAGACGTTTGTTATCAATTCTTTATTTTAAATAATAAAATTGCCTTAAAATAAGTTATTCATCTTTAACTTATATAAGCAATAAGCTATTAATTGTTATCATTTAAATTTCATTATATTTGGTAAATTATTATTGTTCATACGTTAAATTTTATCAAATTTGACTCCAAAATAAACATACCATTCAATATATTCACATGTCATGTATGAAATTTAAAATTTAAAATATTCAATCAAACAACATTTTAAGTGGTCAGGATATTGAACATAAATTTACTTAAAATAAACTAATTCAACTATAAGCAAATTATGGTTTTAAATTTAAAACTATATTGGTAAATTTTAATTAAGAATTCATACGTTAATTTTAGTAATTCTGCAACTTTGACCAAATATTATTTAAATAATAATTTATATCAAAATTAATACGTATAACGATTTTGTTAACATGGTAAACAACTTTCATTTTTTTTTGGTAATGATTGCTAAAATTAATTAACTTTTACAACTTACTGTAGATTATAATTTGATTTACCCCAAATTATATCAAATCTGAATGACTTAATAATTTTTTACTATATTTGTTACTAGCTTAGACCCCGTGTAATACATACGGGGTGAAAAATATCAATACATAAATTTCTCAAAATATCTAATGTTAGTCAACACCATATATATCTCTCATGAACACCATAATGTTAGTGAACACCATATGGTGGTAAGTTTTCTTTCCTAACCTATTAATTATTTTAAATTTTCACTATTTTAAGTAAATTTTAAATACTTCGATACCCACTAAATTTGAACGTTGACTATTATATGAAATCAATTCATACCTTAAACTTAACGAACTAACATTTTACTTGATACTTTAAATGTCATAATACAATCCATAAATTTTGACTCAGTGAATTATAATATGTCTGAATTACAGTTTCAGGATTACGTTGCAGTCAAGGTTTGAGCTATAATTTATGTTTCATTATATTAATTGTAATATTTTATCCGTATTTATATAAACATTTTTACTTATTTTTTGTTTTCAAGGATTCTATATCCTATATTGGTGACAGCCTAACACCGCTGTCCATTTCTAAGAAGATCATTTGTCAGTCTAATAAACTTGATAAAAGAAACTTGACAGATGTCTATGATGTTGATGAAGGTCTGAATATGTCTTCAACTAAAGTCCCCTAGGTTATAAAAAGGAAGATGGGAGTGGGAAGTCAAACATCGATCTGCTAATACCAAAGCTTGAAAAATGATCTTAATGTCATGAGTTACGAAACTTATTGTATCTATCTCTATAGTTGAACTTTTTTTAAAGCTGTTATTTGTGGTGATAATTTTTAATTTTGTATTTACGGATTATGTTTCGTTTGCGGTTTAATTTATTGGTACGCGATGATAAATTTGGTATTATGTAGTTGAAAGATTATGTTTGTTTTGACGTTTAATTCATTTTCATTTTTTTATGATCTTATTATTTGATTGCCTTTTTTTATTATTATATGATTTTCAAATTGTGAATTTCATTATAATAAACAGTAGCTTAGAACTTGTGTACTACACACAGGGTGAATAATATCAATACATAAAATTATAAAATTTTTATGTATGTATCTTACAGACGTAAAAAAATATTGCATATACTAAGGATAGAAAACAAAATTCAAAATATGTAAAATTAATATATAATTGGGTTTCAAAAAATACGATAATTACTATTTAATGTAATTTAACTTTCATTTACTATTTGATTGAAAATAAAAGTTATAAAATTAGATTTCAAAATTTATTGTAATAAGAGATAATTTAAAATAAATGTTTTATTAGTATATAATTAGTATTTTCTTAAAATATATATTATTACTAAAAGATAAAAGATGTATTTAATAAGAGAGAGAAACGA
Source organism: Smallanthus sonchifolius (assembly GCA_023525975.1). Lineage (NCBI taxonomy): Eukaryota > Viridiplantae > Streptophyta > Magnoliopsida > Asterales > Asteraceae > Smallanthus > Smallanthus sonchifolius. Next base: position 5,513,121 of record CM042041.1, read on the forward strand.
GAAAAAATAATGAGAATTAATATGAAGTCGACATGTGGCATGAAAAAATATTTATTTATTATATAGTATAGATATAGATATAGATATAGATTTTAACTACTAACACTCCACTTTAATTTTAAACATTTTCCATACATTAACTATATTAACCTATTTTATATATGCAATGTATGGTAATATTGATTTATATACATGTCTTAATACCTAATACCTTGATAAATTAATATATCAATATTTGAAATCAATTAATTTAACGTTAAATATGTTAATCTTTTAACAATATAATATTAAATATAATATTAATGATATAGTTACCATATTAAACTTCCAATTTCAATGTCTTAACATTTAAAAATTTCCCATTAAGTCTCAAGTTACCTTTATAATATTAACTATTCTTTTATCATATTCAACGATATGATATTTTTAAATCCATATTAATTTTGAGATGACTCAAAAAAATTCTGGATTAATTAAAAAATACCCATTTTATAAATTGAAATCCAGGGTCAGTTACTATCAAATGATATATTGTGCTTGAGGCAACCGGTTTTCACTCATGGTCACCAGCAACCAAGTTAAAAGCAGCAACAACCAAGGAACGGGAGTAGTTGGTCGGTCCCTAGGAACGTCAGAAAGGAAGTACTGGTTCAACAGTTAAAAGCAGAGATGGGTTAATGATTTTAGTATTAAACAATGATGGAAAAAAATTTAAATATATACAACGTTGTATACAAAGAAATATTTACTAACTTATGAATTGTATTCATCTTTTATTTAGTCACAATTTGTATTTTCTTTTACATTTTATTTATAACCCCGTGTAATAAACGGGTTCTAACACTAGTATAATAATAAAGTAATTAAACTTTTTTGAGAACTGGGTTACGAGAAAATAAAACCCACCACTCTATAAGTCATCTCTCTCCTTTAGTCATTTTCTTCAATTCACTCTTCTTCTCCAGAAGCACATTTTAGCAGATCAGCGTTGCTCCGGCGACCACCATCAGATAAGCTATCTTCTACGCCCCTGATCTTCTCTGTCGTCGATGGAGATAAGGTTCACCTTATATTTTATTTAGGGGTTCACCACGGTTTTTTTATATAACGTTCAACTGTAATTTCGAAACTCGGGGGTTCCGGTGAACCCCCTCCGCCCTACCTAGGTCCGCACCGGATAGTGTGCCATAAACCTTCTAGAGCTATATATAGTCACGTTGCTCTAGATTGGTGAAAACCAAGCGTAAATAAAGGATTATATAATTTGTATATTTTTTTAATCTTGGCATTGGAATCCACATGGTAAAAAAAAACTATTTCTCTAATAAAAAAAACGGCTAAGGCTTTTTGCGACGACATGTCGTTGAAAGGTCGTCGTAACAGATGAAATTTCTTGTAGTGACTTCTTACTGTTATATAATTTTTACACCATCAAAATAGAAAATACTTTATAAAGATGTGACGAATCTAGTTCCATGCTCTTGCTAGACTTTAAACATTATAATGTCATCAAGTTAAAAATGATAACAATAAATACTACAAAGCAACCTACATTAGTCATTATGATATTTAAGGTCGCAACCATGTTTATGTCTCGCTTTAGTTATCGTTATTTCATCATGTTTATTATGATAAACATTAGATTTACTTAGCTTTATCCTCTAACACATTCTTATCTTAGCTTTCTATGGTACATTGGTTCTTTCAGGCATTTCCTCACTTTAAATCTCATACAATAAACTTGTTTTTCATCATCATCACATTATTGCTCTTTTAACTTATTCAAATCAAATGCAACAATTTCTGGCTACATCTACATATCTTATTTAGCCTCTTTACACTTCTCAACAAAATAGAGTGGTTAGGGAATTGATTTTGCCAACCAACTCAAGGAAATTGCAACATCATTCACTGATTTCCTAACAACAACTTAAAACAAATTGTGGTTAAAAACGAAATAAAATGTTTTAGCCAAATTCTAGTCGGTTGTATTTCAAAGAAATTACTGATTTTGGCAATTTTGCCCTGGACTTTGTTCTTCATAATTTAACAGAAATGGAATACTTTGAGAGTTGGCCTTAAAGTAACTAGTAAGGTTGTTGTTTTGAAAATTTGAGGTCGTGAGTTAACTGTGGGAAACAACCTTCTGCACAAAGAGTAGGTAAGGCTGCGTACATCAGATACCAAAGAAATCGAGCCCTCCCAGACCATGTGCAAATGTGGCAGCTAAGTCAAGCATTGTGTATGCCTTTTTTAATCTTTAACACGTTACCTCTTGGGATCGAGTGCTCATACTTTCCCAGTTTTGATCAAAACATGTTTATCTGATCATTGCTATGTATTTGGCTGCACTAGTGCCTCATATGTGTATTGAATGAAATCCAGGAATGCAAGAAGTCATACCCATTATTAGATGTCCTAATGAAAAAGTGGTTGAAAGTTGGAATCATGTGATCTCAACTCCTAATTTCTGATGGGTGAACTTCATAGAAATTTAATCAACTTTTTAAATTGTTCCAATTAAGTCACTAAAATTTTTTTTTGTCTTGATTTAGTCACTCAACTTTCAGGTAACTTGTTAATCATATACTTTTTGTCTCTTTAATAGGTTTCAATGCTGAAGTGGCATTTAACATATTAACGTGGCATTTATTTTTCATTTTCTTGGGTTCAAGTTCCATTTGTGACCAAAAAAAAGGTGTTCCAGGTTGGGCTAAGGGTTTTTCTTATTTATTGTGGGTTTTCTCCTGAAAGTGATAGAGATGATCGGGTGGGTCAGTGGCCCGTCAATCATTTAAATTGTTGTTAAAAAAAAGCTTGTGCTACGCCTAGGAGTTAACTTAATGAGAACCGATTTATCAATGGTTGGGCAGGGAGTATGGGCGTGGCGAGGACCACATGTCCATATGAGTGGAGGGAACATGTGCATATTCAAAAATCAGAAGGTCTTTTCTTAATGTTATGTTCTAAGATCTGTTTTTGTTGACCTTAGTTCTTAGCATAAATCACTTTCAGGGATCCGACAATTTTATGACAATATCTAAAGGACTTTTTAATAAAAATTCGTTCGAAGTATGTTACTATCATATACAATTATAGCTTCTGCATGTTTTCACCCATGGACGCCGACGTGTCCTTTGCGTGACGGTTACATGTGAAGGCTATGGACGTGAAAAGAGAAGCAAAAGTATGTGGGAAAGGACACCCACGGACCGGTACGGATGACAATGGGTTGGGTTCGGGTATGATATCGGTAATCCCGGTTGTAAAATCATATCCCATACCCGGCCCATTACCTGTCGGATATTGGGTTTACCCGCGGGTATCGGGTTATTTTGCGGGCATCGGCTAATACCCGTCGGTCATGTGTCGTGTACTTTTCTATGACTCTATTTTTTATATTTACAAATACATATTTTAAAAGAAAAATTAATTTTTCACATAATGAACCTACTAAAATGAAGCATTAGAGCATGCGATATACCGGCGTGATTATAGTGTGATGTGATAATAAAGTGCACGTCACGTGGCGCCACATCACTACCCTCATTATCACACCACCCATCACTTGGCAAGGGGTATACCCGTGTGATTGTAATGGTGTGATAATTAAATGTTTATTTTTTAATTTTCATTTAAATAATATTAAATTAATAAAAATATAAATACATTAATCTATATATAAAAGCAAACATCATTTTTAATTTAACACACACATCACTTACATGACTTTTTTTCATTTAATATAAATTTACTTTTGACTGTTGAAGTGATAGGTCTTGTGTTTTCACTCTTAACTTTCTCTGCCAACTTTATCAAATTAACACTAGTAGGGAACCCGCAAGATGTGCGGCCCCAACAAATTAATTTTGTGTAAATATTTGTTTAATTAAACGAATGTTTTTAATAAATCAGTTCAAGAAATTCATAATTCTTTGATAAATTGTTCATATAAGAAAAGGGGAAACCCAAATCTTGAAACTTTGCTACAAATCAAAGAACCAGCAGAGAAATAACAAAAATGGTGATGAATATTAATGAAAATAATAAAAAAATAAAGAAAAATCCAAATGACAAACTCAAGGGGTCTACTAATGTTGCATGTTATAGACTTATTCAAACCAATTTCTACAAAAAATTTATTTATTTAATGTAAAATAATAACAAATCAAGAAAAAACTTTACCCTATTAAGCAAAATCTAAGAATATTCTTCAGTTCTGGGTATATAAAAAAATATTTTTTGATAAAATGTTCACATATGAAAAGGGGAAACCTAAATCTTGAACATTTGCTGCAAATCAAAGAACCAGCAGAGAAATAGCAATAAAGGTGATGAATAATAATAAAAAAATCCCAACTTTTTCTTTCAACATTTGCTGCAAATCAAATAACCATCTTTTGTTACCCAATTGTACTATAATGACAAACAGACTTACCCAAGTTGTAATATCGATTTTCTCACATATTCTCCTTTTTTGACACACTCTCTACCAGAATCATTGGTTTTGTTCTTCTCAAGTCCAGCAAGATCCACAAGCGTAGTCCTGCTTGTTTTTGAACTACCAAAATTATTTGAAGATGTACCCTGATGAATCACAATTTGATTACAAAGATTCAAAAATTGTACAGAAGTAGGTATCAAATAGCAAGATCATAAGAGAACTCAGAAGTTTCAGAAGTGATAAGATGGTCCCTTTAGAGAATTAGACATCAATTAATTAACGTCGGATTGATATATGACAATTTGATTACAAAGACTCAGAAACTGAACTCAATTAGCATACTCAACTAAGAATATTCCATCATCACTTCACTTCATGCATCAAACAACGGATAAAAGTAGTAATGAACTTGAAAATTCTAAGTACATCGCACCAAGACTCAATGACACATGTAAACACAATTAAAATTCGGTCAATTATCTTCTATATGATAAGAAGCTGTCAATTTTCAGTTTTCTGAATATCTGAAAACATATAGTTAAAAATTTCTTAATATCATATTCAACTAAGAATATGTCAATTTGTCATTTTTCTGAATATCTGAAAAAATACAGTTAAAAGTTCCTTATCATCTTATTCAACTAAGAATATTCCATTATCACTTCATGTTTCAAACAACAGACAAAAGCAGAAATCAACTTGAACATTCACAGTACCTTGCACCAAGACTCACTGACACATGTAAACAAAATATGAGATCTTGAGCTTTTAGAATTTATGCTTGTTGCTCCAATGTTACTATTGGAGAGGCCCTACAACATTAACAAGCAACTTACACGATCCAATAGTATCCTTATCATATGTTTAAAGAAAGAAGTTCACTCAAATCATATCCAAGATATCATATTGCTGCTGCATACCTTGATCAGAATTTGAGTAACATCTTCATAGCCCATCACATATTACTCACTCAGATTCTCAAAATAAAACCCATGTTTAGCATAATCTACAATCTAATTTAATTTAAAGTATCTCATTAAAACCACAAAACAAGGGGTAAAAAGAATACAAGAAATTGACTAATATCAATCAAAACTCCAAAAATACAGAAGTAATAAGAAGCAAACAAAGAAAACCCACTGATTATTGATTTCAAGAGATGGATTTAAGGATTTAGGGCTCACCTGTAAACCAACTATTCATTTCAATTTCAAGAGATCGATTCAAGGCTCACCCTTTGAGGGCTTTTAGCCGGCGACCGATTAGGTTGGCTTTCGTTGTAGATGGACCAACCCTTTGTAGATGATGGCGACGGAAGTGGAAACGTGAAGGGATGCGTGGGTACCGGACAGTCACGAAACGGCCTCCGGTGTGGCTCCGGCGTAATATCCGACGTCTTAAAAAGTAAGAAACCGGCGTCTTAAACCAATATGTATTATAAAGGAGTATAGATACACAAGAAACTAGCTAATAAATAATTAAAAAAGTAGTCATCTTCATTTTTCTTTAACCCATATATATCAGCCATCTTCTTCACTTCTGAAGCTTCAGCTATCTTCTCCCCAAGCCCTCAATCTCCATGGTCAACGGTCACAAAAAGAGCCTGAACAGCTACTTCCGAATACATGAACACGCCATGAAAAAAAAAAAGTTGATGGGGCGGTGTTCGCATGTTCATCACGCCGTGATTCGAGTGCCACGCAAGATCACGCCTTCATTTACGTTGGTGTAACGGACATGTGTCAAGGGAAATTAAAATTAAAATTAGAGTTTGTAGAGTTCTTGGAAAAACAAATAGAGAGGTAGGGGTATGGGTGACAATTCCTAACACAACCTAAACACAACAAGAAAATAATCAGGTTTCGAGTTAACCAATTTAACTTACTTCAAAAAATGGTTCGGGTTGACCCGTTTAATAACGGGTCGGGTTTACCCGTTTAAAAACAGGTTGATCCGTTAACCCGTTTATGTTTCAAAAGATTTTTTTTTCTCATTCTAGAAACAACTGTATAAATACTTTTGTATTTAGTGTTTAGCATAAAGAAATTTATTTATACCAAAACTTTTATATTTTTTCCTTTTACAGAAATAACTATTCAATTATTTTTTAGTTTAACTTAAATGAATTAGATTTTAGATTTAGTAGTTTATTATTTTTATTTATTTAAATGAGTTAAACAAGTCATGTTCAGATTGACTCAAATTTATGTGTATCTAGGTTAGAATATAAATTTTTTACACGAATAAGAATATGAGTTATGTTCGGGTTGCATAATTCAACTTGTCAACCTACTAACCCGCCAACCCATCAACTCTGCATCTCAACACAATTGACACCTCTAGCCAGGTGCCATTCTTGATGCTCTTAGGACTTTTCCCACTGTTAAAATCGTATCAAGCTAAAAACAAGTTGTCTATAAAAACAAAATAATCTATAAACGATTATGATAGATGATTTTATGAATTGGTTTTTTTATCTGTAAAATAGAGTTAGATTTTATATTGTAAACTATTTTAATTTTCGATCATTAAAATTTAAAACTTGTCCAAACATCAATGTGAAACCTAACAAAAATTTACGTTAATTCATATATCCCCGATAGAGGGTTATTATTTTTGTTTCTTATTTCTCAAATTAACGAAATTAATATTTTATATTTATGTTTTGAGATTTTGTGGTATTTAAATCAATTTAATCTTTTATTTTAGTAAGTAATGTTTTTTAAGTGACAAGTAATTTTTTTTACTATTCGTTAAATGTATAAAATATATTTGTGATGAATATAAAATACATTTATATGTAATTTATTTCTGGTGTATCTTAAGCTCATTAACGTTTATATTTATAAAATAAAACTTTAACATTATTTATCAATTAAAATAATTAAGATGTATATCCAAACATAAAACGTTACATAATTGAAAGACTCATCAAACTAATCAAACATAATAAATCGATTCTATTACTTTTTATATTTTATTAATTCATTCGTTTTAATTGTTTGTCTAAACCAAAGTGGCAAACAAAATGGGTAGGTGACGATAATATTTGGTTGTCGGGTTTTAATATACCTATCCCAACCTACTACTTTGTTTGAAGAAATACATTTATTTTTATTATTTTTTCAGCATAAATTTTGAAAACGAATTATTTACTAAAAGTCATTTACGAAAGAGGTTGTGGTGTAGTGATTGAGATAAGACCCGAAGTCCCAAGGGACCCGGGTTCGATCTCTGCCACCACCATTAATTTCTGTGACATCACAACTGAGGTCTTCTTAGGATGATACAGCTGGGTTTTACCCACACCGATCTAGGGTTTGAGCCCCCTCAAGCTCGAAAGTGGACGTATTGGGTGAGATTTTTCCTTGGACGCTCTCCAACTCTGACGCCAAGTGGGCCCGGTTAAGACAACATATTTGTCGGAGTTGAACGAGTCTCTCCCATATGACGGGGAGAGCGACGTCACAACATTCAATGTTCGCATTTCAAAAAAAAATACTGTCTTTTTTGTAAAAGTTATACTTTCTATGTTCAGAAACTTGTTAACACTCACATTTAAGACTTCCAAGTACTTTTGCCTATCCTAGAGAAGTTATACTTTCTATTTTAAGAAAAAAGGTTACATTATTAAATTAGTAATTAAATGCATAAAATGCTTCTTAATAAAAACATAACTAAAACGAAGTTCAAGTCGCCATTGGGGTTGGTGACCCAGTGGCAGAGGAAAACTATTTAGAAACACCAAGGTATAAGAAGGTAATAGGTTCAAGTATCACTTTCACATAAATAAAGAAATTTGTCTTTAAAAAAACGAAGTTCAAGACCAAACAGAACTAAAATGAATTAAATGTATACATTTTTAATGGTTAATTAACTAAATTCAGAATAAAACTTTAATAAAATACTTTTACGTTCCTAGATATTTAAAGAATAGTACAACCAATAGTAAATTATATACAAGCAATTGAGGTAGTACTATCACTATAAGTAGAGGTGCTTTTAAGAGCCGGAACCGAATCTGATCCGATGGATTATCTGAAACCGGATCCGTCTGGAACCGGTTTTTTGGGACCGGACCGGATTTTGTGAGAACCGGCGGATCCAGAACCGGTTCTGGTTTTTTTGACGGACCGGATAAAAATCGGATAAAATGGAACCGGTTTTTTCGGACATTTTGGAACCGGTTATAGCCGTTGGAAGAAAAAAAAACGGCTATATAGCCGTTTTTTTAGCCTTTTTTTGTTTTTTTTTTTTGTTTTTTTGTTTTTGTTTTTAAGGCTTGAAACTTAGTATAAATAGGTATTGGGTGTATGAGTTAGTTCACCACAACATTCTAGCTCTAAAAACTCAAAAACGCTCTCAAAACGCAAAAAAAACGCTCACTTTACGCAAAAAAAAAAAACGCTCTCATGGCTTCCGCTTCCGCAAGCACTCAAAATTCGGTTGGTGGTTCTACTAGCAATGTCACGGTGGTGTCAATACTTCCTTGCTCCCGAAACCAAGAGATATGGGCTTATTTCGATTTATGCGAAATGTCGAACGGTTCGTAAAAAGCTCGTTGCAAACGTTGTGGTAGAATTTTGGGTGCGGCGGGAAATAGCACTTTGAGGAAACATATTGCTAGTCACGCAAAACACACTCAAGGTGAAGATCAAACTCAAATTGGTAGGGATGGAGGAGTTTGACAATACAATGTCGAGAGGGTTCGTGAGAGAATGGCACATTTCGTCATTCAAGAAGGATTGCCTTTTGATCACTTTGATAATCCGCGCTTGACGAGGATGATACAAGAGACGCTTCAACCGAGTTACACAAATGTAAGTCGTTCTACTTTGAGAAGAGGTTGTTTAAAAATGTGGAAAAGAGCTAAAAAAGAATTAATTTTAGGTCTTGAAAATTTAAATACCGGCATTAACTTAACAACGGACGTTTGGTTCGCTCCACATGGTTTACCCGAATCGTACCTTTGCGTTACCGCACATTGGGTTCAACCGGAGTCGTGGCAAATGATGAAGCGTACGATTGCGTTTGATTATTTTGGATATCCACATACCGGTGAAAACTTATTTTATATTTTAGACTCAGTCATTCAAACTTATAAAATTCAACCAAAAATATTTTCAATATCTTTTGATAACGCTTCAAATAACACAAACGCGGTGGAAAAATTAAAAATAAAATATGAACCGTCTTGTAACGGTGTTTTCTTTCATAGTCGATGTGTTGCACACATGATTAACTTGGTTGTGCAAGACGGTCTAAACGTCCAAGAAATAAGAGACGTAAAAGAAAATTTTAAAGTGATGTTACGTGAAGTTTTTAGCACAAACAAAAAAAGATATATAAACTATAGAAACTTGTGCCAACAAACGGATTCCATCTTTTTAGGTCCGAATTGGGACGTACCTACTAGATGGAACTCGACATGGAAAATGTTTGAATCGACCTTAAGGCAAAGAGTTACTTTAAAACATTTCCATGATGAACTTGTACAAAAGAAACGTTGTTCACAAAAATTTGATAATATAAGTTGGGATATGATCGAGAAACTAACTAATTTGCTTGAGATTTTTAAAAATGCAACTACATGTTTATCGGAAGTTTATTATCCCATGTCTTCGCTAATACTTCAACAATTATACTTAATATGTAATAAATTAAAAGAGTTTGAATATCACGGCCCTATTTTTGAAAAAATGGTAAAACCTATGAAAGCTAAATTTAAAAAATATTTTTCGAAAATGCCGGCCGTTGTTACATGTTCGGCCGCCTTAAACCCAACGATTAATGTAACCGGTGTTGAAACATTAATTGGATCAATATCTGATGATTTAAATATGTTCGAGGAAGACCCAAATTTTGAATCAAAGGCAATAAGGGATTTCAATTCGGCTTTTAATAATATGTTTGATTATTATTTACGCAAATATGATGGAAGTGGTGATCCATCAAACATACGTGAATCAATGGGTTCGGGTTCAAGTTCTAGTAGTTCAAGGAACCCGATGCTAAATTTATTTAACACTTTAAGAAACGAAAATACTAAACGAGCTCGTGGAACCACACCAAGTAGCGAGCTTGGGAGATATCAAACAACCGACTTTATTTCAACTCTAAGATCCGAAGAGTTTGAAAACTTTGATATCTTGAGTTGGTGGCAAGGAAGGGAATCCCAATATCCCGTTCTAGCCGCAATGGTCCGTGACCTACTAACCGTCGAAGCTTCTGCGGTAGCTTCGGAATCTGTTTTTTCTCTTAGTGGCAGGGTTTTATCTATTCGAAGAACGAGGCTTACACCGGAATCTATGGAGATGTGTATTTGCTTGAAGGACCATTTGGATGCCGCCGAACGTGTACAACATGTTGCAAAACTAGAAGGCGAGCTTGACATTGAACAAGAAATACATGAATTCGAAGTAGAACAAGAGGCGGCGAATCCACTTTCGAACGAAGAACAAGCTTATGATGAAGCCCAACGTATCTCAAGCGAAGAAGAATGAAAACTGATGTTACGAAGACTACGACGAAGAAGATTGAAAACATAATAAATAATATATATTTTGTGTTTCAATTATATTTTTTGTATTTATTTTTTACAAACTATTGTTAAATCACTTAAAAAAAGCTACAAAATAAATAAAACATGTATTTTATAGTGTATCTTTGTTAAATTTTTTCAATTTTTTAATTTTTTTTTTTAAAAAAAAATCCGGTGGAACCGGTTTTTTTTGTCCGGTCTGGTTCCATAAATCCGGTCCGGTCCCAATAGGTTCCAAGTCTCCACTCTCTTAACCGGATCCGATCCGGAACCGGTTCCATTGGATCCGGTTGTTGACCATCGTTGACGGAACCGGTCCGGATCCGATCCGGATCCGGTTCCGGAAAAAAACCGGTTTGTGCACCTCTAACTATAAGTGTAACACTCATGTTTCAATTTCGATCTTTGGTAAGTAACATCCAGCTTCAAGTTTCAATTTGGGATGATGTTTAGGATTTTGAAGCATGGAAATTTCATAGAAATTGGGATTTTAATCATTTGATCAGCATGCATGATTATTTCTGTGAAGTTTGGGGGACTTGTTCTACCAACTTACATAGTTGAAGGGTATGTTATGTCAAATGCCTTTCTTGTATGATCAATCGATCAGTACTGAAGGAGGATTCGGTAGTTTTGTCAGTTAGCTTGTTCATTCGTGTACTTTTAACTTTTTTTTAACGGCGAATATTGAATGTTGTGATGCCGCACCCCCCGTCATATGTGAGAGGCTCGTCCAACTTCGGTCAATATGTTGTTTTAACCGGGCCCACTTGGCGTCAGAGTTGGAAAGCATCCAAGGAAAAATCTCATCCAATACGGCCCCTTCCGGGTTTGAGGGAGAGTCGAGGCTAGAACCCTGGATCGGCGTGGGTAAAACCCAGGTGTATCAGCCTAAGAGCTAGGCTTCATTTGCATGCTGCGGTGGGGGGAGGGGGGAATTCATATTTCTTGTATGATATTTCAATTCTTGTAATCTTTTCGATTCAATCGTTTCTATAATATTGGTATTGTTTGATTTGTGTCAATTTCGTATTTACAATTCAACAAGTGGTATCAGAGTCCCGTGGCTCGATCCATTTAATTGAGGCGATCTAAGAACTATTGAAGGCGAAGAATAGTATCAATGAAGTTTGATCTCGAGAAATTTGACGGCAAGAACGACTTTGATCTGTGAAGGCTGCAGATGTGAGTGTTGCTAGCAATGAATATTTAGGAATTATAAAAGAAATATTATATAGCAATAAAGATTTAGGAATTAATAAAGAAATATTAAATAGTTAGTAATGAAAAAAATAAGCGAGAAAAAAATATATCTTGGGTGCACAGAATTATAACACGTGAGACAAACAATTACTTATTTGTTAGGTATAGATATATGATGTTAATTATAAAACATTAAATTATTATGAAAACAAAAACTGAAAAAACATAAATCATTTTATTTATTGATCAATGGTTTATAATTACATATATATATATATATATATACACACACACACAAGTTGGTTATTTTTTTTAGTTACAAGAGAGACCAATAAACATTGTATTTTGTATCTTTTTCTTTTATTTTAAAACTTTTTTACGATTGAAAAAATAATAATTCATTTTATTGTACGTGTTCTCACGATATTTAGTGTTCTGAATAGATCTCTCTCGCACATATATAAACTCTTAGGCCATCCGATATGGTCTGTGAGGGGATCATGAGCCACTCACTATCACGAGAACACCACCCTCCCCGTCCGTGAGTGAGTCACGTGTGAGTGGGATCACACTCATGATAGGGCCGACCATTGAGAAATCCAAACCGTTTGGGGCTCCCTCTCACGAGGACACCATCCCCCTCATTTGTGAGGGTCGTGAGTGATGGTGGCGTCTAGTTGGCACCAACGTCTAGTTGGCACCAACGTCTAGTTGGCACCAACGTCTAGTTGGCACCAACGTCTAGTTGGCACCAATTTACACTCACAATTACTGTGAATACCAAATGCCCCTTAACTAAACCATACACGAGATAATAAATGATGCACCACTTGAGTTAGAGATTAAACTTAAGAAAATTGATATATCGTTTGCATCAAACCATGACTGCGATGTAATGACAAGTGAGACAAGACTATCCATGATAGCCAGGTGAGGGTGATGGATTTTCTGTGCCATGTAGGCGTCACATACTGGCTTCCGTCACTCAGGTGCATAATGGTGGGGTATGGTGACCAATTTTATAATAATTACATAATTATTGATTTTTATTTAATTAATTTAATTTATTAATACTAAAAACATTTAATTATAAAAACAACTTAATATTAAAAAAACAACATAAAAATATTACATAAAAACTCATCGCCATCCGAAGCATCTTTGTAATTTAAAAAAAAATAGAAAGGAGAAGAAAGATTGTAGATATATGTTTGTATTTTTGTGTAAAAATAAGGTTGTAAAGTATAGTATTTATAGATCATTTTTTTTAATTTTAAAGAGCCCAACGGCTCTTTTCCCTCAAAATTTTCAACCTGCAATGGCTCTTTCTCGGAACCTCCGTCACGAACGCTCATCCCGGCGCGGTGTTCTACGCCCGTGATAGGTGAGGTGGCACCACTCCCCTACCACCATCCATGCATTACGGATAGTCTAACAATGTTTATGTAACATCAACATCAAACATATAAAAAGAAAAACTTCGTTAGTGCCCTCATTTTGAAGGTAACGATTGTGATTATTGATACCACGCCCCTACCACCATCCATGCATTACGGATAGTCTAACAATGTTTATGTAACATCTACATCAAATCAACATCAAACATGCAAAAACAAAAAACTCCGTTAGTGCCCTCATTTTAAAGGTAACGATTGTGATTATTGATCTACATAGGTCTAATGCCCATTGGAAATATAGCTTCTAAAGTTTGTTGCATGATAGGTTATTTAATCATACCTCGTGGTGGGTTGGACAATTTTGAAGTAATTACAAGGGAAAATTATCAAAATGGATATTTGACCAGTCAAACTTACAAAAATGAATAAACTTTCTCAGCCTACATTGATATGGTCATTTAGGCATGAAGCCGGCTGAAGTAGGCTAGTTCAGCCGACTTCAAATTCTGTGCGAAACCAACTTTTTTCAGATGTTCAGCCAACCAGAAACTGACACGTGGAGGCTAAGCCGACGTGTTTTTTTAGCCCGCTATATCAGTTTTCTTAGCCCACTTGATTTTAGTCTGCTATATGACTATCCTTAGCCGGCTATTTGCCTTTGTTTAGTCCACTTGAATACATAAAAATTAGTATGACTTTGCTATATGACTTTCCTTAGCCCACTTAATTTTAGCCTTTGTTTATATAGTTCAAATGTCCATTTTTGTAATTTTTCCATATAAAAATGAGGGATCTGTAGGCATCAAATTAAGTAATTGTAAGTTGGCTTGTGAGTCTCACTTGCTTCATGACATAAATAACAGTGACGTGTAAATATAAAGAGGGAGTTGTAGGTCTTCACATTAAAATAGTATGAATTTGTTAGTTGACTTTCCTTAGCCCACTTGATTTTAGCTAAAAAATAGTGAAACATTAATTGTGTAAGCTAAAATCAAGTGGGTTAAGGAAAGTTATATAGCAAAGTCATAAAATTTTTTATGTATTCAAGTGGGTTAAACAAAGGCAAATAGCCGGCTAAGGATAGTCATATAGTAGGCTAAAATCAAGCAGACTAAGGAAAGTCATATAGCAGGCTAAAAAAACACGTCGTCTTAGCCTGCTTGGAAGTGGGCTTTAGCCGTCTTGGGAATCAGCACCTTCACGTGTCAGTTTCTGGTTGGCTGAACATATGAAAAAAAGCTGGTTTGGCACGAAATTTGAAGCCGGCTGAAGTAGCCTACTTCAGCCGGCTTCATGCCTAAATGACCCTATCGAAGTAGGCTGAAAAAATTTGTCCATTTTTCTAAGTCAAATGTCCATTTTGATAATTTTCCCTAATTATAATGATGTATAAATACCTACCTATAAGTAAAAATCATCATTCAATTTTGGATTAACTTTATTAAAATTTATCATAAAGATAATAAAGGGTTAAATCCATAAAAAAAGCAATATATTCTTTTTTTTCCTTTCAATGAAAAAGTTTCTCAATCGAGTTTTGGTTTATTAAAGTCCTTCAACATGTAAAACTACATAAAAAAGTCTGCTGAACTATATTTTTTTAATATAAGTTCTGAACTCGTCTAAAACACACATTTTTATTTTTTTTAAATAAAACACCCGAATTTAACTGTGAAAAACGATTCTATGGTTTTTTAAATGGTTTGATAACTATTAAATTGGTCAAGATATGATGGTATAACTTTTTTTAATAAAATTGTTTAACATCTTTTTATTAAATTTTGAATAATTTAAGAGTTAACGAGTTATTAATTTAAAAAATAAAAAGTAAAAGTACAAACATTTTAAACAAATTTAACGTCTTTAATATTAAAATTAGTTTAATGACTTTTTGTGTATTTTTAATAAGTTAATGAACTTTAATATATAAAAATTAAGTTAAAAGATACTTTGTAAAAACTAAAAAAAAGTATAATAATTTTTTTATGACGTTAAGACTGTGAGTAGTGCTTCCGTGAGAGCCCGGGCGTGGTGCCACCTCACCCACCACGGGCATGGAACACCGCGCCGAGATGGGCGTGATGGGTGAAGGTGACGGTGTTCACGTCGTGGAGGGGAGTAATTTTTGTCAAAAGAGCCGTTGGCTCAGTCATGTTTTGGTCAAAAGAGCCATTATGGCCATAAATAAAAAAAATTAATCTTTTTATATATATATATATATATATATATATATATATTACAAACCAATTATCAATTATCAATTCTTATAAAACCTACACTCTATATACTTCTATATACTCTCTATATTTTTCAAGTTCCAATGGATTTATTTTCATCATCGGATTCATCATCCGACTCGTCGGATGGTGAAGAGCTTTTCATGGGTGCGGTTCAAGCGTCAGTGATATTTATAAATCATCTAGTTAAAGAATCCTCTAGAGTTGTTCGAAAACTCATACAAACCATAGAACTGAATAGATGGAGCATCTATGGAGTAATCGTAATTATCATTAGGTTTTTTATTTGTTGTTTGTAATCCAATTTATTAATTTAAATTATGTTTGTTTAATTTATTTGTTGTTTGTAATCCAATTTATTAAATTAAATTATATTTTTTATTTATTTGTGATTAAAAACTAATAATTATGTAATTATTACAAAACTGTTCACCCTCACCCCACCATTACACACCTGGGTGAAGGTGAGGGTGAAATCTGACACAGTCTACGTGGCGTGGGGTGTGCTCTCACCTTTACACTAGTACTACGGATAGTCTAATTGACAATGGGTGGAGGCGTTTGACCGGATGGAAGGACCACGACGTGAGGGTCGTAGACTGAGCGATTGGACGGAAGATGTGTGTAATTTATAGTTATTAAAACAAATTAGAAATTTCATATTTTGTAATGTTTTAATATTATTTTGTTCACAACCAAAAAAATACTCGAATATAAAAACAAGCGTGTTTCTCCTCGTCCACCCAAACATAAGAATATCAGCTGACCGTAGAATAAATATTTCTTCAAACGGATCTGAAAGAAAGTGTAAATGGGGCCTCCTTTTTAACAGAGATATATGCTCTAATGTGAGCTTGATTGGAACGATGCCAAAAAGAACTTGTGAACACAACAAAAATGTCGTCATCCATTTTATTACTATTCGACCTTTTTTTTTTGAGAGAGAGAGAGTGTGTGTTTGGGATTGATTATTTAACTCAAAAAGTGGTTTTTGTTATAAATGTTTATTAGCTTTTGATTTTTTGAAAATAAGTTTTTAAAAAAGTATTTGGATTAGCTTTTGTGGTAGGAAAGTCAATAAGTCAATGATTGACGAACGTTAGTGACAGACGTGTATGTGTTCTCTCTATGGTTAATGATCGATAGTATATATAATGATATATATGTATTTGTTAGAAATTGTTAGGGGTAGATTGGTAATATTTTATTGCAAAACCCAAAAGCCATTAGAAAAGTCAGGAATTTATGATTTCTTAAAAAACTTTTTAGCTTTATCAAAAAGTTAAAACAAAAAAAATGATTTTATGTTTGACAAACACTTTTTTTAGCTTATTGACTTTTAACAAGCAGTTTTCCAATAAAATCCCAAACACCCTCTTAAAAATGAAAATCCTTTTGGATAGTAATTGTTAGTACAGAGCTTGGAGAAAGGATTGTGCCTAAAAAAATTACTTTTGCACCGATGGTTTGATGTTGTGTTTATGGGTCGTAACATGGTGTCTAATTTCAGTGGCGTGGATGATGGATTTGTTGTTGAAGGGTCGGTGAGATAGAAACTTGAATTACAGGAGATGGTGCTAGCGGCAGGTGAACGTCGGAAACCCCCTCGTGGGTTAGGGCATCGTATCGTAACAAGAAGAACTTGTTGTGTTTTATAATTGTCTATTTTATTTATAAATTTTTTGAGTAATAAAAGTATAAACAAATTTACATAGATAGTCCTTAAGTGAGTAAAAGGACAAAATACATTCATGTGCATGTCACATGACTAGATTTAATAGAAAAAGTTAACACCAGTTTGTAGATAAAACTAAATATATGCAAAAGTTTCAAAAATTGATATTCAGTGTAATTATTGAAGCCAAATGACGTAACTTATAATTTACTATAAAGTTAAATGATATAAAATGTAATTTACACCCAGTTAATGTAAATGACTAAATGTGCGTAAAGATTTAAAAAAAATAAGATTCGGTATAATTATTATTATCAATTTAGAATTTATTATAAAGTTAAATGACATAATACAAAAATACTTTTATTTTATCTGATAAAAAAGTAATCATGCAAGCACCACCGAACGTTCTGGTTGAGTGATAGCCCATAACTTTTCAAACGGAAGTTCATGAGTTCGCGTTTCGCTTGAAATAAAATGTTCCAGGTTGATCCAGAGGTTTTCCTGATTATGGTTTTCCTTTCGGGTGGTGTGAGACTGGCTCACTACAATTCTATTATTCGGGCGGAAGAATGATCCGTTTGCCCGGATGATTCAGGTGTTCAGCCTTCTATTAAAAAAAATAAAAAATAAAAAATAAAATAAACATGCAAGCACTAACTTCACATACTCAATGCCTATAGTAAATTGGGGTTCTGGGCTTCTGTCTTTTGTGAAACAAACGTGTACGAGAGCTTCAGACGGCCGACCACGATACGCCGTCTGCTCATCTTCCGACTCACTTCACACACACACACACACACACACTGTGTAAATTCATGAGAATCAATTGATTTGTTCTTATGAATTACAACTTGATTTGGGTTTGATTGGAAGAAGCAAATCATGAAGTCTTTGATTATTGGGTCTTTTTGTAACAAGGTTTCTTCTCACTCTCCACCATTACCAGATTCATCTTCTTCACTCCTATCAACAGGTATTAGTTTGCATTTGTTCCTCAATTTGATAATTTGCATTTGTTCCTGAATTTGATGATTCATGAATCTACTGTTCATGTTTTGACTATTTGTTCATGTTGCTTTCTTTTGAATATCAAGAAAAGTTAGTTTATACCTTTGTGGGCATTTTGGGTATAAATCTTTTTTAGCTTTTTCAGCTAAATTGAATCGGTTTTTGTGATGTTCATAAATCTTGAAACTGTTTGATGGTCATTGTGTCATGATTCATGATGAAGAAATGTTAATCGGTCGATATTAGGGTTTGTAGGAGGCGGATGTGTAAAAACAACCAAAAGGGATCAAGAAATTATGAAAGTTTTGCTTGATAAAAAGGTTATTATGTAAGTAAAACAGTCGGGTTGTAAATAAAGCTTATTTGGTTCCTGGCATACGTGATGCACGCGCCTGGGCTTTTGGGACCAGGGGAGGAACTTAATAGGGGGCAGAGGCCCCCTACAATTTTTTGCTTAAAAGTATTGATTTCAGCTCAATAGGTTTATTCCGTATTAGTTATATTGTTTAAAACCCTCCTAATCCGGATCAAAAACCCAAAACTGTTGCACAACTCCACAAAAAAAATTAGTTTTTTTCTCACTTTTTTGCTCAGAAGTATTGATTTCGGCCCACTAGGTTTATTTCATATTAGTTATAGTGTTTGGGCCCTCTTAATCCAGACTAAAAGCCCAAATATGTTCCACAAGTCTACTAAAAAAATTGATTTTTTTATGTGCAAGTATTTTCGTCCACCCAATTTAATTGTTCAAGTTCCGCCACTGATACATTCATAATGTATCTATTGCTCACAGTGTTGTAAAAATCGCGCCTGCGCCTAGGCGCCGATTAGTCGCTAGGCGGCTCGTTAACGCCTAATTTTGGCCTAGTCGGTCCAAAAGTCGCTAGGCGGTCCAAATTGCGCCTAGGCGGTCCTAGGCAGGCCAGATTCTGGCGAACATTCCGGCAAAAACCTGAAATTTCCTGCCAAATTCCGGCGAAAACCTTTCGTGTGGTTTAAAAATGAACATTTTTATAAAAATTACATATAAAAATGTGTGTATATATATAAAAAACTGAAAATTACATATAAAAATTCCAATCCGATTAATCCCGCCTAGGCCTAGGCCCTACCTCACCGCCCGACTAGCGCCTAGCGATTTTTACAACCATGATTGCTCAGATTCACATCTTATTGTTCTTGAAATTTTGTACTTCTAGGTTGTCAACATGTATCATTGAGAGCATCAAAGCATGGCAGAGTCATCCGATCTCGATCAAGTTCTTTGAGATACAATATTGGTAGAGTTAACAAAAGTTTTCTACTTTCTCGGAAACAAAACACAAATCATGTTGTTGCAAGTGCAGTTTCTGAACAACCCGTCGGCCCTGGTGATACAAGCCCTCAAAGTTCTTTATCAAATGCTTTAAATGCTTTCTATAGGTTTTCAAGACCGCATACAGTTATAGGAACCGTAAGATTCTTACTTTTTCGTTTCTTATGCAACTATCAACTTCATTTCCTATATAGTTATCACTCCTTCCCATCCCATGACTTTGTAAAAAATCTGATTTTTGGGAAATTTTCAAACCACAATAAGATATTTTCCCATTTTATTGTTACAAAAGAATAGTGAATATGGTTTTGGTTTGTAAGCTTACTTTGTTGTGTCCCAATTGGAGCGCCTATTAGATACTTGACACAAAGTTAAGCACTTTTCCATAATCAACTTTCTTGGGGGAAAGGGAGTTTTTTTTTTTTTTTCATTTTGCTAATCTTTTTTCTTGTTAAAGCATGATTGACTGAAGTTCCATCTTTTTGAGCAGGCGTTGAGCATAGTTTCAGTTTCACTCCTTGCAGTTCAGAAGCTTTCAGATTTTTCTCCCGTATTCTTCATTGGTGTTTTGGAGGTTCTTGAACTTTTGATATGTATTCTTAATTGAGTAATTAACTTTTCCAATGATTATTGTTTTTTTACAAACAACCCATCATTTCCAAAGTGCAAAAGAAAAAAAACACAACATTTTGCAAACATGATGGATTTTTGACCAATTGTGGCAATGTTTACCTAAAATCACTTATTCTTGTAAAATTTATTGTTTATTTTTTGCACTTCACAAGAACAATAGTTTGTTTATAATTAGAAGACAAGTATGAAGTATGGTGATCAATATGTTAATCACTCGGTTCAAATTCTCGTGCCTGCCTTGAAACAATTACTTTCTAGCTAATTTTCATTTTTCTTAAATTGAATTTTCAGGCTATTGTTGCTGCCTTCTTTATGAATATATATATTGTTGGCTTGAATCAGTTATCTGATATAGAAATTGATAAGGTATCCTTTTTCATCTAATATATGTTTGGAAGATTAAATGACCTATGGAAAAAGTCTTTTGTGCAACTTAAACAAACTTTTTTTATTATTTATTTTCATTACTTTTTTGTATTCCTCAGGTTAACAAGCCGTATCTTCCATTGGCATCTGGAGAATATTCTGTTAAAACTGGTGTTATAATTGTGACCTCATTTGCAATCATGGTAAATAAACTTTAAACTAAACTTCTTTTCCGCTATTATTTATATCCAATCTGTCTATTTCTAAATATTTTATATAGCATACATTATCATTATCATTTACAATAAAATACACAATATCTTCAACTTACATTATCGCTTACTATTCAAATTTACAGAGTTTCTGGCTTGGGTGGATTGTCGGTTCGTGGCCTTTATTTTGGGCACTTTTTATAAGTTTTCTTCTTGGGACAGCATATTCTATCAATGTGAGTTTCTCTTGTAGCACATAACAGTTTGACTTTTGTGGTCAAATTAATCATTCTTCAAATCCAATGTTGTCATCATTCTCTTGATAAGATTGAAAAGTTAAGAACTTATATTGGCTTTATCTAAATCCAAATAAATTTGTATACATTTTGCATCAATATTAATTTTGGAATAAAGGACACCATTGCTAACTAGCCTAAAGATTTACTACTTTTTTTTTTCAATTTCTTGAAATCACTATGCATTCTTTAGGAATGTAAGATGAAGCATATATATAACAGGAAGAATAAAATTATTTATTTATTTTTATCTTATCCTCCCTCACTTCAGTCTTCAATATTGGAAATTTAGAAACAAAATTCTATCTTTATACCTTCAATTTTTATCATTTCTTTCTAAGACAATAGACATGTATGGATTTTAGATACCAATGCTGAGGTGGAAGCGATTTGCACTCGTGGCAGCAATGTGTATTCTAGCTGTAAGAGCTGTAATAGTTCAAATTGCTTTTTACCTACACATTCAGGTATTTATCTCTCTTTGCACTTACATAAAATCATTTAAGAAGTTGTACACACTAATCACTTCAGACTGCATTCAACTTGTTTGACCCGTTCAGCCTATGTGACCCGTTCCCTTTTTAGTTTCTTATTCTCCGACCCATTTGAGATTCACAAGACCCAAATAAGCCCGTTAGTAGGTAAACATGCTGAAATTTCCACCTCCAAATGTCACTAATGACTTAAAAGGGGAAAAATCATCAAACAGTAACCAAGTTTCCTAAGTTTTCCATTAAAGGCACTACTTTTTTTGTATGGAAAACACCACTCAACTTTCAATATGTGTTCCAGTGTTGTTATTTTTCTTTTTTATAAATATTAATATTTAAAAAAAAACTAAGTGACCTAAATGGAACGTATACGAATCTTAGTTACTGATTATATTTTCTAAATTAACTTGAAGTTGGAGGCAATAGTCAGAAAAAAAGTTCACTAATAATAACAAAGTTTTATAATTGTTCCATATAAGTCAAATTGGATAAAATAATCACTAATAGTGACCAAGATTCATATATGTTCCATTTAAGTCGCTTAGACTTAGCTTTTGAAAGTTTTAACATTTACAAAAAAAATTTACAAAATTGGAACACATATTGCAAGTTGAGTGGTTTGCCATTGTTGTTGGATAATTAGGAGTCAAACATTACATTCAAAGATAGTTCTTGCCATTCATGAAGTTTTGTAAATTAAATTTTTGAACAGAAGATAATTATGATTAGTTTGATCACTAACTTTTCAAATTTCTAGACTTTTGTGTACGGAAGACTCACTGTGTTCCCAAAGCCCGTGATATTTGCAACCGGATTTATGAGCTTTTTCTCTGTCGTTATAGCATTGTTTAAGGTAAAACTCCTTTAGCCATGCTTCCACTAAGGCAATCCTGATAATTACAAATCACTTTGTTATTGACAGGACATACCCGATATTGTGGGAGACAAGATATTTGGTATCCAATCATTTACAGTCCGTTTGGGCCAAAAACGGGTTAGTTTTACCTACCAAACATGTCTTAATGATATAGTTTGTGAAAACTAAAAACGTAACCAATTATATGAACCCAATATTTTGTTCTTTTACAGGTGTTCTGGATTTGTATTTTGTTACTTGAAGTGGCTTATGCTGCTGCTATTTTAGTCGGGGCGTCATCTCCCTTCCTTTGGAGCAGATACATAACGGTAATAGATCATCACTCTTTTTATAGTAGAGCTATGTAGATATTTGACTTTTGAGGTCAAAACTACATGTTTTCAAATTTAAAATTGATAAGGATCTTATTACAAATCTTATCTACACTTCTGTTCTATATGTAGTACTTCTTCTGGAGGTCAATTCTAATCATCCAAAATTTTCTTTCGACCCCATATGACCAATGAACTGAAATTGTTCTAGATTATCTGGTTGACTTACTAGGAGTCATTGGTGGGAATTCAATATAAAGATGTGTTTTTATTGGATCTTGGTTGATGTTGGTGGGAAAATATAAGACTTTGTTATTTCCCAACATATTTTCCAATATGAAATCGATGTAAAAGTATTTACAAATATGCAGTTAAAAATTTGGTCCATTTGACTTAAAAGTCAACTGTGGTAGTTGCATCTGATACAAATGTTTTTTCTTATCGATTTAGATATTCGGTCATGTGATTCTTGGTCTAATACTATGGGGTCGTGCCAAGTCAACCGATCTGGAGAGCAAATCAGCAATAACCTCATTTTACATGTTCATATGGCAGGTAACAGTTTAACAGAACTCTAATTGTCCAACAATATCTTGTCTAATCTAGTTAAAGAAGATCATTCTAGTATTAGTACAACATTGCCCCAAAACCGTTGGCCATTTGGTGCAATGGTAGCCCCAAGACTTCCCATAGTGGAGGTCTTGGGTTCGAATCCTGGCAACAACAAAAAAGGGGTCTGTGGCCAGGTCAAGGGGTTTACCCAGTTGGGGGGTTCCTTCTGTGGTGGGCTGCCCTAGATTTTCTAGGTGTTGCCCGGGAGAAACCCAATATCCTAGAATATCTAGGTGTTGCCGTTCAAAAAAAAAAAAACTTATGATGGATAATATTTTTCAATCTAGAAGTACCTCTATTAAAGCTGCAACAATTTCCACCTTTTGGGAATGTTGTCTTGATTGCCACATTCTTTTGTTAAACAGGATTTCAAGCTTAAGATGACACTTTGGTCATTTTGTAAAGTGTTGAGTTTATGTTTACAAGATTGCCTTGTTTTAGGGTTGTAAACAAAGAAAACGTTTGCACCGTTCGGTGGGAAGTTCGTTTATTTATAAACGAATGGACATGAACAAGATTTTATGCTCGTTTAGTTAAATAAACGAACACGAACAAGGGTCCTGTTCGTTCATTTATGTTCATTAATGTATGTACACATATTATATATATATATATATATATATATATATATATTAAATATTTAAAAAAATATGTTCATACCTATACGTACGAACATGAACAATATATAAGAAAATTAATATGATGTAGATTTTAACATAAATAACTTTTATGATAGGCCACTATTTATTTAAATATTTTGTGTTTTTCATGTATGTCTGTTTATGTTCGTTTATCTCTTAAATGAACGAACACAAACAAAAGTATTTTCTTAACGAACGAACACGAACAATAAAATTTTTGTTTGTTTAGGTGTTCATATCAATTCATTTGTTCGATTCAACTTAAGCTTGTTCGTTCGATTCATTTATAGGCCTTGTTAAGTTGGGTGGGATTCTATTAGACCGAGATTTTTATACTTATGTAAATGATTGTTTACTATTATTAGTTGTAATTGTCCTATATATAGGACCTCCTTTTGTATTCATTTAATTATCAAATACAATTACACAATACCAATTATATGGTATCACAGCCATCGATCTTACAACCCTAAACAGCCGCTTTTTTTCCAACCTTTTTCTTTGTTTTTTTTTCTGTTGGATCCTAAAACCCTAGACAGCCATCGATCTTTCCAAATCGCCTACAATGGCCATCGTCTCCTTCACCACAATTGAGAAAACCAATCACAATTCTCATAAATTCGGTTTTACCCTAATTCCCACCAATTATGGATATTGGAAAACTATGATTAAACCCTCTCATCACCAATGGTCTGTATGTTTACATCTATGGAACCCTTTCCTTTCCACCCAAGACCATCACTGTTTTTGTTTCTTCTTCAGAAAAGGATTCAGCGCCATCCATCACTCAACAACCTAATCCTGACTACTCGACATGGGCTTCCAATGATGCCCATGTTCGCATGCTGCTGCTGCTGTCAACGATCTCTGAAGCCTCCTTCAAGCATGTTCAAGGTGATACTTCTCGTGAACTATGGCTTTCTTTGGAAAGAGCTTATGCACCTCATACATCTTCACGTGAATACACGCTGAAAACCCAACTCCTCAAGCTGTCAATGCAACCCAATGAAGCCTCTGCTGCTTATGTCACACGAGCACAGGAATACAATGATGCCTTAGCGAACATTGGTGCAGCTATGCCTGAAAAAGATGTTATTATGCTAATTGTTTCAGGCCTACGTGAAGAATACAATAGCTTGAAGCCCACCATCATTGCTCGAGACCCTCCAGCTACCTTATTGGAATTACCCGGCCTTCTTGTTGATCACAAATTTATGACAAAGAAAGATGACCCCACCATTCCTGGTGCTGCCCAAGCCTTCACGACTACACTCGCTCGTGCTTCAGCCTCGCCGAGCAGTCTTCAACTCCCACCTGAAACAATATTGGATTTAGTATTTTGTGGTGTTTGGGGTCCCGTTCCTGTTACTTCTTTTTATGGTGATCGTTATTTTTTACTTTGCGTTGATCATTACACCAAATACATGTGGATATTTCCAATCAAACAGAAATATGATGTATTTAGCATCTTTAAACAATTTCATACAATGGCCGAAAGATAACCAACCACAACTTAAATAAGTTCAAACAGATTGGGGGGGGGGGATTTCGAAACCTATCTTCCTGTTTTAAAGCACTTGGAATTTTACATCGCCTCTCTTGTCCTCATACAAGCGAACAAAATGGCTTTGTTGAGAGGCGACACCGCCATGTGGTCGAAATCGGCTTCACCCTCTTAGCACAATCTGGCGTTCCAATGCACTTTTGGAACTTTACCTTCCAAACCGCCACATACCTGATAAATCGAATGCGCTCTCGTACCTCATCCCATATTTCTCCCCTTGAAAATATTCTCGATCGGAAACCCGATCTTTCCTTTTTACGTGTTTTCGGGTGCTAATGTTTTCCTCACCTTCGTCCATACAATCCACACAAAATGGATTTCCGTTCATTACTGTGTATCTTCCTCGGGTATAGCCCTTCTCATCACGGATATCAATGTCTTGATCCTACCACCAATCGCATTTACATCGCCAGACACGTACGATTCAATGAAACATATTTTCCCTTTCTTGAACCACCCTCTCCTAAACCTACCCCACCCTCACCAGATCCCTACATTTCCTCATATCTTTTTCCTACTACACATGAACAACCATCATCTTCCATAAACACTCTTGTCCAACCACCTAACCAAAATGACCCAACTCCCAATTCAACCCAAACACCCTCGGCCCAGACCATTTCCGCCAGCCCAAACCTGACCTCTACCAACCAACCTCCTATCCCGGCCCAACAAGACAATTCACAACCTGCCGATCCGCCTATTGCCACCTATCACCGCCATTCTCAAACCACCACTCCAGCTTACCACACTTATTAACATTCAACACATCCATCTGTTCCAACCACAACCGCCACCCAACCACGTACTCGGCCGCCAAATCTTAGACAAACACCCAAACAAACCACTCCCTATAGTCCTTCTGCTTTTCACTCTTCCATTGACCCCTCCTCAACTGAACCACCCACCTTTGCCATTGCTAACAAAAGTCCTCCATGACGTGCTGCCATGACAGAGGAATTCAAAGCCTTAATGAGAAACGGTACATGGACTTTAGTACCACCGGTTCCTAATGCCAACGTTGTTGATTGTAAGTGGGTATACAGGTTGAAACATGATGAAAATGGGAATGTCAAACGTCACAAAGCTCGTTTAGTGGCGAAAGGTTTTAACCAACAGCCAGGAATTGATTATCATGAGACATTTAGTCCAGTGGTGAAATCCACCACGGTTCGTGTGGTTTTGTCGCTTGCCGTTACAAGGCAATGGTCTCTTCGCCAATTAGACGTACAAAACGCCTTCCTTCACGGTGATCTCAAGGAAATCGTGTACTTACGACAACCACAAGGCTTTATTGATCCACAAAAGCCAAATCACGTGTGTATGCTTCACAAGTCCCTATATGGCCTCAAACAAGTTTCGAGGGCCTGGTTCAATCGCCTTTCGGGAGTCTTATTACAACTTGGATTTCACGGCTCCAAAACAGATCCTTCGCTGTTTATTTATTCCCATAATGGTCACTTACTATATATGCTTGTTTATGTGGATGGCATAATTCTCACCAGCAACAATTCCCGACTCATTGACCACATTATTCACCAGCTAGACACTACTTTTGCGATCCAAGACATGGGTCGGTTGTCATACTTTCTGGGCATTGAGGTACTTTTCAAAGGCAATGACTTGCTTCTATCACAGAAGAAATACATTTCTGACATCATTCAGAAAGCGGGTCTCTCTCAGTCAAAACCAGTTGACTCACCTATGGTTCCTAACTCTGATTTGGCACTCAGGGATAGCCCTCAATTTGACGATGACGAACTGTTGGAGCTCTAAGTACCTAACTCTTACCAGACCTGACATAACCTTTGCGGTCAACAAGGTTTGTCAATTTTTTGCACTCCCCTACAGAAAATCATTGGTCTGCAGTTAAGAGAATTTTTCGGTATCTTTAAGGGACATCTCATCTTGGCTTACTGATTCAATACAAGTCAGCTTCTGTTATTCACGCTTATACTGATGCCCACAAACGGTCTCTCACGGCCTTCTCCGATGCAGATTGGGCGGGCTCCCTCGATGACCGTCGTTCCACGGGGGGATATGCCATCTACCTTGGGTCCAATCTTATTTCATGGCGTGCTCATAAACAACGCACTGTCTCTCGGTCATCTACAGAATCCGAGTACAAACCCCTAGTAGACACTATTGCTGAGTTAACATGGCTTGAAGCACTTCTAAAGGAGCTTCACGTATCTATGACATTGGCACCTATCTTGTGGTGTGATAATCTAGGTGCCACTTACTTATCAGCCAATTCGGTATTTCATGCTCGCACAAAACACGTGGAGATTGACTTTCATTTTGTCAGAGAAAGGGTCACTAAAAAAAAGCTCTCAATACAGTTTATCAAGATAGATAATCAAATTGCAGATGTGTTCACAAAGCCTCTATCCTCACAACGATTTATCCAACTTAGATCCAAGCTAAAGGTCGCTCCCCGGCCTTAGCTTGAGGGGGAATATTAGACCGAGATTTTTATATTTATGTAAATGATTGTTTACTATTATTAGTTGTAATTGTGCTATATATAGGACCTCCTTTTGTATTCATTTAATCATCAAATACAATTACACAATACCAATTATAGATTCCAAACTAAAATGATCTATTTACCCTTGGACCATTTTGGTAAAGTTTTGAGTTAAGTTAGGTTTACAAGATAATCATGTTCCGTGAACGATGCTTAAGCCATTGAACTAGTCATGTTCTTAGTCATGTTCTTAGACATTTATTCTGTCTTCAAAACTCCATTATCCATATTTAATAAAACATAACTGACTGCTATTTTTGCAGTTGTTCTATGCTGAGTACCTGCTCATACCGCTTGTGAGGTGATTTGAAACGACATCGATGTAGGGCCCAACGGTCCGAACTAGGGTTAGCGATTTAGGGTCAGTGGGGAGACTAGTAATAGTTGCAACAAATTGTTGGTTGTTCCGTTTGTATTCCTTATGTATAAAGTATTTATTTCTAAAACAGTAACCATTGTGTTCGCTTGTTCCCTTTGTATTCCTTATTTATTAACAAGTACACCCGTAAATGAACCGAACGTTCAGTTAACTGTTCGTGAACCGTTTAGCGGGAAGTTCGTTCGTTTAATAAACGAACGAACATGAACAAAGTTTTTGTTCATTTAATTAAATGAACGAACATGAACATATATCTTGTTCGTTCATTTAAGTTCGTGAACGTTTGTTTATATCCGTTCACTTATGTTTGTTTGTTTACGCTCGTTTAACTATTCATTAAATTTATTTATTACTAATATTAATTTAATATCAATTTTGTTTTTTCTTATTTTAAAACCCTCAAGCCTAATATAAAATCAATTTGATATTTTTGTTTAGTTTTGAAATGCTGGATGTAAGGATGGTGATATTTTAAAATTTATTTTTGATGTCCACGTTTATTTTTAATTGGTGTTCGTTTATGTTCATTTATGCTTGTTCGTTATGTTCGTGAACCGTTCATTTAGAATATTAACGAACGAGCATAAACAAACATGAACACGCTTATTTTCTTATTGAACCAACACGAACAAGAAAATCCGTTCGTTTAAGTATTCATGTTCGTTCATTTGTTCAATTAAAGTTATATGAACGAACACGAACATGCTTTCGTTCATGTTCGTTTACAAGCCTATTAACAAGTACGCAAGCTTGGCAAAACGGGTTATGTCCATATTGGACTCGGGTTTTTCAACGTCGTGTTTGTATCTTTTAAAAAAATTACCACATAACTTGCAACGAGCCTTGTTCACACCGCTCGACATCTCACATAAATCAAAATTACACAAAATTTCTTGATTCCTCTTCGTGGGAATAACTCGAACCACTGCTTTTCTTGAAGAGGCACCACCACTAACGGAAGATTACCCACTTGAAGCCATTTGAGAGATTTTTTTTTCGAACGTTGAGAGATTAATGAGCATTTTTGAAATTACATAGAGTTGAGAGCGTTTTTTAGTGTAGTGATTCAACCAAAACACCCATTACATATTTATACTAACACATGAGGGCAAAATGGTAAAAAAAATAAACAAAAAACGGCTAGTTTTAGCCCCTAACGGTAAAAAAAAAACGGATATATTAATGGCTCTTTTTTTTCTAACGGTACAAACCCGTTTGGAATCCGAACTGGGTTCATCATTCATGAAACAGTTTGGCAGTGCGGGGTAATGACCTGGTCCCAAACTGGCGGGCTGGATCAGGCCTGAACCAGTTAGGGCCAAACCAGGTTTTTTTTAATCAGGTCGGGGTACAAACTGGTTTTTTTTCATCTTTGATGAGGAGAGAATGGTTTTGTAATTGCGCTTTGGGGCTTGGACAGTTGGAATGTCATTTTCGTTTTAGTATAGTACTATAGTTTACCGTTTTGGTCGCAAAAAGAAACAAAAGCCCACTGGCTAGGAAACTTACATGTACTTGATTGGGTTCAAGTCTAAAGTATATGGTTAACCACAGTGACCATAACATCCAAACTTGGCTAATTAACTTCATTGAAGTTCACCACATTGTCACATAAACTCCACTCAAATCCTAAGTTTTTTTAGAATGATGAATTTCTTTACTTCTGCGGGACTCAAACCCTAAGTAACTCGACTCGATGATTTGAAGTTATGATATTTGATTGGGCCAAACCTGGATATAGTTTAACGTCTTTTACACGATTCATAGCATACGCATTCTACATAAATTGTTCGCCTCTCCTTGTATAAAAAAATACTATAAAATAAGTTATAATTTTAAAACAGGATTCACACATAAAACTAAACATATCTTCAATCAATATGAATATATGATGAATATCATCAAAGATTACATAAGAAAAATGGACATTTGACCAGAAAAATTATCAAAAATGGACATTTGACCAGAAAAATTATCAAAAATGGACATCCAAATTTAGCCGCCTATTTCATGGATATTGCTCTTGTGTCCGGCCCGTGTTTCTGTGTCAACATTCCTTTTGTCAGTGTACGGACCAATAAGATTTTGACACGTGGTAGGCTTGAGAGCATAGTATGTAAAGGAGAAGAAGAAAAGTGATTATCCTGAACTTGAAGAAAAAAATCATGGACGAGTTCTTTCTCTAAGGCAAGTTCAACTATGGAGCTAACTGTCAAAGAGGTTGTGGTGTAGTAGTTGAGGTAAGGCCTGAAGTCCTAAGGGACCCGGGTTCAATCCTTGCCACCACCATTAATTTTCGCAGCATCGCAAATGAGGCCTAGCTCTTAGACTGATACACCAGAGTTTTACCCACGCCGATCCAGGGTTCGAGTCTCGGCTCTCCCTCAAGCCCGGAAGGGGCCGTATTGGGTAGGGCTTTTCCTTGAAAACCCTCCAACTCTGACGCCAAGTGAGCCCGGTTAAGACAACATATTGGCTGGAGTTGGACGAGACTCTCCCATATGACGGGGGGTGCGACGTCACAATATTCAATGTTCGCCTTTAAAAAAAACTATGGAGCTAACTCATTGGTGATTACCTTGATTCCTAGAATTAACGGTCCACTATCTTTGGAATTTGGATGACTTTAGGCCAATTAATTTAATTATTTGCATTTATAAGATCATATCAAAGACGCATGCATGCAAACAAGCTCAAAAAGGTGGTGCGATCGGTAGCTAGCAACGTTCAAAGTGCCTTTATATCCGGAAGGAACATAATGGACGGACCGCTCATCCTTCTCTTATCTTAAACACACAAAGAAAAAAGCAATGATTTTAAATTAGACTTTGAGAAAGCTTTTGATACGATTACCTAGGAGTTTTTAGATTCTGTTATGGCTCGAATGGATTTTCGAGTGTTATGGAGGAAATGGATCAGCGGATGTCTCAAGTCTTCTTCAACAATCTTTATCAATGGAGCACCGACATATGAGTTTCAGGTTCAAAAAGGGGGGTTCGACAAGGCGATTCATCGTCACCATTTTGGTTTATAATAGCAATGGAGGCTTTACATGTAGTCTCTCAATCGACATGTGATATGGTTTTTTTTTAACGATATTAAGGCCAAAGAGGAAGGTCCAATATTATCACATCTATTTTATGCGGATGTTGTGATTTTCACTTGGGATTGGTCTTTATCCAATAGACTAAATATGGCTCGCTTACAACGATGCTTTTATTTGGCATCTGGACTCAAGATAGATCTCGAAAAAAGCAAGGTGTTCAGGGACATAGTATTCTTGGTTGTTCATTGAGTGAATTACGTTCATGTATCTCGAAAAAGAAAGCTAACAAGTTTCGTTTGGAGGGAAACTAATATTAATTAAAGTAGTGCTAGAAAATGGGGTACTAAAAGATTGGGAAGGAGAGTCACCGGGTTGTTTCTCGGTGAACTCAATGAGATCGCTAATTGAGAAGATGTTTTCTCATGAGGTGGATACCTTTGAAAGTGAACTTTCATGGTTGGAGAGTAGGGCTCGATAAATTAACTACTCGTGTGGCGATCACAAAGAGGAATGTTGCTTTGGCAAACACGTTATGTAACATGTGAAATGCCCTTGGAAACGGTAGATCATTTGTTTCTTCATTGCCATTTGGCTATAGATGTATGGAATTTGGTTAGGACCGGTGTAAATTAACAATGGGAATGGGAAATACAACAAAAGATTTACTGCAAATTTCAGAAAAACTACAGGGAAATAAAGTATATAAAAAATCGGCACAAGCGATTGTTTTAGTGACGACATGGTTATTATAAAAGACGAGAAACGAAAAAAATGTGAACAATATCCGTCGGAGTTCAGAAAGAATGTTCAAGGAAATAAAAGCGAAATCGTTTGGATTAAAAATAGGACAAATGGAATTTGTTAGATTGGAACTCATGGTGTATTTTTTTTATGTATGCTTAGGGTTGTAAACGAACTGAATGTTCAGCGAACAGTTCATGAACTGTTCGGCAGGAAGTTCGTTTACGTTCGTTCATTTAATAAATGAACGAACATGAACAAGAGATTTCATTCGATTAACTAAATGAACGAACATGAACAAAGGTCTCGTTCGTTCAATTGTGTTCGTGAACGTTCGGTAAGCTGTTCGTGAACCTTCGTTCATTTACTTTCGTTTATGTTTGTTCATTTTCATTTGTTAAAGATGTTCATTAAGATTTTTGTATATTTCTGTTTTATTTTATCTAAACATTTTATATTCTTTAATTTTTAAATTTTTTTATTACCCTAACAATTAACTAAGTAAAATAAGAAACCATATTCTCATTTATGCATCATTTCCCTATCCACTATTACTCGATTAGGGCGTTTAAGTTCTCAATCCTAAATAATGTAAGCTTTCCTTAATCCTAAATCATGTAAGGATTAGGATTGACGTCAAAAGTCCTAACCAACACTTCGTTCCGTAACGTCCGTGAACCGTTCATGAACAAACCCATTTCCTTAATGAACAAACACGAACATGAAATTTCATTCAATTAGTGTTTGTGAACCGTTCGTGAACAAGTTCAATGCTTAACGAACGAACACGAACAAGACTTCGTTCGGTTTGATTCGATTCGTTTACGGCCCTATGTATGTTAATAGTCTTTGGTGTTTCCTTGTTCTAGCTACATGTTAGACAAGGATTTTTTATATATAGTATTACTTTTGCCGTTCAGAAAATATTATAAGTTAATAATAACAATGAAGTAATTTATTTATATTTCTTTTCTTCCATAAAGAGTTGGTAAGGGACTAAGGGGGATGCATGGTGCATGCAACGGCGCATGCGTTCCAATTATTGAGCCTTTTGTAAATTTCAAGATGATTCCATTGTTATTATTTATTTAATACTTTCAATCATTTTTATGTCATCCACTAGAGTTCCATATCATGTGTTTTAATTTTTAAGTTTTTGTTACAAGATTTTTTTGAATGGCAAATATTGAATGTTGTGACGTCGCACTCCTGTCATATGGGAGAGCCTCGTCCAACTTCGGTCAATATGTTGTCTTAACCAGGCTCACTTGGCGTCAGAGTTGGAGAGCATCCAAGAAAAAAATCCCACCCAATACGGCCCCTTCCGGGCTTGAGGGAGAGCTGATGCTCGAACCCTGGATCGGCGTGGGTAAAACCCAGGTGCATCAGCCTAACAGCTAGGCCTTATTTGCATACCTCAGAAACTAATGAGGAGAGCAGAGATTGAACCTGGATCACAATAAACACCAGATCTCCCCTTACAACTTCACCACCAGCTCATTGGCAAGTTTTTGTTACAAGTTAGATACTCTTTAAATTCGCTCTTTAATTTACACTAATATTTATTGTAATTCAGAATTTTTTAACTAATTTGAAAGAAATATATTTACCATACAACATGATAATTGATAATGCAAGGTTACAAACCGTTTATATAACTTTTAAGTGCAATGCAATTTTTGAAACGCTTCACATTTAAATGTCTATTTTATTAATCATATTAATCTAATTATATTACTCATTCATATTGACATGAAAATAGCCTTTGAATGAAATGTTTATATAGATCTTATTTTAAGTTCCTTTCAAATGTGAATTTTATCTCATTCCGAAACTATTATTATAAAGTTGTAATAAAGTTCTTCACAACTGGTGCAATGGGTCTAAACGTATCAATTTGAGCTCGAGTTTGACTTGTTTAACTTAAATGGAGCTTGAGCTCGAGTTTGGCTTGCTTAAAACTTTATTTCTAAAAATCGAGTTTGACTTATTATAACTTTTAAGTGCAGTGTGATTTTTGAAACGCTTCACATTTAAATTTCTACTTTATTAACAACTAGTTTTAAACCCCGTGTAACACATGGGGTGAAACATTAAGATTATATTGATAAATATATTAACACATTTTTTATACAAATTTGATATCAAACTTAATTAAAAAACTTCTAATTAAATATTAGCAAACTTTATTCTAACACATTTATTTAAAATACAAAAGTAATATTTTCAAATTTTATATGTAAAATTAAAATTTTGGTTTTTTATTGATAAAATTTTAAAAACTCGCTTTTAGATAATAAACTTTAAAAAATCATTTTTTTAAATATCCTAATTTTATTCTTGTTTTTTTTAATATTCACTTTTGATGATGAATTTTAAAAAAAAACGTGTGTCAATGGTTATAATGATGAAATTGATTTGGTCAAATGTTTATTTATGTAATCTTTAAAAAAAATAAGCTAAATATGAAAATATTGGATGGAAGATGTAAATGTGGTTTTGGGGGAAAAATGAATGTGATGATGAATACGGTGTTGACAAGTGACACAAAATTTAGTTTTAGGGATATATTTTAATACAATTCTCAGATTTATAATTTATAAAATGATTAATACTTCAATCAACTACACATAATAGGCAAATGCACCTGATGTGACATAATATAGTCTCGACAAGAATCAAGTATCAAACCAACGGGCACAATGGCTCACAATAATCAACTTTTGCTATTGTCTGAACAAAATAAAAGGTGAGTAGATGGTATTAAAACTAAAGAAAATAAAAAGATAAATAGTAGTGTGTAATACTATCAATCAAACGGAGTATCACTTAGGTTTGAATTCACTCGGTGTAATAATCGATAGACATGAATGAATAATAGTGTGATCAAAAGGGTAGGAACGGCTCCTAGGTCAAGTTACCGATTCCAATGACTGGTTAGAAAGCTAGCCACCTTGAGTCATGAATGTCGACCTAAATGTCTAATAGAACTGGCTCCGAGCAAGGTTACTAAATCATATGACTTATTGAAAAGCTAGAATGCATAGCCACCTCAAAGCCATTCTATGAGGACCTAATATATGAATGTAGAAATGACTCATGTTAAGATTACCAGATCATATGACTTTTTGGAAAATTAAAATGATATGACACGCTAGCCACCTAAAATAACATGTTGAAGACCAAATTTGACTGATTTATGTTTTTGGTATAAAGTGGAAAGGCTCTGATGTGTGCGTAGTGGGCTCACACAAAACAGTTTTAAAAAGATGGAATTACCCAAAATCAGAAAAAAAAAAACAAAAAAAACAAAAGACAAATGTACATATCGCACATAATATAGCAAAGCCAAGACTAGATATCGAGCCATGGACACAAATGACAACTCTTGATAATAAACCTCTATCGGGACCCAACCTAATTAATCAAAATGGATTTAACTAACAACCTAGACAAATAAAAATAAAATGCAAGACACGACTGACTACTAAGACTCATAAGCACACAAGACAACTAAGAAAATAATACACGGCACGAAACCGGGAATAGGATGAATATCATATGTCTAAAGCAACTACCTAGGAAGGAATCCAAATAACATGCAATGACCTAACATGAATTAACTCTACGACTCTCTGTAAAGGTACGAATCTAGGGTCAACTAGGTATGTTACTACTCCATACGAAAACCAAAGACATGTGTGAAGAACATGACATGTTTAATAAAATGTCTAATGAGGGATCACCACTAGGCTCTCCACTCATGGTGATGTGAAAGTTTGTGGTCCACAATCCCTGAGCAAGGACAACCCAAATCCAAACAGAATGAATACCATAGAACACTAACATCACGAATGAAAGGCAAGCCTGCTCTCGCACAATCAAGACCAAACAAGCAATGGGTAGATCTGTCGCGGGAAAAGAGAATCTAGATTTTTTCCAACTTTTGTCTTGGTTGTTTTTTTATTGGTTGGTTTTATCCGACGCGGGAAAAGAGAAAAAACACATGGCCAAAATCAACCAATCAAAACAAGGCACGTAAGCTATTTCGGCTAAAATCTAGTCGACTTCTTTCAACTTGGCTAAAACATAACTGACACACTAAAGTCTAGTCGCATTAGCTTATGTGGCGTTTTCTGTTTGGTTCCTTATGAATATGTGCATCTTTAAATTAACAAAAAATGGGTATACATTTTACAAATTTTGGATTAATATGTTCATTTTCATGATTTTTTGGATTTGTCAAAAATGTCTAGCTGAGGCCTAAAATGTGATTAAGTTACTTTATCTATATCTATACTACTATATAAAACATATTGAAATGACAATAATGTAATTTAACTTCAATTTTAAGACACTTAAGAAAATCTATACTACATTGGGTACAAGTGTTGATGCATCAATAACTAGACATTTACAATTTTGTCCCTCTTGTTTACAAATCTATGCCCATTCCACATCGGATGAGAAAGGAAATATGGATGAAAGAAATAACTATAAAATGACTCTTTGCCTTTTCCAAAAAATTAATCCATTCATTGTTTTTTTGTCTCATATCAATGAAGAAACAAAAGTGGAGGGACCTCATACTCTATAAAGTGGAGGCCCTAACCAAAACAATAACTGAAATATTCGGTTATCTATATTCAAAAACCGACTAGCTTTGGTTAGAAGCAGTTCGGTTATTTAGTTTTGAAACTTGGGTCAGCTCAGTTTTTGGTTAATAACTAAAAACTTGAGCAAAGAACGACTTGGGTTAGAGTTTTAAAATTTTACGTCAATTGGATTTAGTTAACAAGAACATCAAAAAGTTGAATGCAACATGCAGATAGTTGTTCACGACTGACAAACTTATCGATATGGTTGATTTTGCAGTTGAATGCAACGTGTAGATAAAATCACGATGATACCCTTCGATTTGCGTGGACCATCCCAGTTGTAGTTTAAAATATGTGACTTACTTTTGTTTCGTGGGACAACATGACTCATGTGTTTGTTGATTTTAACTTAAAGATGATCTTAATCTTATATTATAAGTTATGTTATACTCTGTATATGTATGTGTCCATTATTTTGTATATTTTACTCATCAATTAAAAAAATATTTATTGTTTTGACGTGTCAATTGTCAAAGCAAATAAGGAAAGGACGAAAGGTCATATACATGCGATCATCAAAAGCGTCAACTACAATAATGCGTTATAAAAAATTAACTTTGTCAACCATTGGCTAGATGTCAAGCATCAAGAGTCACATATTTTTTGGACAAATTTATGTTATGTAACCCTTAATTATTGTGTTTGTTAATTCCATGAAAAGCATAATCCATCCCCTCTCTGGTTTATAAAACTAAAAATTGACAATGACTTTAAATATATTAATATTATACGCCGGGATTAGGGTACGTTTACAAGATAATCCCAACTTAGTATTGAAGGTTAGTTTATTTAATCATTAAAACATGTTGATAGTTATGTTGTTTCATTTCATTTTATATTATATTTCTTAACAGCAAGATGTGATGACACATTAAAAGAACTAAAAGAAGAAAATCAATTTATTTATTTTTTAAAGATGAAGTGGTACCATGGATGGATTAATAGAGAAAATGTTTTAGGTTATGTAAAAACAGATTATTCAAAGGTGGACGGGGTTTATCCGAATAAGTTTTTTTTAACGACAAATCTATCATACTCTCATTATTAAATTACACCAAATAATTTATCATGTGTCTGGGTTTGAACCTAGGACCTCCAATATAAAAGACAAGAGCATTTAGAAAGTGTGCTAGCCCAAATTATAGTAGATGTCGATCGAGTCACACGAATTAAATCAATAACACTATATTATATAAAGAAAAAAAATTAATTTTATAGAAAACTATCATATTTGACACGGTAAATAGGGAAGCTCATAATCGTGTTGTGTATTTCTATCATCTATTGATGGAGGTTAATATTGGTTTTTAAAACATTTTCTTTTAGACGTATTACATCACACTATACAAATTAACATGTGTGATTACGTATGCGTAATAAACCTCAGACTTATGTTATTGCGTGTGAGTAATAAACCTCATACAAATCGACAATAGTGATCATAAAAACAAGGGTGAACGTGATTATATACTTGAATTTGATATGCCAAATAAGGGTGAACGTAATTTCAGGGTTTGATTTATACGCTTTTATCACATAAGGGTGAAAGTGATTTTAGGTTGTCGACGATGTTTTTTTACAGAGATTGGTTTTGACGCATGTCGATAGAAATTGACTTTAATATCCTTTTTACCCGGACACTTATTTATTGTTTTCTAGATAATTATGTTTATGCCACAACGTGATTTAAAACCACAGATCATACCAAATCAACGGTTAGGGAGTCTTCGTACGCTAAGGGTGTTTTGATAAACGCCCCCTATACACACACATATACACTAAAGGTGTATGTCGATGTGAACAGTACCCGACATGCATCTATTTTTTTTTTATAATTATTGCCTAGCTTTAAAGACAGATGAGATTTGACGCAGCTGGTTGTTCACATCATCTTTACCCGCATGACGTAGGTTCAATCCCACGCACTCCCAAGGCCCATTCACTTCCTTTTCCCACGATGCCACTTTTTTATTATTTTATAATTAATTTTAGACATATTTTGTTTTTATCTTATAACTAAATTATGATGTTTTACAAACTTTCGAATGTACCGTTGTAACGTGTTTATTTTTATCTACGTTTAGATATAAATTTAATTTGAAACCGAGTTTTTCTGATGATGTACAAATCATTGAAGCACGAACATACAAGTTGTCGAAGTTGTTTCAATATTTCATTTTCTTAAAGCTTTTTTTTTCCTCTTACAATCTTTAAAATATAATGTTTTTCAAAACTTCGATTTGTCGTTTTAACTTGCTTATTTTTATATAAATTTTATTTAAAACCGACTTGTGTCAAGTATAATATACTTTTAACTTTTTTTAAGTTTCGCATATACCTTTGCGACGTGTTTATTTCTAACCATGTTTAGATATAAATTTTATTTAAAGACGAGAACGTCGAAAGGCACCACCTAATTATTTTTATTAGTGTTGAAGTCAACTATTTTTTTTTAGATTAAAATGTATGAATTCACGAGAGAGCATTGCCAGTGTGGAAGGGACTAACCTACTTGATAGAGACTCTTGTATTTTAGATGAAAGGTCCTGAGTTTAAAATCAGATATTGAGTCAATTATTTGGTATAATTTAGAAGTAAGGGTGCTAGATTTGCCGTTAAAAAAAACCAATTAGAGCATTGGAAAAGAATGTGGTGGGGCCGATCCAACTGGTCAGCTTTGATTAGCGGCTGTGTCTCTCCGGCAAACCCATATTGACCTTTTGGCTTTTGGGGTGATTAATTTGTATCAAAATTCTTTTCATCAATGTGTGAATATTTGAAAATAAGCCAATCACCCAATTAAATATATGAAAAGTCGTGTACCCTTTCATCAAAACTTTAAGTTGAAATGAAATAATTTATTAAATAAATATAACATGACCTTATAGAACATGTAAACATATTATCTAACCTAAGATTTCATGATTTAATATTATATAGCATTGTAAAACTATTTTGTTTTTAAACAGTAGCGGATTAAAAAATTTACTTGAGTGGGGCCACAAAATGGATAGAGTAAAAAATGGGTCTGGTCAAAAATATTCCGGTGAGAAAGAGTCAGGTCAAAACGGATCGGATCATTAAAAAATAGAAAAGTTACAACGGATAATAATAGAAACGTTGGCTAAGGGTATATAATTATATGTAGTGAATTCGGACAACTCTATTGAAGATCAAAGTAGATAGACAATTGAACAACTCTTTTGAAAACCGGATGGAACATTGAACCGGTCTCAACACCGGTTCACTGGGTCAACCGGTCTTATTAACCGGACTATATGTATGTTTTTTTATAGTTTGTTTATAAATACATGTATGTATATATGTATTTTTATAACCATATGTGTAAATAACTATCTATATATTTGTATGTTTTTTTATAATTTTTCTTATGACTTACGCAAACATTTTAAGTTAGTATTAATAAACTAAAATACCAAAAAAATTGTAGAGGAGATGGCTAAGTTAATATTAATGAACTATAAGTATCAAAAAATTTGTAGAGATGACAATCAGAACAATAAAATTGTTTTGAAGGTCTTTTGCTCTATTTATTAGCCTCAAGTTTGTCCCACATTGAAGCTCAGCTTAAAATGGCTTCAGATTCCTCTCTTTATAATTGAAACCCCCCCCCCCCCCCCCCCTTCAGATCCAACCAAAACATATATTGGATCCACCCCTGTTTTTAAAAGAACATATTATAAACCAAGATTAAAAAAAACCTTCGTAAATAGTATAGTTTTGGTTTTTTTATTTTAGCCACCAAACTTTTTTAGTTTTTTTTTACTTTTTTAATATTTTTATTTTCAACCGTTATACTATATAATATAAGCTTTTAGTCTGTTTCATTTTCTATTAATTTCGTTTTTTCTTTAATAATTTTCTTTTGTTAACCTTTTCAAAATACGGATGGCGCTGCTGTTTTTACTTTTTTTTGTCAACATCTAGAGATAATTTTTTTTTCTTTTTATACTATATAATATATGCTTTTAAACCGTTTCATTTTCTATTAATTTCGTTTTCCTTTAATAACTTTTGTTTGTTAACTTTTTTCAAAATACGGAGGGCGCGGCTGTTTTAGTTTTTTTTTTGTCAACGTTCCGATATAATTTTTTTTAAAAGGAGTTGTATTCAAAATCTATGGTTTTTTTATCGCTACCTATAGCGAGAGCCGTTACCGTTGTCGTACCTTGACGAGCCGAACATGTTATGAGCGAACAATATCATTTTCGGTATTGATATTATCGGAAACCGTATCGGTATTCGCTTTTATGGTTTTCGACAACCCGATCCATTAAATTTTTTATTTCTTTTTTTTATTATTTAGTTTTATATTTCTCTTTGATTAATATTATTTTTATCGTTGCACTTACGTTTTAAAATTGCCAACGTTCTGCTTTAAATTTTATTGAAAATGTAGTTGTATTCAAATTCGAGTGTTTTTTTCGTATTATATACTATAACGAGTCTACGATTCGATTTAGGTTTTATCCGCGCAAACGAGTCAAACCATTAACGACCAGGCTCTCGCCGCAAAACGCTGGAGTTAAAAACTAGTTACATATATGAGATATCATTCTTGGAGTATTTATTGTTTTCCATAATTAGTAAGTTGAAGGGTTTTTTCAATCTAATTATTTTGGTTAGTGAGTGTGAGTAGTGAAGATCAGGACCTAGCTGTTAAAGGTGAGTCCCGAAACCAAGAAGTTGTGGCTATAAACCTTGTTAATGGGAAAAAAATTATCGCCCTTAACAAGTGACTATTAGCAAAAGATGAGTGGTTTTTTTTAATTATTTTTAATAAACTATTAATTATTTTTCAAATAAATAATTTAATAAATAAAACATTTAATTATTTAATAAAAACAACACATAGAAAAACTAATAATGTATCGTTTTTATGAACAGGACGATACATTAATTATAAATTGACCTAGAAAAATAAAACCAACCCATAAAAACGACCACTAGATGTAATTACAAGACTAGATGACTTTTTTTCAATTATTGATGTATCATTTTTTTGC
This sequence comes from Smallanthus sonchifolius, assembly GCA_023525975.1. NCBI lineage: Eukaryota > Viridiplantae > Streptophyta > Magnoliopsida > Asterales > Asteraceae > Smallanthus > Smallanthus sonchifolius. The sequence goes on from CM042041.1 coordinate 5,555,328, forward strand.
TTTTGGTCTTCTAAATCTAAGTTAATTTATTTTCCAAGATACACATATGAAAAAAAGCTATAAAAATATTTTAATAGTTTTTCTTTTTGTTATTTTGTAGTTGTTTGTTTTGTTATTCTTCTTTGCACTATAAATGGAAAGCGTTGAAGATGGAGACATAACATGTATCTATGACCATCCATTCCATTAAGGAAGGGGGACCACAAAACGAAAATGGGATGGTTGGATGGTGGATGCCATTTCTTCTCTTAGCCAAGGGGAATGAATAGGGGATGTTTGTCCACAATCAAGCATGTTGATGATACTTGGACTATGTTTGTTGTTAATATGTACCGGTAACTAGACGAGGTTGGTGGTCTAATGGTAGAGACAAAGGCACTTTAAACACCTACGTTTGGAGGTAATGGGTTCAAATCCTACCGGAGTAAAGAAATTCGTCGTTCAAAAAAGAAAACTAGATCATAAGAGGTTTTCCTTAAGCTAAAAAAAGTCTTGACGGGCCTTTAATCATAAATGAGGTAATATCATGGGTAAAAAAATCTAGCTCTAAAGCCTTTTTCTTAAAAATTGATTTTGACAAAGCTTTTAACACTCAATTGGGAGTTTCTTATTTTGGTAACGTATGGGATTCCCAAGTAAGTGGTGTGGTTGGGTTCGAGGAATACTCACTTCGGCCCGTGCCTCGGTACTGGTTAATGGGTCTCCAACCTTCGAATTCCAATGCGAGAAGGGGGTTAGACAAGGCGACCCCTCTCTCATTTTATGTTCATCATGGCAATGGAAGCATTATCAAGTATGTTCTCAAAGGCTGTGGATATAGGGGTATTTTATGGTATCACTACCCTAAACGGGGGGGAGGGGGGCATCTTTATCCCATCTTCTTTATGCGGATGATGCCATCATCCTAGGTAATTTATCTAAATGTAAAGTTAAAAATGCTGCCAGGTTATTGAGGTGTTTCTACATGTGCTCTGGTCTAAAAATTAATCTTGATAAGTCTAACTTGTTTGGGGTCGGTGTCTCTTCAAATAAGGTCGGCCTTATTGTTAACACTTTTGATTGTAACTTGGGTAACTTACCTTTCACTTACCGTGGCCTTTTGGTTGAGGCAAATATGAACATGGTGAACAATTGGAGGCCGGTCTTTGAATCTTTTGAATCAAGGTTATCTTTATGGAAGGCCAAAATACTATCCATTAGCGTGAGACTCACACTACTCAAATCGGTCTTGGAAAATCTCCCATCATACTATTTTTCTCTATATAACGCTCCAAATAAAATGATTGAAGGCCTTGAATCTATTCGGAGAAGATTTCTATGGGGTGGGATAGAGGATAAAAGAAAAATGCATTGGGTCGCATGGGATAAGGTGGCTACCCCGATCCTAGAAGGGGGACTAGGTATTTGCCGGCTTTAAGACATCAACAATGCACTTATGTCAAAATGGGTTTGGAGGTTAAAAAATGATCCTCAAAGCCTATAGAGGAAGACATTTACCGCAATTCACCAAGGGAAAAACTCATGGTTGAACCTCTCATGTCGGGCAAATCTATCGGGGTTTGGAATAACATTGTCATATTCGATTCAAAACTAAAAATTGGAGTGAAGCAACTACACAATCTAATAAAAGGAAAAATTGGGAATGGGAAGAGCATTCGTTTTTGGTTGGATTCTTGGGTGACAAATGAACCTCAAAAATATGTCTTTCCAATGTTGTTCTCATTGGAACGAAAAAAATATTGCACGGTAGCTGAGCGTGTCTCTTCTATATCTCTGGTTACATCCTGGGAATGGAGGCGGAGGAGAAGGCCGCAATCAATTGTGAAGTTAGATGAATGGTCGAAATGTTCTCTTATGATTGGACAAGTGGTTCTATCGAGTAATCGAGATAAATGGGAATGGATGGGCAGCAATGCTAAGGAGTACTCCGTGAAAGAGGTTAAAATACTAATGGCTGAAAGTCGACCTTCACGCAACAACTATGTCATGGATTGGTGCAAATAGGTTTCTTCAAAATGCAGTATCTTCGGTTGGAGGGCTGAACTTGATCGCATTCTTTCTCTTGTTAATTTAGCTGATCACAATGTCCAAATTAATTTGGTTTTTTGTCCGCTATACAGGAACTCACAAGAAACGGCTTGCCACCTCTTTACCTCCTGCTATATTACTTCTGTGGTGTGGCAACACATTAGTATATGGTGAACCAATTTATGCTTTTTTTCTAGGTCTAGGATCTTGTAGAGCTTCACAAGACGGTCTTCACGGATAAGACATATAAAGAAGTATTCAAATGAGTCATCCTCAGCACGTGCTGGTGCATATGGAAGGAACGGACCAAAGATCTGTTCAATAATAAACTACCTAAGGCGGAAGACATAATTGGGAGCATAAAGACTTTAGGATTCCTATGGGTTCAAAATCGCTCAAGCATTCAAAATCTTTATTAGAAAAACTGGATTAGCTTCAATCTAGTGTAATTATGTAATAAGTTTCATTACTTTTTGTGGTCGGGGGCTTCCCCTATTTCTAATAAAATTCAGCCTTTCAAATAAAAAAGTAAAATGACAATATAGTATTAATGCAAAATGACAATTCCAAAAATGGAAACAAAATAAAATCCGTGTTAATGCAAAATGACAATTCCAAGGAAACAAAATAATTTAGGTACCAATGCAAAATGACAATTCCAAAAAGTACATATACACGTTCCATTCGATAATCAATGCGGTATTAGAGCATTTACATCAGTTTCTACATATTTGTGTGAGTGTGTTTTGTATATTTTAGTGAATTAAAATGGTTGTTTGTGAGTGGAGGAGAGAGAAAATGTATAAATTTTTTGTATTTTTGGAGAAAACACTTTTCACCCAGATAAGTTTTTAATAATTTTTAAAGTGGTTATGAGTGGAGGAGAGAGAAAATGTAATGATAAAGGTATAAAAAAATATTATTTAATTAAAAAAAAGAGAAAATGTAATGATTTTTAGTTTAATTATAGAGATGGAGATAAGGAAACTTATTTGAATGCTCTTACCGGTACAGTCGTTACCGTAACCATAAAATACCGATATCCAAATCATAAAGAAAAAAACTAAATACCCAGTACCTTTGGTGTTCGGTCCAGTGACGGATCCATGATTTTTACTCAACGGGTGTAAAAAACAACTACAAAAATAAATTTCATATAGTAAAGAACAGTTAAAAATAAAAGATAAAAACAGAAAAAATAAACAGTATAAACGATAAAAATCAATACACTTTGAAGAGTTGAAAGATTGTTCACTGTTTACAAGTGAAAACGTATACTATAAGTTCTTAATGTTTGACTTTTTACACCACATGTCATGTTTTCAAATCCATCATCTGCATCTTTTCTATCTTTGGAAATTTATTTTCTTTAATCTTTCAATGTAAACACATGTTTTTCAAAGAGAATTAGTTTGACAAAACTTGGAGGTACCCAATTTTTTTTTATATAAGTTGTTTTAAATTACTTTGAGTGCCTTTTAGGAGGCTTTTGACAAAACTTGGAGGTGTCCACATATTTTTTTAACCTAAATAACACTAAATAAATTTTTTTTGAAGGGATGCCTTTGCCCCCCGCTCAGCCATTGATGCATCCGCCAGTGGTTCAGTCAGAACAAGTATGGTACCGGTATTTGATCAAAATATCTCATCATAGTGGTTCAGTCAGAACAAGTATGGTACTGGTATTTGATCAACATATCTCATCCATAAGACACATGTATATTGGAATCCAAGTATTCAAATAGAATGATCATAAAGGGTATCTTTTAGGTTGTTCTTTCGGGTTTTTTTTTCAAACCTTGTCCAAGACAAAAAAAAATCGTCGTTAGTAAAAAAGGTGTGCATCATAGCCGTGATTTTTGTGATATCACTCAACCTTAACCTTCTTTGTCCGAGAACCTATATGATGTTAGGACCCATGACTGATTAGATAAGCTTTCTTTATGAGATTATGTATCGTATATGAGGAGTTCATGTTATCTTTAATTAATGAAAATTGTTATGATTCAGATTGAATCTTAGAGCAAGGGGTATACATACCTTGATTTTCTCAAGTGATCCCTCATCACTCAAGTGAAAAAATTAAGGGGGTGGTGTTCCCTCAAGTGATAAATTTCACCACCCAATCACCACATGCCACCTCAAAAGTTTTCCTCCCTTTTACATATCACGTTTGAGAAATCCCCGTGAAATTTATCACGCCGTGGACCCAAAAACTGCATATCATGCCGTGATTTAATCAAGGGGGTGATGTTCTCTCAAATGATGGTGCCACATAGTTGCCAAATCGGATCACGCCTTGTTTTTTTGGATGTATACCGGATGATCTTATGATGTTGTATATACATTTAAAAAAACCATTTTGAAGGGAAAAAAGGGGTCGCAATAGCCTTTATTTCCTTGACTTGTACATCAATTTATTTGTTAACAAATTAATAAAACTATGTTCCTTAAATCATTTTTAAGGGTCATTTTTATTGATCGAGATTGTCATGGACTTATGTTATGTACCAGATTCATTAGAATCTAACATTCATAACTATCGCATTTCAAATATGAATTCTTTTTTACATATCCATTTGATGAAAGGTTAATATTATAAAAAAAACTAAAATTCTCTCTTACTTTTTATATAAAAAAAAAATAACCCAACATAATTTTTAATATTAACTCCCTCAACATGTAAAAAAAATACGAAAAAGTCTATTAACCCAGTTTTACTGTATTAAATTTCTTTAAAATGAATACAGTTCTTAAAAAAATATTTAAATAATAAATTGTTACACCTTAATAAAGTTAGTTAAAATTCATAACCAACACATTTCAAATGTGTGTTCTTTTTATACATATCAATTTCGCAAAAGGTTTATATCACAAAAAAATGAACATACTTTCTTATTTTTCAAAATAAAAACTCCATGTACATCATTTTTTAATGTTAAAATCCCTCAACATGTCAAAAAAACATGAAATACCACATACGTGCATTTACAGGATTTAAACACACACTGCTTTTGTGTAAAGCAATCACTGGTATTACTAGACAATGAGCTCATAATTGATTATTGATTGAAATCTTCATTCAATAACTCAATAAGTGTTGTAGAAGTCAGCTTCATTTCTTGCCTTCTAAATGCACCAATAAGCAGTAACAATAATGCATTGAATCATATTCCTTTGCACTTTATCCTTTGTGATCGTCTTACTTAGGTCAAGTAAATCATTGACCGAAAAGCAAAAATTGGGGGAACTTTACACCAACCACTCACCTTTTACCATATTACCGATGCAAGATAACAAGATACAAATAGGTGATCAGTTGTTTTCATGGCGTCTTCACATAACAAACATATCTGAGAGTTGACCTGCATATTCCTTTTATTCAAAGCGACTAAAGTTCGGAGTCGATCCATCCCCGCCCTCCATACACACATGTTGCACTTTAGTGGTATCCATTTGTTCCATTCCATAACAATTTTTTGTTAACGTCTTCCTCCATGTGCATTAATCTTTTAACCGAGCCAACCAAGAAAATGCCCGAACTATCTCCCATCCATGACCATCCATCTTTTCCTCAGGATTCATGAAGTTGCTTCATTTAGCTCTCGATCTACTGCAATTCCGAAATCTCGATTTGCATCAGTGGTGTTCGTTTCCAATTCCATCTCTCAATTAGTTTGTTATCCTGCAAAACCCAACAATCGCTTACCATACATTTTTTTTTTCAATTAGTTTTATTTTTCTAGGTCAATTTATACATTAATTATAAATTGACCTAGAAAAATAAAACCAACCCATAAAAACGACCACTAGATGTAATTACAAGACTAGATGACTTTTTTTCAATTATTGATGTATCATTTTTTTGCTTTTGGTCTTCTAAATCTAAGTTAATTTATTTTCCAAGATACACATATGAAAAAAAGCTATAAAAATATTTTAATAGTTTTTCTTTTTGTTATTTTGTAGTTGTTTGTTTTGTTATTCTTCTTTGCACTATAAATGGAAAGCGTTGAAGATGGAGACATAACATGTATCTATGACCATCCATTCCATTAAGGAAGGGGGGCCACAAAACGAAAATGGGATGGTTGGATGGTGGATGCCATTTCTTCTCTTAGCCAAGGGGAATGAATAGGGGATGTTTGTCCACAATCAAGCATGTTGATGATACTTGGACTATGTTTGTTGTTAATATGTACCAGTAACTAGACGAGGTTGGTGGTCTAATGGTAGAGACAAAGGCACTTTAAACACCTACGTTTGGAGGTAATGGGTTCAAATCCTACCGGAGTAAAGAAATTCGTCGTTCAAAAAAGAAAACTAGATCATAAGAGGTTTTCCTTAAGCTAAAAAAAGTCTTGACGGGCCTTTAATCATAAATGAGGTAATATCATGGGTAAAAAAATCTAGCTCTAAAGCCTTTTTCTTAAAAATTGATTTTGACAAAGCTTTTAACACTCAATTGGGAGTTTCTTATTTTGGTAACGTATGGGATTCCCAAGTAAGTGGTGTGGTTGGGTTCGAGGAATACTCACTTCGGCCCGTGCCTCGGTACTGGTTAATGGGTCTCCAACCTTCGAATTCCAATGCGAGAAGGGGGTTAGACAAGGCGACCCCCTCTCTCATTTTATGTTCATCATGGCAATGGAAGCATTATCAAGTATGTTCTCAAAGGCTGTGGATATAGGGGTATTTTATGGTATCACTACCCTAAACGGGGGGGAGGGGGGCATCTTTATCCCATCTTCTTTATGCGGATGATGCCATCATCCTAGGTAATTTATCTAAATGTAAAGTTAAAAATGCTGCCAGGTTATTGAGGTGTTTCTACATGTGCTCTGGTCTAAAAATTAATCTTGATAAGTCTAACTTGTTTGGGGTCGGTGTCTCTTCAAATAAGGTCGGCCTTATTGTTAACACTTTTGATTGTAACTTGGGTAACTTACCTTTCACTTACCGTGGCCTTTTGGTTGAGGCAAATATGAACATGGTGAACAATTGGAGGCCGGTCTTTGAATCTTTTGAATCAAGGTTATCTTTATGGAAGGCCAAAATACTATCCATTAGCGTGAGACTCACACTACTCAAATCGGTCTTGGAAAATCTCCCATCATACTATTTTTCTCTATATAACGCTCCAAATAAAATGATTGAAGGCCTTGAATCTATTCGGAGAAGATTTCTATGGGGTGGGATAGAGGATAAAAGAAAAATGCATTGGGTCGCATGGGATAAGGTGGCTACCCCGATCCTAGAAGGGGGACTAGGTATTTGCCGGCTTTAAGACATCAACAATGCACTTATGTCAAAATGGGTTTGGAGGTTAAAAAATGATCCTCAAAGCCTATAGAGGAAGACATTTACCGCAATTCACCAAGGGAAAAACTCATGGTTGAACCTCTCATGTCGGGCAAATCTATCGGGGTTTGGAATAACATTGTCATATTCGATTCAAAACTAAAAATTGGAGTGAAGCAACTACACAATCTAATAAAAGGAAAAATTGGGAATGGGAAGAGCATTCGTTTTTGGTTGGATTCTTGGGTGACAAATGAACCTCAAAAATATGTCTTTCCAATGTTGTTCTCATTGGAACGAAAAAAATATTGCACGGTAGCTGAGCGTGTCTCTTCTATATCTCTGGTTACATCCTGGGAATGGAGGCGGAGGAGAAGGCCGCAATCAATTGTGAAGTTAGATGAATGGTCGAAATGTTCTCTTATGATTGGACAAGTGGTTCTATCGAGTAATCGAGATAAATGGGAATGGATGGGCAGCAATGCTAAGGAGTACTCCGTGAAAGAGGTTAAAATACTAATGGCTGAAAGTCGACCTTCACGCAACAACTATGTCATGGATTGGTGCAAATAGGTTTCTTCAAAATGCAGTATCTTCGGTTGGAGGGCTGAACTTGATCGCATTCTTTCTCTTGTTAATTTAGCTGATCACAATGTCCAAATTAATTTGGTTTTTTGTCCGCTATACAGGAACTCACAAGAAACGGCTTGCCACCTCTTTACCTCCTGCTATATTACTTCTGTGGTGTGGCAACACATTAGTATATGGTGAACCAATTTATGCTTTTTTTCTAGGTCTAGGATCTTGTAGAGCTTCACAAGACGGTCTTCACGGATAAGACATATAAAGAAGTATTCAAATGAGTCATCCTCAGCACGTGCTGGTGCATATGGAAGGAACGGACCAAAGATCTGTTCAATAATAAACTACCTAAGGCGGAAGACATAATTGGGAGCATAAAGACTTTAGGATTCCTATGGGTTCAAAATCGCTCAAGCATTCAAAATCTTTATTAGAAAAACTGGATTAGCTTCAATCTAGTGTAATTATGTAATAAGTTTCATTACTTTTTGTGGTCGGGGGCTTCCCCTATTTCTAATAAAATTCAGCCTTTCAAATAAAAAAGTAAAATGACAATATAGTATTAATGCAAAATGACAATTCCAAAAATGGAAACAAAATAAGAGGGTGTTTGGGATTACTTATGAAATCTACTTATTGACTTATTCTATAAGTTAATAAGTTATAAGTAATAAGTAAGGGTGGACTTAATTCTTAAAAATGAAATAAGTAAGGCAAATAAGTAGCTTTTCCAAACACCTTATTAACTTATATAAGTTAATAAGGTAATAAGTAGGTAAATAAGTAATCCCAAACACCGCTTAAAATCCGTGTTAATGCAAAATGACAATTCCAAGGAAACAAAATAATTTAGGTACCAATGCAAAATGACAATTCCAAAAAGTACATATACACATTCCATTCGATAATCAATGCGGTATTAGAGCATTTACATCAGTTTCTACATATTTGTGTGAGTGTGTTTTGTATATTTTAGTGAATTAAAATGGTTGTTTGTGAGTGGAGGAGAGAGAAAATGTATAAATTTTTTGTATTTTTGGAGAAAACACTTTTCACCCACATAAGTTTTTAATAATTTTTAAAGTGGTTATGAGTGGAGGAGAGAGAAAATGTAATGATAAAGGTATAAAAAAATATTATTTAATTAAAAAAAAGAGAAAATGTAATGATTTTTAGTTTAATTATAGAGATGGAGATAAGGAAACTTATTTGAATGCTCTTACCGGTACAGTCGTTACCGTAACCATAAAATACCGATATCCAAATCATAAAGAAAAAAACTAAATACCCAGTACCTTTGGTGTTCGGTCCAGTGACGGATCCATGATTTTTACTCAACGGGTGTAAAAAACAACTACAAAAATAAATTTCATATAGTAAAGAACAGTTAAAAATAAAAGATAAAAACAGAAAAAATAAACAGTATAAACGATAAAAATCAATACACTTTGAAGAGTTGAAAGATTGTTCACTGTTTACAAGTGAAAACGTATACTATAAGTTCTTAATGTTTGACTTTTTACACCACATGTCATGTTTTCAAATCCATCATCTGCATCTTTTCTATCTTTGGAAATTTATTTTCTTTAATCTTTCAATGTAAACACATGTTTTTCAAAGAGAATTAGTTTGACAAAACTTGGAGGTACCCAATTTTTTTTTATATAAGTTGTTTTAAATTACTTTGAGTGCCTTTTAGGAGGCTTTTGACAAAACTTGGAGGTGTCCACATATTTTTTTAACCTAAATAACACTAAATAATTTTTTTTTGAAGGGATGCCTTTGCCCCCCGCTCAGCCATTGATGCATCCGCCAGTGGTTCAGTCAGAACAAGTATGGTACCGGTATTTGATCAAAATATCTCATCATAGTGGTTCAGTCAGAACAAGTATGGTACCGGTATTTGATCAACATATCTCATCCATAAGACACATCTATATTGGAATCCAAGTATTCAAATAGAATGATCATAAAGGGTATCTTTTAGGTTGTTCTTTCGGTTTTTTTTTTCAAACCTTGTCCAAGACAAAAAAAAATCGTCGTTAATAAAAAAGGTGTGCATCATAGCCGTGATTTTTGTGATATCACTCAACCTTAACCTTCTTTGTCCGAGAACCTATATGATGTTAGGACCCATGACTGATTAGATAAGCTTTCTTTATGAGATTATGTATCGTATATGAGGAGTTCATGTTATCTTTAATTAATGAAAATTGTTATGATTCAGATTGAATCTTAGAGCAAGGGGTATACATACCTTGATTTTCTCAAGTGATCCCTCATCACTCAAGTGAAAAAATCAAGGGGTGGTGTTCCCTCAAGTGATAAATTTCATCACCCAATCACCACATGCCACCTCAAAAGTTTTCCTCCCTTTTACATATCATGTTTGAGAAATCCCCGTGAAATTTATCACGCCGTGGACCCAAAAACTGCATATCATGCCGTGATTTAATCAAGGGGGTGGTGTTCCCTCAAATGATGGTGCCACATAGATGCCAAATCGGATCACGCCTTGTTTTTTTTGATGTATGCCGGATGATCTTATGACGTATATACATTTAAAAAAAACCATTTTGAAGGGAAAAAAGGGGTCACAATAGCCTTTATTTCCTTGACTTGTATATCAATTTATTTGTTAACAAATTAATAAAACTATGTTCCTTAAATCATTTTAAGGGTCATTTTTATTGATCGAGATTGTCATGGACTTATGTACCAGATTCATTAGAATCTAACATTCATAACTATCGCATTTCAAATATGAATTCTTTTTTACATATCCATTTGATGAAAGGTTAATATTATAAAAAACTAAAATTCTCTCTTACTTTTTATATAAAAAAAAAATAACCCAACATAATTTTTAATATTAACTCCCTCAACATGTAAAAAAATACGAAAAAGTCTATTAACCCAGTTTTACTGTATTAAATTTCTTTAAAATGAATACAGTTCTTAAAAAAATATTTAAATAATAAATTGTTACACCTTAATAAAGTTAGTTAAAATTCATAACCAACACATTTCAAATGTGAGTTCTTTTTATACATATCAATTTCGCAAAAGGTTTATATCACAAAAAAATAACATACTTTCTTATTTTTCAAAATAAAAACTCCATGTACATAATTTTTTAATGTTAAAATCCCTCAACATGTCAAAAAAACATGAAATACCACATACATGCATTTACAGGATTTAAACACACACTGCTTTTGTGTGAAGCAATCACTCGTATTACTAGACCATGAGCTCATAATTGATTATTGATTGAAATCTTCATTCAATAACTCAATAAGTGTTGTAGAAGTCAGCTTCATTTCTTGCCTTCTAAATGCACCAATAAGCGGTAACAATAATGCCTTGAATCATATTCCTTTGCACTTTATCTTTTGTGATCGTCTTGGTAGGTCAAGTAAATCATTGACCGAAAAGCAAAAATTGGGGGAACTTTACACCAACCACTCACCTTTTACCATATTACCGATGCAAGATAACAAGATACAAATAGGTGGTCAGTTGTTTTCATGGCGTCTTCACATAACAAACACATCTGAGAGTTGACCTGCATATTCCTTTATTCAAAGCGACTAAAGTTCGCAGTCGATCCATCCCCGCCCTCCATACACACATGTTGCACTTTAGTGGTATCCATTTGTTCCATTCCATAACAATTTTTTGTTAACGTCTTCCTCCATGTGCATTAATCTTTTAACCGAGCCAACCAAGAAAATGCCCGAACTATCTCCCATCCATGACCATCCATCTTTTCCTCACGATTCATGAAGTTGCTTCATTTAGCTCTCGATCTACTGCAATTCCGAAATCTCGATTTGCATCAGTGGTGTCCGTTTCCAATTCCATCTCTCAATTAGTTTGTTATCCTGCAAAACCCAACAATCGCTTACCATACATTTTTTTATTAGTTTCAAGCGAAATTAAGGTTGGAAGAGTGTCTTTAAGAGGCTCATTTGTAACCCACAGGGCAAGCCAAAACCGAATTGTTTTTCCATTTCCCGCGTATCCTCTGATCAAATTTTGAAGTTTCGGGTCTGCCAACGTGTTCTTTGAATCCATCTTCACTATACTGTTCCACATTCCCGATAGACTTTTCCTTTGAGCTAGCATTGTCCAGTTACTGTTATTATTATTATGAATAGCCAAAATCATTTTCTTCTAGCGGCTGTTTATCGAAGGCCTTTGAACCGCCAAACACATTTTGTAAGAAGAACATTGTTTATGTCTTTAAGTGCACGACTCCCCAAGCCACCCGCTTCTATTGGTTTTACCACACGATCCCAAACTACCAAGTGGATTTTTCTCTTATCTCTTTCTTCACTCCATAAAATCCTTTTTCTAAGTGTTTCCAAGTCGTCTAGCACTTTACACGGTGCCTTATATAGTGAAAAAAATAATAGGTTGGTTGACTTTTTAGCATTAGCTTTAATAAAGTAAGCCTACCTCCAATGGATAACGTCAAGACCTTCCATAAAGAAAGACAAGATTCAAAAATATCAAAAAGCAGCCTCCAATTGTTTACCATGTTCATCTTTGCCCCAATCATTAAGCCCCTAAATACGTGAAAGGGAAGGAAGCTTTTTTACAACCAATAAATCTCGCCATTTTGTTGACTTCGTTTTCCTCCACCCCAATGCCATATTTTTTTTAACGGAAACGCTAGATATTCTAGGATAATTGGATTTCCCCGGGGCAACACCTAGAACATCTAGGGTAGCCCACCACAGGAGAAACCCCCCAACCGGGTAAACAATCTGACCTGACCACAGACCCATTTTTTGTTGTTGCTAGGATTCGAACCCAAGACCTCCACTATGAGAAGTCTTGGGGCTACCATTGCACCAAATGGCCAACGGTCCCTCCCAATGCCATATAGGTTTGATTTGTGCATGTTTATTTTTAGACTTGATGTTATGTAGAAGCATCGCAATAATCTAGCCAAGTGGTTGACGTTTGTCGTCGACCATTCTCCAACCATAATGGCGTCATCAACGTATAACAGATTGATAGAATTGGACCTTGGTTTGGTGTTCTAAAACCATGTAAAGCACCCAAATGACATGACTTGTTGATCATACTTGAAAATGCCTCCATCACTATAATAAAAAGAAATGGGGACAATTGATCACCTTCTCACCCCGTTAACATTGGATTTCGAAGGTGGGAGATCTATTTACTATGACCTACGATCTAGCTGACATCAAAACACCTTTAATCCAAGCACACCATCTAGTAGGGAACGTATCTGCAACATGACCCCATAAGCAAGAAATTTCAATTAGCATTATCAAAAGCCTTTTTAAAATCTATTTTAAAAAGAAAGCTGGCGATTTCTATTTTTGATCCATTATATTACTCCATTGACGATTAATGGTCCATGTAGTATATTCCGATATAGTAAAAAATAATATATTATTCATAAATAAATGACGGATTTTTTAATTAATCATGTTAAATTAAATCTAAAAATTGGTTGATAATGAAAAAGGAACATGAAGCGAAAACATAACTTTTGAAAATTCACATGGTGGGCATATGGGTTTGACTTCAAAAAAAGAAAAACCCCACCAAGACTTGTGTAATCGAATCTAAAAATAAAGAAAATAAAATGTCATCTCATTAGTTTAAAACTAATTTAAAGAAAATAAAAAATAAAGAGATTAATCATTGTAGGTGTTATTGAAGAAATTGTTCATTGACCCTCTAGGTAAATTTTTATTTAATAGACATATATATTGTTGTTTATTTCAAAATGTTTATATAATAGTTTTAGAAAGCATACATAAGCAAATTCAAACGCTCATTGTCATTTGTTATCAAGATATAATAAGACGTGGCTTAAAACGAACAAAAGACTAAAAGAGAAGAAATAAGTGTAATCCGTACAAAATAGTAATGAAAACTGAAAAGATAATATGACAAAATAATTTGGTATGTTAGTCGTCTCAAGCATGACCCACAAAGGAAAAACGAAAAAATCGTTGCACATTTAAAAATTACAAAATGAACTCTTATAACACTCATGTATACTTAACTTGCGATATTCGAATGTTATATACCTACTAATACAGTTTGTTTTACATATAAGAAGCTTTGTTGTCCGACTTAAAACTTCACATGATGCACCCATCTTCGATTACTCCCACTCAACATAATTAAATGTAAAGTTCTATTTTCTTAATCTCATCCACACCGAGCCTAGAACGTATTTTTGTTATTAGAGGTGCGACATTCCTTGTCAACCCAGTACCTTTTATGTCCACGACCAATGTAAAGTTTAACTGAAGTGTTATAAGTTATTTAAAGTGTTACTGACTTTGTATACTTCTTTATATGTCAAAATGAATAAAAGTATAAAAGCCTACTAATAAGTTTTTTTTTAACTCAATTTCTCTAAAATTTCATGTTTATGGGAGAAACCTTACCTTTTTTTTTCTTATTTTTCATTTTCTCCTTTACGTTTAGGTCATAAGTCTTCTCTCTTGTCTTCAAAGATATCACATTCAAGATATAGTCTTTGAATATTTCCTTCCCGAAAAACAAGTGACCTTCTTTGTACGTTTCGTACGTATGGTACCCACAAGACTTTAATACTCGTGTGAAACTATATTTATAGTCAATTTACAATCTAACACCCAAAAAAATACGAAATTTTATGTAATTTAATAAACTATTATGTTCTATATAAAATAGCAAAAGTAAAACTTCGATTTATTGGTACTTTATCAAGTAAACTAGGGTTAACTTACACGGTGCAGCGGAGATGTTATAAGATGAGAGGGAAAAGTGTTGTGGGAGAGACTCGATAAAAGAGGGAGAAAGTGTTGGAGAAGACTCTATTCTGTGATGTTCCCTATAAAATTAAAGTGTCGGAAACGAAACAATTTTAAATATATTTATATCGAAACGTAAACTAAAATAAACACGTCTTTAATATATATAAGGGAAAAATAAAATATGTTTTAAAATAATTATATCAGAAAAAACAACAAAAATAATAATAATATAATAATAATAAGCATAACATTAAAATAAAATGTTTGAAATAATAACATAATACTAATTAAAAGAAATTGTTTGAAATGGAAAAAGGAAATTGTAAAACTTTGAAAGAAAAAAAATTTGTGTAGGGAACACCTTGCAAGTTGTCCAGTATAAAAATCAATGAAAAACGGCTGGAAGATGGGTTTTTGAAGCAGGGTCTAATGTATAACTACTGAGGCATACACTTGCCAGTACGAGTACGCTAACTCCACGATCATTAATCATCCCAAAATATATGTATTTAATATTTAATCAACGTGGTAAAATTTGATTGGTATGGTCATCGTGCTGATTTTTAATACATATACAATATTTAATTTCAATTAATTTTTTAACAATATATTATTTATTCAAAGTGTTTAAATCTGAGTATGATTTATATTAGAAAAAAATGAAAATCTAAAATTTTGTTATCGGTAGCTATCATCGCCAATCCACTAATTGGAGGCAGATCAGGGATCAGGGTTGCAACAATTCGTCTTTTTTTTTAAAAAAAAAGCCTATGGTTTGATATTGGGTTTTAAATAAAGATTAAAAGGACCCAACCATCATAAAAGGGGCTCAATATATTTTTAAGTTTTATAAAAATGACCCAATATATAAAACCGATATTTAAAATTTTATAAAAAAACATATATATACAAGCCCCGTAAAAATTTTAGGCCCCCGGAAAAAACGGGCCCTAGCCGGCGGCCCGGCCTACCTCAGGGCCGGCCTTGAGTATTTAAGTGTCCCGGTCGAGCCGGAAAAAAAAGACTCATACGAACAAAATATATAAACTAATTTTTTTAAACGACGGTTAATATTATAACAATCAAGATTAAAGATGGCACAATCATTATAAAAGATCAAAAATGGTCAAACCATTACAAAGATTAAAGAGACTTCAACCATTTAATATTTTATTTATTAATCTTAAATTTTATTTCTATATAATATTTTTTATAAATTATAAATTATAATTATTAATTACTTAATTGTTTTTATTAAACCGGTAAAATTAAAAAAGTGAAGACTAAATGCAAATAGCAGTAAAGTTGGATTAAAGTAATATAAATATATCTTACGTCTAGAAATATATAAAACGTACATAGGGTACGGGGCCTTTCATGTGTGGTGTGGGGCAAACTAAGTAAAGTCCCTTATGTTTCTATTTGTACAAGTTACACCCTTTATAATGTGTAGCACACTAATGTTGGCCCCTCGTGAGTCGGGGGACAAATTATGTCCTAAGAAGAAACCTTCTAAACAAAGCATCAGGGGCGGATGTAATAGTGAAGCGGGGGGTGCACAGGAACCCCCCGAGTTTCGAAATTTTAGTGTAACGGTAGGTAAAAAAACTGGGGTGAACCCCCTAAAATATTATAGGGTGAACCCCCTGACGACGCTGCCCACCCCACGGCCCACTGCAGCTCGCTTGATCCGGTTGTGAAGCTATAAAACTAAGAACTCTTTCTTAAACTAAATGTGTGTTCTTGAGCATTCATATGATTAGAGGTAAAAAATTGATAGAAACAAATGAGTAGATGACTCTTAAATACAAATTAGTTGATTTTGTGAACATTTTAAGCATAATTTTCATGTTTTTTTCTTCGTTTTAGGCCTCCAAAAATGGTTGAGCCGCCCCTGCCCGACCCGACCCGACCCGACCAATCGAACCGAACCGAAAAATTTTATGTCCGGCCCTATGAAATTGGATCATCTAAAAACAGTGAACCCCCTGAAAAAAATTCCTGGATCCGCCACTGCAAAGCATACCGTACATTATATGGTTGTGGCTATTTGGAACTTGAACTTTGAAGCATATGTTGCGCTATTTTTTAAGAATTGATGCGCAAAAAACTAGAAAAAGTAATATCAAATCAAATAAACAGACTGTATTTACATATTATAAGTAAAATTTAAATAGTTTACATGAAGCCAAAAATTGTATATGATATTGTGATACATGAACATGACTCTTGTATTCGTGTGTTAATACATATTCGTACGATGCATCTTGTTGCCCGTTTACCTGTCATTTTATTGTAATCGTCATTCTTATTAAAAAAAATTACTCCAAAAACACACAAACTTCAATAAACAATTACATTTGAATCATAATCCTAACAATTATCTCTTTTAACTTTTATGCTTTAAAACGTAAATCACCTAATTATTTTTAAGTTTTTTTAACATAAAATACCACTTAAAATTTATACAAATAAACATGACTACCTGTGAAGCCATTTGGTTGACCTGATATCAACCAGTTTATCTAAACATGTTCGTTGTTCGACCTCGATGGTGGTTGAGCCATCTTGTCTTTTCTTTACCATTTTGTATTAACATAATGACACCGAGGCCTATCAAGCATGCTTTCGTCAGTAGCAGAATACGAAATTGACATGAACCTATTTAAGTTGAATTTAAATCCAAAATTCTAATGTTGTGTTTGTGTCGTGTAGAAAATTTATATTTGTAAATGAATAATAAATATGATAGAAACCTTTGGTTAAATATGTTAAATCATTTTTTTATATTTCTCAAGTTGCCTTTTGATATTATGTAAAAGAATCTTGAATTAAACTTACTAATAATGTTGGGAACTCTTGGATAAAGAAATCAAAGGCATATCAATCCTATATAATAAATAAAAGTTTTTTATATTACGTGTCGCTTTCATATTTACTCTTATCATTTTTTCATTCTTCTCTCTCTTATTAAATACATATCTATTTTATAATAATATATTTTTTAAAGAAAATCATAATTATAATAATAAAACACATTTATTTCAAACTATCTCTTATTATAAAAAAACTTTGAAATCTAATTATGTAACTTTGATTTACAATCAAATAGTAAATAGAAGTCAAATTACATTAAATATAATTAACGTATTTTTTAAACCCTATTATGTATTAATTTTTACATATTTGAATTTTGTTTTATATCCTTAGTAGATGTAATACATTTTTCCACCTGTAAAATATATATATAGATTTAAAAAATTTGTACTAATATTTTTCACCCCATGTGTAGACACGGGGTCCAAACTAGTATATAATAAATAAAGGTTTTGATGTACCACTCATCACTCTCTCATGCATCCTCAAGTTTTTTTTCTCGTCTCTCTCTCCTATTAATTATACAAATTTCTTTAATTATTTTTTTCTCTCTTCTATTAAATAATAATGACTTTTATAATTTTTTTTATAAAACGTTTTTCGTGAATATGTAATATATAAATCTTTATTACTAAGTATATATACTATTGCATTTATTTAACACGTGTAATACACCGGGTTTCTAAAGTTTAATATGAATTAACATTTATCAATTACATAAAAAAAGTTAATACTTAGCTAAACAAATGTTTTCAAAATTAACTTAACATAATTTATAAGTGTTACGTAAAATTTTATTTAACTCGTGCAATACACGGGTTTTTAAAAACATAAATTTTTTATTACTAAGTATATAATATAATAATTATTCAGCCCGTGTAATACACGAGATTCTATCCTAGTTTATAATATACAATAATTATAATAAAATAGTAAAATTGGGTGTGTGAGGGGTAGATATTATGATAGTGGATAAACCACATGTATGTTGGTTGTATATTGTATGATAAATAAATAAATAAATAAATAAATAATGGTTCACATGTTGAGAGGCTAAGAGGGGTTGGTTTTTTATGGGTTGGACCCGCGTTGTGGACGGCGCGTGTGGAGATGGTTGACGCCCCTATGAATATGATATTATTATACAACCGAAAGGTCACCGAGCCCAACCCCTTTATGTTGAAAGCATAAAAATTGAAATTGTTACAATAATATTTATGAATAGAAAAATATAGGGTGATGTTATATAACTAGTAGTTTTACCCGTCGCGTGTTGTAACGGCGTCGAAACATAATCTAACTCAAACTCCCGCGTGACGCGGTGTGAAACGAATCTTAAAACGTTTGAGGCGGTTAAAAAATAAATATACTTAGTTACATAAAAACGTAGGCGCAATGGTAAAACTAAAGAATAAAAATCTAAAAAAGAAACATAAAAGTAAATAATAAAAAAGAAAAAAAAATAACAGTTCGGGTCGTTAAAAACCATAAAAGCGAACACCTGATACGGGTTCCGATATTACAAATACCGACAATGATGTTGTTTGCTCATAATAGCTTCGGCTCGTAACGGTACAACAACGCACTAAGGATAAAAACACTTGATTTTGAATTAAACTCCATTTTTAAAAAATAACTCGATTTTGAATTAAACTCCGTTTTAAAAAAAATTATGCCGAAACGTATACAAAAAAAATACTAAAACAGTCGTGCACTTCGTATCTTGAAAAAAGCTAACGAACGAAAGTTATTAAAGGGAAACGAAACTAATAGAAAATAAAATGGGCTAAAAGCGTATATTACATATACTATAAGGGTTAAAAATGAAAAAAAAAACAATTCAGCAGGCTGTCTGCTTGAGCAGCCTAGCTGCTCCACTAATCACACGTTGGTCTTTAATTTAGTTAATAATAAATAAAGTTTTTGTTGTGACACTTATCATTCACTCGTACATTTTTAACATTTTTTCTCGCATCTCTGTCCTATTAATTATATAAATTTCTTTAATTTTTTAAAATTTTTATTTCTCGTCATCTTGCCTATTAAATAATAATGATTTATATAATTACTTTCATAAAGCATTTTTTATTTAAAAAAAAATAGGTTTGTTCATAAAACATTTTTATAATTTAAACATTTCTTCATACTTTTTATAAAACATTTTAAAAAAATAACTACATAACATTTTTAGAATTTACAAATCTTCATAAAAAATGATGTTTTATATAAGTTTATTTATTCAACTCATGTAATACATGAGTTTTAACCTAGTGAGCTAATAGAAAATAGAGTTGATTGCGTAAGTTGTATTTATGGTCCGATAATACTAACATTTTTAAGGTTTAAGTTTAAAAAGTTGTTTGTTTGAGATACGTGGTTTTTAATTTGTAACATATTTGAGTTCTAATACTAACTTTTGTTAAAAACTTGTTAAATTTTTTACTAAATTACAGAAAACAACCTTTATCTTTATACATGTCACACCCCGGCCGGCAGCGGATTAAACGCCGGGGCTGACGCGGTTGTTCATAAGCACATGATCATCTATTAAATATGATAATATATATTATCCAAATTAAAAGCATCCGTTACAAAGGAAAATGAAACGTTCAAAACATAATTTAAATTAAACTAGGTCTAAGTCCTAGGTGAGCAAGTAGTCCTCAAACAGGTGCACTTGAAACATGTAAGTAACTGTCAACTACAAGTAGTTGGTGAGATACACAGGTTTTGACACCAAAGAGTTAGTATAGATTACAATTCAATATGTTCAACGCATGTCTAAAGCATATATGTGAGAACATACAAGGTTCCAAGCGTACAATTCAAGCCTGATAATAGAAAACTAGATACGCAATCCCACTGATTGTCATTTTAAAAAGGGAGCAAGCGGATACTCCAAGTTATAGTTGATACCCAACAAAAACCCGTCAAGGTCTTGTGGTAAGTTATAGTTTCAGTTTCCCATATAAATGATCATGTTAGGTACTACCTTAGGCTTGGGCTGCAAGTTAATGAATGTACTGGCATGAAACACATGCAATGGTCACCAAATAGTTCAAATATAAAGCATAAAGATCAAGCACAAGATATATTGAATTGTTTAAATAGATAAAGTTGATAACATGTTTCACCCCAAAAGCAAAACAGTAAAAAGGGGCTATGTAAACTCACCTTGCAATGAGTAGCTTGGATGTCACACAAGTATATTGCACAAATGTTCTAGCTAATCACAAGGTTAACCTATGTTTGATAGAACATATATATCAATGATTTGTACAACTGAAATAAAGAATCCTATTGTGCGAGGAGATTGATGTGAGTGTCCTCATTTTAATAATAAAATAATTATTTGAGTTGCAAATAATATTTTATGTAAATCTTTGATAAATATTTGTATTGTAATAAGTGAAAGAATTAATAACGATGTTGTTTGTTTGTAATAATTATATAAACGTATGAATAAATAATTAGGTTTCTTTTGTTTGTAAATAAATACACAAATAAATAAATGACTAGTTTTCTTTTATTTGTAATTGCATAAATTAATAGATAGATAGATGAATAAATAAATGAGTAATAATTTGTTGAGTAATTAAATAATTTACTACATAAATAAATAAATGAAACCTTTCATTTGATTTATGAAAAACAAGTGCTAAAAATAATGATTTAATTAGTTGGTAATTAAACCAAAATTTAAAGTATAATAATGTTTTAATTAATTAATAATTAAACCATAATTAATTATTAATTAAAAGTATAGAATTGAGTTTTAAATGTTCTCATATAATAAAAATAAATTATATAAAAGTTTGTATAAATATTTATAAAGAAATGAGTTTATAATCATAATCATAATTAGTTGAAAGTGGTTGTTGTACACTAGAATGGTTATCATTCCAGAGTAGTACCTCCAACAGAAAAGTTTCCAGGAAAGAGTTGGTCGGATCAGAACCCCGTCTTTTCCTAGCCAGAACTTTAATGTTTGCCAGATAACTACATATTGGTTTGAAATTTACTCTATTTGCATACTTAACCAAGTTTAGTTTGTGTTTGGAAAGTATATGGGCTAAAGTGAAAATATAAGTTTATGTAAAGATAGAAATTGAATATTAAATAATTTAACTTGAAAATAAGGATTTTAGTAAAAACATAATTTTTGAAATTGAAAGGAGTAACAATGATCAACCAAGCTTTTAAATAAAAGTTTGACACAATTTTAATTAAAATAGGGCTTTTGATCTTGGATAGGTCTATGATTATAACATAAACATGTTAGGGATCATAGATCTAGCTAGTTATGAGAGGTTTTTAAAGGAAAAGTATGAACAAGCAAGAATATAAGAAGAACTTACTTATGAATATGGAAACGACTTTAAATCTTGAGAGAGGGATTAGAACTTGATATGGTGTTAGAATGAGGAAAGAATGAGGGTCTATTTATAGGGTAGTATCATGGGCTTATTTACAAAATTTAATTTGTTATAGGGATTAAGATTGCAAAATATGAAAAATAGTTTTTAATTTCATAACATATTTCAACTTAAGTGCTCATAAATTTTATGTTCATGACTTCATTTCATCATAATTCATATTTAATATGTTTATAGATATAATTATATATTTATTTGTTTTATTTACCTTTAGTAATTTAAAAATACTAGCAATGTTATATTTTCATAATAAATTGTTTATATCATGTGTGTATATATATAGTTTTAGAAATGACTTAGTATGTACCTATATATTTATGGAATAGGATGGTGACAATTATTTACAAAGCATATAACATAAATATTTATTACTTATGAATTTGAAGTAGGTAATTAAGGTTCTTCATAAATGTGATTCACCAAAATAATTAACTTACATTGCCGGAAAAGTTAAAATAAAAGCGGGAAATTTCCTGGAGATTACAGTCTCCCCTACTTTAGAAAATTTCGTCCCGAAATTGATTAGGAAGTGGGTCCTGGAAACAGATGTGGGTATTTGGCTTTCATTTGATCCTCACGTTCCTAAGTGAACTCAGGGCCACGTTTAGATTCCCACCGAACCTTAACAATTGGAATGCGACTTCGCTTGAGTTGCTTAACTTCTCGGTCCATGATCTCCACGGGCTTCTCCACGAAGTGCATT
The DNA here is from genome assembly GCA_023525975.1 of Smallanthus sonchifolius. Lineage (NCBI taxonomy): Eukaryota > Viridiplantae > Streptophyta > Magnoliopsida > Asterales > Asteraceae > Smallanthus > Smallanthus sonchifolius. Next base: position 5,578,052 of record CM042041.1, read on the forward strand.
GTTTCGTCAATGTGAACCTCGTCAAGTGGTATGTGGAGATTCTCGTCAGCTAAGCATTTCTTTAGGTTTGAGACATGAAATGTTGGATGAACGTTACTGAGTCCTTCAGGTAGATCCAATTTGTAGGCTACCTTCCCAATCCGCTCAAGGATTTTAAAAGGACCTACGAATCTTGGAGCAAGTTTCCCTTTCTTTCCAAAACGAACTACACCTTTCCAAGGGGATACCTTGAGAAGAACCAGCTCGTCAACTTGAAATTCTAAGGGTTTTCGACGTTTGTCGGCATAGCTCTTTTGCCGACTTCTTGCTACCAGAAGGTTGTCTCGGATTAATATTATCTTGTCGGAAGTCTCTTGAATAAGTTCAGGACCAGTGATTTGTGATTCACCAATTTCAGTCCAACAGATAGGAGATCGGCACTTCCGACCAGAAAGTGCTTCAAAAGGAGCCATGCTAATGCTCGTGTGATAACTGTTGTTGTACAAGAACTCGATTAGGGGTAGATGTAAATCCCAATTTCCCTTGAAGTCAATGACATAGGCTCTAAGCATGTCTTCGAGAGTTTGACTCGTTCGCTCAGATTGACCATCAGTTTGCGGGTGATAAGCAGTACTAAGATTTAGTTGAGTGCCCAAAGCTGATTGCAGGGATTGCCAGAAGCGAGAGGTGAATCGTCCATCACGATCAGAAATAATATTGAGAGGTACACCGTGACGACTAACGATCTCATCAATATAGATTCGAGCTAGTTTCTCCACTCGATAGTCTTCACGTATGGGTATGAAATGAGCAGATTTTGTCAGACGGTCGATGATTACCCAAATGCTATCATGACCACGAGATGTGTGTGGGAGTTTGGTTATAAAGTCCATGGCAATACACTCCCATTTCCATACGAGAATCTCGGGTTGTTCAAGTAAACCAGATGGACGCTGGTGCTCGGCTTTAACCTTCAAACAAGTAAGGCATTTGGACACATAGAGGGCAATGTCCTTCTTCATACCAGGCCACCAGTATTGGGTACGGAGATCCATGTACATTTTGTCTGCACCAGGATGCACAGAATAACGCGTCTTGTGAGCCTCGTTCATGATAAAGGTACGAAGGTTGTCACGGTCCGGAATCCAGATACGATTTAGAAAGTAAAGTAACCCATTGGGTTTGGTTTCAAGTTGGAGTTCAGCACCACATGACATTTCGTCGTACATGTTTCCTTCAGTGACAGAAAGATGTTGTGCTTCTAGGATGCGAGTTTGAATATCATTTTGGATTCGAATGCTGTGGATCTTGATAGGTTCCCTACGGCTAAGAGCATCGGCCACGACATTCGCCTTACCCTGATGATAACGAATATTGCAGTCGTAGTCGTTTAGGAGTTCAACCCAACGCCTTTGCCTCATGTTGAGTTCCTTTTGGTTGAAAATATGCTGGAGACTCTTATGATCGGTGTAAACCTCACATTTGGTACCATATAGGTAATGTCTCCAAATTTTAAGAGCAAATACGACCGCACCCAACTCAAGATCGTGCGTCGTATAATTCTTCTCATGGATTTTGAGTTGTCGAGACGCATAAGCAATCACTTTGCCTCGCTGCATTAGTACACAACCAAGGCCTAAGTGGGAAGCGTCACAGTAAACGACAAAGTCTTCGGTTCCATCGGGAAGAGTCAGGATAGGAGCCTCACAAAGTTTCTGTTTTAGGGTTTGAAAGGCTTCCTCTTGTTTTGGTCCCCACTCGTAGGGTTTTCCTTTGTGAGTTAAGGCTGTGAGGGGTACTGCGATCTTTGAAAAGTTTGCTATGAAACGACGATAATAGCCCGCTAAACCTAAAAATGAGCGGACTTTGGTAGGGGTCTTTGGGGCTTGCCAGTTCTTTACTGCCTCAATCTTAGCGGGATCCATGTGAATACCCTTCTCGTTGACTATGTGTCCCAAGAATTGGACTTCCTTTAGCCAAAATTCACATTTGGAGAACTTAGCGTATAATTGCTCCTTCTTCAATAGGTCCAAACCCAAAGGCAAGTGTTCCTCAAGTTCTGCTTTTGATTTTGAATAGATGAGAATGTTGTCAATGAAGACGATTACAAACTTGTCCAAGTACGGCTTACACACGCGGTTCATAAGATCCATGAATACCGCGGGTGCATTGGTTAGTCCGAATGGCATAACCATGAACTCGTAATGAACATATCTTGTACGAAAGGCTGTCTTGGGGATATTGGATTCGAGCACTCGTAACTGGTGATAACCAGAACGAAGATCGATCTTAGAGAAATAAGTCGAGCCTTGAAGCTGATCGAACAAATCGTCAATCCTAGGAAGTGGATAACGGTTCTTCACGGTAAGCTTGTTAAGTTCCCGATAGTCGATGCACATCCGAAAAGAACCATCCTTCTTCTTGACGAATAGAACAGGTGCTCCCCAAGGGGAAACGCTAGGACGAATGAATCCTTTGTCAGAAAGTTCTCGGAGTTGACTTGAAAGTTCCTTCATCTCTGATGGTGCAAGACGATAAGGTGACTTAGCCACGGGGTTTGCTCCTGGCACTATGTAATCCCCAGGAAATTCCGGCTTTATTTTAACTACTCCAACACTTGTAATTCCAGTATCTGGTGATCTGCATTTATAAAACTGTCTCATTTGCCCATTACATTTCATAAGTATTTATATATATATATACATTAAATACAATTATTTCAAATCCTAAAGTAATAAATATTTATGTAAGGTATTATGTAAATAATAATTACAGAATTCGACTTGGCGTATAGGAGGAAGACCAGGTAAGTCTTCGGGGAAAACTTCAGGGAAGTCTTTGATTATAGGAATGTCTTGGAGACTCTTATATTTGCCTTTTCGTTCCACAATATGGGCCAAGAATGCCACACATTTCTTCCGTAAATACTTCTGTGCGGTAGTGCAAGACATAAGCTTGAGTCCCTTTGACGGTTTCTCACCATAAACGTTCAAAACTTCACCCGAGTCAAGAGGGATACGGATATACTTGTCAAAACAGACGACTTCAGCATGGTTCTTGGTCAGCCAGTCCATGCCTACTATGATGTCGAAACCTCCGAGAGCCATGGGAATAAGATTGATTGAAAGTCATGATCGCTCAAGGTTAAGGTACAATCTCTAATAATGGTGTCACATGAAACAGAATAACCATCCGCTACTAAAATATCAAAGGGTTTGTCTAACTTAGCTCGACTCATAGCAAGTTGTGGTTCAAATTCAAAGGACACGAAACTCTTATCGGAACCAGTATCGAACAGGATAGAAGCATATTGCTGATTAATTGGAAACGTACCGTTCACCACATCGTTGTTGGCTTGAGCCTCGTTGGCATTGATGTTAAAGGCACGTCCACGAGCTACCGGGTTTGCATTCCCCTGATTCACATTCCCTCGGTTCATATTCCCTTGGTTTATGTTTCCTTGAACCATGTTGCCCTGGTTTAGATTTGCTTGGTTCACAATGACTAGCCTAGGGCAACGGTTCCTAAAGTGATTAGGGTCACCACACTCGTAACAAGCGCGACCCTGGGCGATAGCAGCAGGAACAGGAATAGGAGTAGCAGGTTGGTAGACTTGATTAGTTGGTGGAATACGATAGGTGTTAGCCCAATGTCCATAACGTCCATAAGTAGTGCACATACGACATTGTGTGTGAGCAGGGTGGTGGAGTTTGCAGGTATTACAAAGTGGTGAAGTCCCCGCATATTGTATCTTGGTGGGGTTGACGGCAGTAGGGGCCATTTGGGCTAAAGGAGTAGCGGGTGTGATAATGGCAAAATGTTTGCCCTTCCTTTTCCTGTTATTGAAGGAAGACTCAGACTTGGTCTCCTTGGGGGATTCAGTGGTGGTTTTCTCAAAAGTCTTCTTGGCACCCCTTTTAGATAGAGTCCCTGCCTTAACATAATTGTCTGACAGGGTTGCTGCAAGGCGGATGGCTTCCTCGAGAGTGGCTGGGTTACTACCCAAAACAGTGTCCTGAATCTGCATGGGCAGACCATTGATGTACTTCTCAATGGCTCGCGAGAGAGGACTGACCATATGGGGCACCGGTAGGCTAAGCTCATGAAAGCGGGTGGTGTAGGCAAGGCTTTCACCACTGTCTTGTTTGAGATCCCAGAACTCAGCTTCTAGTTTCTTGACTTCATTACGGGGGCAAAACTCATCTGGCATGAGTGTCTTGACATCCGCCCAAGGCAAGGCTAGTGCAACCTCAATCCCACGGTTTCGTTTTTCTCCATTCCACCATGTGAGTGCCCTCTTCTGGAAGACACTAGTAGCATAGCGAACCTTCAGGTTCTCAGGGCAGTCCGCATTGATGAAAGTCCCCTCAATGCTTTCAAACCATTGGAGCAGTCCAGTAGTTCCTTCGTTCCCGTAAAAATTGGTGGGGTTGCAGGAGTTGAAGTGTTTGAATGTACACGCGGGATTTCTCGGTGCAGCATTCTGGTTCAGCTGATTGACCATGGTCGGTAGGATTGTAGCCATTTGCTGAATGATCCTATCGGTGAGGTTGTTCCTACGCTCATGACGGGGAGGCATTCTACAAATGGGTGAATAAAAAGTTCATAAGGTGTGAATCATGTATAAGAGTTTGCAATTTAATCATGAGATGTTAGCTAAAACATGGATGGTACCCTAATGGGCACATAGACTTATCAAGGTACTTTAAGTCTTTCTAATGTTTGAGAAGTCATGCGTTAGCCTATAAGTGGACACTCATCCCAAGAATTCCCAGGAAAGCATAACTGGTCCATCGGTTGATTTGGATTTATACGAAATGATTTCCTAGATAGAACTTCTAGAATACAGGCATCCACCCTTCCGGATTGCACAAGTTCTCATTCATTAGTTAGAACTTACATACCTTTGACGAGAGTTTCATTCGGATCAGACTATTAAGTCTAAATGTAAGTTTCATGTAGTTCAAGTAGTTCCAAATAGTTTCATGTGGACCCTTGAATATTATAGTTCATGTAGTCACATCAAGAAATCAGAAGTAGGTAAATGTAGGTAAGTATGCATAGTAAGTATAGAGTGGAGTTCCTAACAAAAGACACGAGTTAAACTCATGTTTGGGACTCCTAGGTTATAGTCTAGGTCATGTGTCTAATAACCTAATTCCCTATAACCACGGCTCTGATACCAATCTGTCACACCCCGGCCGGCGGCGGATTAAACGCCGAGGCTGACGTGGTTGTTCATAAGCACATGATCATCTATTAAATATGATAATATATATTATCCAAATTAAAAGCATCCGTTACATAGGAAAATGAAACGTTCAAAACATAATTTAAATTAAACTAGGTCCAAGTCCTAGGTGAGCAAGTAGTCCTCAAACAGGTGCACCTGAAACATGTAAGTAACTGTCAACTACAAGTAGTTGGTGAGATACACAGGTTTTGACACCAAAGAGTTAGTATAGATTACAATTCAATATGTTCAACGCATGTCTAAAGCATATATGTGAGAACATACAAGGTTCCAAGCGTACAATTCAAGCCTGATAATAGAAAACTAGATACGCAATCCCACTGATTGCCATTTTAAAAAGGGAGCAAGCGGATACTCCAAGTTATAGTTGATACCCAACAAAAACCCGCCAAGGTCTTGTGGTAAGTTATAGTTTCAGTTTCTCATATAAATGATCATGTTAGGTTCTACCTTAGGCTTGGGCTACAAGTTAATGAATGTACTGGCATGAAACACATGCAATGGTTACCAAATAGTTCAAATATAAAGCATAAAGATCAAGCACAAGATATATTGAATTGTTTAAATAGATAAAGTTGATAACATGTTTCACCCCAAAAGCAAAACAGTAAAAAGGGGCTATGTAAACTCACCTTGCAATGAGTAGCTTGGATGTCACACAAGTATATTGCACAAATGTTCTAGCTAATCACAAGGTTAACCTATGTTTGATAGAACATATATATCAATGATTTGTACAACTGAAATAGAGAATCCTATTGTGCGAGGAGATTGATGTGAGTGTCCTCATTTTAATAATAAAATAATTATTTGAGTTGCAAATAATATTTTATGTAAATCTTTGATAAATATTTGTATTGTAATAAGTGAAAGAATTAATAACGATGTTGGTTGTTTGTAATAATTATATAAACATATGAATAAATAATTAGGTTTCTTTTGTTTGTAAATAAATACACAAATAAATAAATGACTAGTTTTCTTTTATTTGTAATTGCATAAATTAATAGATAGATAGATGAATAAATAAATGAGTAATAATTTGTTGAGTAATTAAATAATTTACTACATAAATAAATGAATGAAACCTTTCATTTGATTTATGAAAAACAAGTGCTAAAAATAATGATTTAATTAGTTGGTAATTAAACCAAAATTTAAAGTATAATAATGTTTTAATTAATTAATAATTAAACCATAATTAATTATTAATTAAAAGTATAGAATTGAGTTTTAAATGTTCTCATATAATAAAAATAAATTATATAAAAGTTTGTATAAATATTTATAAAGAAATGAGTTTATAATCATAATCATAATTAGTTGAAAGTGGTTGTTGTACACTAGAATGGTTATCATTCCAGAGTAGTACCTCCAACAGAAAAGTTTCCAGGAAAGAGTTGGTCGGATCAGAACCCCGTCTTTTCCTAGCCAGAACTTTAATGTTTGCCAGATAACTACATACTGGTTTGAAATTTACTCTATTTGCATACTTAACCAAGTTTAGTTTGTGTTTGGAAAGTATATGGGCTAAAGTAAAAATATAAGTTTATATAAAGATAGAAATTGAATATTAAATAATTTAACTTGAAAATAAGGATTTTAGTAAAAACATAATTTTTGAAATTGAAAGGAGTAAGAATGATCAACCAAGCTTTTAAATAAAAGTTTGACACAATTTTAATTAAAATAGGGCTTTTGATCTTGGATAGGTCTATGATTATAACATAAACATGTTAGGGATCATAGATCTAGCTAGTTATGAGAGGTTTTTAAAGGAAAAGTATGAACAAGCAAGAATATAAGAAGAACTTACTTATGAATATGGAAACGACTTTAAATCTTGAGAGAGGGATTAGAACTTGATATGGTGTTAGAATGAGGAAAGAATGAGGGTCTATTTATAGGGTAGTATCATGGGCTTATTTACAAAATTTAATTTGTTATAGGGATTAAGATTGCAAAATATGAAAAATAGTTTTTAATTTCATAACATATTTCAACTTAAGTGCTCATAAATTTTATGTTCATGACTTCATTTCATCATAATTCATATTTAATATGTTTATAGATATAATTATATATTTATTTGTTTTATTTACCTTTAGTAATTTAAAAATACTAGCAATGTTATATTTTCATAATAAATTGTTTATATCATGTGTGTATATATATAGTTTTAGAAATGACTTAGTATGTACCTATATATTTATGGAATAGGATGGTGACAATTATTTACAAAGCATATAACATAAATATTTATTACTTATGAATTTGAAGTAGGTAATTAAGGTTCTTCATAAATGCGATTCACCAAAATAATGAACTTACGTTGCCGGAAAAGTTAAAATAAAAGCGGGAAATTTCCTAAAGATTACAATACATATTTGCATATACAGACCTTAATTTTCAATAATTACGCTATATACTATTTATGTACATTGTTTGTTACAAATTAGGACCTTTTGTCTAACTTTCGTTAATTATTTCCATTAAAACTATATTAAATGACTAATTTACCCTTTTTAAAAAAAATCCTACTTCTCCAACCCATCTTTACAAGAACCCTAATCCAAATATAAAATACTTTGAAACTCATGAAATCTCTGATATGAAGAAGAAAGTGCTTCAATTATATATCCTAGCCACCATCTATGTTATTGTCAAATAACCCTTATTTCTCCTTTCTCCGTTTTTTTGCAATAGCCCATCTTGGCAGTTTTCGGTGGCCACTCCGGCGAACTCCCAAACCAACTAAACAGCCCCGACCTTCAAATTTATAGTAGGTTTATACCCCTCCGCCTTGTACGGACCTACAACACAAAGTTTGCTAACGGCCAAGAACCTCGTTTGTGGGTGTTTGGCCGGCGGTCAAGTAGGTGTAGGTTTGGGTTATTGGTCGTCGGTTGGCGGTGGCTGAGAATAGAGAGGAAGGGAGAGGGGTCTGGTTGTTCCAGCCAGTCGGCGATAGGAGTGACGGTCTTTTTGTTTTTTTTAGTATTTCAGTTTTAGTTTTTTTCTTTTATTAATGTTATGTTTATCGTTGCGTCTGCGTTTGTATTCGGCCTTTTCAACGCTCGCTTTTATAAAGAATCGAAGTACACTTTTTGGTTTTATGACGGAGTGACGGTCACTTTTACGAAGGATCTTCGGGTTTTACGGCGGAGTGACAATCACTTTTACGACTTAGTATGTTTTAGGGTTTTACGGCGGAGTGACGACCATTGCGACGTGTTTTTTTTAGGGGCCCGGATTCAATACATCGCCTAGCCCAGATTTTTGTTTTGTTCCGTTGTTTTTGGTTATTTAAGGGTGTAGGGGTTTTTGTGACTTGGGTTTGCAATCAGGCTTTTTGATGTCTTAGGGTTTTATGTTGAAATGACCGCCGTTGCAACGTGTTTTGGTGTAGAAGGAAGGTTAAATTTGAACAATGAATAGACCTTGTTCAAGAAGGTTGTTAAAACCATATAACAAGATTCTTAAAATCTCCATATGGAGAGTAAACGGTGTGAAACAGTCAAACAGAAGACTTTTGTTGCTTCATGTAGAGAATTCATACACTTATGTGGAACAAAAGTTTGGAGCCCCGTTGACCACCATAGGATGACCGGAGAAACAATTGGTGGTCTCCGGCGTTTAAGAGTGTGGGGGAGACGAAGGAGTGTTATTATTATTATTATTACTAGCTTTAATCCCATGTGTTACATGGGTGAACGTTAACATTAATTATATTAACATCTCTTTTTATACAAATTTGATATTGTATTGGTAATTTTTTTATTTTGTTAAATGTTAAGATTATATGTATGATAGTAATCAAAACATAAAAAAAATACATGAAAATACATTTCACAAGTGGTGTATTTTTACAATACGTTAAATTACATGTCAAATGAAACCTTACAATGATGATTTACAAATTTGAAAATACTTATTGTATACAACATTTGACGTGATATTGGTAACTTTTCAATGTTTAACACCCACTAAATACAACAAAGAATAGAATTTCTTTTCCTCAATGGCTGAAACCACAAAATAGCAAAAACCGTTCAAAAAATAGGGCACAAACGTTGCGAACCTGATTGAAGCCAGTAGGGAGTCAAAGAAATCGAAGATAATCAAATTGGTCAACGATTTCCATACATACGTTGTTTCTCCATTTTATTAGTTTCTTGAACTCTATCAACCTTTTTGTATAAATTTTAACCTTGATGTTGTAACATATTTGCAAATGCATAAGTTGTAATTAAATTTACATATCAAAATTAAGTTACTTTTTTTTAAATCTCTTATTTTATACGAAAAATATCGCTGAACCTTTAATATTTAATCTCTCTTTTAAAATAAAATAAAATTCAAATTTCAACAATATATCGTCTTTTAAATTCAAAATTTTAAACTCCAAAATTTGAAAATCACACTCCTTAATATATCGACACATTGTAAATTTAAAATTCTAAAATTAAATATAAAAAAAATTAAAACTATTAAATTAGAATTGAAGCCAAACATGTTTTTTTGAAAAAAAATCTCATCATTTAAAAAAAATTAAGTTTAAAATATAATACACTTTTAAAAATAAATATTTATAAATTTCTTAATTTCAATAAAAAAGTAACTATTAAAATTTTAAAATCAAAATAAAAAAATTTATTTTTATATTAAACTTAATTAAAAAACTATTAATTAAATATTAGTAAACTTTATTTTGACACATATTTATTTTAATACAAAAGTAGTCTTATTCAAAGCTCCTATTTTTTAATTCTTGATTTTTTATATATTTACTTTTATGATAATTTAAAAATAAATTTGAGTCAATGGTAATAATGATGAATTAATTGGGTAAATGTTTATTTATGTGATTTTCCAAAGAAATTAAGCAAAATATGAAAAGACTGAATAGTGAATTTAAATGTGGTCTTGGATGGAAAAAAATTATGAAGATGAATATAATGTTGACAAGTGATATAAAAATTAGTTTTTTTATTAGAATAGAGATTATTATTATTAGTAAATTATATAAATAGTGTGTGTTGTTAATTAAAGGGTAAAATAGTTATTTTGTACGATTTTAATAGATTTTTTTTTGTTAAACTAGTCTTAGACCTCAAAATGATACAAAACAAGTAGAGAACCTAAACATTTAACCTTTTAATGTTTGGATCCAAAGGTGTTACCATTGACTAACCATACGAATTATTTATGTAGTTCACTTTAGAAAATATCAAGTACTAGGCGTGAAACCGTGTATTACACGGGTTGAATAAACAAATTAAATATTAAAGCCTTTGACACTCTCAACTAGGACTACATTGACTCTGTCTAGAAACCGTGTATTACACGAGCATCTATGCTAGTTAATGGGCCAACCACAACTGAATTCCAATGCCATCGTGTTGTCTGTCAAGGTGACCCCTATCCCCATTTATCTTTATTATCGCAATGGAAGCACTTTCTAGTTTTCTCAACAATGCTGATTCTCTTGGTATTATAAACGGCATTACAACACCGAATAATGGGCCTAAAATTTCACACCTAATGCATTCGGATGATGTTATTAGGGTGGTGATTGGTCAGTCTCCAACATTAAGAGTAGTCTATATTAATGAGGTCTTTCCACCTAGTGTCAGACCTCAAATTAAACCTCCAGAAATCTTGTTTATACATAATCGAAGTGATGTCGGTGGAGGTTGATAATATGACAGCTTTGTTACACTGTAAAGCGGGCATTCTTCCATTCATGTATTTGGGCCTAACGGTGGGCGTCAACATGCACCAACTTAAACACTGGCAGCCTGTGATTGATATTTTTGAGACCCGTCTATCACTTTGGAAGGCTTCAACTCTCTCCATTGGGGGCAGAGTTATACTTATAGAATCAGTTATGGACAGTCTCTCTCTTTACCACTTTTACTAGTACAAGGTCCCAATAAAGATAATTGATCGACTAGAAAGTTTAAGGAAGAAATTCATTTGAGGTAGGTGTGATGAAAAAAAAAGAAAATTCACTGGGTTTGCTAGGATAAGGTGATTGGACAAAAGAAGGCGGGCGGTCTAGGGGTTGGCTCTTTAAGAGACATGAATATTAGCCTCCTTGCAAAGTGGCAGTGTTGATTTAAAACAGAGCTTAGAAGTCTTTGGTGCAAAATTATTTCCGCCTACCCTCTAACCCAAGAAATCAAGGTTTAATCTTAGTAAATCAGAAGTTAACCGGTGTCTGGATCATCTACAAGTTGGAGCAGATTCTTAGCAATGCCACGCATTATCACCATATTTTTTCTCACCAATCTTCTAATTTTTCCTATTTTAAGTAAGTTTGATATTTAAAATTTAATTATGTTATTGTTTTTATTTTTCAGAAAAGATAATATAAAATTTGAATTCTAATTATTAATTAATTAAGGAAATAAATAATTTTATTTCTTATTTTACACATTATTTAAATTTTTAATACACATTATTTTACTTTCATTTTTTATTAAACAACCCCATATAATACATGAGTATATAACCTGGTATTTAATAAATATACATATGTTTTTACATTTATAACTGTTACACATGTTACATTACAACATTAAAAATTATAGAGTAAATTACAAATTGTGTCCTTTAACTATATATGAAATTGCACATATTATCCTTTGCCTTCAATAATTACACTGGATGTCCTTTTTTTGAAACCTTTGCACGCATTTCGTCCTTTCCACTAACTGAAGTTAACTTTTTCAGTTAAATCCAGTCATGTGCTTTGCACATGAGGGCAAATTAGTCATTTTACAATAAAAGGACGAAAATTGTAATTTAAGACACAAATTATTAAAACTCAATTTCCTTAAAAATATCTCAACCTCCCCCCCCCCTCTTCTCTCTATAGCCTTGCCCTCTCTCTCTACATTCACCGGCCTTTCTACATCGAAATATCTTACACTGTCCATTTTTATTTCTTATACAAAGAACAGAATTCTCAATACTTAATTGCAGAAGCATAAGAGATGTTACAAGAAGCAAGCTTATTATTGAAGATAAACATAGTAACCACTTGAAATTGCTCATTCAAACACCCTCTTGGCTTGCACACTCTCTCTACAGCCTTGCTTCAAACATGCCATGGATGTGCTGGCAGACTTGCCTTCATCCCTTCAAACAGGCCGGTGAATGTAGACACATCCATGCCGTGGATGTGTCTCTAAAGCCTTGTCTCTCCAAACAAATCGCTCATCCAAACCTGTCGTGGATGTGTCTCTCTCTCTAAAGCCTTGTCTCATCCAAACACCCCCCGATTGAACCCCTTCAAACCTGCTAAACCGGGTTAGGGTTTTGCCTGCTAAACGGATGTGTCTCTCTCGGCAATTAGGGTTACGCTGGCCTTTTCGTTGTAGAAGACCCCACGATTGATATGCTAGCAGACTTGGCGGTCGGAGGATTATCCGGCGGAGGATGCAGAGGACGTCGGAATCACGTCGGCGGGGAGTTAGTTAGTAACTGTAATTTGTGATTTGGTTCTTTCCTCTTTACAAAACCCCTGATTTGGTGTGTTTTTGTTAGGTTTACATAAACCTTGATTTGGTTCTTTTTCTCTTTACAGAAACCCTCTTTACAGAAACCCTTATTAGAAACCGTGAAACGGAGGGAGGTGGAGGGTGAATAACGGCCGGCAAGGAGGAGGACGGCGGAGTTAGGTGGTAGACTGCAGAAAGTTGCGTAGGTTTGAGAGGTTTTCTATCTCTCGATGATATTCGGTGGAGGCGGTGGTGGCCGAAGTCGGAGGCGGTGGTGGCCGGAGGCGGTGGAGGGTTTATGAAGAAATGAGGTGGGGTTGAAAATTGAAAGGCCGGTGAATGTAGAGAGAGAGAGAGGGCAAGGCTCTAGAGAGAGGGGGGTGAGATATTTTTAAGGAAATTGAGTTTTAATAATTTGTCTTAAATTACAATTTTTGTCCTTTTATTGTAAAATGACTAATTTGCCCTCATGTGCAAAGCACATGATTGGATTTAACTGAAAAAGTTAACTTCAGTTAGTGGAAAGGACGAAATATGTGCAAAGGTTTCAGAAAAAGGACATCCAGTGTAATTATTGAAGCCAAAGGACAATATGTGCAATTTCATATATAGTTAAAGGACACAATTTGTAATTTACTCAAAATTATATTAAATTATATTTGTATGAACATATAATGTCCCACCTCATAAATAAATGCTTGAAATAATATAATGTTGATTAGAAAAAGGAAAGTCACAGAGATTTTCGAGCCTAAGAAAATGTCAATACGTGTAAGTTTACATTAATTGTTATCACATGCTATTACTTGTCAAACAAATTAATATCTTTTTGCAATAACTACACAATATCCTTCTCCTACCAAAAACGAACTTAGTTTATTCTAATAGACTACGATATTTTTAAGATTATATATTTTTTGAACGGTAATGATCACAGATGGGTCACTAATCTATTCGATCATCTCCATCACTTTCAAGAGAAAACTCGTTATAAGTAAGAAAACTCTCTGGTTCAATCTGGAACCCTTTTTCTTTTTTTATCATAAGTGGGATTTGAAACCCAACACCTCCACATTTTAATAAAATCTTGATACATCACCTCAACCACTTTGGCCGAAGATCATTGTCAAAATCTTAACACTATATTGATTTAATCTCCTATAATAACTTTATTAAATTTCCATATTCAGTCTTAATTTCGTATTTAGAGATCATTATATCCCAATTAATATAAAATTTAATTCTCTCAAATTATTATTATTATTATTTTGACCAACGAACATAGAAGTTCAAGTCTACTACTAAAATATCATAGTGGTACTCTGTTTGAACTCATAATTATTTGGCTGTGAAGTTCACCACTTAATCATTAGGGCGTCCCTTTGAGAACTCTCGATTTATTATTTTAACTTTCTTATGTTTCATCGATGTGTCCTATAGCATTTAAAAACGATGTAATCAAATTTTCTCTTGTATTACAAATAAAGAGAAGGTTCCATTGAAAAGTGATTTTTCGTTAAGAAATCATAAGAAGTGGGTCAAACGAACTCTGATTGAGCTCATTCCAGCGGTGTTGGTGTCACACCCCCAAAATCCACTAACGGAGTTTTACCGTTAGGAGCGTGACATACCAGGATCTCAGTCATTAGTTACGTTGAACGACTTTATATGAGTTTAAGAAAACACTAGTATTGCTCATAGTCACGATGCAACACTAGCAATGAAAACACTTATTTAATGTAAGACTTGCGGAAACGAAAAGTTAAATGAAAAGCAGGCGCCAAAACAATCGCGCCAACACTAGGTTGGTGAGTTCACAGGTTTCAATGTTTGTAAAGTTTACTAGATAAAACTATTTACAGTTTATATCATAGGTAGCTAACCTAGTTACATGTTACTAAAGCGTTTCGACACCGAAGCTGACTGTTTATGTTTGAACTTGCCTCCTACCATGACTATCATGATCAATGGTAAATGTTTAGGTCAATGTTACACCCGTTCGACTACCTGTCGTGTTAGCGCGACTAACGCGGGTGGGGCTTGTCAATGTCCAGTAGTACTACTCAAGATTACCTCGCTATCCCATATATTAAACGGTTCGATAAGTAAGGACTTGCATGATATGTTTGCGCTTAGTACAACAAGTGATATAATTGAAATGTAAAATCTAAATGTTCGTACCCATGTTTTCTCCCCCAAGTTTAAATCATAAGAAAAGGGGCCGTGAAACTCACCTTAGAGTGCGTGCGAAAGAAAGCGAACTTAGAATGTTTGACGACTAACTGCCACCTATAAACACCGGTTTATAAGTGTGTGTTTGTGCAAGCTGATACGAACCCTTAGTATCCAAACAATACTATTGTTTAAGTGTTTAGAAAAGATTTGACTAAGTTTGACCAAGTTTGACTCGACGACCCGTTGGTGACCCGTTTAGTGATTAAATGTTTGACTTGTATAACAACACGCTTAGCACACAAATAATTCACGTTTCATGCTACCTAAGTCATAACTAACTTAGCATGGCAACTACGTCAACAATACACGTTACATTAATTTATTATTTTTAAAATAATATAAACTCATGTTTGCTTTCAAATGAATCACATTATCTATAACACGTTCGTATCATCATTCCATGTCTATCTACACATGCTAATACATAATAGATTACCATAACACCCATCATTAAGTTTAGACATCAAGTTCCAAATTACAAAGTTTCCACTTTTAGTAACCTATGATCTAAGCATGTCATTTGTATCCAACAACACTTTAACAATCATTAATACAACTATACTAACATATTAGAGTCAAATAATAGCATCATACACACCTAGAAACCTTCACATTCAAAAATCATCTTTCAACAAAGTTTCCTCTTTTAGTAAGTCGTCCATTACAAGATTTGTTTACACAATTAATACGTCTAATCACTCCCAAATCTTTCAACTAATATAATTATAACTATATTAATCATAATCCACGTCTAACATTCGATTCCTATTCTTCACATAATCAACAAATCTCAATTTTCACATCATATGACAACTAGGGTTTCATATATGTTCATAAAATCATCAATACGATGTCACAATATCAAACAATTAACTAATTCATTATCATATTTCAAAATCATTAAGTTTGGATAATCTAGGGTTTCGATCCCAAAAATAAAAATGAAAAAGTGACGGAATCAGATGAAACGACTTACGTAGAGACGTTAGAAACGCCTAGACTAGAACGTATCTACTTCCGGATTCACGATCGGGGCTCGATAGAGGTGTGTTTGGGTTGCTTGAAGGTTCGGTCAAACCTAGGGAGTGGAAGTCGCGATCGACGGCTTCACAAATGGGATTAGGGTTTAATTTTTTTTTTAAAGTTTATATATATCCTTAATTGTGTTTATGAGTTTTTAAGTTGGGCTTCAGGTTTAACTAGGGCCCATAACTATAATTAACTAAATAACATTTAATTAACCATTAAAACTCTCGATTTTTATTTTTATAAAAACACTACCTTTTATAAAAACACTAATTACGCTTTACACACGATAAACACGTACGAAAACAATAACATTCACACAATTCATGTAATCACATATAAATCATATAAAACTCATAATTTATATTAAATATAAATTATTAAATGTTCGTAATGTTAATTTCGATTAATCACCAACGTTCCGGGTTAGACTCAAGTGCGATCTGCTGTGTGTGAACTAACTGACACATTTAATTAACCTAATTAAATGCAATGTACGTGTGACTAACTGAGATAACTGAGTTTGTAACAAATAATGTTTGAACTAACGAGGTTTGAGTTAACAGGGTTAACCTGAAATTGCCGGATGTCACACATCCCCTTGTTGAAAGAATTTTTGTCCCGAAAATTAAACGAAGTCCGTAACGTCTGAAACAAAAGTTTAGGTTTGTCACATCATCCCCTTGTTGAAAGAATTTTCGTCCCGAAAATTAAACGAAGTCCGTAACGTCTGAAACAAAAGTTTAGGTTTGTCACATCATCCCCTTGTTGAAATAAATTTCGTCTCGAAATTTAGTTAGTACCTTCTGTGTTTGCCGTTGACTGTTTAAAAAGATAATGATACTTTTTCATCATCTGATCCTCGCGTTCCCATGTGAACTCCGGTTCACGCTTCGAGTTCCAACGAACTCTGACAATAGGTATCTTACTGCGCTTAAGGGTTTTGACCTCTCTGTCCATGATCTCAACTGGTTCCTCAATAAAACGTAGCTGTTCATCAATTTCCAACTCCTCGAGTGGAACTACAAGTGTCTCATCTGATAGGCACTTCTTTAGGTTTGAGACATGAAAGACATTGTGCACTCCATTGAGTGTATCAGGTAGGTTCAGCTGGTATGTTACTGGACCGATCCTTTTCACTATCTCGAATGGTCCAACGTAACGCGGGTTTAACTTTCCTCGTTTTCCAAAACGAATCACACCTTTCCACGGTGAAACCTTTAATAACACTTTGTTGCCCACTTGGAATTCTAGCGGTTTTCCGCGCTTGTCTGCATAACTCTTTTGACGGTCACGAGCTGCCGCCATACGGTTTCGGATTTGCACAATTTTCTCTGAGGTTTCATGCACAAGTTCAGGACCCGTAAGTTGACTATCTCCAACTTCAGCCCAACAAATTGGTGATCAACATTTTCTCCCGTACAAAGCCTCGAACGGTGCTGCTTTAATACTAGTATGATAGATATTATTGTAAGAGAATTCCACTAACGGCAAGTGAGTCTCCCAACTGTTACTAAAATCAATCACACAAGCCCTTAACATGTCTTCTAGGGTTTGAATGGTACGCTCACTCTGGCCATCTGTTTAAGGATGGTACGCTGTGCTCATATCCAGGCGCGTGCCTAGAGCTTTCTGTAATGATTTCCAGAAACGTGAGGTGAATCGGGCGTCTCTATCGGAAATGATGGAGATTGGCACTCCATGTTGGGATACTACTTCTTTAAGATAGAGGCGAGTTAACTTTTCCATTTTATCGGTCTCTTTGATAGCGAGAAAATGAGCGGATTTGGTTAGGCGATCCACTATCACCCAGATGGTGTCACATCCCGTAGGGGTTCGGGGTAATTTGGTTATGAAATCCATGGAAATCTGCTCTCATTTCCACATTGGTATTTCCGGTTGTTGAAGTAATCCGGATGACTTTTGGTACTCCACCTTGACCTTGGAACAAGTCAGGCACTTGCTCACGTAGGTGGCTATGTCAGCTTTCATGTTCGGCCACCAATACAAAACTTTTAGATCGTGATACATCTTGTCAGATCCCGGATGGATAGAGTATCGGGATTTGTGAGCTTCATCCATGACTAGGTCTCTTACGTTTCCATATACTGGTATCCATATTCGTTCCGCGAAGTAACGAATACCATCTTATTTAACCTCAAGTTGTTTCTCCATATCACGAGTGGATTCTAATGATAAATTCTCCTCTTTTAAAGCTTCGAGTTGGGCATTGTGGATTTGTTCGGGTAATCCTGTATGAATAGTGAGTTGTAATGCTCTAACCCGTCGGGGTTTGGTTTCTTTTCTGCTTAGGGCATCGGCCACCACATTAGCTTTGCCCGGATGGTACTTGATTGCACAATCATAATCGTTTAATAACTCGATCTAACGACGTTGACGCATGTTCAACTCTTTCTGCTAAAAAATATGCTGAAGACTCTTGTGATCGGTGTAGATGGTGCACTTGGTACCGTACAAGTAATGTCTCCATATTTTGAGTGCAAACACCACGGCTCCTAACTCCAAATCGTGAGTCGTGTAGTTCTTTTCGTGGATTTTTAACTGTCGAGAAGCGTAAGCCATAACCTTGTCGCGTTGCATCAACACACAACCGAGACCTTGGATGGAGGCATTTCAATACACCACGAAGTCATCTGTTCCCTCTGGTAGAGACAGGATAGGTGCGCTACATAGTTTCTGCTTCAGTCGTTGGAATGCCGATTCTTGAGCCTCGCTCCAATTATAGGGTTTATCTTTTTGGGTTAAGGCGGTGAGGGGTTGGGCAATCTTTGAAAATCCTTCGATAAAACGACGGTAGTATCCAGCCAATCCTAGGAATTGCCGAACTTCGGTCGGAGTTGATGGTGCTGCCCAATTCTTAATAGCTTCCACTTTGGCTGGATCGACATGTATTCCCTTCTCATTGATCACATGTCCTAAAAATTGAACCTCGCGAATCCAAAAATCGCATTTGGAAAACTTTGCGTACAACTGTTCCTGCTTCAGTAGTTCAAGGATCAAACGCAGATGCTCCTCATGCTCTTCCTGGCCTTAGAGTATATGAGGATATCGTCAATAAAAACAATGACGAATTGATCCAGATAAGGTTTACACACACGGTTCATGAGGTCCATGAACACCGCGGGTGCGTTAGTTAATCCAAATGGCATGACCAAAACTCGAAATGGTCGTACCGGGTTCTGAATGCAGTCTTGGATATATCCTCATCTCGAACTCTCAGCTGATGATATCCAGACCTTAAATCGATTTTTGAGTAGAAACTTGACCCTTGAAGTTGGTCGAATAAATCGTCAATGCGGGGTAGTGGGTAGCGGTTCTTGACTGTTACTTTGTTTAACTCTCGGTAATCAATGCTGTGACAACCCGACTTTTCGGGTTAACTCAGTTAGTAAATCCCGTTAACTTGCTGTTAAAAACCTAACCCCGTTAACTATTCCGTTAAGTTTCTTATTAAAAACTTAACCACGTTAATCAAATCTAACCCCAAGGATTAATTCGGTCATAGTATCAACTCAAAACTACAAAGATAATTACCCTAAATCTATTTGATTAATTTTCTAAGTCAAAATTAAGAGTTTTGGGTTAAGTTGACTTTTAAAAGTCAAACCCGAAATCAAATCAACTCAAATCCGCATAATCTCGATCATACCTGTTGAAATTCATAACCGAAATCGAATTCAATACTAATCACGATCATCATGACACTTTTAATTCGAGTATTTAATCGAATTAACGCTAATAATGCGAATGCATCTCGTAACCGTCGACTTCATATCAACTTCAATCAAATCCACCATTTTTCGTATACCAATTCACGAATTGTTACGCTGCACACACTCAGTAATCCTCTCTGAAGCATTAGCACAATCCAAATTGGTCGAAGAAGCAGAAGACGCTGCCGGAAACCAAACAAGCCGAAGACGGAACCCGTTTTAGTCGATCTCAGTCGATTCACACTTGTTTCCGGTAATTTAATACACCTTCACTTTTGTTTTTACTCTCTAATGGAAAGCCCTATATCAATTAGGGCTTAAAACATCAAGATTAGCAAGAACCCGATTCTAGGGTTCGTGATAAAAACGTTTTGGGGCTTTTGATCCGAAACTCAACCTCCATCAAATTAAACCACTCAGTCATGTTCGAAATCCCTTGTTTATTAAAACCCCTATGCTAATTTAATATTTGAACATCGAATTTGTAAAAATCCAGAACCTAGGGTTCTTCGTAAAACGATTTGGGGGTTTCGACCCTAAACCCAATCTCAACCAAATTAACTTACATCAACAGTTTCGCAATCTCGAATACATTAAAAACCCCCTATCAATTTCACCTAACAATATCGAATTGAACTCGATCCAGTAATCTAGGGTTCGTTCTTATTCGATTTGGGGCTTTTAACCCTAGACCCATTTTTAATCAAATTAAACCACAGGGTTCGATTCAGAATTAACTGTTTAGTAATAGCCCCATGATTCCATCGAGTTCTAATATCGAATTTAGTTGATTTGATTCCTAGTTTAAACTAGGGTTGTCGGTTCTTAATCGAGTAATTAAACCATCCCAAACGCGAAGATTTTTCAATTAAACTTACCCACAGAATCGTTCTTACTCGATTATCAAAACCCTTTAGCCATTGTAGCAAATCGCGACCGGATTCAAGGGTTTTGGGGCTGGGGATCGATCGGTTGCATGTATGGGAAGGGGATGCACTGGAAGCCTTTGATTAAAACCATTCCGATCCGAGATCTGTTACGATAGCCTAGCGGCCGGGACTGGTTAAGGCAGTGTGCGTGTGTGGGAGAGACCCGGGTTCGAGACCGGGCTCCCACAATTATTTTTAAAACATTTTTCTGGATTGTTAAATTAATAAAAATCAAACCTTTTAATATTGTACTATTATATAAATGGGTTTTCACCCGAAAAACAACCCGTAGGCTCGGGTTTGAATTATTAGCTTATTTTTATAAATTATACCCGCTTTTATAATTTATACATTATTATTATTATCAAGTAAAAATGATATGTTTATATTATTTTTAAACCGTAAATTCGTATAAAATAATATGTTTATATTATTATCAAATTGTGACCTGTATTATTAAATAATATATATTTATATTATTTCAAATCAATTTACAATGCCGTAAATCAATCAAGACTAAATAATAATATAACTAATCATGTTATCCACTCGTATATATATATTATTATTTATGTCGTTCGTCGCGTAAAGTAATTCCTAAACCCGTGGACACGTTCGTCCACTCTCGTTTATTGGAGCCGTTCTTTAAGACGTTCCTTCCGTGTCACAGTCACAATTCCCATTATCATTCCTAATTTATATGTTTATAATTCTAGGACATCCGTAGGTCTTTTGAGACTTACACTCGTGGTTCCAACTTACTTCTAGTGTGAAACTACCTTCAACGCCAAGTAGGTGAGTTTCACGGCCCCTTTTTACTGCTTTTAACTTGGGGGAGAAAACATGCTTAAACTGTTTTTTAGATTTTGTATTTCATATGCTATCAATGTTAAAGCTAAGTGTAACATGCTATCACAGAAAGTCCTCATCTTATTTCGAACCGTTAATATGGATCTTAGCGAGGTAATGTTTAGTAGTACTACTAGGTTTGACAAATCCCACCCGCGTTAGTCGCGCTAACTCGATCGGATATCGAACGGGTGAAATGTTAGCCTATTCACATGGCCAGTATTGATAGAACCTGGCAGGAGGCAATAAACAA
Organism: Smallanthus sonchifolius; assembly: GCA_023525975.1. Classification (NCBI taxonomy): domain Eukaryota; kingdom Viridiplantae; phylum Streptophyta; class Magnoliopsida; order Asterales; family Asteraceae; genus Smallanthus; species Smallanthus sonchifolius. The sequence goes on from CM042041.1 coordinate 5,599,819, forward strand.
ACAGTCAGTTTCGGTTGCGAGCACTTGAGCTAAAACATGAACATAGGTTAGCTACCTATAGATACATATTGAATGATCATAAATCTGGTAACGCTTAGTTATTTATTTGAAACCTGTGAACTCACCAACCTTGTGTTGACACTTTTTCTTACATGTTTTCTCAGAACGCTAAGCTAAGACACAGGTGCACGTTAGGGCATGCATGGGATTCAACTGCTTTGCTTTGTGTCTATTTATGTTGATTGAATTATTTTAATGTACTTTGTTTGGTTGGACGTTTGGACTTTTGGACTTTGTTTTGGGCGCGTGTATTTTGCGCATTTACTTTCTTTACGCTTCCGCATTGATACTCTGATTTAAAAGATATTTTCATTTTGAGTCCCATGTAGAGTCGTTCAATGTAACTAGTGTCTGAGATCCTGGTTTGTCACTTCCCAAAACGGTAATACTCCGTTAGTTGAAATTGGGGGTGTGACAGATTGGTATCAGAGTCATTGGTTATAGAGAACTAGGATTGCATACTAGACTATAGCCTCACACATTATTTACATGTCATTTGGATGTTGGGTACTTATACAAAATGTTGCAGGATCATGTCGTCAACACCACCTCCATCACCTAACGCATCAGGGCATAAGGCACCTGTACTCTCATCCCCGGAGCCCAAAAGGCGCCGGACCACCTCAATTGATCAAGGCGAACCGAGCAACGCACGAGCATTGGATTATGCTCTCAATTGGGATATGTACCCACATATGATCCAAAGGTGGATCGAAATGGGAGATGTTCCATCACCGTACTTTGGATCCACATCTTCATCGTCTACACTACCTAGCTTACCATGCACCATGGAACAAGCTTTCGCAGCATTTGTGTCTTATATGTTAAAGGAGTTAAGTTTTGTACAAGATGCCACCAAGGAGATACCTAAACTCCTGGAGAATGGACCTCAAGTGGAGAAGAATAAGGTAGGAATAGAAAATTTGACTACCGAACTAGCTGCAACGGACCATGTCCACAACCTTTTAGTGGATCGTGTGGCACACCTAGAGACAAGGGCTGACACTATGGATGATGATATGCAAGGAGTTCTGGAGAGGTTAGCTGCTATGGAAGCTCAACTACATGTGGCAAACCACACTGCTGAAGGCCTTCAAGAGAGGGTGACTCACTTGGAAGCCCAATTGCAAGCGGCCCTACACCCGGAAGACATTCCAGTATCTGACGACGAGGAGGAACCCTTTGAGGAGGAGCTCTTTGAGGAGGAGCCCTTCGAGGAGGAACCCTTAGAGGAGGAACCAGCTGAGGAAGAGCCAGTGGAGATTGATGATGCACAGTCATACGTCTCTTCTGATGACAAGGATATTTGAGGATCTTCCTAATCTACCTTCTTTTCATGTTTGTTTTTGCTTATGTTATTTCTCTTTTCAAACCTAGATGGGTAAGGTTGTTCCCATCCAATAAAAGCATGAGAAGTTTAATATTTGAGTTATTTATTTTGTAGCCTTACAATTTATTTAATCTTCAAAATATTAGATGTTGTATTTCCTTACTCGTACCTGAATAATGTTTAATATGCGATATATTTCTCATTGTTTTCATTTGTGATTGTGAAGAAACATGTCTGGGAGAGGACGAGGAGGCCGTACAGGTGGTCGTGGTACCATCAACATGACGGCAGCAGAACTAGCAGCTTTGATAAACAATAGTGTGGCAGAGGCCCTAGCAGCACAGAATGCTGCAGGTAAATGCTTTCAACTATTGACTAGTAGTGTCAATCCTTTCTCCTAAGAACATATTTCTAAACTCTATAATTCCAATTCAATTTGAATTTCTAAATCCAGGCCAGCAAAATCAACAGCCAGCTTGCACTTTCAAGGCATTCATGGACTGCAAGCCCCACACCTTTAGTGGAGCTGAAGGAGCAGTTGGATTACTTCGCTGGTTTGAGAAGGTTGAATCAGTAATAGCCATGTGCAACTGCCCCGTGGCTAACCAAGTGAAATTTGTTGCCGGAACTTTAGAAGGCCCGGCCCTAACATGGTGGAATGCCCAAGTTCAAATGTTGGGACTAGCAATGGCAAATGGACTCCCGTGGGAGGAATTTAAAGCAATGATGAAGGAAGAATACTGCCCACGAGATGAAATTCAAAAGCTAGAGGAAGAGTTCTGGAACCTTAAGATGGAGGGTTCGGAAATTGAACTCTACACCACCCGTTCGCACGAACTTGCCACCATGTGCCCACACATGGTGACTCCGGATTACAACGGATTGAACTATACATTGGAGGTTTGGTACCTCAGATTCAAAGCATGGTGACTTCATCCAACCCTACCACCATCCAACAGACCATCAGACTTGCTCACAAATTGACCGATCAGGCGGTGACGCAAGGAACTTTACCTCCAAGAGGTTCAGTTGCTAAATCCACCGACAGCCACAAACGCAAGTTCGATCACCATTCCAACACCCACAACCACTCTAACTCCCAATCCAAAGGACCCCAACCCAACCAGCAACAGTTTAACCAACAGCAACAACAACAACAACAACGTAGGTTCGAGCCTACCAAGAACTTCAATCAGTCGACCTATTCTGGTCAAAACCAGGGTGGTTATGCGGGAAAGTCCCCGAAGTGTAACAAGTGTAACTTACACCACTTTGGGTTCTGCAATCGTTGCCAGAGGTGCGGTAAAATAGGCCATGCTGCTAAGGACTGCAGGGGTGAATTACAAACTAAACAACCCTTTCAACAACCGGGGTCTACTAGGGCTTGCTTTGAGTGTGGAAAGGAAGGGCATATTCGAAAGAACTGTCCTCATTTGAAGAAAGGGGGTAATGGAAATCACAACCCTAATCACAATAACAATGGTAATGGTGGTAATAATGGCAATGGGGGAGGAAATGGTGCGAAGGGACGAGCCTTCGTACTCGGATCTGGAGAAGCCCGTTACGACCATAATGTGGTTACCGGTAAGTTCCTCGTAAATAATTTCTTTGCTTCTGTCCTTTTTGACACCGGTGCTGATAGAAGTTTTATATCTAAGAAATTTAGTAATATGATAAAAGGAACTTCATCTCTATTAGAAGATAAGTATACAATAGAGATAGCTGACGGTCAAATAATTGAGGCAACTCACATACTTAAAGGATGTAAACTTGAGCTAGCTACACATGTATTTGATATCGACCTTATGCCGGTCATACTTGGTAGTTTTGATATAATTGTTGGCATGGATTGGCTATCTAAAAACCAAGCCAAAATTATCTGTCGTGAGAAGATTGTACGTATACCTCTCTCGAATTTGGACCGGATTTGGCAATTATTTGTTAAGTATTGCTTCATTTTTGAGATCCAGCTAAAGATTTTCTCATTTCAATTTTGTTATATGTTTATCAACGCATGTGACGACTCTCGGTCTAGTGTGAATCAGACCTCGACATTTCTGACTCCCCTAATAGATCTTCATGTAACGTTCTCGCAGTTCTGAAGGAACAAGAGAAATTCTAATTTGATCTAATCAACTCCTTACTGAATCTTGAGCAATGAAGATTTTCTCTCATCTATTTTACTTGCTAAATCATATCCCTTGAGATTTTTTTGGCCACGTAAATTCAGTATGGGACTTTACAACGCTCGACACTTGGAGTAAGTGTATGACTATCATCGGAGGTCTCGGTATAATCTCGTATTTTATCTTATAATCCAAATGCACTCTAATATCGATGGAGTAACAATATGATGGAGAAATTCCTTAAAGAAATATAAGCTTCTTTTTCTTAGACAATATAACCTTTCTATACGATCGTTCGTATAAATCCTCATTTCGGTGTTTGTCATTCTCAGTATACTCCTGATAAATATTTTTAATAATTCAGTCTTACACCTACTTGAAATTTCCATTGCAAGTGCTCTGCACTCACTATGGTAATTTGGTACACTCAATCCCGATTCTCTTAACCGCGACGCTTATATTGTGGAAACTTAACTTGAGAAACTTGTTTACTTGGGAGGAGCCATCTTTACGACGTTCATTGTCGTGTTTATTTCTATCATTTGTAGTTCTACTATGGACACCGAGCGGCTTGTGCCCAGGATTCTTTTAGTTGGATTTACAAAAACTTTTTATTTTGGGATAGCTATGGCTTGGTATGAAACTAATGCCCTTTTTTGTGAACATTGCTACGTATGTTTTGCAAATCTTGATTTCTCCTGGCGCTTCGATGTCTTATTGAAAACTATTTTGATGGAGAAAATGAAACTTTATGTTGGAATGATTCTTTGTGTACCAAAATTTTTTATTAGTAATCATTCAAATTTTATTTATGGTGATTATCGCTATTTGTTACTCTACGTATACTGTCCTTATAGATCCGAATAGGATAGTCTCATATCCTTTTTGTACTTGTTCTCTCTCAAATGTTATTTTGTTGATTGACTTTCTGATTTCCAACTAGGTAGAGACGTATACACACCCCTTACTCTCCGTCACCTGTAATTAGAAAGCCTTAGAGCAACTACTGTTTAGAAATGACTTCTTAACACGTGCCCTGAAGGAATACGAATCTATGACATTCAAACACTCATTCCATCAAATCTATGGCTTAAACCCTTATGCAAAGGATTTTAGGCTATAACTAGTATGGGTGAAATACGAAATGGTAAGTCACAGTGGTACCGTTCGAAAGCCAAGAAAGTTGCAGGCATACTGTACTACCAGTTATTGACAGATAATCTATTCGACCCCCTTCAACGCAAGATCTAAGGACAAACTCTGAAATCTTATGTTCCATTTTCACCGACTTTAATGGAAAACCTAAGTTGAAATTTGAAAACCTTATCATTTGAAAGATGTGTCCTAAAATCATAGGAGGGCAATTTTGAATTTATTTCTATGTTCTACAATTCTTAACCAATTAAAGTTGTACGCTACCACGAAGAGTAACAAGTGACGAATCATAGTTGACTCTGCTCTCTTGAAGATCCACTTGAGATTGCATTATCTTTAAAGGACCTATGAGCATGACATCCTCACATTTGGAAAATTCCTGAAGTTTTACTTGATCATCCCCTATTTTCTGACGTCTACTTTATAAGAATTAAACCCTAGGCTAAATTGACAATGATATTATATCAAAGTCTACCCATTTTGTGGGTTATCAAGCTCAAAATCATTTTCGGGGGACACTATTTTTATGAGATTATTTCCACAATGTGAATGTTTATTTCCTCATCTAGCTGAATAGCGGATTACTTCCGAATCATTTCAATACACATCAAGAAAGATGCAGACGTCTAATGTTATCCTATCAAATTTGGCCGACTCGATGTGAGGAGTAGACCATCTTTTAATATGGACATTTTGTTAAAATTTCAGAATTCCATTTCTAACCGTTAACCAAATTCGACTTCTGGTGGTAGTCAATTCAATGTCCAACTATTGAACTGGCACCTAGTCTTTTAACTAATCTACTTGATTAGATCGTCCTAGATCTTTAGTCACTTTCTATATCTAGATCTTGTGGAGATTTGATTTTTAGTATAACTCATTGCTAACCTTGGGCAATATGTATACGATCCTTTAGTTAAAAATCATCAAAACACGGTTATATTATATCGAGACTAACACGCGAGTTAGTACCGAATCCTAATGCTTTGTGGTGAGGTTACATAGCACTGGGTCATCGCTGACATCTATTTTATGATGATGACTCATTTGCTATAACACTTCATAGGATTGAGTAAATTTGACTCTTAGCAAATTTATCTCGACAGAATCCTAGTATAATATCCTTTGTTTGTTAATCTTCGGTTTCATGACTCGAGTTTGGTACAATCATACTGGTACTCATTATATACTTGCTTTGTAAAGCTTTAAGCTTGGATTTCTCGTTATTAATTCATTCTCTAATGAATAATCATCACTCTTCAATTCTAGTACGAGAAGTGTGAATCTCGTTATTTTCTATGTTGATTTTCAAAATTCCCTTGTATCTACTTTTACGGTTATGTCGTATACACACCAACCATGTTGTATCGCCCTATGATACAACAATGTACAAACTATTGAATAGTAACTACTATTACTGACAATCACAAGGTACAACAACCCGGGATTTCACAGTGAATGTGGGAACAAAATTTCAATAGATTTCGTTACTAGGCCTACCTAGAACATTGGGCGGCTATGATTCATTTTGGGACATTGTTAATCAATTAACGAGCTCTGCACATTTTCTACTTATCCGAGAGGAGTTCTAGATAGAAAAGCTAGCTCGACTGTATAGTAGTGAAATTGTAACAAACATGGAGTGACTGTTTCCTTTATCTTCGATACGGATAGTTGCTTTACATCCCATTTCTAGCAGACACTACAAAAGCTTTGAGAACGCGCTTAGATATGAGCACCGCTTACTATCCTCAAACTGACGGTCTAAGTGAACGAACTATTCATAACTTGGATGATATGCTCATGGCTTGTGTGATAGAATTTGGTGGTAATTTGGATACTCTTTTACCTTTGGTCCGATTTCCTTACACTAACAGTGATCACATTACCATTAAATGAGCACCATTGGAAGCTCTGTTTTGACACAAAGGTTGATCACCATTTTGTTGTGTTGAGGTTGGTAATAATCATTTGATTGGTCTTGTTGTGTACAAACTGAAACTACCTCAGGAGCTTAGTGGTATATACGATGCTTATCGTATATCGAGTCTCAAAAGGTGTTTAGCCGACGAATCCGTAATTCTACCACCTAAGGTAGTTCGTATTGACGGCAAGTTTCATTTTAACGAGGTGTTATCTCTCTGTATTCTAAGTACATGATATGACCATCCTTTATAACCTATGATATTTGTTATCGCTGTGATACATTTTTTTTTCCAATGAGTCGTGGTGATTCTCCCGATTCTTTGAACCTTAATAGCAACTCCCTTGTTAAAATTTTATGGTTACTATTTATAATAGTATTCCTTAATGGAAAAAAACAGAATAATACTTTTCCTTGCTCATAAAATGATACTGAATCACCGGGATTTTGTATCATAATATCATTCTGGATTTGTACCAATTTTGTATACTTGTGTATATCAATCCTATGACGGATTTCTTAATCTTCTGAATAACACCAGTAGTGTATTTTTTGACTAATCCGGTGAAACAATGATCTATAGACTCTTTGGAACTCGAAAGATTTTTCTCTCATGATTATTCAATTTTCTTTTGAGCCTTTCTAAGTGAAACTACTCTCTATGATTCTTAGATCTCGATTTGTCAAATCTCCATGCTATATCTAGGAAACTAAAATTCCCTTGATGATCACACATGAATCAAGTTACGAAAAAGAACTTGTCAACTATTATACCAGTTGAATTTCGGGACGAAATTCTGTTAACTGGGGGAGAATGTGACAACCGTGACTTTTACGGTCAACACCCGTGTTCGACGAGTTCGTATAATAATAATAATAATAGTATTATTATTATTATGTGAAATATACTTTCAAACGAAAGAAACTCGTTAGTAAACGAAAAATAATAGCAAGATTTATTTGGGTGTTATAATATCAAAAATTTGATCAAGTTCAGGTCTATACGTGTTAACACCCGAGTCGAGCAGTTTCGTAAATTTCAATTTAAATCCGAAAGGATATATATTTACGAGACACAAGGACTCGAGAGAAAATATTAAATTCTAACGAGTTATTTTTGGGTAAAATAACGCCACTATTTTTATCGGATTTGTTTAAGCGAAAAACCGACACGCGATCGGAGACCGCATGGGCTATAAATACCCCATCTTAGTCCACTATCTCATTTTTCAAAAATTAAGAGAAATTTTAGAGAGAGAGAGAGTGGAGAGGGCTGGAGAGTTTTCCGGCAAAGTGGTGGTGGTCCGACGGTGGTGCGTGGCGGTCAACGGTGGTCCGGCGCGGAGGCCGGTGGCGGCCGAAGCTCGTTTTTCACCCGAAACCATTTCTCGACGCTACGAACGCAATGGTAAGCTCAGATTTGTCAAAATACTTACTTAAATTTGTTAAAAAGAGTTTTTAAATTCTGTCCAGAAAGTTTTATGCATGCGCAGTCTTAAAGATCGGACGATCCCTGAAAATCCGACCGTTAGAAATGTATGAATTTTGGATATGATCTTTTCAACACATAGACTCAAAACCCTACCGGAGGAATTTTATATCAGAGCTCTCTAGGTATGCTTTTTATTCCCTCGAATGTGACTGATCGGATTTTCGGATTTGAAAAACTGGGTCACAAAGAATCGTCGATCCCCGGAGATCCGACCGTTGGATCGTGACGATTTTTGGATAGTAGTTTCTTGGCATAAATATGAATGTTTTCACCGTAGGAAATTCCGATGAGATGTTGGGAAGTATATTTTTGAATACGAACAGATTGTAACAGTTTCTAGGATCGAAAACAGGAAATTGACCGGGTTGCATGGCCATAGAAACGGCATTGCATGTCAATTTTGAGCATGTGGGAATGCTCGGGAGATAAAAACGATCCTAATGGTGTTTTTGGTTCGTATTGCATGTGATACGGGAGGTTCCGCGTACGCGAACCATTTATACAGAAGGTATAAACTTTACCCGTTAAGCTTTGATTTTATGTTAGAATAGTTTTATAAGTCATTGTTTGAGAATTGAACCCAAAAATATTTAGTATTGAGATATTTGGTATTTTAAGTGGTTATTAGGTTATACACCAAACCCTGTTTCACGTGAAACAAATAATGAAACTAATATATTTATTTTTATACGACAATTGTTTTGATGAATTTTTAAAAATTGTTGATCTAGCACCCAAAAATTAGTTTTAATCAGTAGAATATGTTTTAAAATGAGTATCTGAAAATTTTGGTTATCTAACTCTTTATAGATTATTTATTAAAATTCAAACAAGTTTAATACATGGAAATTTCGGAAAAATACTTATGAGTATTGAAAAATTCTGGAAATTGGACAGTGATAGTTATATGATGAACTAAGACTCCTGTCCAAAGTGTATGAAAATTGGAGTTGTTTAAGTATACGTTTATTATTTATAAAGTTTAAACGGATGATTTATGGTTTGTATACTTCTGGATAAAATCAGGACTTGAAACTTAGTATGAGATCTTATATTGACTTAAAACTAAAATGGTAAAAGTTTGGTAAAGTTTTGATGCGTTTAGCTATTTTTTCCGAATTTGTAAAATTCTAACAATATTAAATTCATATTAAATAATATGGAAATTAAAAAAATATAAAAATTTGTCAGAAAATTTTATTTATATACATGATCAATTTGTATAAATTTTAAGCAGTAACTTTATGTCTAAGTATGGTTTTGGAATTATGGTCCATTTAAATTTTATAAAAAGTTATTAATTTTGGAAAATTTTTATATAAAATTAATTTCATAAAAATTCTAAGGGATTTTGGGTAGAAGTATAACCCCGTTTAAAACATAAAATTTGACTTTTAAATTGGGTGCTAATATCACACTAAAACCCTAATTTCGGACGAATCTGATTTTCAAACTGTAAACCGGACTTTACGCGCGTAACCGCGTTTTTGATCAAACGAAACCTTGACTTGAGATTTTATTATATATGATTTTATAACTACTGATGTTTTTTTATTAAAATCTAAAACTTAAGGTTTTAAGGTCACAAATTTATATAAAAGTCGTTTTACAATTTCTAACAGTCCGTACGCGTATGCACGGTTTTGGGTATGCAACCGATTACATAGCCACTTTTTGTTTTGTTGACTTGGTCACAACCTTTAGGAGTCCTGAATGCATCGTTTGTGTCTACTTGACTAGTAGGACCTTGTTAGGACTCAGATTTTATCGGTTTTTGTCGACTGTGTCGCATCACTGCCCGCATTGTCCAGGTGAGTTTCGCGGCCCTCTTTTTACTTACTGTTTTACTGTTTTTGGGGGAAAGCTGTTTCATTTTTTTAGTCGCATGTTACATGATACATTGATTACATGATTTATTTTTTTTTTATATAATGCCTTAAAGTCCCAAATTTTAGACAATCAATTAGCTGAGCGTAGCCGTTGGGAATTTTGAGTAGTACTACTTGGGTTGACACCCCCGCTCATGGTTTGGTCGCGCCAACCAGACTTGTAGGGTCACTTGGGCGCAAAGTTAGCCAATTTTTTTTAGGCGGTTGTTTGCATTAGACTTCCGTATGGGGTACTTTATTTTTTTTTGTGGAGGCTTTGATTGCGGCTCATGGTAATATGTTGTCTAATACATGTGTACTCGATCAATGTATTTTTGATCACTTTGGATTTTTATCCGAAACTTTTTATAGAGTCTCAAAACCTGCGAACTCACCAACTATTTATATAGTTGACCCGTTTTCGAAACATGCTTTCAGGTAAACAGAATTGAAGAAAAGATTTTTATGAGGGCACGCTTTTGGATTAGAACTATTGTTTCTAGTTATGATTATATACTTTTGTTGTAGTCAGGCATTTAGACACTTTGTACGGTTTTAGAGATTTTACTTGTATTTGTACTTTCGTTAGAAGCATGTAGTATGGTTCAATGTAATGCACAATTTTCCTTTAAGTTTCTCTTGTACTTGTGTTCAATGCGATATACCGGTTACATCCCATACTTCCGCCTTGTTGGGGTGTGACATTTACCACACTCAAAACAGCCTTTGGGTGCGTCTCCAGGTGGTGTCTGTTTGTTCTGCAGATCTACTCTACAGTCTTTGGCCAAATGACCCATCTTTCCACACCGGTTGCAACGATACCGGTCGCACGCTCCATGATGGTGGAAGTTACATTTGTTGCACTTCGGGTACTTGCCAACATAAGAACCCTGATTCTGCTGAGAAGAGTTAGACTGACTGTTGTTCTTTGACGATTCAAACTTACGGTGTTGCTGTTGCTGAGAAGGTGGGTTTGACTGGAAGGTTTTGGGGAATGAACTGTCAAACTTCCGCTTATTGTCAGTTGTCTTTGATAACGCACCTCTAGGGGGTAGGGTGCCCTAAGCGATTGCCTGATCGGTTAGCCTGTGAGCCAACCTGATTGCTTGCTGGATTGTAGTGGGATTAGAAGATGTTACCATGCTCTGAATTTGCGGGACCAAACCATCAATGAATTTCTCGATCCTCTTATAGGGAGGTGTTACCATTTGCGGACACAAGTTCGCCAGTTCATGCGAACGAGTAGTGTAGGCTTCATTTTCAGATCCCTCCATCTTGAGGTTCCAGAACTCGCCCTCAAGTTTCTGCACTTCATCGCGGGGACAATACTCCTCCCGCAGCATAGTCTTAAATTCATCCCATGGCAATGCATTTGCCATATCAAGAGTTAGCATTTGCACCTGGGAGTTCCACCAAGTAAGGGCCGAACCCTCGAGTGTGCCAGATGCATATTTCACCTGATTATTCGGTGGACAATTGCACATCGCGAATGCGGATTCAGATTTCTCCATCCAGCAGAGTAAGCCAACAGCCCCTTCGGCTCCACTGAACGAGTGAGGCTTGCAATCCATGTACGCCTTGAAAGTACAAACCTACTGGTGGTTATGCTGACCTGAAATGTAAACAAGAATGCGCTTTAAGAATACCATATTCAAATTTGAGTTTGGGATGAATGATGACTCACTAGATTCGATAATATGTTGCTTTACCTCCAGCATTAATAGCGGCGTGAGTAGCTGCTACTGCTTCAGCCACACGCTCATTTATGAGTGCCGTGAGCTCGGCTGCAATCATGTTAATGTTTCCGCGACCACCGCGTCCTTCGGCGCGTCCACCACGTCCATTTCCTCTTCCAGACATTATCTTTACATTCACAATATACAATAATGAGAAAAATACATCGCATTTTATCATCATACAAGTACCAGTAAGCAAAGAAATTCAAACCACAACATCTAACATTTCACCACGTCCATTTCAGTTTGGTGATCCTTTGATTCATCAACATCTCTCGCTGAAGGATGCTAGTAATCTCTCCCGCTGCGTCCCTCATGTTCCGGATCTCCCGGTCCATCCTAGCCACAAAGGCAACTATCACCTGCTCATAGGGGTACTGCAATGGTAGCAAAGCTCGTACAAAAGATGAATAAGAAGAAGAAGAAATGCCAGTAGTGAGTGGAGGTGGGACCTCCTCCTCGCAGAACCAGTTCCTGATCCTATCGGGATACCAATCCCAGTCCTGCATGTTACCTCTGACACGCACATGAATAGGCTCGTCATACCCTACAGTGGTATTGATCGGGTTGAGTCGACGTATCCTTGGCTCTGGCAAAGGTACGGTAGGAACATCGTTCTCCTGAACGACTAGGGATGCTGGTGAATTAGGCGGGGTCGACATTTCCTGTAACGGGATGAGTGAGTGTCATGTATGAATGTAAGTGTTGTGTAACTAATGCATGTACGTGGTTATAGTCTAGTTTGCATTTCCTAGTTCTCTAAAACCAATGACTCTGATACCAATCTTTCACACCCCCAAAATCCACTAACGGAGTTTTACCGTTAGGAGCGTGAAATACCATGATCTCAGTCATTAGTTACGTTGAACGACTCTATATGAGTTTAAGAAAATACTAGTATTGCTCATAGTCACGATGCAACACTAGCAATGAAAACACTTATTTAATGTAAGACTTGCGGAAGCGAAAAGTTAAATGAAAAGCATGCGACAAAACAATCGCGCCAAAAATAAATAATTCAACAATAAATAAAATAAATAGTTCTTGAGTTTGAAAATGATGGACTTCGAATGTATGCATGCCTTAGCTTGTGCTTGTACCTTAATGACCTGAGAAAACATGCTAAAACGTGTCAACACTAGGTTGGTGAGTTCACAGGTTTCAATGTTTATAAAGTTTACTAGATAAAACCATTTACAATTTATATCATAGGTAGCTAACCTAGTTACATGTTACTAAAGCGTTTCGACACCGAAGCTGACTGTTTATGTTTGAACTTGCCTCCTACCATGACTATTATGATCAATGGTAAATGTTTAGGTCAATGTTACACCCGTTCGACTACCTGTCGTGTTAGCACGACTAACGCGAGTGGGGCTTGTCAATGCCCAGTAGTAGTACTCAAGATTACCTCGCTATCCCATATATTAAACGGTTCGATAAGTAAGGACTTGCATGATATGTTTGCGCTTAGTACAACAAGTGATATAATTGAAATGTAAAATCTAAATGTTCGTACCCATGTTTTCTCCCCCAAGTTTAAATCATAAGAAAAGGGGCCGTGAAACTCACCTTAGAGTGCGTGCGAAAGAAATCGAACTTAGAATGCTTGACGACTAACTGCCACCTATAAACACCGGTTTATAAGTGTGTGTTTTTGCAAGCTGATACGAACCCTTAGTATCCAAACAATACTATTGTTTAAGTGTTTAGAAAAGATTTGACTAAGTTTGACCAAGTTTGACTAAGTTTGACCAAGTTTGACTCGACGACCCGTTGGTGACCCGTTTAGTGATTAAATGTTTGACTTGTATAACAACACGCTTAGCACACAAATAATTCACGTTTCATGCTACCTAAGTCATAACTAACTTAGCATGGCAACTACGTCAACAATACACGTTACATTAATTTATTATTTTTAAAATAATATAAACTCATGTTTGCTTTCAAATGAATCACATTATCTATAACACGTTCGTATCATCATTCCATGTCTATCTACACATGCTAATACATAATAGATTACCATAACACCCATCATTAAGTTTAGACATCAAGTTCCAAATTACAAAGTTTTCACTTTTAGTAACCTATGATCTAAGCATGTCATTTGTATCTAACAACACTTTAATAATCATTAATACAACTATACTAACATATTAGAGTCAAATAATAGCATCATACACACCTAGAAACCTTCACATTCAAAAATCATCTTTCAACAAAGTTTCCTTTTTTAGTAAGTCGTTCATTACACGCTTTGTTTACACAATTAATACGTCTAATCACTCCCAAATATTTCAACTAATATAATTATAACTATATTAATCATAATCCACGTCTAGTATGCGATTCCTATTCTTCACATAATCAACAAATCTCAATTTTCACATCATATGACAACTAGGGTTTCATATATGTTTATAAAATCATCAATACGATGCCACAATATCAAACAATTAACTAATTCATTATCGTATTTCAAAATCATTAAGTTTGGATAATCTAGGGTTTCGATCCCAAAAATAAAAATGAAAAAGTGACGGAATCAGATGAAACGACTTACGTAGAGACGTTAGAAACGCCTAGACTAGCACGTATCTACTTCCGGATTCACGATCGGGGCTCGATTGAGGTGTGTTTGGGTTGCTTGAAGGTTCGGTCAAACCTAGGGAGTGGGAGTCGTGATCGACGGCTTCACAAATGGGATTAGGGTTTAATTTTTTTTTTTTAAAGTTTATATATATCCTAAATTGTGTTTATGAGTTTTTAAGTTGGGCTTCAGGTTTAACTAGGGCCCATAACTATAATTAACTAAATAACATTTAATTAACCATTAAAACTCTCGATTTTTATTTTTATAAAAACACTACCTTTTATAAAAATACTAATTACGCTTTACACACGATAAACACGTACGAAAACAATAACATTCACACAATTCATGTAATCACATATAAATCATATAAAACTCAAAATTTATATTAAATATAAATTATTAAATGTTCGTAATGTTAATTTCGATTAATCACCAACGTTCCGGGTTAGACTCAAGTGCGATCCGCTGTGTGTGAACTAACTGACACATTTAATTAACCTAATTAAATGCAATGTACGCGTGACTAACTGAGTTTGTAACAAATAATGTTTGAACTAACGAGGTTTGAGTTAACGGGGTTAACCTGAAATTGCCGGATGTCACAGTTGGAACCGTCTCATCGAAACCTAACCTGGACCCAAAAACCTAAACCCCCCTCCACCCGCACCCCCAAAAACCTAACCCCTCTCCAACCCTACCTCGAAAAGCCTAAAACCACCACCCCATCCCTCAAAAACCTAACCCTCCAAAAAAAAAAACCTAAACCCACCCTCAAAAACCAAACCCCCACAAAAAAAAAACCTAAACCCTAAGGCTAAAATCCAAAAATTCAACGCTAAAATCTAAATCCTAAAAGCTTAACCCTAAAAGCTAAGATGGTAGAGTTCGACAAGACGGTTCCAACGCCGCTGGAATGAGCTTAATCGGAGTTCGTTTGATATCATTTCATAATGTTTTTATTATTTCTTAGTTTTCTTAGCGAAAAACTATTTATTATTTGAACCTGTACGAATAAAACCTCCTCCAAATAACCATTTGTAAGATACAGAATTCTCATATACTTGTTTGCAAATATAAGTGTCATATTTTATATTTATTACAAAGCCAAGTTTAAACATTGATTCATAAAAACAACATAACTCTTGTATTTAGTGCTTTAAAAATATAGTAAGAGAACATAATGAATATCATCTTTTTTCATCGTAGTCAAAGTAATATACACAAATAGTATGCAAAATAATATGTATAAATATGTATATGGTTCTTATAGTTTCCTATTTAAAATTTCTTATTAAACGCCCCTAAATCCTAAATCTATAATATCGGTTAAATGGTTAAAATATATTAAGTTTTATAGTTATTAATAACCGTATGCAGTGAATTTAAATATTTTAGTTTTGATGTATCAAACTTGAAAAGGTTATCATTTTATGCATTTTGGTCGAAGCGAGAGCATTCACATTTGCATCTCTAGTATTATTATCTTCATCTCTAAAATTTAGAGATTTTCTCTATTTTGCGTCACCATTAAAATGTCCATCTCCTTATCTATTTCCAATATTTGTAGAGTTTTATGGTCACCAATTCTCTAAATATAGAGATTCATTATTCATCATATCTATAATGTTTGTGAGTATTTAAAAAAAAGAAAATTATAAAATAAATGTTTATGAGTAAGATAAAAATTAATAATGATTGAGGCCGGTTAAACAACACTTAGAGCATTCACAACAACATCTCCATATCTATAATTTAACTAAATGTCACAAGTATCTAAATTTATCTCTAAATTTCGTTAACAAGTTTAGGTTAGCTTAACATTATAAATACATGTCTATCTCTATAATTTAACTAAATGTCACAAGTCTCTATATTTATCTCTAAATTTCGTTAACAAGTTTAGGTTAGCTTAACATTATAAATACATGTCTCGAGTCTATGATCATATATGCGTGTATTAATCTAGTCCTGAGTTATTTCATGGATTAACAATATTGAAGAGTTTATTTTGATTTGTGTGTTTTGTTTTGTTTAAATCGATTGGGACTTGAACATACACTTATTTTTTTTTTTAGAACAACAACAATATGTAAAAAAACAAGGGACCCGATCAAAATAACCGGGACCACCAAGACATTACATCAGCAGGAGAGGGTTTTTAAACCTCTCACCCAAACAAAAGGAAATTTTCCTATTTCTATTAACATACAACAAATACAAATAATTAACGATGAGACAAAAACACCGTTTTTTCTCTTGTTTATCACTTACAAAAATATAGATATTGATGAAAATGGATCTCTGTATTTAAAGAATCAGTATTTACAAAACTCTAAATTTTTAAGATGGAGATCCTGATAAAGGTGTAAAATGAAAGAAGTATCTAATCAATTGAGATAAAGACTAGTGTAAATGCTTTTAGAGTAATTTGATTTTTATTATTTAATTAAATTATACCGATAAAGATAAAGATTTTACCTTGAAGGTTGGTATAACGAAAATAATTAAAATAAATGTTATAAATGTACATATAAATACAATAAACCGGTAACACTTTTAAGTTCACATAATTGATCTTCACATATCAATAAATTAATTAAAGTTGAAAATTAACCAAAAGAAGAAAACAAAAAGATATAGACCCGAGGGGTGGGGTCGGGGTGGGGGGGGGGGGGTGTTGGGTTGTGAAGTATAAAAAGATGCTCTCCTATTCTTTCACAGCTCAGGTGAAGAGACTCTCCTCACACAATACTTATCTATCCCTCTGACGGAGGATTTCGCCGTCGTTGCTCTCTCGCAATTGAAGATGGGCGGTGATAAGGCTCTCAGCCTCGAAGGGATTAAAAATGAGACCGTCGATCTGGTATGAACTATCTCATCAACTCAATTTTTTATTTAGGTTAATCAGCAACTATCATTTTCAGATTCAATTTCAGTTCGAAATCATCCAAATCAACAATAGCATGCTGATTTCTTACTTCAGATTCACCAATTCGTTGTGATCTTAATTACAGATCGGTTTTCAAATTGATTCTGTGTGTATGAAATATGATTCACGGATGCGATTTTGAAATCATCGTTTTGTTTCGTCATCGGAATCATGTCTAGATCGATGTAATCTATCTATCGGTTTAATTTATACATACTAATATATAAAGATTTTAAAGAGACACTTGTCACTTTATCATGCTTTCTCACATTAGTTTCCCGCCTCTCTCTCTCCTAATAAATACACATGTATCTTATTAAATAATAATGATACTATAAATATATTATTAAAGAAAAATACTAATTATATTAAATAATAATATATATATGATAGGAAATTAAAATATAACTAATTAAAGGAAAATATTAATTTGTTATATACACACATTTCCACTATATATATCTTGATATGATCATAAATAGTATGACAAGTTATGACGTATTTACAAATTTATAAGTTATAACGTTTTCGATATACAACTCGTGTTATACACGAGATTCTAACCTAGTTATGATGATAAATTGATAACGATTTTCTCCACAATTTGGGGATTTGAGTAATTTTAGTCAAACGGCTATATTTTAGTTGGATTCAATTTTGTATTAAAATATTACAATCTGATATTTGGAATAAGTTTAATGCAAACGAACATACAAATGAAGTTTTAATTTGGAAAAGTATTGTAATATTATTGATATTATTTTTGAAAATTAGTTTTTTGAATTATTACTAAAACATCTTAACATATATGATTTTTACTATTAAAAAAGTGATTTATGCAAGATAAATATTATAATTATTAAAAATAATAATAATGATTTTGTTGTTAGGAAATTTTATAAAGAATAAACATAAATATATATAGAGGTTTAGACTTTGATTACTCCGTGGTACTCGAAACTTTCTATTTTGATGCTTTTAATTTGGTTGTTTGTTTCTCTGACTAATGGAATCTGACACACACTTCTGAATTTATTTATTTTTTATTGTGAATAAATATTATACATGTAATTAAAAAATAAATAAATTTTATTTAAGAAAAAAAGATCTTTGTCATATAAATTATAAAGGTTTAATTGTATTATAAAGGATTTTAACCAGGTACAGGAAAACCTGTCTTTTCTAAATAAGTATAACATTAAATAAATAAAAATAATTCATATAACTTTGTACCCTACTACTGTTTCATGGAAGGTGGGGCTTGGGTTCAACGGTTTTTTTAACGGCTAATGCCTAGAGCGGCGGGGGTTGGGTCTAACGATAAAGTTATTTAGAGTTAAAAAGTGATAAAACTTTCTTTAAAGTTACGGATTCGAGCCCGTCTGAAACAGATTAACAAAAATTATTAATAAAAGATTAAAAATAAAGAAACTGTTTCTCATGGGAAATCGTTGATAGTACATAACCTTTTTAGACTTTTTCTGTTGTTGGGCAAAGTGTCGTAATTGACTGGTTGGTATTTTTAAAGAAATATTAATAAAAAGAAAAAGAAAAAAAAGATGCACCTTCTTCTTTTGTGGTCCAACCCTTTTGTATTTATTTAAAAGTCAACTTTGTTATTTTCAACATTAAGTTCCACTCTTTCCAATTACTTTTAGTCATATCCATCCCCGTGAAAATAGCTTTGTACATAATCCTGACATTAATTTTTTTATAAAAATTGTCAGCCATTCATTCCTATTATTTGTTAAATAGTTTTTTCTTTAATTAATTTATTGTTTAATCGGCATAATCATGATCAAATAATTCTAATAATTTAGGTTCATAATTTATTTCTAAGGGACAAAAAAAAGGAGTACGTATTCCCATGGAAACTGCCATCAAGGTTCTGGCTCGGTGATGATGGGGTTTTTTCTAATGGGTTTCCACTCTGTGGAGGTCATGAGTTCGAATCTTGTAAAGTGTACTTCATAAAAATTAGGAACACCCTCTACAGATTCGAATTCTTTAGGGGTTGTATGGGTAGACTGATGTACGAGCCTTCCCTGGTGGGACGTGCCACTTGAGCCCATGCCGTTAAAAAAACATGATATATGTTATTAACCGGGGATTCGTTAATACAGGAAAAAGTACCCATCGAAGAGGTGTTTGAACAGTTGAAATGTAACCGCGAAGGTCTGAGCTCCGATGAAGGAGCCCAACGGCTTGAAATTTTCGGACCCAACAAATTAGAGGAGAAAAAGGTATTACTTGATTTTATTACAATTCTCTTGGCACCTGTAAGATATAATATATTAGTTAGGATTAGATGGATCATATTTGTTAAAACTTAAAAGTAACATTTTTTTTCATTGAATGCAGGAAAGCAAAATCCTCAAGTTTCTTGGATTTATGTGGAACCCCCTGTCATGGGTCATGGAGGCTGCAGCCATAATGGCAATAGCACTTGCTAATGGTGGTGGGAAGCCCCCAGATTGGCAAGACTTTGTTGGTATTGTTTGCCTGCTTGTTATCAACTCCACCATCAGTTTCATTGAAGAAAACAATGCTGGAAATGCTGCTGCTGCACTTATGGCTGGTCTTGCACCTAAAACCAAGGTATTTTGCTATTTCCTAACCTGCATTTATGCCTTGCGAAACAGTCAGATTGGGTAACGGGTCATAACACGTTTTGAGCAAAATCGGGTTGAGTCTAAACTGGCCGTTTTAAAAAAATTGTCAATTTGATTCGCGTCAAAACGGGGTTATACCCAAAATGAGTTGTGTTGAAATGAGTCGTTTTAGAAAAAAAAAGTACTGAAATAGGTTCACTAGTTATATATTTATCCAATAGTTTAAGTAGAGCCAAATGGACCCATATGCAAATCTTTTATTATCCAAATCAACACATTCTTTAAAGAACGGGTCATGATTGTCAACCCTCATAATGTTTCTACAGGTTCTGAGGGATGGAAGTTGGAGCGAACAAGAAGCCGCTATACTGGTTCCTGGAGATATTATAAGTATCAAACTTGGTGATATCGTACCTGCTGATGCCCGTCTTCTTGAAGGTGATCCTTTAAAGATTGACCAATCTGCTCTTACTGGTGAATCTCTCCCTGTCACCAAGAACCCTTATGATGAAGTGTTCTCTGGTTCAACTTGCAAGCAAGGTGAAATTGAAGCAGTTGTTATTGCTACTGGAGTCCACACTTTTTTCGGGAAGGCTGCACATCTTGTGGATAGCACTAACCAAGTTGGACATTTCCAGAAGGTTCTAACCGCCATTGGAAACTTCTGTATTTGCTCCATTGCGGTTGGAATGGTGGTTGAGATTATTGTTATGTACCCGATCCAACACAGAGAGTACCGAAGTGGAATTGACAATCTTTTGGTGTTGCTTATTGGTGGAATCCCAATTGCTATGCCTACTGTTCTTTCAGTTACAATGGCTATTGGATCACATAGGCTTTCACAGCAGGGTGCTATCACCAAACGAATGACTGCCATTGAAGAAATGGCGGGAATGGATGTTCTTTGCAGTGACAAAACAGGAACTTTGACACTTAACAAACTTACAGTTGATAAAACTTTAATCGAGGTGTTTGCCAAAGGTTTGGACAAGGAACAAGTGTTGCTTTATGCTGCAAGGGCTTCTAGAATGGAAAACCAAGATGCTATTGATGCAGCCATTGTTGGAACACTTGCTGACCCCAAAGAGGTATGACACATCAGTTTTTAATGTCCTTTAAAAAAGAATTTATTGACCCATATGTTGGTTTTGTAGGCACGAGCTGGCATCAGAGAGATTCATTTCTTCCCATTCAACCCAGTGGACAAAAGGACTGCTTTGACTTACATTGATAATAATGGCGACTGGTTTAGAGCTAGCAAAGGTGCACCTGAACAGATTTTGACCCTTTGCGGATGCAAGGAAGACCTGAAGAAGAAAGTGCATGCAATGATTGATAAATTTGCCGAACGAGGGCTGCGATCTTTGGGTGTTGCAAGACAGGTTTGCATTAATCTAATCTTAATGTAATATGAGTAACATGTTTTGTTTGTTACCTAATCAATGGTAAACTTTCAGGCAGTGCCCCAAAAATCAAAAGATAGCGCGGGTGGTCCATGGGAATTTGTTGGATTATTGTCTCTCTTTGATCCACCAAGGCATGACAGTGCTGAGACCATCCGAAGGGCTCTCAATCTTGGTGTAAATGTCAAGATGATTACTGGTAACTAACTAACTAACTAACTAACTAACCGTAGCTCCTGATATATATTTATCAATTGTTCTATTTTCCTCATTTATTTTATCTAAATCACTACTGATTTGATATTTATCATATAGGTGATCAACTTGCTATTGCTAAGGAAACGGGTAGACGACTTGGTATGGGAACAAACATGTACCCGTCTTCTTCTCTACTCGGTGGACACAAGGATGAATCAATTGCTGGACTTCCTATCGATGAGTTGATCGAGAAAGCTGATGGATTTGCTGGAGTTTTCCCTGGTGAGTGTTCTTGCACTCAGAAGAGTTGACATTTTTTTATTATTATTTCAAGACTAAAATTGGACATGTATTTTCAATATACAGAACACAAGTATGAGATTGTGAAGAAACTACAAGAGAGGAAGCACATTTGTGGGATGACTGGAGATGGTGTGAATGATGCACCTGCTTTAAAGAAGGCTGATATTGGAATCGCGGTTGCTGATGCTACTGATGCTGCAAGAAGTGCTTCTGACATTGTGCTTACCGAGCCCGGGCTCAGTGTGATCATCAGTGCTGTGCTCACCAGTAGAGCTATTTTCCAAAGAATGAAAAATTACACAGTTAGTACCTCTCGTCCCCTTATCTAATAAACACACTTTCCTTTTCTTTTGGTGACCATGAGAACCCGTTAGGGAAAACTCACGGACCCCACCGGTACCCTGCTAACCGGTGGGATCAGGTAAAGCGCAACTTACGTTAGCCAGCTGGCCTTCAAGGGGTTAAGGCAGAAAACCCGTGTGAGTGGAAATCAAACGCTTACCACTACACCACCCCTTGAAGGTTCTAACACACTTTCTTGGTCAAAACATACTTATATCATTCCTCTTATTTGCAGATCTATGCAGTTTCTATCACCATTCGTATTGTGTTTGGATTTATGTTCATCGCTTTGATTTGGAAGTTTGACTTCTCTCCTTTCATGGTTCTTATTATTGCAATTCTTAATGATGGTAAGTTTTCTAGCAATTGTAGTTATCAACTTATTGTGCATGTGATGGGAATGAGCTAAGAGAGGGAAGTGAGCTATAGGTATTCTTAAAGGGCTAAAGTGTAATATTGGGGTAGTATAAGTAGTAGGGAATAAGGCATGTTAGGGGAGAAGAATTAAGTGGTTAGTTTGTTAGGCTCCTGCACATTGTGCTTGGAGAGAGGGCATAGCCCTAGATCTATCTTGTTATCTCTGTATTTCTTTAATTTGAGGTGTATTACATTGCATTCTGCTGTCAATTTCTTGATTAACTTCTTCAACTTGTAACAGAATCATATCAGACTCTTATCAGCATGATAATTAATATTTACCGATTCCCTTTATGTTTTAAAGGTACTATCATGACAATCTCAAAGGATAGGGTGAAACCATCTCCATTACCAGACAGCTGGAAGCTAAAAGAGATCTTTGCCACTGGAGTTGCTCTTGGAGGTTACTTAGCTTTAATGACAGTTATCTTCTTCTGGATCATGAAGGACACCGACTTTTTCACAGTAAGATATAAAAAAACATGCTCGTCAAATTCTATTTCTGTTGCTCATTTCTGTTATTTTGTCTCTGCAGGATCATTTTAGTGTGAAATCTCTGAGAACAAGTGACACCGAGATGATGGCTGCATTATATTTGCAAGTCAGCATTGTGAGCCAAGCTCTCATCTTTGTCACTCGCTCTCGTAGCTGGTCATTTGTTGAACGACCAGGGTTTTTACTCATGTTCGCTTTCCTAGCAGCCCAACTGGTAATTTTTTTTTAATTTTAACCTTTTAATTCGCGGTGAATCACATAACATAAAATCTGTAATTCATATAAATTTCAGGTGGCAACTTTAATAGCAGTATACGCGGAGTGGGGATTCGCAAGAATCAAAGGAATTGGATGGAAATGGGCTGGTGTTATCTGGCTTTACAGTATAGTGTTTTATTTCCCTCTTGATATCATGAAATTTGCCATCCGGTACATCCTTAGCGGGAAGGCGTGGCTCAACATGATTGACAACAGGGTATATTACTATATTTCATCAATAACCTTCTATCATAAACTTTGAAGAATACTAAAACTTAAAAAAATATTTTGGATCTTATGTGTGTGTGTTATGGTGTAGACTGCTTTCACAACAAAGAAGGATTATGGTAGAGGAGAAAGAGAGGCCCAATGGGCTCATGCTCAGAGGACTTTACATGGGCTTCAAGCACCTGATACATCAAATCTCTTCAATGAGAAGAGTAGCTACAGAGAACTGTCTGAAATCGCCGAACAGGCCAAAAGACGCGCTGAAGTTGCAAGGTACTTTAACTGTTTAACAGTTACCTATACCAACCTTTCACATTTAGAGATTGGGTTTCTTAAAGTTGATAACATTTAACAAACGCTTGGATTTGTGTATATATAGGCTTCGGGAAGTGCTTACACTCAAGGGTCATGTTGAGTCAGTGGTGAAACTGAAGGGGCTAGACATTGATACAATTCAACAACATTATACAGTATGAGAAGCTTATGATCATTGGGGGGGGGTGTTAATTTATTACAGAGCCGAGGGCAACTAAAATTATTTGTTAAAACCATGGGGAGAATTGTTGTATGCTGCGATGCAGGCTCGAGCTTTTATAATTTATATTATCTTGTAAAATTTCCCTCAGTATACCCATAAACATTTTGTGTATGGTCTCTTGTTAGCAAAGCTGAATGTTTTCAGTGACTTAGTTTTTTTTTTTAAACATTTTATCTGTTTGAATAAAGCAATGTAGTGAACAAAGACAATGATGCTTGAGTTCAACTCAATACACATCAAGAAACTCAAGTATATACACTAGTCAAATCTTGAAAATTAAAATTAAAAGAAAAAAAATCAAATTATATAACTAAATAACAAGCACACCAATTTACAAATTACTCAAAAAAGTAAACTTACCGTTACACCGCATTCCAATCAATCTAATTAAGACAATATATTGGCCAGAGTTGGACGAGGCTCTCCCATGTGACGGGGGGTGCGACGTCACAACATTCATTGTTCGCCTTTCAAAAAAAAGTACAACAAGAAGATTTGAAAGATTGCATTGCCCAATTTCCTTTGAACTTTTTTTGATGAAATATTAATATGTAGTTATGCATACAAGGAGCACCTTAGTCACTTGTGTACCATTCTATTTACTTTTCAGTATAAACAATAATATACTACCTTGAAGAAATCTGGTTTTCTAAACATTGTACTCTTTCTTGACTATGTCGTGAGTGCGGATGGAATAAATGTAGACAAGGCAAGTTCAAAGCCTTTGTAGACTCGCCTTTTCCAAAGACGGCTACTGAAGTTCGTAGCTTTCATGATCTCGATACCTTCTATCAGCGATTCATTCGTAATTTTAGCAATATTGTGTCTCCAATTACAAACAGTTTAAAGAAATATTAGTTTTAGTGCACTTAGCTGAAAAGAGCTTCAATTAAATTAAAGAGAAGCGGTCTAGTAATTTCCAATCCCTGCGTTTCGCCGAAAACTCTTCAAATTCCGGCGTAAGCAACCCATTCATATTCCGGCAAAACCCTTCAATTCTGGCAAAACCCCTTCAACTTCCTCTTTCTTTATTTATAAAACCGGTGAAACGACAAGTCCATTAGATTTATTTATATACATGTTCCGGCGAAATCGCCGAGTTTGGTAATTGTTCCGACGAAAATTACATATGTAAGTTGTAACCTGAGACATGTAAGTCAGCAAATTCGCCGACTTTGAAGTATGTTTTGGCAAAATTTTGATGTTTTTATTTGGGAAGTGGAGAAGTCATCGTTCGTTTTAAGGAAACCGAAAAGAAATTGTTTATCTTGGAAATTTTCCGTACTTATATTTTTGTTTTGGTAATAAAATACACATATGCTTGTTGTAGCTTTGCTTTCAACATCACTAGTTTTCAACAAGTGATGTCCAAAATATATTGTTCACACAACATCCAAATTTTGCATCCTAATCTCCTGATCCAGTAATCCATGTCGAGACAAAACGTGCAAATATTTTAATCAAAACTGAAACAACCCAAGATTCAAAACAAAAGACATGTTACATTAAAATACAATGTTTTAACAGAATATATCATGCATGTAATATACTTGGTCACCTCTCTCTCATCCACAGCCTGTCAATCTTGAATTATTAGGACACCCAAGATATGATTCATCTTACTGACATTGTTGTTTAATCAAACAAATCTTCACCTTTAGGAGACTCCAAGATACTAGATCTTTGGTCAAACCTCATATGAAAAGCTCCTAGATTGGCTATTTTCAAGGGCTAGGGAGATCTTTGGTTTATGGACAAATGTGGCTTTGATCTGTTTGCTTTTCATTGTCAGGTACATTATCAGTTTTGTTTTAGAATCACTAGGGGTAGATATTTTTACTAAATCTAACAGTAAGGTACAATTATCGATTTTTTTTTCAAAATGGTATAGTTTTGAAAAAAAAAAGTGGTAACTGGTTGCATTGACCACTTCAAAGTGGTAAATGGTAAAACCGTGATTCATAATCATGGTTTCAGTTCATTTGGAAACACCCAATGATTGGGTGTCAGAAACTTGCTAGAAGATTACCATTTTAACTGAAACATGATTCACAATCACAGTTTCAGTGTTACCTTTTTAACTGAAACTGTGATTCGTAAGAATGGTTTAAGTTACTTTATTGCAAACAGTAACTTTATTCCAGACACGTCTCTCGATAATATCATTTTAAACTGAAACTGTGATTGGAAATCACGGTTTTACCATTTACCACTTTTTTGGGTCCATGCAATCATTTTGAAAAAAAAAAAATCTACAATTATCTAGTTTTGTTAATGTGGATGATATGTACATGTGTGCATATATATCAACCGTGGATGTAAACAGGACTATTTAGATTTTCGGTCATTGCGAGTGCTTAATGATGTATCATCATGATCAAGAAAATGGACCGCGAAAAGTTCTAGGCTAAAGTTATGGCTAGCAACAACTAAATTTTACTTTTGGCATGATCTAAGAGGTTTCAAGTATATGCAAAGTTTGTTTGACTTTTAGATGTACATTGTGTTAGTTATGACTCAAATCATCCATGGTGGTTGAATTTTGACTTTTGGTCATCAGATATTCTGATTCGGATTCAACTAGGCACTGTCTCCCCTTTTCACTAGTGCCTTATTACATATTTTTTTATCACTAAATTGTAAATTGATTGACACATTTTTGGTTCGACAATCAACAAGGCAAATTACATAAGGATAGCAGGTAGACGGGCAACAAACTGCGCCGCCATCCCCTTCTGAATGGAAAACCCTAATCTACTAAAAACAAAGCCTCGCCCCTGAGGAGTCGTAAAGTTGCTGTGGACCACATGCTGAACTCTAGCCAAGAACCGAACCGCCTCCGGCGCCAAGGAGCCGAACGTGTCAAACGCCAGGGGGACAAAGGCATGCTGATTATCCTCACAAGCTTTCGCGTGCTTTTCAACCTTCTTTGACTCTGCTTTCATAACCGCTTGCCCCGCCACAAATCCATTTTCCCGCAACCCAGCTAGGGGGGATACACCTGTGAGATCGACACAAGCATGTTT
The DNA here is from genome assembly GCA_023525975.1 of Smallanthus sonchifolius. Lineage (NCBI taxonomy): Eukaryota > Viridiplantae > Streptophyta > Magnoliopsida > Asterales > Asteraceae > Smallanthus > Smallanthus sonchifolius. The sequence goes on from CM042041.1 coordinate 5,626,861, forward strand.
CCCGCCCTCCCAACCAAAAACTAGCACGTCCGCCGGGCGTAGGGTGGATTTTACATTATAATTGTAGATTTTACTAACTCATTCTAATATCCATTATTGATTATCCAACTTTGTGATGCATATCAACATAAGCTTAAGATGAGATAAAACCATATATTGTCAGATGGATATTTGTCATTGTCAAGCACTAATTCTACTTTATTCCTGTTTTGGTGGTTCATTTTCTTGCACCTTTTTATACCATTTTTGGATATAAATTGACAATTCTCCGGTTACACTTGTAGGCATGGGATCAAAACTAGAGCATACCCATTTTTGTTATAACAAGTTGATATCTTCCGGTACGAAATGATCGCTTGGCGGATGCTAGAAAAGTTTCCTAACTATCATAGAATTGCGTAAACGTGCCTTTTATTGACAAATATGCTTGAAGACCACCATAAAGATTTCATCAAACAGACAATGTTGAAGCATGAAGATACTTTTAGACGTCAGGTAATTGTAATATTCATTCAAGTTATGTGAAAACATAATTTAAACGGTCGCAAAAACTATCAGCCAGGGTCGGCTCAACCTTTTTGGGGCCCAAAGCGAATTATAAAATAGGTGCCATTTTCGTTAAAAAAAACTTTTTTCTCTTAGAATCCTAACAAATGGGAATATGATAATGCACATTTTTTGTATACAGTTTCATACAGACATACATATTAAAGTTGGAGTGAGTTTTAGTAAATAAGAAAACTATTCAATTATATTGATATTTTGTTGTCGTTGTCAAAACCTGAAAAGTAAACGAAGTTAAATTCTAAAAAGTTGGGGCCCTTAAATACGGGGGCCCTAAGCGACAACTTATCTTTTTATATAATTGAGCCACCCTGGTATCAGAGAACCAAAACCGGAGTTCATATTCTTGAAATTATGTTTATCACGTGCTTTCTTTTTATAACCAATATCATAGCGCTGAATCTTTTATAGGTAAGGGAACTTCATCGTTTGTACGATGTTCAAAGGAATCTGATCACTACTTTGAGAAGTGAGACGAGACAACAAATTGAGTTCGGTCCACCGGCTCCTTTGGATATCAACAATGATGATTTGGGATTGCTACCAGGTTTTGATATTTCAAGATATGGAGACAGTAGTGGCATTCATGATGATCAAACAGGGCCTAATGATGTGGAACTAACGTTAAGCATTGGACCTAGCATTAGCACGAGACGATCGCAAAACTGTCATCATCATACTGGAGGCAAAGCGACGATAAAAACTGGTCTGGCCAACTCCGGTACATTGTGCAATCAAGATAACAAGAGACCACATTGGCTTTTTCAGGATCCAAGTTTTAATAAAACATAACACATTTTGTTTTAATGTTTTTTTTGGGGTTTTAGATGTATGATCTTTAGCATCTAACATGTTATATATTGTATACAAGCGGTTTAAGTGCTCGAATTTTTATTAATTTTCCTGGGTAGTTTATTTATTTTTAAGCTAGTATAGTATAATTTTTTAAACTTTACACAATTTTTTTCTTTTCAGAAAAAGAGAAAAATTACGAACCTAGCAATTTTGTCACATGTGTTATACCTCCGTATAGCTATGTCATTACACCTGTGACCATGAGATACGCGAAGTCATGGTCATGTATCAACTTTTGCCCGTGTATCCTACTTTATCTTATCAATTCCGGCTAAAAGCCATGTCGTGCACGAATATCCTCTTATGTGTCACCTTTTTGTTCAAGTATCATCAACAAAACATGTGCTTTGCTAAAAAGATCCGATACAAACGTTATAAAACTTGTGTAGTTCCCGTTTAATTTATGTATTCAATTATTTAATGCACAAGTTTAGACACATCCAAACAATAATTTATAACTCGTGTGTAAACATATGTATAGAGATATTTTGATAAGGGGATCTAAACATATCAGATGTATTTAAAATTACAAACTCAAATGTATTTTACGTTGAACTTATTGTTAGCTTTCACACCTTCTTGCTCATGGAGAAGTTATTTTCATCTTATTAATTTAGTGAATATTAACAAGATAATGCAATCAGGGCGGTCCTAAAGGTGTGCGGGGGTGTTCAGGACCCAATATTTTGAGGGCCCAAATTGACCCGATGAAGGCAGAACATCACAAGAAGCAAGAAAAGTGAATATATAGTGTTTGATCTTAAAATTTTGCCGACCGTAAAAAACACATGAAGGCAGTGCACTACAAAAAGAAGTGTAGATGAAAAGTAGAAAGTGGTCAATTCAAGATTCTTTTATATCTATGTGCTCGGAGAAGTACTTAGCTATATCTGTTAGGAGGCGTATGGACTAGTCCTAGGATATATCTGCATCTAGTGAATGGAGAGTGTATGCCAATACCCCCATCGCACACATCTGGTACTTAGGGACTGCAATCCTCTATACACCATTGTTACTACTATATTTCTGATATCTGAATCTGGCTCATTGGGTATTTCTGTAAATCTGAACATACTAATCTGTCTGAAATCTCAATTATGTTAATCGGCTAAATTTGTATAATGAGTTAATATGAAATCTGTTATTTTGAGATCTACTAAACAGTATGACAAGTTAATATGGATATGAAATATGACATCTGAAGTTTACATATAAAACTGTTAATCTGATACGTTCACATGAAATCTGAGTCTAGTAACATGTATTATGTTATTATGATAATATCTTGCGTTATTATATGTTGTGTGCATGGATATATCATAGCAGCTGTACTCGTTACGGTATTTGTGTCTGTTCCATTTTATCTGTTTACTGAGCTTTGCTCAACTGCTTTGTTTCTTTGCGGTAGGTATGCAGGGAAATTATGAGAATGTGTGAAGAGGACTAAATGACAGGCTAGGAACTGGAGATACCGGAAATTAATAAGAGATTAATATTTAATCTAAGACCTTTGAATTTACTTTAAGACTTTTAATATTTTGGTATTGGGTTTTAAAACTTATGTAAGGATCCATACTTTCTCATCATTTAATTTCGCTTTTATTAGTATCTCTGATTTCTTTATATATGTGACACGTGTCACACCCCAACCGACAGCGGATTATACGTCGGGGCGGACGCGGTTGTTCAATAGCACAAGGTTGACTAATAAAGTTTCAATATTTCATTAATAACAGATTCAAAGGTTTAATAAAAAGGAAATAACAAGTATACAACATTTATTTAGTAAGTAGTCTAGGTCCGAAGCGTCCTATGTGATCACAAATAAGTCTACCTGAAACATGTGAAAAAATCTGTCAACTACAAAATAGTTGGTGAGATACAAAGGTTTTGACACAGTTTAACAAGTATTTGGAAAGAATTACAATTCACTATGATATATGCATTCTATAATGTAAGTATGAGAACAAGTATCTTAAACATTGTGCACTTCAACCCTCCAACCAAGTTTAGGCATAACCCGCAGGTTACCCTTATAAGTCTCAAGTTTAAAGTTTAATTCAGTAACAATCACCAAGGGCTCCCCCCCGAAGGGGTCAATCAATCAAGGTGGATTGGTCAAATGCAATAGATCTATCATTGTTACCATAGGCTTGATCAAAGTTAATGAATGTGCTAGTTTTAAGTTTAATCTAAGCATACAAGTCTCAAGTTTAACATAAGAATAAGCATCTAGTCATAGTTGTACAAGAATTGTATAAGTTTAAAGTTTTGAACATGTTTCACCCCAAAAGTATAGAAAGGAAAAATGGGCTAAGTATACTCACTTGGATTGATGAGGAGTATCCGATAAGAATATGTTTGCAAGACTTTGAGAGGGAGGATATCCTCACAATAAGCCTAGGAATATAAGTCTAAAGTTTCAAGTATGATCTTATAAGACTAGGACAAGAATTCTAAGATTTCAGGATTTAACTAGGGTTCCAATGGGAGATGGGATTGATTGTGTTTATGAAGTTTAAATCAAGTTTAACCCAAGTTTATAATAAAGGTTTTGAATGAATGTCACAAGACTTGAATATCAAAGTTTCATAAGTTTGTAGATTTAGAATAATCATTAATTAAAATAATCATTTAGAAGTCTTATAATTACTCTAGTTAGGTAATAATAATCCAAATAGTTTTCTAAGTATCTTATGAATAATGTTGTACCTAATAAATGAAAGAATAAATAATTATCAAAAATTAATAATAAATATTTTAAAGAATGAATATTTATTAAGGATTCATAGTAATTATTAAATAAATAATGACTAAGAATAATTATTTAATTAATAAATAACTACTAAGTGTTTATAATAATTATTTAAAGAATAAATAATTATTAAGATAATAATAATTATTTAAACGAATACTTACTTTATTAAATAATTTATATAAAGCATTTAAGATTTATTAGGTATTTGTTTCACAAACTATCTTGTAAGATGTTTTTAAAACGTGGTTATAAGTTTAGGTAAAGGTGTGGAATTATAAGTTTTAACAAATATGTTAAATATGACTTTTTATAACGTTTAACTTATAAATAATTTATAAGTTTATAAATATTTTAAATAAGGCTTCTTAAAGTATTTTACAAGTTTAAAATGTTAAAATTTCCATTTAGTTTTATAAGTTTATAAATTTAAATTAATGATTAGGATAAAGAATTCTTTTAATACAAATAATATAAGTTTATTTTAAATAAATAATTTCTGTGAAATTATAATTTTTATAAAAGTTTTATTTTTTTAAAAAAGTTTTTATAGTTTTTATGAATTTAAAACCATAATTAAGGTTTTAATTAATTATAGGTTTTAACTAAGTTTCTATTTAATTAAAAATATTTCAGAAAGTAAAAGTGTAACTAAAAATTGTTTTTGAGTTTATATAAGTTTAACAGGTTTTATAAAAATTATTAGGAATATTAAATGTGATTAAATAAGCATAAAAGAAATGAAATAAAATAAAACGGGTCTGGCCGGATCGAACCCGCGCCGCCCGGGTCACAAACACACAAACACGGTTAACCACCCGGCTACGGGTCTCGCTGGTGTTTATACTCGGAAAAGATTTAGTTAAGCAAGACTTCAAATCGTTCCCAATTTTCCGAATGAACCCTAGGATCGAAACCCGCTAAATACGCATCGAATCCGCCTCTATCAATGTAAATTGACAGAGGGCTTTCGATGTTTGGATCAAAACGACGAAGATGGATGTGTGAATTACCTGATACGCAGTCGAATCGAGGGAGAACGCGTTGCGTTTGGAGTCGGCTGTCCACGAGTTCAAATCGAGAAATGCAGGTATGATAAAGTGAAGTTGGGAGTTTAGAGAGTTAGGGGGTGTTGTCGTCGAAGGATCGAAGGCAATATTTATAGTCGATTTTAGTCGTAAATGCTTGTACCGTTGGAGGATTACGGTTGAGCCGAACGAACTTAAATTCGAGCTCACGCGGTGATAAACCCGAAATTGCACATTGAATTCCCTTGGGTTACGGTCGCATGCGTGAATGGAAACCCGAGGTTCGTTGAATCTGGCCGATTATGCGATTTCGAATAAAAGGGGATGAAAACCGGGGCTGGGGAGGTTCGAACCTGAGACTGTTTTGGTTTCAGGGAGTTTGGGGAAATTACAAGATCGGTCCCTGAGGTTTAGAGGTGTTATCATTTCACGTTTAGAGTTAACTTTTAGTTTAAAACAAGTTTTCAAAATGACGGTTTGGCCCCTTGACTTTATAAAAACAATTATACATGATTTTATTTATAAAATCCCTTTATGGCTTTATTGTTTTAAATTATAAATATAATTTATTTGAAATTTCAAGGCTTCATATATTTATTAGTTATATTATTATTACAATAAGTTTAAACCTATAAGGTTTCAAGGGTATTTGATTTATATATATGTAAATACGTATTTCAAAATGTCTCATATCTATATTTATTCATATATATAGGTTCTCTGAGTATAAATGTTTTATATTTATTAAATGAATATCTATGAAACGGGTCGGGAAATCCAGGATATTACAACACGTCAGCCCTATCACGGGCGGGGTGTTACATCACACCCTCCATGTCGGTTAAACTCACCGCATCCTCTGATGCCGACCGGGGAAATGCCACAACTCGAGACACTCCACTTCTGGCTATTGTGTTTTCTTAGGCGATAACCTAGTTTCCTGGTCCTCCAAGCGTCAATCGACAAGATCACTTTCTATGCCGAGGCCAAATAACATGGTGTAGTAAATGCCATTGCCGAAACTAGTTGGCTTTGCAACCTACTGTGTGAACTCTCCCTTCTTGCTCGACAAGCCACCATAATATACTATGATAATATTTCTACGGTCTACCTCTTTGTAAACCTGGTTCAACATCAATGTACAAAACATATCGAAATCGACACCCATGTCGTTAGAGAGAAGGTACGTTCGAGTTCTTCACGTTCCTGTGGACTACCAATATGATAACACATTTACTAATTAAGGGTGTACCACGACATCTGTTCATCCGTTTCAAGTCGAGTCTGTGCATTCATCCGGCTACTGCTCATATTCTGGGGACAATTAGACGTAATATATTTTGATCGAAGATATATTTATTTGTATTTGTCAATATTTGTTTGTATCTCTTAGTTATTATCCCGATCTCGTTTCTTTATCTGGCTAGAGGTTTATTAGTATATTTATTTGTTGTAATTGTTAATGATAGGTCAAGGAAGATATTTGATACTTAACATTACCTTTATAAAACATGTAAACTTTATAATAAAAAACACAAATTACTTTAATTCCTGGAACAAGGCAATATTCGCATGTGATGTTATTATATCATTGACAACTTAAATCACCATTTACTACATCAAGAAAAAATATTACAAGATAAGTTAAAAACCAAACCAACATGATTGTACAGTTTGGTATTTTATTCAATAATGAATGAAAACAAGATCATTTTTTTAGTTAACTCGTGTGCAATCACGTCTGATCTCACCCTTGTTACCGGTCAAAACCCCAACTCGGCCGAGCTTAGTAATGGCGGTCACAAAAGCTTGGTTAAAGGCATTGTTGCTAGATGCAAATTGGTTGACGGTTGGCCTTGACCGGGTGTCCGTGAACAAGACTTGGTCAGAGGTAAACAAACCCTTCCCTTGTTGGAGGTTCCTATAATACGCATTGTCGAAAGTTCGAGGGGAGGTAGGGTCCATGTTAATCGCTATTGTTGGGTTTACCTTTAACGGACACATCTGCCTTAACTGAAGAGCATATTGGCGGTTTAGCGTCCGGTCTATTCCCTTTTTCGAATAAATACGTGACTTGAATTTGCTACAATGAGAGAATCCAAGTGTATGTGCACCTATGAAACAATTAAACACAATTTATATAAAAGTTTAAAAAGTGTTTATAAATTAAAGACATATTTTTGAAAAATTAAGATAACCTGAAAGTGCAATCATATCGGTTTGAGATAAACCATGCTTTGAAAACATGGAATTAAGTTGGTCCAATTTGAAATGTGGATGTGGAAGACTATGTTGCACACTTCTCATTGTTGAAATTTTACCATCTCTTCTTCCCAACTCTACACTGTATGATGGCCCACCAGCCTGTTTATTTAAACAAACAAATATATAAAAAGATACGTTTTTATGAAACCCAATATACTACTAGAATACATGTATATTTTTCTATAAAAGTTTCTGACAAATTACCAACAAGAAATTTCCCACAAGTTAGTAACAACTTTTCGACAAAATAAAAATAAGAGTAAATTACAAATTGTGTCCTTTAACTATATATGAAATTGCACATATTGTCCTTTGGCTTCAATAATTACACTGGATGTCCTTTTTTTGAAACCTTTGCACACATTTCGTCCTTTCCACTAACTGAAGTTAACTTTTTCAGTTAAATCCAGTCATGTGCTTTGCACATGAGGGCAAATTAGTCATTTTACAATAAAAGGACGAAAATTGTAATTTAAGACACAAATTATTAAAACTCAATTTCCTTAAAAATATCTCACCCCCCTCTCTCTAGAGCCTTGCCCTCTCTCTCTCTCTACATTCACCGGCCTTTCAATTTTCAACCCCACCTCATTTCTTCATAAACCCTCCACCGCCTCCGACTTCGGCCACCACCGCCTCCACCGAATATCATCGAGAGATAGAAAACCTCTCAAACCTACGCAACTTTCTGCAGTCTACCACCTAACTCCGCCGTCCTCCTCCTTGCCGGCCGTTATTCACCCTCCACCTCCCTCCGTTTCACGGTTTCTAATAAGGGTTTCTGTAAAGAGGGTTTCTGTAAAGAGAAAAAGAACCAAATCAAGGTTTATGTAAATCTAACAAAAACACACCAAATCAGGGGTTTTGTAAAGAGGAAAGAACCAAATCACAAATTACAGTTACTAACTAACTCCCCGCCGACGTGATTCCGACGTCCTCTGCATCCTCCGCCGGATAATCCTCCGACCGCCAAGTCTGCTAGCATATCAATCGTGGGGTCTTCTACAACGAAAAGGCCAGCGTAACCCTAATTGCCGAGAGAGACACATCCGTTTAGCAGGCAAAACCCTAACCCGGTTTAGCAGGTTTGAAGGGGTTCAATCGGGGGGTGTTTGGATGAGACAAGGCTTTAGAGAGAGAGACACATCCACGACAGGTTTGGATGAGCGATTTGTTTGGAGAGACAAGGCTTTAGAGACACATCCACGGCATGGATGTGTCTACATTCACCGGCCTGTTTGAAGGGATGAAGGCAAGTCTGCCAGCACATCCATGGCATGTTTGAAGCAAGGCTGTAGAGAGAGTGTGCAAGCCAAGAGGGTGTTTGAATGAGCAATTTCAAGTGGTTACTATGTTTATCTTCAATAATAAGCTTGCTTCTTGTAACATCTCTTATGCTTCTGCAATTAAGTATTGAGAATTATGTTCTTTGTATAAGAAATAAAAATGGACAGTGTAAGATATTTCGATGTAGAAAGGCCGGTGAATGTAGAGAGAGAGAGGGCAAGGCTATAGAGAGAAGAGGGGGGGGGGGGAGGTTGAGATATTTTTAAGGAAATTGAGTTTTAATAATTTGTGTCTTAAATTACAATTTTCGTCCTTTTATTGTAAAATGACTAATTTGCCCTCATGTGCAAAGCACATGACTGGATTTAACTGAAAAAGTTAACTTCAGTTAGTGGAAAGGACGAAATGCGTGCAAAGGTTTCAAAAAAAGGACATCCAGTGTAATTATTGAAGGCAAAGGATAATATGTGCAATTTCATATATAGTTAAATGACACAATTTGTAATTTACTCTAAAAATAAAAAGTAACCATAAGATTTTCTACAATTATTAGACAAAATTATTAAATAAGTTAACTTATTTATTTAATACAATCGTCGAAATATTGTCGGAAATTATCGACGAAAAGTTTTTGTCGCTAATTCGTCAAAAAATTAGTCAGGGCCTTGTCGGAAAAAACATTTCCTACGGTTTTTTTTTTCGAAAAACACTTTTTGTCGGAACCTTGTCGCTAATGACAAATTCGACAAATTTCCACGAAATCTGCTGTCGTAAAATTTTCAGTTTTTTTGTACTGATTAATATAGTGTGTAACAGTCACATTAAGAATATGATTTTTCATACCAAAGCTATGACATCTCTAGTCGCAAGAGCCAATATATCAGCACAAGAAATTTTATTCCGGCAATTGGGATTGTTGTCAAGTGCAGCTTTCGCTTTGATGACGGTGTCAAACCCGTCTCCAGCGAGTGACAAGTCGTCAGGATGGTCCTTCTCCGCGTTTGCATTGGCTAGAATAACCGAAGCGTCACATCCCTACATGAGCACATCATAAAAATATTGATTATATTAGGGATATTGATCGAAAATGAAAGTTAGAAGTGCGTATAGGGGAATGAGACCAAACCCGAACAAAACAATCATGAAAGAATAGGCGAAGAGTGGCAGGAGCGGTGACAAAAGTTTGCTGGAACTTTTTGGTGACGGCTGATTTAACTATAGATTCGACATTTGGGCAAGTGTTTTTATAGAAATTTTGTCTAAGTTGAGCATATGATGAGGTAATAAACAAAGAGAGGAACAAGAAACATAGCATTTGCTTCGACATTGTGGGTTCCTTTTCTGTGTGTTATATGATTTAGGGTGATGAAGATGTTTATATAGATAACTAGACATATTATTATTATTATATATATATATATATATATATATATATATATAATATGGTCATTGACTTGAGCATACGCATATTATTATTCATTTCATTGTTCAACAATGGAATAAGTTTATCCTACTATATAAAATTGTCCATTAATTGGTTTGTTTGTCAAGCATAATATATGTGCACAAATAATACATAAATTTGTAGTTTTTTAGGAAGTTAACTATATTAATAATATATATTAAACTTAACAAGTGCTTTAAAGTAATTATGTGATTTTAGGTTGTAAATCAGAGTTTTTTTTCTTTTCTAAAAAGGTGTTTATAGAAAACTTATTTATCAAAAGAGTGTTGCTTTAAAAATATTTACCAAAAGAGTGTTTTGAAAACTTGATTGTTTCTCTTTCCTAATCTTATTAGATAACTCTATTTCATTAAATAACTAGATTAAAGCCTAGGGATGGCAAAATAATCCGAGCCCGACGAGTATACCCGAAACCCGAAATTTTCGGGGAGGGTATACCTGAAACCCGACGGGCACGGGGCCGGGTATGAGATTAATTTTAAAAAATTTCGCGGGTATGGGACGGGTATGGGATTAGGTGATACTCGACCAGATTACCCGAAGCCACATACCCGTTTACCCGAACCATATACCTGAAAATTTGTAATTTATAATTTTATTTTTCTTTTAACTCATGCCTATTAATGCTTCATTTTAGTAAGTTTATTATGTGAAAAATTATTTTTTCTTTTGAAATATTTATTTATAAATATAAAAAATAGAGTCATAGAAAAGTACACGACACATACCCGATTCCCGATACTAACGGGTATGCCCGTTACCCGCGGGTATACCCGATATCCGTGGGTAATTACCCGAGGGGTAATGGGACAGGTATGGGACACAATTTTACAATCGGGTATGGGTTTGGGATTACCGATACCCGGCCCGAACACGACCCATTGCCATCCCTATTAAAGTCCATGTTTTACATGGGTTGAATAAATATAATTTGTTATAAAACAATATTTTCTATAAAGATTTGTATATTTGGTGTTATTAGTTATCTGTGAAATAAGAAATAATTGAAATTTTCTTATGATTTAGTAATTTTTAATAAAATATTAGAATATATGTCAGATATTTAATTATTTAACATCATTATTATTTAATTGGAGAGAAAGGGGAAAAACCAAAATCTATATTTTATCAGAATTCGACACGTAGCAAGTATAATTATTTATTTATTATGATATAGGTTAGAAACCCTGTATATTATACAGGGTGAATAAATGCAGTGTTATATATACTTAGCAATAAAGATCTAATATTAATATTTTTGACATATTAGATAATTTTTTAATACAAATTTTAGAAACGTTATATAGTTATTTTTTTTAAATGTTTTATAAAAAGAATGAAAGAAATGATTAAACTATAAAAATGTTTTATGAACAAAACTATTTTTTAATTAAACAAATGTTTTATAAAAATAGTTATAAAATAATTATTATTTAATAGGAGAGAGAGGTGGGAAACAAAAATTAATTTTTTTTATGAAAACTTGTATCATTAAATTGGAGAGAGAAGCGAGAAAAAAATATTGAGGATGTAAATGACATGTGACACCCCAAAACCTTTATTTATTAGTATGTATAAATTATTTGTCTTAATCTTTTTTTTTAATTATGGTATTGGCTATCTTACTTAACTTATTTTTTTATAAACCTATATTTTTAATAAAACCTATTTTAAATAAAAAAAAACTATTGTAAAAATAAGTATTTAACCTGTAAAAAACATTTATTAAACACGTAAAAATACTTTACTGAAATAAAATATAGAACTCATATTCAATAAAAAAAATTATAGTTTTACTAAAATAAAAATTAATATATTAAATTAAATTAAGTAAATAAAATTTTAATAGAAATATCGTTTGAAGAAAAAATATTTTTCAAAATAAAAAAGTTACGAGTATTAAAAATATATTTAGTTAACATAATTAGTTTTGATTAATATTAATGTTGCGTTATTTATATAAAAAAACATAAACCAAAGAAACTATAAAAATGACCCCTTCTAAATTAGAGTGATTTAATTTTTTTTTATTAAATACATTAAGGGGTATAACTGAAATTATTAGATTAACACGTTAAATAGTGATTTTTAAATTATTATTTTTATTCCTTAAAATAGGTTTTATTAAAATTATAAGTTTGTTTCGAAATTCATAAAAAGGGTTAGTAGAGACGTGATACCATAATTAAAAAAAGATTAAGACATATATTTATTTAATAAATTAAAGTTATCCAATGAGATTAAGAGAGAGAAACAATCAAGTGTAGAAGAACACTATTTTGATAAATAATATTAAGAGTTAATTACACAAATGGGTCCTATAGTTTGGGTAAAATAACATGTATGAGTCCTAAGTTTAAAAAGTAACAAGTTTGAGTCTTGTGATTTTGATTTTGTTACAAGTTTGGGGTCTAATACTAACTTTCGTTAACTTTATTGTTAATTATATATAAAATAACCAAAATACCCTTTGATTATTATTTTAGGGACTATTTATGTAATTAACCCTGAAATTATTAAACACCCACACCCCACATGTCACACCCCAACCGACGGCGGAATACGTCGGGGCGGGACATGCAGACTGTTCAAAAGCTCAAGGTTTACTAAAGTTGAAGTATTTAAACAAGCAATTTCATTAAAACATCAAAATTCCACAATACAAGAATAGGAAAATACATAAATAGTTTCTTTAAATTTCATGTAGGTCTTCGATCCTAAGTGAAGCAACTTGTACTTATTCTCAAGCATTAGTACCTGAAACATGATGAAAACAAGGTCAACTAAAAAGTTGGTGAGCATACATAGGTTTTGACACACAACAAGTTTAAGATGTTTTATACAATTCATACGATACATGTATATAAGGCATTTATGAAGAATCTATAGTTAAACTATGTGAGGCATAACACGCAGGTTAACCTTATGTAAAGTCGGTAACAAACACCCTAACCGGGTGGGTTTGTCAGACACAATAGATCCATCAATGTTAACCGTTGGCTTGTACGTAGTTAATGATTGTACTAAAGTCATGTATATGTATTCTTAACTCATAGCATTCAAACATAAAGCACGTAACACATAATATCATATTATTGAAATGTATTTAAGTCTATGCAAAAAGTTTTAAAGAATAGATCATGTTTCACCCTAAAATGTACAAAAATGAAAAGGGGGCTATGTAAACTCACCTGTATCAAGGATGCAGATAACACAAGAGAATAGGTAGTAGTGTGATCCTTGTAACTCGCAACGTTAATCTAGAGTGTAATGTATATGAATCTAGATAGCACAAGAGAATAGTCTAAGGCCAAATCTAGGGTTTCAAGGGGAGAGTGTACAGGGACTTGTACAAATGGTTCGTATTATATTAAGTAAAGGGGTGTGTATATGTTTGTGTTTGTATTTGAGTAAGAGTTTTAATAAAAATGTAAGTTTGAAGTATATATGGTTTTAATAATAAATGATTTACGGTTTAGGTTTGAATAAATAAATTAAATAATAAATGTCTTTTTATTTATTTATTTAGAAGTAGCGTGGAATTATATAATAAATAAATTTATTTTATTTATTTATCCATGAAAATGTGTCAAAATAGGGTGTAGATATATATTTTAGTATATATATCTTTTAGAAATTTAATTCTAAACGTGTGTAAAGGTAACTAAACTAAATAGTTTATTTAAAATAAAATAGTATGTTCCCTTCTTTTTTTTAAAAAAAAATAGGGATAGTATAAATATATATGTTAGTATACATTTAGAAAGAGTGTTATTTGTTTGGGTTTTACCCTAATATGCATATAAAAGTTTGATTATTAAATGATAGTGTATATATATTTTTATAAAAATGAGTAATATAAAGGTATTAATAAATTCAATTAACATAATTTGTTTATATTGTAAGTGTGGTTTTAGCATCATTCAAATATGAAAAATAATATTTCTAACTTAAAAATCAGATTATTTTTGCACAATTTATTTCCATTTGGTATTAAGTTTTATAACAAGATTTTTATAAATAAATAAAATGTTAAAACTGTCCAAAAATAATGAATGTGGACCACCCGGTTCGAACCCGGGTGGTTCTTGTATAGCCGGGGCGAAACTACCACTGGACCCTTATGGCATGTTTTGAAAGAAACCGAGTAAATAAAGTATTAATGTGAAACCTGCCAAGGGCCGGATGGTGTTAACAGAAGCAAAAAGGAAGGGGGGATGCGGGCGTGGGTCTCGAACCCGCAACCAGGAGTGTAGGGGGGACAAGTGCTTAACCAAATCACCTGGGCTTAAAGCCTTGACAGGATGCTTATGCATTACGTTTTAGACACAGAACTCCCCAACCCATCCTCTTCCCCAAATCGCATTCCCGAAACCCTAACCCCAAAATTGGTTCAGGTCAGACACAGGTGTGAGACCGAAGCCTTAGGGCTTTTAATCAGAATATTGAAACGAGTAAAAGGATGCATCGATTACCTAGAATGATTGCAAATCGAAGGCGATTGGTCGTAAGCTAAGGCTCGGCGCGCTTGGAGCTTGACAGAGATTCCGAGGTGTAATGCCGGTTAATTGAGAGTTGAGAGAGTTTGAAATAAGGTTTTTGATGGTGTGTGAGTATATAATTTCATTCAATTGCCTCTCAAATACAAGATTCGTTTGCGATTTGTGTGTAATAGTTGTCGGCACATTATACACGTCCATTCGATTAATTGCGGATGAATTGGGTCTCGAAATAGGCTTGAATACCTGCAAGATTAATCAGCGCGCAATCTCCGGGATTGAACGCGTTTAATTTTCTAGATTGGAAACCGAATTCCTCAAAGTTTGACTTTGGGGAAGTCAAAGTTGCCCAAGTCGGTTTGAATTATGAAATTAGCCGCGCAGGAGATAAATTTACAGATCAAAAGGGTTTAGAAGCAGTTGGTAATCATCCTAGCATCTGAGGCAAGTCACTTGATCCCCATTTTGATTGATCTTGAATTTAACTTGCAAGATTTGACCTTTAAAGTCAAAATGGGATACATGGGGGTCAAAATATGTTAGTTATAATGAATGGGTTCAAACTTGGGGTACAAGGTGAAATTCCCAAAAGTGAGGTTTCAAAATAGGATTATATATATATATATATATATATATATATGTATATATATAAAAGATATGATTTCTTTTATAAAAGTTTATGAAGTTTGAATCGATAATTTTTATAAATACAATACTAACTATTTTATAAATTTCTAATGTATGTTATATACTTGTCACACAAAAATTCATATGAGGTTTAAATTATTAAGCTTAGATGCATGAATATAATTTGTATACATGTTTATTTGTATATACATATATATATATACACATGTTATGTGTTATAGTACTATAAAGTTTTAAATTTTAAAAATGAATACACAAGATCTATATGTAGGGTTGTTATAAAAAAAATAGGGTTGGTAAATCATGGATGTTACACGACACCCCATGTCTGCTCCTCATCGACATCTTTCATTTGTTGTATCACTTTTCCAGCCACCTCTCCCGCAACCTAAAAACTCAACATCACCGAATTTAATCAGGCGATTTGATCGATCTTTATGACAACATTTGAGGATGCTTTAGTGGAGGAAGCAATAGCAAGAAACCAGAATACGATAAACGAAGCCACTGATTTAACAATGGTAGCAATGACAACTTCGAATTAGGTCTGGATTTGTGGAGTTTTGCCCATGAAACTTCGAATCTGATATTCAAACGGCGGTTAAGGTTTTTGTCACTGCACAAACATTGAATCCGATGATATAATTTTAAGGGACATGGTCACCTTCAGATCTCTGGTTTTGCCTACGAAACATTGATACTACCATTTTCAGATCTCTCTTTGAGTCCCTCTCTATTTTAAATCAAACTCAACAAAGATGAGATTTTTTCAAGCTTTGGTTGGAGGTGCTAATCGGAACCCACAAACCGGGAAATGGGGGTGTTTTACCATGGATCTGGTGCAATTGGTGTTCCCGTAAGTGGAAAGGGGAACACAAAATATTCGAAGAGCAAGGAGAGATTTCATGTGGGACCGTGAGGGATTCATGAGCCCTAAATCGAGGTTGACTTCATGGCTGGAGAGGTGGTGCAGGTAACCGCCGACGAGAGGGGGGGGGGGGCGAACCGACAGAGGTTGATTTCTTTTACCATTGTTTTTGTATTTACACAAATAACAGTTAATTACATAAATGATCCCTGTATTAAGATAGACGAAGGGTAGTTTTGTCATTTTATCAAAATTTAATAGAAAAATTAACAGAAGTTAGTGTTAAAACCCAAACTTGTAACATTATCAAAACCATAAGCCTCAAACTTGTTACATTTTAGACTTAGGACTCATATATGTTATTTTACCCAAACCATATGACCTATTTGTGTAATTAACTCTAAAAGCAACACTCTTTTGGTAAATAAGTTTTTTAAAAACACCATTTTGAATAAAAACTCTGTAAATCATGTTAAGTTGATGGTAGAAGATTACGTGAACCCAAACATGCAAACATGCATGACTCATATTTTTTTTTTGTTAAATATATCAACCCTCACATATTTATTCTTGTTAAATATATTAACCGTAACCCAAACATATTTAAAATCGTGTTGTGACAAGAGCCTATAACAAGTAGACTAGTTCCACACTGTAAAAAAAAACACTAAAACGGTTAACGGGCCAACCCTTTTATTAAATGTGTTGTGTTTGTGTTACCTATATTAATGGATAAATCCTCAAAATGTATTTTTTTTAAAAAGTCAACTACATCAAAATATACTTTGACTTTTCAAACAACACAAAATATACTTTACTATTACGGGGAAAATGTTGACAAGAGGAACGAATGTGGACTAATCATATAAAGACAAGTGTCCTTTCGTGCGCAAAGCCGCAAACACCTTTATATTATGTTAAAAAACCAATGTTTACACATATACCGACACTTGTCTTTATATGATTAGTCCATGTGAGTTCCTTTTGTCAACATTTTTGTCGGAATATTACGGTATATATATTTTGTGGTAATAACTTTTCAAAAGTATATTTTAAGGATTATCTCATTATTAATTATGTCAGTTTTGGGGTATGTTATCGGTGCTCTCAGACGCAGAGGTGAAAATGTTATTAGAAGCGAAATTATTTAGTTTCGCTAATAGCCTAGTTCCGCTAAGTTATATTCCCTAGTTTGTTAGAGCGAAATTAGATGTTAGTTTCGCTTTGTCGTATTCTTCATTTGTGTATATATTTGTTTTGTATGTTTGTTTCAATCCGAATGAGAAACAAAATTTCAAATTCTACATATCTTTTGGATCGTATCATGAATTGATCACGATTCTACTTTCACGTCCGTCCTTCCGTAAATTTTTCAAGAGTGATATATTTAAATGTAATGATTCTAATATGTTATACATCATTATAATACTTTTATATTAATTTGAATACATTTGAATACTGTTGAATATTTTTAAAATATTTGAATTAGTTTATGGAGCAAGTACTATGGCATGTTACTTTACATTGTTTATTAACTATCACTCGACACGTACTTACAGAATTTATATCAACATAATCACTTTTTCTTAATATAAGTATATATTTGTGTTTATATTAGGAATACTAAGTTAATGACCCGTATTCTATACGGGTGGAAAATCAAAACTCAAACACATAAAATACAAAAACGCTCAATTTCTAAAAATGTTTTATGAACAAACCTATATTCTTTTAAATAAAAAATATTTTATAAAAAGAATTATAGAAATCTTTAATATTTAATAGGAGAGAGATGAAAAAAAAAACATTAAAAAACAATTAAGGAAAATTTGTGCAATTAATATGAGAGAGAGACGTGAAAATTTGTCTATCCAAAACCTTTATTTATTATATAGTATAGATTAGTATTAGTAATAATTATAATTACTAATTAGTATTAGTATTAATATTAGTATTAATTTAATATTAATAATAATAATAATACTTGATAGAAGATTTTTTTTTTGAGGGGGGGGGAAATCATTAAAGATGCATTGAGAAGTTGTCAAGTGTCAACAACAAGTATTCTTTTATTAGTATTAAAAGATTTTATGCATTTAAACAGGTTTTCTTAGATTAATTGCAAATATATTCTTGATAAGTGTTAGAACACGCAACCTAATGGCTAAAAAAATAAATTTTGATAAGAGAAATTGTAAAACAAATATTATTAAAATTTATCCTAACTATAATTATAAGTTTAAAACTAAGAAAATTGATTTCGATAAAATTATAATGTGTTAAATAAATGACGGTTGAAATATTCATGAAAAGGTGGATACATCATGTCTTAAAAAAGCATTTTACTTTGAATTAGTGTTTTTTTTAATTTAATTGGGGATGGTTGGCATGAAAGTGATAGTAGGTTTAGGCTGGACATTGTCATTGATTGATAAACTCATGTGAACTGATTTTTATACTTAAAATCGTGGTTGAGTTATGTGCAATTTGCTACATATTAACATTAAATAAAATATATTTGCAGGAAGCATTTTGTGGAAATAATAACATTCCCCAATTTTAAATTTTAAATTTTAATTTCATTTTTTGAAGACTAACATTTGTTGTACTATTTGTTGAAGAAGCGCCTCATGTGGCTGGAATCAAGGAATACAATTAGGAAAACGATAGAATGAGTTGTAAGGACAAAACTAAACGGTATCAATCAACCGTATAAACTATATATAACGAATACATTAAATCGTATCAAGTTCACTTATCCGTTTTCAATCTTGAGTTTCAAATACTCGTGTAAAAGTTTATATTTAATTACATATCGACTCACATAACCAGATACTCGTCCCATATTTTTTGGGTTCAAGTTTTCCAACGGATCCTTACTAAAGATATTATGTATTAAACTTTGCATTCTAGTTCAATTATTTCCTAGCATATGAACAAAATAGAGCATTAGTAAACGTGCATTTTTGTGTTATTAAATATTTAAATTTGTTCTCTTTATTTTAGAGGATAATAATTAACGATAAATATTATTGATCAATGATATGTATACTTTTAATTTATTTTCTTTATCCGGGTTAACCTAATTAATCTTTTCTAAAACCATTTACCAATTTCAAATACCAAATGCCGGGTTCGGGTTCATCTTTAAAGAGGTTCGGGTTCCATCTTATTCAAGTTTAGGATCATACATGTCGGGTTCAGTATCTGGGTTTGGGTAAAAATGACACCCCTGGTAAAAATGACCATTTAACTGTTTTCGTGACTGTTGTGTGGCTACTAATCAGGCGCAAAGGTTTCTAGAAACAGCTACTTAATTTTGTTGTTGCCCATTAAAGTTCTTTGAACCGTTTTCCAATGTTGATGTTTGATTAAAGTGCTAGTGATTTTACTGTCATCATTGTCGTTTCATGTAATTGGATTTGCCTAATACCAAATAATAAAACTAGAATATACATAGATTTAAGTTAAAAGGTGTGGACATTCAATCAAAGCTATCGTAATTTTGGACACTATTTGAAAGACCCAAAACATGGTACATATCTCATGGTCGGGACAAAACAAACACTCATAGTTCTAAAACCATAAATCATAATCTATTACAGCGAAAGTTTGATTAAAACATCCAAATTTCACAAAGAATTAAAATGTTTAACATCATTATTCATGAACTATCAACTATCATGGAATGTCAGTCTTCAACACATAGTAGCCCTTCAGTCTATGCTTTTCGAGCTCTCACAACTCCTATTATACTACATTTTCTTTAATTTGAAGTACATACTAAAAGTTAGCTAACTTTTATGAGTTCAAGTTTTCATATACATTTAAGAAAAGGGTTTCATCATAACATATTATTCGTAAATCATAGTTTAACGAAAGCATACTCTGTCATACTTGATCATATTTTGTTAATCTATTAAGTCATACATTTTAAACGTCTAAATATGCATTATATTGTAAACGCCTTTGTTTGCTCTCGAAGGAACCTCTACTTGCTCCTGAAGGAACTACTATCAGCCTACTGATGTAGGGTTAAATATCCCGTGTATAAATGTTAGTTTTTGTATGTTTTAATAGTTTAAGAGTGTTTATCGAGTCAGTTTTATGGGTATTTTGTATTTTGGTGTATTACAGGATAATTGTGCTAAAGAGCGGAAGTTTATGAGTCGTTGATAAGAAAGCACGAAGTCCGAGAGGTCAAAGAAAGTCAAAGTCAAAGATCAAAAGTCAAAATTCTGAAAAGTTGAATCTTCGTGCCACGCAAATATCCGGGGGAAGAAGTTCGCGACACAAGAGGGCCTTGAAAAGCCCACCCGACTAATTTGTTCTCCGCCCCATGCGAAGATTTGGCCTGGGATGTTCGCGACACGCGAAGAAAGGGATTACAACAATTTTAAACCTAATTGTAATTATAAACCCATTATGATCCCATGTAGATTATCATTCTTTCCAGCCGTCCCAGAGGAGTTCTTAGGTGATTTTGATGATAGCTTGGTCAATTGTTCTTGTTTTCTAATGCTTGTAAGTTCTAGTTTAATTACTTTAACGTTTTCGACAATCATGAGCGGCTAAACACTTTTGTGATCCCTCCGGGTGAACGATTTATGCATGTACTTGTATGATTTTAGTTGATGATCAGTTTGGATTGAAGTTTTGTGAACCATTTAAGTTCTTTGAATTCAATTGTGTGTTTGACTTATTAACAGTTGCATGTCTTTGATTTATCGCATCTATCGTCGTTTCTTGGTTTTCTTGCATCGGGAATAATCCGATTTTGTGATTGAATAGATTATTGTGTGGTTGGGTTAAACAATTTAAACAAGGTTATGTCTATGTAATCTCTGATCTGGTTTGAAACTAAAATTATGCGTGTGTTTTGCTGAATCTGAATCCCGGAGTGGTCATCTTCTCCAATTGTTTTAAAACTCAATTTAAGTGCTTTTGATAATTCTAAGTTTTCTAAGTAATAAAGTTTTAATCTTTAGTCGTAATTGAATTAGTTTTAACTTAAATAGCATTCTCCACGAGTTCCATGTGGATTAGACAACCCTTCTTCCTCATCTATAGTCTAAGTAGCTAAGGAGTAGTTTTTAATATAGTTTTTTATTAGCCTTCGACGCACGATCAAAATGACGCCGTTGCCGGGGAACTTGTGCGCAAAGTGCTATTTTTGATTTATTTTGTTTAGTGCTACTAATTTTGTGCTTACGTGTGTAGGGACAATTTTATGCATACAAGGCGCTCAGGAAGAACTTCACCATTATTGTTTGATCCAGAGATAGAGAAAACAGCAAAAGAAAACAGAAAACTTCAAGAAACAGTCCAAACAATCCTAGAAAAACACAACAGTCCTTCGGTAAGGATGTCATAGAATCAACCCATGAATCAAGATCCAAATCAAGGTGGGGAACAAAACCCACATAATCCACCTCTACCAGATCTACTATTTCCTAACCAACTACAAATTCCACCAAATTACAACCAACCGCCTCCTCTACAAAACCCGAATCAACCACCACCCCAACTCCAACAACCTCTACCACAACCCGTATTCAGAAACAGACCATACCTACTACATGATAGCTACCCGAGCTATTCTGACTATGAAGATGAAGATAGTCACTATCCACAGCACGGTTCTCAACATGAGAATTGGAACGAAGAGGAATAGTGGTATGATTTAAACCATAAGGAGGCATTCCCTCCCCAAAATTAGAGGCAGAACATAGATGGATGAGTTCAACCACCACCGAGAGCAGAGTATGGGTTTCCACCAAGGAACAACCAGCAAGGGTACTTGGGTAATATGGAACGAGAAAACAGGTACAGACAGCCCAGGAACATACAACCACAGAGACATGATCAAGGGGTGGACAGTCACTTCCGCCCCGCTTTGGCTTTAAATGCTTCCCCAGACATTCCACCAGTTCGTAGGGGGGATGCATTCGAGATCAGACCAGGTTGTCTTGGGATCCTTCCACACTTCTATGGGAGAGCTACTAAAGAGTCATACACACATCTGTTTGAATTTGAGGCTACATGTGAGACCATAGGTGGTCAGGGGTTCACTACTGATGAGGTGAAACTGGTGCTTTTCCAGTTTTCACTAAAAGACAGGTTAAAACAATGGTATCTATCTTTGCCATCTGCAAGCATTTCCACCTGGGCAGAGTTACAGCAGGAGTTTCTTGATGAATATTTCCCACCTCATAAAACCAATGAGGCTCGAGCTGCTATACGGGATTTCAAGCATTAATCAGGGGAGCCTTTCTATGAGGCATTTAAAAGATTCAAGGAGTTGCTTCAAAACTGCCTGCATCATGGGATCAAAAGTGGGAGCTCATACAGGAATTCTATGATGGGCTATTACCTGAGGATGTGAGAGATGTCAATGCCACCAGTGCAGGTTCATTCTTCGAGAATCATGTGGATGTTGACTGGGATATTTTGGAGAAGATGGCAATGAAAATAAAGAGGCAAGCTAATGCCAGCAGAAGAGCAAAGATGGGAGGAGCTGCGAAAGCAGTTGATTATGAGTTACAAAAGCGTCTGGATGCCATGGAAATTCAAATGGCGAGGCTTAGTAGGCCTAGTGGAAGAGAGGTGTCCAATGTCTCATAAGGATACCCGGTGTGTGACGAATGTGGTGAGTTGGGCCATACCGTGGAGAGCTGTCCTCAAGAACAGGGCAAGCCAGAAGAAGTGAACCAGATTGGAGGTGACAGGAAGCCGAACATGAATGCAACACACTACCATCCGGGACTCAAAAATCATCCTAACCTCGGGTACGGTAATGCAAATAATCAAATGAATCCTAACTTTCAGGTTCCTGATGTGCAGGTTGGGAGTCAGCAGCAGTACCAGAATCGCCAACAAAGCTACAATCCAGGCGGGTACCAAAGGAACTCAGGTAATCAGGGGTACCAACATGGGGGATATCAACAGAGAAACTACCACAAAACCAGTAAAACAGACCTACAGTTGGTGGTGACCTGCCGCTTGCAGCAATATTGGAATCCCTGAAAAGACTGGAACAGGATAAAGAGATCCAGATCAAAACCAATGAGTCATTTGAACAGCAACTAGGTCAACTAGCTGAGAAAATATCAGAAGTAGTAGGGCGAGCTCCAATGCAAAGAATGCATATGTTACTGCAGTGAGTACCTAAGAAGTCAATGAAGATAGTGAATTGGAGGATGAAGATGAGCAGGGAGAGCCCATTATCCCCATTAAAGTAGGAGGGTTGCAGGTTGAGCAGGCTCTATTAGATTATGGGTCAAGTGTTAGCATCCTACCAGGAAAATTATATGATCAGTGTGACCTTGGCCCATGATCGCGGTGTCAAGGTCAATAAAAAATATTTATAAAATTCACTACTTAGCTACCTAGAATTTAGATAGGGAAGTATGGTTGTCGAATTGACAGGGAACACGTGGAGAATGCTATTTAAACTAAACTGATTCAGTTACTACTAAAGTTTAAGACTTTATTAATTAGAAGACTTGGAATTATAAAAAGCAATTAAATTGAGTTGTAAAAACAATTGGAAAAAGAATGACCACTATGGGATTCAGA
Organism: Smallanthus sonchifolius; assembly: GCA_023525975.1. NCBI lineage: Eukaryota > Viridiplantae > Streptophyta > Magnoliopsida > Asterales > Asteraceae > Smallanthus > Smallanthus sonchifolius. The sequence continues at coordinate 5,650,673 of CM042041.1, forward strand.
TTCAGCAAAGCACACGAACAATTTCAGTTTCAAATTAGACCAGAGATTACATAGATATAACCTTATTTAAATTGTTTAACCCAACCACATAATAATCAATTCAATCACAAAACCGGATTATTCCCGATGCAAGAAAACCAAGAAACGACGATAAATGCGATAAAACGAAAATATGCAATTGTTAAAAAGTCAAACACACAATTAAATTCAAAGAACTTAAATGGTTCATAAAACTTCAATCTAAACTGATCATCAACTAAAATTATACGAATACATGCAAAAATCGTTCACCCGGTGGGATCACAAAAGTGTTTAGCCGCTCATGATTGTCAAAAACAATAAAGATTCAAACTTTAAACTTACAAGCATTCAAAACTAAGAACAATTGGCCAAACAAGCTCTGGAATCGCCTTAGAACTCCTCTGGGACGGCTGAAAAGAAGAATTATCAAGAATGGGAGTCATAATGGGTTTATATTTAAAATTAGGTCAAAATTGCCGTAACTCCATCTCTTCGCGTGTCGCGAAACATTTTGGCCAGTCCTTCGCATGGCGCGAAGGACAAAATAGTCGGGTGGGCTTTTTCAAGCCCCCGCGTACCGTGAAACAAGCTCCTCTGATCTTCGTGTACTGCGAAGATCCAAAATTCCATAAATTTGACTTTTAACTTTGACTTTGACTTTGACTTTCTTTGACTTCCCGAGTTTCGTGCCTTTGTTAATTTCTACGTATACTTCCGCTCTTTAAGCACATTAACCCTGTAACACTTCATACTACGAATACACACGTAAAACCGACTCGATTAACACAGTTAAACTATTAAAATGTACAAAACTCGACTCTTATACACGGGATATTTAACCCTACATCAGCCCATTAGAACAAGTTGGCACTACGGTGGTGTTAGCTGATTTGACAAGGAAACGAGCTCTAGGATTGATTAGAGGTGTTGAAGTGAAGGTAGGGGAATTCTATTATCCCGAAGATTTTCTAGTGGTTGATTATGAACTGGCAGTGAAGGAGAAGCAACATAGGGTAATCCTGGGCAGACCATTCTTGGCAACTGCTAATGCTTTGATCAACTGCAGAGACAACACAATCAACATATCATTCGGTACAGGGAGTTTAAGTTAGACATTTGTTCTCTTACTTTCACATATTTTTACAAAGTTAAACGTCCTAAAACTGGTGGTACTAACAAATGTCCCCCTCGACCCAAAGCGGATGAGGGTGGCAAGGATAAAAGTGTTGTGCTTTACAGGTCAGAAGTGAAGAATGTGATAAGTGAGGAAGTAGAGACAGCAAATCCCAAGTATAGGGAGGTTGGAAGTCAAGTGGAAAAGCCACCATGGGAACCTTAGGTGGAAAGTGGAAATAATCACACCAGATGTGGAGCACGATCATCAAGGTCGCCAAGGGGTCAAAGAAACCTCCTAAATTTGTCAAGAACTCATATGAAACCGGTGCTCCTTGGGTGCTGAAGTATGAAGAAGCAATGCAGAACTTGAACCTGAACGGTAATGACTACCAAAGGGCATGTGCAAAAAAATTGGTAAGGAGTTCGTGTTCCAACCACCATAACCAAAATGAGGTACACCGCGTCTGGCTGAAGACGTTAAACTTAGCGCTATTAGGAGGCAACCTAAGGTTAGATAATTTTAATTTCCTGTCTAGTTAAATGAACGTTGTGGGTGTGTTCCCTAGAAACCCTCACGAGACTAAACTCGTTCACTCGGGCTACCGATGAGTTTAAAATGCTTGTTGCATATGCTAAATGCAATCGTGATTCCTACGAAAGTGAGTTAGGTTGTTATTTCTTTAATTTCGTTAGTCGTATGCAATTGGCCAAGTGTGGGGACGTCTATAGGGAGATTATGGTTGGATAGAGTGTGATTGAGGGATATACACAAACCCGTGGGGGTTAGGATGCCGATGTAGAGTTTGTACAAAATTTTGTGTTTTTCAGTATAGTTTTGCAGGGTTTCGGGGCAAATTGAGTGTTAAAAATTACCAGGAAGGGCATTCCAGGTATGTAGGAATAAGTTTTTGAAGAGTTTGAAAAATTTTAGTTTTAGGGGTTGAAAATTTTTCTAAGGCAAAAATTGGAAAAATTTCGTTTCCTTCTGTGAAGGAGGTGTCTTCGCGCCACGCGAACTTCCAAAGGAAGTTCTTCGCGACACGTGAAGAACAAAAGCGATAACCCGGATGAGTATCGTTTCTTCGCGCCACGCGAAGAGTTTTCCCCTGGTTTTCGCGACACGCGAATAACCCCTAAAACCCTAATTTTTTTTTTATTATTATTTTTTTTATTGAGTCGTTAGAGTCCGTCGGGTCTTTTATTTTTCTTTGAGTTGTTGTGTTGACTCGATATGATGCTTCTGGGTTTGTTTCGAGTTTACGTTGCAGGTTTGGATTTGAATTTCTCGTACTCAATCTCCATTCGAGGGACGATAGTTCGACTTCCGATTGATTCTTTTGTATAAAGGCAACCCGCTTTTATCCGTGGAGCACGATCGCGAATGAAATGCTATACGATCGTCTTTCCAGCTAAGTTTTAATATTTTTGTATTTTGTTTCATTTTTGTGTCCTTCTTCCTACATTGGGGACAATGCAGAGTTTAAGTATGGGGAGGGGAGACCTAGTCCAGGTCTAGTTGAGTTTTTTTTATTTTGAGTGAGTTTTGAATCATAAAAAGCCATAAAATATTAAATTTTTTTGAAAAATGTCCCTGGATTAGAATTTTGCAACTAAATGAAAAATGATAGTACAATCGGGAATTTACGTGTGGAATTTAAATAAATAATAATGATGATCAAACATGTCTAATTTGTAACGTTTTGGTAGACCCAACCGACTTAAGATCTTAAACATCCTGATAGTTAATTTAATTAAATGGAATAATTAATTCAAGATATCTCGTGGGTTCTCATCTTAGGGGTGTCGGTAAGGTCGAAACTGTCAGTATAGGGTGATAGGTACCTTTATATACAAGAACTTATAAGTTTTTTAAAATTATTTGGCACATCACTTTCTTTTTATGAAAATAAATCCGAAAGTTGGTGGCGCCCGCATTCCATAATCCATCAATTGAATAAGCTTAATTAATTAAAATTGAAAGCTTGATTTTAGCCTACGTGTTACCCTCCGGAATAGTGACTTGGTTGACACACTCATGGGCGGGACTTAAGTGATCATTATTGGATGACTAAGTTAGGTTCACGTGTTTCCCTTCAAGATGGTGACTTGAAGGATACACCCCTGTTCCAAAGCCTACGTGTCATATATCGTGTTCCAGCGTGATTGAAACACCACTAGGTTAGGTTTATTCATAAGTGTTAATAAAAGCTCATATCATTCATTCATTGATCCATTATCCATTTTAGTTTTTAAAACTTATAAATTAGTGTTTATAATGGTGGGAAATCTATATGGTTTAACCCGGGCCTAAACATGACATTGAGATTGGACTAGGCTGAGTCGTAGCTGTCTGAGCGTGAGACTCATAGATTGACTGCTTGCTTGGTAATGTATAATATATAGATCACATAATTGGGGGCTCTAGAGTAGGTGGCTGGGTTTAATCGGACAGAAATACCGATTGTTACGATTAACATGTTATGAAAATCTGTACTGTGTAAAATGAAAGTATAAGTTGCAAGTTTCCCGGTTATGATTCCATGGCATTATTCTTTTTCGGGACGAAAAAGGTCAAGTGTGGGGATGTGATGTAAGATTAAATATCCCATCTATAAATGTTGGTTTTTGTACGTTTTAATAGTTTAAGAGTGTTTATCCAGTCAGTTTTATGGGTATTTTGTAGTTTGGTGTATTACAGGATAATTGTGCTAAAGAGCAGAAGTTTATGTATCGTTAATAAGAAAGAACGAAGTCCAAGAGGTCAAATAAAGTCAAAGTCAAAGATCAAAAGTCAAAATTCTGAAAAGTTGGATCTTCGCGCCACGCGAAGAACCAGGGGAAGAAGTTCGCGACACGCGAGGGCCTTGAAAAGCCCTCCCGACTAATTTGTTCTTCGCGCCACTGATGTAGGGTTAAATATCCCCAGTATAGGAGTCAGTTTTTGTACGTTTTAATAGTTAAACTGTGTTTATCGAGTCAATTTTATGTGTGTCTTGGAGTTTAGTGTGATACAGGTTAAATGTGATTAAAGAGCGGAAGTTTACGGGTCATTGATAAGAAGGCATGAAGCCTAGATAGTCAAAGAAAATCAAAGTCAAAGCAAAAAGTAAAAAGGCTGAAAAATTGGATCTTCGCGGTACGTGAAGATCAAGAGAAGAGATTTCGCGGTACGCGAGGGCTTGAAAAAGCCCACCCGACTATTTTATCCTTCGCGCCACGCAAAGGACTGGCTAATTTGTTTCACGACACTCGAAGGAAGGAAGTTGCGGCAAAGTTGACCTAATTGTAATTATAAACCCATTATGATCCCATTCTCGATTTTGATTCTTTCTAGCCGTCCCAAAGGAGTTCTTAGGCGATTTTGAGCATAGCTTGGAGAATTGTTCTTAGTTTCTAATGCTTGTAAGTTCTAGTTTAATTACTTTAATGTTTTTGACAATCATGAGAGGCTAAACGCTTTTGTGATCCCTCCGGGTGAACGATTTCTACTTGTGAATGTACGATTTTAGTTGATGATCAGTTCGGATAAGTTTTATGAACCCTTTAAGTTCTTTGAATTCAATTATGTGTTTGACTTATTAACAATTGCATGTTGTTGATTTATCACATCTATCGTCGTTTCTTGGTTTTCTTGCATCGGGAATAATCTGATTTTGTGATTGAATTGATTATTTTGTAGTTAGGTTAAACAATTTAAACAAGGTTATGTCTATGTAATCTCTGATTTGGTTTGAAACTGAAATTGTGCGTATGCTTTGCTAAATCTGAATCCCGGAGTGGTCTGTTTTTCTCCAATTGTTTTTACAACTTAAAGTAATTGCTTTTTATAATTTCAAGTCTTCTAATTAATAAAGTTTAGAACTTTAGTGGTAATTGAATCAGTTTAGTTTAAATAGCATTCTCCACGTGTTCCCTATTGATTCGACATCCCTATCTACAGTTTAAGGTAGCTAAGTAGTGAATTTTATATATATTTTTGATTGAGTTTGACACCGCGATCAAAATGGCGCCGCTGCCGGGGAACTTGTGCGCAAAGTGTTATTTTTGATTTATTTTGTTCAGTGCAACTAATTTTTGTGTTTACGTGTGCAAGGAAAGTTTTATGCATACTAGGCGCTCAGGAAGAACATCACCATTGCTTTTTGATCCAGAGATCGAGAAAACAGCAAAAGAAAACAGAAAACTTCAAGGAACAGTCCAAACAATCCTTGGAAATCTTGACAGTCCATCTGAGAATGTCACAAAATCAACCCATGAATCCAGATCCAAATCAAGGTGGGGAACAAAACCCACCTATTCCACCTCTACCAGATCTACTATTTCCTAACCAACCATCTATTCCATCAAATCCAAACCAACCACCTCCTCCACAAAACCAGAACCAACCACCACCACCCAAATTCCAACAACCATTACCACAATCCGTATTCCGAAATCAACCACACTAACCACATGGTAGTTACCCGAGCTACTCTGACTATGAATATGAAGATAGCCACCATCCATAACACGGTTCTCAACATGAGAATTGGAACGAAGATGAAGAGTGGTATGACTTAAACCACTTGGAGGCATTCCCTCCCCATGATCAGAGACAGAACATAGATGGATGGGTTCAACCACCACCGAGAGCAGAGTATGGGTTTCCATCGAGGAACCATCATTAGGGGTATATGGGTAATGTGGAAAGAGAACACAGGTATAGGTAGCCCAGAAACATACAACCACATAGACTTGATCAAGGGGTGGACAGTCACTTCCGCCCCGCTTTGGCTTTAAGTGATTCCCCTGTTATTCCACCAGTTCGTAGGGGGAATGCATTCGAGATTCGTCCGGGTTGTCTTGGGATCCTCCCACACTTCTTTGGGAGAGCTACTGAAGAGCCTTACACTCATCTGTCAGAATATGAGGCTACTTGTTGGACCACTGGTGGTCAAGGGTTCACAGCCAATGAGGTGAAACTGGTACTCTTCCAGTTCTCACTTAAGGACAGGGGAAAGCAATGGTTCCTGTCTTTGCCATCTGCTAGTATTGCCGCCTAGGCAGAGTTACAGCAACAATTTCTTAATGAGTACTTCCCACCTCATAAACCCAATGAGTCTCGAGCTGCAATACGGGATTTCAAGCAACAAACATAGGAGCCTTTCTATGAGGCATTCAAAAGATTCAAGAAGTTGCTTAGGAATTGCCCACATCATGGGATAGAAAATGGGAGCACATTCAGGCTTTCTATGACGGGTTGTTACCTAAGGATGTGAGGGACGTCAACTCAACCAGTAACGGGTCCATCTTTTCAAACCATGTGGATGATGAATGGGATATTCTAGATAGAATGGCGGTAACATCAAAGAGGTAGGCACATGCCAGTAGGAGAGCGAAGAATGGAGCATCTGTCAAGGTAGTGGATTATGAGACTCAGAAGCGTCTAGATGCCATGGAACTTCAAATGGCAAGACTTGGCAGATCAGGTGGAAAGGAGGTATCCAATGTGTTACAGGGATATCCAGTTTATGATGGGTGTAGTGATTTGGGCCATACTGTGGAGAGCTGTTCAAGGGAACAAGGCAAGCCAGAAGAAGTGAACCAGATTGGAGGTGATAGGAAGCCGGACATGAATGCAACACACTACCATCCGGGACTCAGAAATCATCCTAATCTCAGGTACGGTAATGCAAATAATCAAATGAATCCTAACTTTTAGGTTCCTGATGTGCAGGTTGGGAGTCAGCAGCAGTACCAGAACCGCCAACAAAACTACAATCTAGGCGGGTACCAAAGGAACTCAGGTAATCAGGGGTACTAACATGGGGGCTATTAGCAGAGAAACTACCAACAAAATCAACCCTACAGAATAAACCTCCAGCTGGTAGTGACCCACAGCTTGCAGCCATACTGGAGTCCTTGAAAAGGATTGAGCAAGTTAAAGAGATCCAGATCAAAACCAATGAGTCATTTGAACAAAAATTGGGTCAGTTGGCTGAAAGGATAGCAGAAGTAGTGGGGAGAGCACCAGGACAACTACCAAGTGATACAAAGTTAAACCCTCAACACCAAGGTGCCGGCTCCTCAGGTTCAAGGAATGCAAATGTCTCCCAGGTAAGTACCCTAGAAGCGGTAAGGTTTATAGCAATGTCACCTCAGCATCACCAGATGTTGAGGGAGTGGTAGTTGACCTAGGAGAGGATGGTGGGAGTGACAGTGATTTGGAAGCAGTTTTTATTAAACAACCTAAAAAGGTAGCTTTTTCTGAAACATCTAAAACTAAACCGAACACGGCTGTCACTCAAGGTGTAGGGGTGGAGAATAATACCATACCTTATCCTGCTGCTCTCTTGGAACCATCTAAGAAGAATGTAACTAAAAGGGGCCCACAACAGGATGAGTTGTGGGACATGTTTAAACAAGTAAAAAATTAATCTTCCCCTTTTAGATGCAATCAGGAAAGTACCAGCTTATGCGAAGTACTTGAAAGAATTATGCACCTAGAAAAGGCATCTTAAAATGCCCAAAAATCTTGACCTAATAGACAATGTCAATGCCGTTTTGTCGGGTGCATTGCCACCTAAGCTGCAGGATCCAGGAGCACCTTTAATTTCTGTGCAAATTGGTGAACTAAAAATCAATAAGGTTCTCCAAGATCTTGGAGCTAGTGTTAGTATTCTCCCGGGAAGTTTGTAAGACCGGTACGATTTTGGTCCTCTACAAAAGGCTGATACCACCGTAGTTTTGGCCGATATTACTCTTAAACTTCCTAAGGGAATACTAACTGATGTAATTGTGAAGGTGGAAGACTTTTACTATCCTGTCGATTTCTTAGCACTTTATTATGAAGCCTCTACAAATGTCAGGCATCCTAATGTGATATTGGGAAGACCATTCTTAAAAACATCTCAATGTGTAATCAATTGCGTAATAGGTACAGTGGACATGGCATTTGGCAACTACAGGTTAAGGTTAAACATATTTGCTAGTGCTATTTCTATTCCAATCAATGGCGAATGCTTTATGGCAGACGTTATTGAGGGGTGTCGCCCTCATGAAAATGAGGGTAAAACCCTGGAACCATGTATTGTGTGTGACAGGAAACATGAGGAGTATGAGTTTGAGATGCAGGAAGCAGAAGCATAAGTGGAGGTGTATGCTTTGAGAGAAAAGGTGCCAAACCAGTCACTTCAGGTTGAGAGTCTGTCAGATCATATCGATACCCAGCTAAAGCCATCATTGGAATCACCACCTAAGTTGGAATTGAAATATTTGCCTAAACATTTAAAATATGCATTTGTGGGTGATAATAACACACTTCCTGTTATCATTGTTGCAGGTTTAACTGAAGAACATGAGCAGGCATTGATGAAGGTTTTGATTGCCCATCGGGCAGCAAAGGGTGGACCATAGCAGATCTAAAAGGGATTAGCCCAACAATAGTCATACATAAGATCGTCACAGAAGAAATTATGGAAGAGATTGCCACTCGGTCGGTAACTGGGTGGCGAATCTGCATTGACTATAGGAAATTAAATGCTGCAACATCAAAAGACCACTTCCCTCTCCCTTTCATTGATCAAATCATTGAGAAACTTGCAGGTCAGAAGTTTTATTATTTCTTAGATGTTTACTCAGAGTATAATCAAATTGCAATACATCCAGAGGACCAACAAAAGACCACGTTCACTTGTCCGTATGGCACCTTCGCTTTTAGGCGAATGCATTTCGGCTTGTGTAACGCCCCAGCCACCTTTGAACGGTGCATGATGAGTATCTTTTCATATATGATCGGGGAGTCCATGGAAGTCTTTATGGGTGATTTTTCAATATTTTGCACAACTTTTTAAACTTGTTTAAATCAATTAACTAAGGTTTTAAAACGATGTGTTGAAACTAATCTGGTACTCAGTTGGGAGAAAAGCAACTTCATGGTCCAAGAAGGGGTGGTTTTGGGGCATGTTATCTCTAGTAAGTGTATTGAGGTTGATCATGTAAAAATCCGGGTCATTTCAACTCTACCTCCACCAAACAGTGTCAAAGGCGTTCGTTCCTTCTTAGGACACGCCGGTTTTTACAGAAGGTTCATTAAAGGTTTTAGTGTTATAACCAAACCATTGTGTAATCTACTATTGAAAGATGTCCCTTTTGTTTTTAATAAAGAGTGTTTAGATTCATTTGAATTAATCAAACAAAAATTGGTGGAGGCCCCTATTTTAAAATCACCAGATTGGTCATTACCCTTTGAAATAATGCGTGATGCAAGTGACAATGCCATAGGGGCAGTGTTGGGACAATGGGTAGATAAGAAACCCGTGGTGATATACTATGCAAGTAAGACTCTTTTTTATGCTCAGCTTAATTACACCACAACTGAGAAGGAGCTACTTGCAGTAGTATATGCACTTGACAAGTTTAGGTCATATATCTTGGGCAGTAAAGTTGTTGTTTATTCTAATCATAGTGTAGTCAGGTACCTTATGGCAAAGAAGGATGCCAAGCCCAGGTTGATCCATTGGATCTTGTTATTGCAGGAGTTTAACTTGGAGATCCGTGACAAGAAAGGGAGTGAGAACGTCGTGGAAGATCATTTGTCACGCATTGTGCCTGATGGAAGTAAATCTGAGGGGAGATTAATGAAACATTTCCTGATGAACAATTATTATCAGTCTCTACTACTCCTTGGTTTACTAACATCGTTAACTATTTGGCTACCAGTGCAATTCCGGATCATTGGTCTAAGAAGAAGAGGCACTAGTTCATTGCATAGGTGCGCCAGTACATCTGGGATGAACCGGATTTATTTAAAGTGGGTGCAGATCAACTGGTTAGAAGATGTATACTAGAGTCAGAGATTCAGTGTGTGTTAGGGCTGGTACATGCATCTGCGTGTGGTGGCCATTTCAGTGGGCAAAAGACAGGGCGAAAGGTATTTGAAGTAGGCCTATTTTGGCCATCCATCTTCCGGGATGCTTTTGAGTTTGCCAAGAATTGTGTAAACTGTCAAAAGATGGGCAGTATTTCAAAGAGGAACGAGATGCCGTTGCAGCCAATCTTGGTTGTGGACTTGTTTGACGTATGGGGCATAGATTTTATGGGGCCATTTCTGAACTCTTGCGGGTATCTCTATATTCTGGTGGCTGTGGATTACGTATCCAAGTGGGTAGAGGCTATAGAAACAAAGACAAACGACCATGCAGTGGTGTGCAAATTTGTGCAAAACAACATCTTTTCCCGATTTGGAATCCCTCGTGCAATCATAAAAGATGGGGGGTCACATTTCAAGAACTTCCAATTCGGGAGATTGCTTAAACGTTATGGAGTCGACCACAGAATAGCTACCCCATATCACCCACAGACTAGCGGGCAGGTCGAAGTGTCCAACCGACAGATTAAAGAGATTCTCCAGAAAACAGTGCGGGCAGACAGAAAATATTGGTCAGGAAAACTTGACGATGCCTTGTGGGCTTACCGCACCGCTTATAAAACTACAATCGGCACTGCACCATACAGATTGGTGTATGGCAAGGGATGCCACCTGCCGGTTGAGATTGCACATAGGGCATTGTGGGCAGTAAAAGAGGCTAACCTTGATTATGATGCTGCGGGTATGGAAAGGAAGTTACAGTTGAATGAATTGGAAGAACTACGTGATGCAGCGTATGAGTGTGCTTCTGCTTATAAAGACCGGATGAAGAAAGTAGACGACGCCAAGTTGAAGAAGATGACGTTTGAAGTGGGGGCAGAAGGTGTGGCTTTACAATTCTAGGCTCAATTTGTTTCCCGAAAAGTTGAAGAGTAAGTGGATGGGCCCGTATCTGATTACATGGGCAGGTAACTATAGGGATATTGAGATTGAAGACTTCGATGATCATCTACAGCAAATGGTGAATGGCCACCGGTTGAAACCATATCTGGAAGTAGCAGACATCAATTTCATTGAAGAATCATGGAGTGTTTTGAAGAATCCTTAACCATAATGAGGTACACCGCGTCCGGCTGAAGACGTTAAACTTAGCGCTACTAGGAGGCAACCTATGGTTAGTTAACTTTAATTTCTTGTCTAGTTAAATGAACATTGTGGGTGTGTTCCCTAGAAACCCTCACGAGACTCAACTCGTCCACTCGGGCTACCGAGGGGTTTAAAAGGCTTGTTGCATGCGCTGAATGCCTCCGTGATTCCTACGAAAGTGAGTTAGGTTGTCATTTCTTTATTTTAGTTAATTGTATGCAATTGGCAAAGTGTGGGGGCGTCTCTGGGGAGATTATGGTTGGATAGAGGGTGATTGAGGGCAATACACAAAACCGTGGGGGTAGGATGTCGTTGTAGAGTCTGTACAAAATTTTGAGCTTTTTCGGTATAGTTTTGTGTTTTTCTAAGTTTTTGCAGGGTTTCGTGGCAATTTGGGTGTTAAAAATCATCAGGAAAGACATTCCAAGTTAGGATTTAAATTTCCCGTACTCAATCTCCATTCGGGGGACGATAGTCCGACTTTTGCTTGATTATTTGTACAAAGCAAACCGCTTATATCCGTGGAGCACGATCGTGAATGAAATGCTATACGATCGTCTGTCCAACAAAGTTTTTCTTATTTTTGTATTTTGTTTCATTTTTGAGTCCCTCTTCCTACATTGAGGACAATGCAGAGTTTAAGTGTGGAGAGGGGAGACCTTGTCCAGGTCTAGTTGAGTCTTTTATTTTGAGTCACAAAAAGCCATAAATTTTTGAAAAATGTCTTTGGATTAGAATTTTGCAACTAAATGGAAAATGATAGTACAATCGGGAATTTGCGTGTGGAATTTAAATAAATAATAATGATAATAAAACATGTCTAGTTTGTAACGTTTTGGTAGGCCCAACCGTCTTAAGAGCTTAAATATCCTGATAGTGTATCTAGGTTAATTGAATCATTAATTCAGTATATCTAGTGAGTTCTCATCTTAGGGGTGTCGGTAAGGTCGAAACTATCAATATAGGGTGATAGGTACCTTTATAAACAAGAACTTATAAGTTTTTAAAATTATTTGGCACACTGCTTTCTTTTTATGAAAATAAATCCGAAAGTTGGTGGCGCCTGCATTCCATAATCCATCATTTAATGAGCTTTAATTAATTAATTTGAGATCTTAGGTTTTGCCTACGTGTTACCCTCCTGGATAGTGACTTGGTTGATACACCCATGGGCGGGACTTAAGTGATCATTGTTGGATGACTAAGTTAGGTTCGCGTGTTTCCCTTCATGATGGTGACTTGAAGGATACACCCATGTTCCGAAGCTTATGTATTTCATTGCTTAAAAACTGCAGCCTACGTGTCATATATCGTGTTCTAGCGTGATTGAAACACCACTGGGTTAGGTTTATTCATAACATTAATAAAAGCTCGTACCATTCATTCATCGATCCAAAATTCATCTGATTTTTAAAACTTATAGATGAGTGTTTATAATGGTGGGAAATCTATAAGGTTTAACCCGGGCCTAAACATAACCTTGAGATGGGATTAGGCTGAGTCGTAGCTTTCTGAGTGTGAGACCCACAGATTGACTGCTTGCTTGGTAATGTATAATATATAGATCACATAATTGGGGGCTCGAGAGTCGGTGGTTAGGTTTAATCGGACAGAAATACCGATTGTTACAGTTAACGTCTTATGAAAATCTGTGCTGTGTAAAATGAAAGTAAAGTTGCAAGTTTCCCGATTATGATTCCATTGCATTATTATTTTTCGAGACGAAAAAGGTCAAGTGTGGGGATGTGATGTAGGGTTAAATATCCCGTGTGTAGGAGTCGGTTTTTGTACGTTTTAATAGTTAAACTGTGTTTATCGAGTCAGTTTTATGTGTGTCTTGGAGTTTGGTGTGATACAGGTTAAATGTGCTTAAAGAGCGGAAGTTTACGGGTCATTGATAAGAAGTCAAAGAAAATCAAAGTCAAAGCAAAAAAGTCAAAAGGCTGAAAAATTGGATCTTCGCGGTACGCGGAGATCAAGAGGTACGCGAGGGCTTGAAAAAGCTCAGCCGACTATTTTGTCCTTCGCGCCACGCGAAGGACTGGCTAATTTGTTTCACGACACGCGAAGGAAGGAAGTTGCAGCAAAGTTGACCTAATTGTAATTATAAACCCATTATGGTCTCATTCTCGATTATGATTCTTTCTAGCCATCCCAGAGGAGTTCTTAGGCGATTTTGAGCATAACTTGGTGAATTATTCTTAGTTTCTAATGCTTGTAAGTTCTAGTTTAATTACTTTAATGTTTTTGACAATCATGAGCGGTTAAACGCTTTCGTGATCCCTCCGGGTGAACGATTTCTGCTTGTGAATGTACGATTTTAGTTGATGATCAGTTTGGATTGAAGTTTTGTGAACCCTTTAAGTTCTTTGAATTCAATTGTGTGTTTGACTTATTAACAATTACATGTTCCTTATTTATCACATCTATCGTGATTTCTTGGTTTTCTTGCATCGGGAATAATCTGATTTTGTGATTGAATTGATTATTGTATGGTTGGGTTAAACAATTTAAACAAGGTTATGTCTATGTAATCTCTGATCTGGTTTGAAACTGAAATTGGGCGTATGCTTTGCTAAATCTAAATCCCGAAGTGGTCCGTTTTTCTCCAATTGTTTTTACAACTTAAAGTAATTACTTTTTATAATTTCAAGTCTTCTAGTTAATAAAGTTTAGAACTTTAGTGGTAACTGAATCAATTTAGTTTAAATAGCATTCTCCACGTGTTCCTTGTGGATTCGACAACCCTACTTCCCTATCTACAGTTTAAGGTAGCTAAGTAGTGAATTTTATAAATATTTTTTATTGACCTTGACACCGCGATCAGCCACGCGAAGATATGGCCTGAGATGTTCGCGACACGCGAAGAAAGGGATTACGGCAATTTTAAACCTAATTGTAATTATAAACCCATTATGATCCCATTGTCGATTATCATTCTTTACTGCCGTCCCAGAAGAGTTCTTAGGCGATTTTGAGCATAGCTTGGTCAATTGTTCTTGTTTTCGAACGCTTGTAAGTTCTAGTTTAATTACATTAACGTTTTCGACAATCATAAGCGGCTAAACACTTTTGTGAGCCCTCCAGCTGGACGATTTATGCGTGTACTTGTATGATTTTAGTTGATGATCAGTTTGGATTGAAGTTTTGTGAACCATTTAAGTTCTTTGAATTCAGTTGTGTGTTTGACTTATTAACAGTTGCACATCTTCTATTTATCGCATCTATCGTCGTTTCTTGGTTTTCTTGCATCGGGAATAATCCGATTTTGTGATTGAATTGATTGTTGTGTGGTTGGGTTAAACAATTTAAACAAGATTATGTCTATGTAATCTTTGATCTGATTTGAAACTAAAATTATGCGTGTGTTTTGCTGAATCTGAATCCCGGAGTGGTTATTCTTCTCCAATTGTTTTTACAACTCAATTTAAGTGCTTTTGATAATTCTAAGTTTTCTAAGTAATAAAGTTTTAATCTTTAGTGGTAATTGAATTGGTTTTAACTTAAATAGCATTCTCCACGAGTTCTCTATGGATTCGACAACCCTACTTCCCTATCTATAGTCTAAGTAGCTAAGGAGTAGTTTTTAATTTAGTTTTTGATTAGCCTTCGACACGCGATCACCTATACATAAATAGACACCCAACTCTTGTGACCGTCGTCAGTTGAGTAACCGTCATTACCCATACTATACTAGTTGTACAAAACTATGTTGTTCTTATGATAATCATAAACTCAGGCCATGACACTGTGATAAGGCTTAAGGCAGACCTAGTTTCGAGGACTAGGAAGATATTCCAAGACTTGGTTCTCTTGCGTTAATACGATGACATATTAGACAATGTATTGAATTTCACATTCTCATTGTTTATAAAACAGTTAGTTAAATAAACATTAATTTCTATGACATCTTTCTCTTTGTTTATAAAACTGTTAGTTAAATAAACATTTCTTTCTATGACATCTTTCTCTTTGTTTATAAAACGGTTAGTTAAATAATCACTTTCTATAACATCATCACTTTTTTAGTATCATTTCTCTTAGTGTCACAACCCATTAGTGTTACCACCATGAGTGTCGCCATCTCTATTAGGGGTCCACGACTAGTGTCTCCCCAAGAGTTAGCGTCGTCACATGAACTTCAAGCGATCGAGTCACTGTTTTGATCCAAAATCATAACTTTTTGAGTCCAATTCGTTTATCTAGCTTCCACGAAGCTAGATCGATACTTTTGGTATTCAAAAAACGTAATGAGTCAGAAAAAAAGGATGTCGATAGAGAATTCGGTGCCCTTTAATCTCAATGGCACATTATACATGGGACAATAAGAATTTGGAGTACAAAAGGAATCAACGATATAATGTATGCACGCATTATATTGCATAATATGATTGTGGAAGATGAAGGGGACAATATAACCGATTGGTTAGATGATGAGGGTGAAGAATCTGAACCACCAAACCATGGACCGACAGTAGATTTTGAAGGACACTTGGCAAGTAGGGGTGTAAACGAGCCGAGCTGAGCCCGAGCTCGACTAGGCTCAAGCTCGGCTCCGATTCGAGCTTTATTTCTAAAGCTCGGGTTTGGCTCGTGGGTCTCGAGCTCGACACGTTTATCATTTATTAATTAATTTATATATATTTATATATAATTATTTTGTATAAATGTATTATAAAATTTTATATAACATAATATATATTATTTAGTTATTTTTATCATAATTTTATATATACTAATATTATTTTATAAAAGTATATTTAATATATTATTTAAAAAAATATATAAATAATAGGCTCGATTAGGCTCGCGAGCCGGCTCTAGCTCGATAAGTAAAAGCTCGGGCTGGGATCGTTTACTAAACAAGCTTTTTTTAGGCTCGAGCTCGGGCTCGGGCTTGGGCTCGTTTAAGCTCTGCTCGTTTTGAGTTTTTAACGAGCCGATCTCAAGTAGCTCGCAAGCCGGCTTGGCTCGTTTACACCCCTATTGGCAAGGTTCAAGAATGTACGTAACATGAAGCTAATCATGCGTTTCGAGACGAATTAGTGAAGCATATACGATCTATTACTTAATAGTTGGTTTACGTAACCTTTTTATGTTTTTGTTTGTGTGATTTTTAATATTTAGTTTATGAGGTCGTAGGAATTCTTGACTAGTGATTGAAACTATATTTAAGATGAAGTTAACATAGTTTGAATCCTTCAACTCATTTAACATGTTTTCATTGTAGTTAAATATTTTAATTAATATTATTTAATGTATATTAAAGACAAAGTATAACCTATGTCAACCCATTATATACACCTACTTTTTATGTTTAACTCTCCTTTCTTCTTGTTAGAAGATCATCACATGTGTCGATACTCTTTTCTCCCCTCATATCATTTTTTAGTGTTTATTGTGTCACAATCATATAGTTAAGAATAGGTAAGAGAATAATAAACCTAAAAAGTAGAACATATTATCCACATATAAATATTCAATGTAGCATGTTGATACCTCTAGTTATAGCCGGCAATGAGACCGAAATTGTTTTGTTCAGTCTTCGTGTTAAGAAAAAAGGAGAGTTTACTTGAACGGCAAGAGTGATAAGCAAGCGTTTTGTAATATAATCCATCCTAATAGAGATGTATTAGAACTTGTGGGTTCGATGCGGATTTATGGGGTAGTTGGACCCGATTTAGATAACATCTATCTCTTAAAAATATCTTATCGTGTGCTTTCCAAAAAAAATAGAGATGTATTCCTTCGTTGTTTAAATAGTCATCATTCATCAATCATCATGTGTTGGGTAATGTTTTATCATAAAGACACGCACTAAATTCATTGACCTAATGTTGGGTGAGGAAAAACCATACGAATTCCTTGATATTTTTTTCGAACGGCAAATTTCATAGAAAGCCACCTTGTACGAATTCCTTGATATGCGTGGCAAAACTATTGGCCTTGCATGTGATCATATCTTTGACTTATGATTATTATATGTAGGTGCCATGTGGGTGAGGTTATTTGGAGTTTGGACTAAACTTGCCTAGAAGGTTATGACCATGGTTAAGATGAATGAAGCAACTTGGAAAGGATCATTTTAATATGAAGCAATTTGGAAATAATCATTTTTAGCCTTTACTATAATTTAATTTGAAAGATTATTTGTTCAAAGCAATAAATAGATGTTGGGTTTTACTCAAGTAGTTAGCCATTTACCCAAATACACCAACATACCTTTAATGAAACATCTTTTTGAAGTTGATTCATTTTAGAGATCTTTTACTAAAATCAGTATTTTATAAACTTTGGTGTAGTTTATAAAAGACGTATTTGAAAAGCTTTATATAAATATATAATTTGAAGTGATCTTAATGTGACGAGCATACACGTGTGGGACGTTCATGGGTATCTCTCCTTTTTATTTCTAGATCGTAACAAAATTAAGGAGATATTTATGTCAGAAATGCTTAGACTTCTCGATACCTCAATAGTTAGAAGTTCGGGCCACTGCTATGATGAGTCCAAGGCAGAACGAAACCATTGAACCTCGATTATATGTAGGACGAAATGCCCATCCTTATATATATATCAAGGACGTTGTGTTGCGCTCGTTAAGATGGATCAATGATGAGTTGTATTAGAGGGTGTTTGACCCTTACAAGTTATTTGGTGTGCTAATGTCAATCTTCTAAAGTTATAATTGGTGGTTGTAGAATGGGGAGAGCAAGGGATTGATCCATGGAGAAAAATGGTCGATGCACGTTGGGATTAAATGTATGAATCCGACCTTTCGTATAACCTAATGTTATGTGGATGATGTTAGGTGAAGGGAAACCATGCACAAGGGCGTTAAGGATTTGATGATACGAGAAGTTGATAAAAATGTTCAGGGTTCAGTTTCACTTGGAACTGTGGTTAACGTGTAGGTTCATAATCACTCATTCTTATCTTTTGTAGTGCCCTAAGGATTTAGAAAATGTGTAAGTGCATATGTTCTTACTGTTGGGAATCATAGTACCAGTTTTAACTTTTAAAACATTAATTATTTAAACCTTTTTAAATAAATAAATCAGATATATTTTAGCGGAAACGATTTATTAACACCATTGCCAGATCAGATCTGGATTCCTTTCAGTGATCCGATTACACGCGTATAAACAATATTAAATAACCAACCATATGGTGTTTAGATTTATACCTTTGACGATAATTAGATCTGTAACACCTTAGTTCAACGAACGTCATGCTAGATGACACGTACACGAAAACCTGCAGCAAAACGTCACACGATTGCACAGAGGGGAGGGCGACCACGGCGATGGTCAGCGACGGTGTGTGGCCGGTCGGCGACGGCGCACGGCGGAGGTGGTGGCGTCGGCTTCCCAAGGAGGGGAGGGGGTGGCGCCGATTTGGAGGTGTAGGGGATTAGGGTTTTGGTTTTGATTATAATGCTATATTTATAGACATTATATTTACACACTGGTCCATATGGTACCCCAGTAATAATTAACCTTTAATTATTTAACCCTGTAATTACTAATTACATATAATTAGTAAAAACATAATCCTTAAATGTTTAACTGATTAAACATTCATTCCCCGCAGATAATTAATTAATCAGATAAATAATTATCCCAATCTCCGACAAATATTTCTCTAAATATTTACTCACCATTTATTGTTTCCGTCTTTCGTGAATAATATTTAACAATTAAATATTATATATTTTGTTTGTTGTCTAAGGTGTAACTCTTTGGATCGTACCTTAATAGTAACGTTGACTTAATTGACGATCGGACATCATATATCCAACACTTACACTTCCTAGCACTTCACTGGTTAGGAGTTGAGGCCACTGCCTTCATGAGTCTAAGGTGGGGCAACACCATTAAACCTTGACTATACGTGAGAGCGAAGGTAAGCCTTTGTGGATCTCAAAGATACCGGCTGACGTCCGACAAGACAATTTAAACATACATCACGTATCCTTAATTGATTTGTTTTGCATACACAAGGATGTCATGCACATTGTTGATTTGAAAAACCTAAGTTCAACTTATTTGATTTGCCTAGACATGGGAAAGTTGATCCATGGTCAAGTCCTTCATCGACCGTGATATCCCTATTTTTGATTCTTCACATCTTATAAGGTTTTTCTACGACTTATTTGTGGTCATATCATGTGTCTTTTATTTTTGACATTCTTTATATATGATCTTTGTTTGAATTCAATAATCTTGTGTTGTCCAAGATTCAATTACACTAAATATTCTTTGTACGACCGATCCACTGTTGATTCATGCATCGATCGATCACATTCCTTGTGTTTAGTATTTCTTGATTGATTTAATCATTTGATCGTTTAAGCATTCTTGTTAATGATTTATGAACGTATCAACATACGAATTGTTATTCTTAGAGATAAATTGTATAAAATATTCATATTTTTGTTAATATATATCAAAATAAGAAAATGCATTTTGTATAACCATTTATGCATTAACATATATAAAAATATATAAATTTTCGTTTATGCTAATAAATAAAATTAACTTCTAACAATGTAGTTTATGCACCAACCAAATCGTGCCTTTTTGGGTAAGAAGACGATAGGACTGTCGTATCAGTTAGAGATAAAGTCAAACCTTACAGGGTATCAGCCTTAAAAATTCGATCGTCTCTCCTCTATTCTTTCCTTCCTTTCGTCACTAATACCTCACCGGCCTCTTCACAAACGATTTTTTTTTTCTTTCCCCTCTCCTACATTCCGATGACTGATGCCTTTGCCCTACCAACTATAGATGGTCCCTTACCTATGTCCACGCTCCTACATATGCTTACTATCTAGCTTTCTTCATCCAACTATCCCGTGTGACATAATCAGGTCATTCCTCTTCTTTCTTACTAAAAGGTTCTAACGTATGTTGATGGCACAATTGAAAAGCCATCCGAAACTATTAAACTAATGGTAAGTCTACACCAAATCTGGCTTATACTACTTGGCATGAAGCTGATCAATAGTTCCTTATTTTTATTCAGTCTACGCCAAATCTGGCTTATACTACTTGGCATGAAGATTAATCATTATAATTTAGTTAATAAGGTATTTTTATTATAATTATTAAGACTATTTTAGGTTTTGTCGGAAATGCGTCGCAATGTGTTACACATTTACGACAAAGGCTAGGGTTTTCATTTTCGTCACTATTTTGTCACAAATGTGTAGCAATTTGCGACGGAAATATTTCGTTGCAAACTCGTTTTTTTCTAGTAGTGAAGAAACAACCCACCATCTTACGTTCAAGTTGTGAATCTAAATACCGTGCTATAACCAACACACACATCTTCTGCTTGAAATGCATGCCTTGCCTCCAGGTTGTCCAACCTTTCTCTGTGACAATCGATGTGCTTTGTTCTTAAGTCAAAATCCAGTTTCTCATAAACGGCCTAACATATTGATCTTGATTATCACTACATTCAGGAATCTGTTTCTTTCAGGAAATTGCATACCGAGTTTATACATACTAAGCTTCAAGTTACGTATATCTTCACCAAAAGTCTTACGCGCCCTTAGTTTAAGCAATTTCGGGCTATGCTCCGTCTTGGCCGCCATTGATTCGCTTAAGGGGGATATTAGAGATAAAGTCAAGCATCCAAATAAATAAATTGGTGTATATCTGTTATTTAAATAGAATATATTATTACTTAATGTATATCTGAGCATTATACATAGTTCAGATCATCCATAGCTCTTTGATTATTTAAAAACCATTGTAATCTAAATACAAATCTGTGTCACCGCCATCAATTTATATGGCAAATTTGTCTATGGTTAAAATGATAGTGTTGTACTTGATATTTGTTAATGGAACGTCTGAAATGTCATCTTTTGGTCATATATATAAAATTAAAACCCTAATTTAGTTTCATCGTAACCACCTCCAATCTTCCGGTTTATCTCACCTTATCTGTATTTTCCCTGAAGATCCTACGAATTCTTCCCGATGTGTATTTGATCCGCAAAATTTGGCATGGTATAATCTCCCTCTGATGCCATGTGTAACCCTCACGTGATGGGATGTAGTATGAAGATGATAGAAATAATAAAAAGGCATTAATGGAGATGATGTTCAAATGGTTGAATGGTTAAGAAATTGTGAAGAATAAGGGAGTAATCAAGAAATGGAAGATAATCTTGTTCATGTACCGTTAAAAGTGGTGGCATTAATATGAAAACTTGTGAAACATTTAATGAAAGTAACGATGTACGTCAAATCATGTGTAAGACTTTTCAATTGATAAAGGCTTGAACAGTTGTAAGTTTACGATAATACCCTTGCATGTATATTTCTAGAATTGTGGGAAAGGTGTATGTGGCAAACTAAGGGCCACATGTTGGGTTTTTAGAGTTTGCTTAACTCATAAGAGTTTTCACTTTATAGTTTCCCTATCAAAACCCACTTTTCACGTCAAAACCCTAAAACCCTGGCAAAAAACGATCAAATCAAAAAAATATAGGGTTAGGTTATAGTAAAAATGGTTTTAAAAATAAGAAGAGTAAAAAGAATTCTAAGTTTGACATGTGTCATTTTATTGTTTTTAAAGGGAGGGCATAATGGTCAATGTGTAATATACCAAGTCAATGTGTAATACATTAGGTCAATGTGTAATACACCTGGTCAATGTGTAATACAAGGTCTTATATTACACAATGATCAGACCTGATATTACACAATGAACTGATATTACACAATGAGCATATTACACAATGACCTGACATATTTGAGCGAATTACACAATGAGCTGGAAAACATAAAACACAATGATGAAAACATATAACATAATGATGAAAAATATTTGACACATACAAATTGTATTACACAATGACCTTACTAATTACACAATGAACTTGTATTACACAATGACTTGACTAATTACACAATGAACTTGTATTACACAATAAACTTGTATTACACAATAACCATACGTGGTATTACACAATGAACTTGTATTACACAATGAACTTGTATTACACAATGAACTTGTATTACATGATGAACTTGTATTACACATTGAACTTGTATTACACAATGACCTGACTAATTACACAATGAACAGATATTACACAATGACCGGACGTGGTATTACACAATGAACTTGTATTACACGATGAACTTGTATTACACAATAAGCCGAAAAACGTAAAACACAATGATAAATACATATAACACAATGAACTTGTATTACACATTAAACTTGTATTACACAATGAACTTGTATTACATAATGACCTGACTAATTACTCAATGACCAGACATAGTATTACACAATGAACTTGTATTACATGATGACCTGACTAATTACACAATGAGCTGAAAAACGTAAAACACAATGATAAATACATATAATACAATGAACTTGTATTACACATTGAACTTGTAGTACACAGTGAACCAGTATTACACAGTGAACTTGTATTACACAGTGAACTTGTATTACACAATGACCAGATATTACACAATGACCAGACGTGGTATTACACAATGAACTTGTATTACACAATGAATTTGTATTACACGATGAACTTGTATTACACGATGAACTTGTATTACACAATGACCTGACTAATTATACCATGAGCTGAAAAATGTAAAACACAATGATAAATACATATAACACAATGAACTTGTATTACACATTGAACTTGTATTACACAATGAACTTGTATTACACAATGAACTTGTATTACACGATGAACTTGTATTACACAATGAACTTGCATTACACATTGAACTTGTATTACACAATGAACTTGTATTACACGATGAACTTGTATTACACGATGAACTTGTATTACACAATGAACTTGCATTACACATTGAACTTGTATTACACAATGAACTTGTATTACACGATGAACTTGTATTACACGATGAACTTGTATTACACAATGACCTAACTAATTAAACAATTAAATGAAAAACGTAAAACACAATGATAAATACATATAACACAATGAACTTGTATTACACATTGAACTTGTATTACACAATGAGCTGGAAAACGTAATTTTTTTCTTTTTTGTTTATAACGACACTATACTCGTTTTAAAGGTAAAAAACGCTCGTTTTTATGGTGTAATTTTTTTAAAAAAATAATGTAGTATGTAAAAGTTATGAACGTTTAAAAATGAGGGAGGAACTTGATAAAAAGTCAACAAAAGTGGCCAAGACTAAAATACCCTTCCAACAAGTTTTTCTTCTACAATTTAATCTCAATCATTAAATATTTTCTACAATTTGATCTAATGACTCTAAATCTTTCTCACCCTTCTTATAATTAGAATTCTTTTTACCTGAACCTAATCCTATATATATATATATATATATATATATATAAATATATTGCGAGAACATGGAGAAACTAATCTGAACCACTCATTTTTATTTAATCTTAAAAGATAATAATTAATTGAGATGAATATAATGGTAAACATTAAAATCTATCTCTCCAATTAATTATTTGTAACTCCTCTCCATTTAATTAATTTGTATATCTTCTTTCCTATTAATTAATTGAGAAAAACATTATTATACAAAATAATCATTTCTCTCTCATTTTTTCCAATTAATTAGTTCAAATTAATCCTACACTACCAAAATTCATCCTACACATACCGAAACTCGTCCTACATATACCGAAATTCATCCTACTTTACCGAAATTCATCCTACACATTCTGAAACTCATCCTACGCATTCTGAAACTCATCCTACACATACAAAATGTGTGTAGGTTGAAACTTTTATAGAGCTACAAACTCTATGTGTAGGTTAAAACTCCATATATGTAGGTCAAAAATCAATACGTGTAGGTTGAATCCATATATGTTTATAGGTACGTGTATGTGTAGGTACCTATGCATGTATATATTTAGTTACCTACGCTTCGATATCTGTAAGATAATATATTTTTAACTAATTAATTTTAAATAGTAGATAAAAATTAATTAAATAAAAAATGAGAGAGAAAGTATTAATTATACAAATTTTAATTAATTAGATAGATAAACTATTTAATTCTAAAGGTCAATACTACCCTTGGGCAATTAAATAGTACCATTAATGTTGTAATTAATTAAGATAATATCATTCTTGAATTTGACCCCTTGATTAAATGATCTAATGGTCAAGATTAGTTCTTTTTGTTCTCGCATTTATTTAGTGTTATGAAATAAACCTCCTCTCTCTCTATATATATGGGTGAGTTCACTAGAAAACTCATTTTCATGAGAAAACCAAAAAACTCCAACTGCATATGTGTAGTACACCCAAAACCCCAACCCACCCTAAAAAACCTAACCCCCCCCACCCCACCCCCACCCAAAAACCTAAACCCACCCACTCCCAAAAAACCTAAACCCCCACCCCACCCCACCCCTCCAAAAACCTAAACTAATCCCAAAAACTAAACCAAAAAGCCTAACCCACCCCCAAAAACCTAACCCCACCCCACCTACCCCCTCACCCACCCCCCAAAAACCTAAACCCCCCACCCCGCCCACCCCCTCCAAAAACATAACCTAAAAGCTAAACTAAACTCAAAAAACTAAGTCCAAAAGCTAAACCCACTACTTTTCGAGTTTTTTTTTAAACGAGGACGACGTGGGAAACAAGAGATCCAAAACAGTTTTTTAATTTTTGATTTATTTTTTGAGTTATGATTTTTTTTACCTTAAATAAGTAGTTTTTTGGTTTTCTCAAGAACATTGAATTTTCTTGTTATCCTTCCCCTATATATATATATATATATATATATGGTTAAGTTCATGAGAAAACTCACTTTAATGAGAGAACTAGAAATCCACTAAGAAAAGAAGGGGTGGATTTTAAAGAGAAATGGTAAAATTGAAACTTAAAATATATAAATCTTTAAACATTTCTATTTTTTACATACATTTTTTTTTAAATGCACCATTAAATCAAGAAATTTTTTATCTTTCATTTAAGTATAAATAACGTTATAAAAAATAAGAATTAATCGCCGTTTTGTTTTTCTTATTATTTTCAATATTACATATGTGTAGTATTACCCCAAAAACCTAAACCCCCACCCCACCCCCACCGAAAAACCTAAACCCCCACCCCATAAAACCTAAACCCCCCACACCCACCTCCAAAAACCTAAACCCACCACACTCACCCCTACCCAAAAACCTAAACCAACCCCACCCCCACACACCCCCTCTCTAAAAAACCTAAACCCCCCACCCAAAAACCTAAACCCACCCACCCCACCCAAAAACCTAAACCCACCACATCCACCCCCACCCAAAAACCTAAAACCACCATACCCACCCCCACCCAAAAACCTAAAACCACCCCCCCCCCCCACACCCCACCCAAAAACCTAATCCCCCCCCACCCACCCAAAAACCTAAACCCCCCACCCACCCCCACCCAAAAACCTAAACCCCCCACCCACCCCCACCTAAAAACCTAAACCCACCAACCCCACTCAAAAACCTAAACCCATCCACCCCACCCACCCCCAACCAAAAATCTAAACCCACCGCACCCACCCTCTACCCTCAAAAACCTAACCCTAAACGTAATACTGCATATGTGTAGTACCACCCCAAAAATCTAAACCCCTCAACCCACCCCCAAAAACCTAAACCCCTCACCCCACCCAAAAAAAACCTACCCCCCCCCCCACCCCAAAAAAACCTAACCCCCCACCCCCATCTAGAAAACTAACCTAAAAGCTAAGCTAAACCCAATAACTAAACCTTAAAGCTAAACCGACTATTTTTTCAAGTTTTTCTTTTTTTTATTGAACGAGGACGACGTGGGAAACAAGGTCTCCGAACCACTTTTTAAGTTTTTGATTTATATTTTGAGTTATGATTTTTTTTATTTTTTTACCTTTAAAGATGAGTTCTCTAGTTCTCTCCCTAAATGTTAGTTTTCTTATGAACTTCACCCTACATATATATATATATATATATATATATATATATATATATATATATATGTATATATATATGGTTAGGTTAAAGTAAAAAGAGTTTTAAAAATAAGAAGGGTAAGAAAGATTCTGGGCTTGACATGTGTCCTTTTATTATTTTTAAAATAAAGGCATAATGGTCATTGTGTATTACACAATGAAATTGTATTACACAATGAAGTTGTATTACACAATGAACTTGTATTACACAATAACCTGACTAATTACACAATGAACTTGTATTACACAATGACCTGACTAATTACAAAATGATCAAATATTACACAATGACCAGACGTGGTATTACACAATTAACTTGTATTACATAATTAACTTGTATTACACAATGAAGTTGTATTACACAATGACCTAACTAATTACACAATGACCTAACTAATTACACAATGAACTTGTATTACACAATGACCTGAAAAATTACACAATAAACTTGTATTACACAATGACCTGACTAATTACACAATGACCAGATATTACACAATGACCAGACGTGGTATTACACAATGAACTTGTATTACACAATAACTTGTATTAGACAATGACCTGACTAATTACACAATGACCAGATATTACATAATGACCAGACGTGGTATTACACAATGAACTTGTATTACACAATAACTTGTATTAGACAATGACCTGACTAATTACACAATAAACTTGTATTACACAATGACCTGATTAATTACACAATGAACTTGTATTACACAATGAAGTTGTATTAAACAATGAACTCGTATTACACAATTACGTGACTAATTACACAATGACCAGATGTTACACAATGAACATGCGTGGTATTACACAATAAAATTGTATTACACATTGACCTGACTAATTACACAATGATCGGGAAAATGTAAAACACAATGATAAATACATATAACACAATGAACTTGTATTACACAATAAAATTGTATTACACATTGATCTGACTAATTACAAAATGAGTTGGAAATCGTAAAACACAATGATAAATACATATAACACAATGAACTTGTATTACACAATGAAGTTGTATTACACAATAAACTTGTATTACACAATTAACTTGTATTACACATTGACCTGACTAATTACACAATGAGCTAGAAAACGTAAAACACAATGATAAATACATATAACACAATGAACTTGTATTACACAATGAACTTGTATTACACAATGAAATTGTATTACACAATAAAATTGTATTACACATTGATCTGACTAATTACACAATGAGCTGGAAAACGTAAAACACAATGATAAATACATATAACACAATGAACTTGTATTACACAATGAACTTGTATTACACAATGAACTTGTATTACACAATGAACTTGTATTACACAATAAACTTGTATTACACAATGAAATTGTATTACACAATGAAATTGTATTACACAATAAAATTGTATTACACATTGACCTGACTAATTACACAATGAGCTGGAAAGCGTAAAACACAATGATAAATACATATAACACAATGAACTTGTATTACACAATGAACTTGTATTACACAATAAACTTGTATTACACAATGAACTTGTATTACACAATGAAATTGTATTACACAATGACTTGACTACAATGAGGTGGAAAACGTAAAAAAAAAATTCATATTTGTTTATAACATCACTATACTCGTTTTAAATATAAAAAAACGCTCGTTTTTATGGTGTAATTTTTTTTTAAATAATGTCGTATGTAAAAGTTATGAACGTTTAAAAAATTGAGGGGAACTTGATAAAAACTCAACAAAAATGGCCAAGACTAAAATACCTTTCCAACAACTTTTTATCCTACAATTTGATCTCAACCATTAAATTCTTTCTATAATTTGATCTAATGGGTCTAAATCCTTCTCACTCTTCTTATTTTAAAAATCATTCTTATTTGAACCTAACCGTATATATATATATATATATATATATACATATATAGGGGAGGGTTCCAGAGAAAACCACATAGTTAAACGAAAACCGAGAAAACCACTAAAAAACAAATTTTAATCAATAATATAATAATATTTATTATTTATTTTTTTTTAAAAAGAGTATCAATGTAATATTACACACTAGTTTAGATCCCGTGTGTATACACACGGGGTGAAAAATATCAATAAATAAAATTTTTAAATCTTTATATGTCTATTTTACAGGTGTAAAAATATATCATTTACTAAGTATATAAAACAAAAACTCAAAATATGTAAAAACTAATATATAAATGGTTTTCGAAAATACATCAAAGTTTTATAAGGACTTATTTAAAGTAATGTGTTTTATTAATATAATTAGTACTTTCTTTAAATGTATATTATTGTTAAAAGATAGAGGTGCATTTAATAAGAGAGAGAGGCGGGAAAAAAATGATGAAAATGAATGTGGAGACGACACGTGGTATGGAAAAACCTTTATTTATTATATAGTATAGATTCGTATTTTTCTTTAGTTAGTTATATTTTGATTTTCTATTATATATTCTTATTTAATATAATTAGTATTATTCTTTAATGATATATTTATAATATCATTATTATTTAATAAGATAGAAGCGCACTTATTAGGAGAGAGGGGCGGGAAATCTAATGTGAGGAGGTACGAGGAAGTGACAAGTGTCCACCTTAAACCTTTATTTATTAGTATAGATTTTTAGCAAAAAATCATTTAAATATTGGCTTACGTATACGTAACCCCTAATATTACACATTGTTTTAGTGGTTTTCTTGGTTTTCACCTAACTTTGAGGTTTTCTATTGATCTTTCCCCAATATATATATATATAAAAACGAGCAAAACTTTATAGAACATAAGCATAATGATTAAGGAATAATGTTATCAACTAATTTGTATAAAAGAAATTTAAAAAAATTAAATTGCAAATCAAAATACGAAGAAATGTTCCTTTTTCCTATTATATATATAATCTGTAACCGCTAAGTACTAGTAAAATATTTTTTAATAATCATAATAATAAATGACAACGAAGTTTTTTAATTGTATAAAAAAAATATCAAACATATTATTAGTATTCAATGCCCGACAACAATTAAAGTTATACCAGTCTGATTAGAGACATTTTGGTGCACCATAAAACTTAAACACAAAAGACTTGGTGGACGGACTAATGATGCGGGTTGGACGGACTCATGATGCGGGTTGGACGGGTAACACCGTCGTAACGCTCAAGGGTTGGATAGGGCTTTTTACACACGGGTATTACTACCCGTTCAAACCCGCATGTAATTCACTCAAATTCTAGCTGATGGGGGGACCGTTTGGGGGGTTGGGTATTTAAATAAAAAAAATATTCAAGGGTTCAATGGTTCCACACCCTCCTTTTAAGGTTGGAGAGGGTTCAATAGGGTAAAAATGACATGACAATTTTTAATTGGATAGAATGAGAGGGTTCCATGGGTTCTATGGGTACCACTCCCTCCACCCTAATAACATAAACTCAATGCATCAATTAAAGTGATAAATAGTTTGCAACTTAAAACCATATCACAATTCATAAGAAGCATTCATATTATTCAAACATAATCAACATTATTGTTTTTCAACATTAAACTACTTGCATTTGAACAACTGTAGCTACTTATTCAAGAACAAATTAAACATCATCATATATATATATCTAGTTAACCCTACTACAATCAAGTCGGATTTCGCCTTGGTTACCGGTCAAAACCCCTACACGACCAAGCTTGGTGATAGCGGTCACAAACGCCTGATTGAATGCATTGTTGTCTGATGCAAATAGGTTAACTGTTTGCCTTGACCGTGCATCCGTGAACAAGACTTGGTCAGACCTAAACAAGCCTTTCCCTTGTTGAAGGTTCTTATAATATGCGTTATCGAATGTTTGCGGGGTGGTCGGGTCCATGTTAATCGCAATCCTAGGGTCTACGTTAACCGGACACATTTGTCTTAGCTGAAGAGCGTACACTTGATTTAGTGTCCGGTCTATTCCAGCCTTTGAATAAATACGATTTGAGAATTTACCACAGTGAGAGAATCCAAGTGTATGTGCACCTAGGAAACAATAGTTTAGATAAAAAAAAGTGATTGATAAATCCTACATACTTTTAAATAAAAATTAAAGCTTTTTAATTAAAAAGAGGTGACAATGATTTAGGGCTATTACATATATTTTTAATGGTTGAGATCAAATTATATAAGAAAAAGTTATAAAAAAGGTATTTTAGTCATGACCACTTTTATTAACTTTTTATCAAGCCTCTCCCCCCCCTCCCCTTTTAAACGTTCATAACTTTTACATACGCCATTATTTTTTAAAATTACACAACATAAAAACGAGTGTTTTTTATCTTTAAAACGAGTATATTGTTCGTCATTGTGATTATTGTTCGTCATTGTGTCAAATATTTTTCATCATTGTGTATAATAGCAAATATTTTTCTGATGAAAGGTCATTGTGTCAAATATTTTTTATCACTGTGTTATGTATAATACATAAAAAAACAGTTTCAAAAATAACACGAAATTATCTAAAACGTAAAACACAATGATGAAAAATATTTAACACAATTACCTGACATTAAACACAATTACCAGACCTGACATTAGACACAATAACCAAACGTATTTGACAGAATTACCAATATGCCCTCACTTCAAAAACAATAAATGAATACATGTCAAGCCCACAATTTTTTTACCATTTAAATTAAATACTTTTTTAGTATAACTCAACTCAACCCATAACCTGTATTAAAATATTTGTTTAACTAAACATTAGGTTACCTGAAAGTGCAATCATATCGGTTTGAGATAGACCATGGGAGGCGAACATGGTGTTAAGTTGATCCAGGTTAAAATCTGGATGTGGAAGCTTGTGTTGAACACTTTTTTTGGTTGAAATTCTTCCATCTCTCCTTCCTAATTCAACGTAGTAAGATGGTCCACCTGTCTATATATTTAAAAAATATAGAATTTGAGTCGCCAATTTTGAACAATTAATTAATCACAAGTAGATTGAATCACATTAGTTTTACCTTTAACAAGTAGAATATAAAATACTTGTTTAAAAAATATAAATATCAAATGGGTCGATCCTTAACCGCTAAAAAAAATACTAAAAGCCACTGAAATTTACAATCGATAAATACTATTGCAGTATTAGCAACCGGATTAGCTACCAAAACCAAATTGGTTGCAAAATAAGCAAGATTTAGTCGCAGAATAGCGATCTAAACCAAAAAGGTATTTATTTGCAACTGTTTTACGGCCATTTAACATTAAAAAATGACCTTTTTAATTTTTTTTAATTAAAAAAGCCCTACTAAGTTTCTTTATCTAAAAAGTTAGTTATTATCATCTTCAATATGTTAATACTTAGGAAAAACAGAAAATTTTTTAAAAATGTTTATTTTATCTAAAAAGTTAGTTATTAATTAGTGAAATACATTGATTTTTGTTATCACATTCAATAGCTAATATTTATGAAAAACAGAAAAAATTTTAAAAATGTTTTAGCTTAACACAACGAATCCACATTAATGCTTAAAAAAAAAAACTAGAAGTCATGAGGCAATAATAATTCACCAAGGCTACAACATCTCTGGTGGCGAGAGCTAAAATATCAGCACAAGAAACTTTATTCCGGCAACTGGGGTTGCTGTCAACGGCGGCCTTTGCTTTGATGACGGTGTCAAACCCATCTCCGGCGAGTGACACGTCATCATGGTGGTCCTTCTCCGCATTTGTATTCGCCAGAAAAACCGAAGCATCACATCCCTATATATATATAATCATAACAACAACATAAATACTTGATCATATTTTATCAACCAAAACTCAAACTTAACAAATGAGACCAACCCGAACAAAACAGTCGTGAAAGAAGAGGCGGAGAGTGCCCGGAGCGGTGACGAAAGTTTGCTGGAACTTTTTAGTGACGGCTGATTTGACAATTGATTCGACATTTGGGCAAATATTTTGGTAGTAATTTTGTGTAAGTTGAGTATATGATGAAGCAATAAAGAAAGAGAAGAACAAGAAACAAAGCATTTGCTTCTTCATTTTTTTTTTGGTTATGATTAAGATTGTGTGGGTGATGAAGATGATAATATAAGTGCTATATATAGATTCCTAATTGTGTAATCTAAAGATATATGTAACTACTTGACACATGTCTTAATTATATATTGTTTTTTGTTTTATCATTTTTTATTAGTTTTACCAAGTCTTTAATCTCCATTTTGGAAACATCTTTAAGTTAGTTTATTAAACATATAAATTGTTTTTCATGTTATTTTATTTTGAGTGATCGGATTTATGACACTAAGCAACATATATAAAGATATTGTAAATGCCAAAAATAATAAAATTGCACAAAAACTCAAAATCAATGGTTTCATTAAAAGTGAAAAATGTCTTGTCTTGTCATATCAATGTCACATCAACAGTAAGACAATCACTAAAAACAATCATTAAAGTGTGTAATAGTTTCACGATGTATATATATACATATACATATATACATAACACACACGCTTGCCTCACGTCCCGTGAACCCAACCACACATTCGCCTCACACCCTGGACGCATGAGGGCGGTGTTACACGCTTATTCACAGTTTTTAATTAAATCATGGATTTCAATGTCAGGATTTTGGTGAGATATTTCGATAGGATAGTTGTAGCAGGCTTTAATTAGTCGAGATTAAAAAGTTTTTGCATCTTTTACTCTAGGTTTTCGGTAACTCACCCTAGATGGTCCCCTATGGACCGGTCTCGTAACCCACGTATTAGAGAGTTTAATCACATAAACCATATATACGTCTATTTGTGTGTTTGCGTAAGTGGTCCTTTATAAGTATTTATCATTTAACATAGTATACTTCAATATTATTGAAACTTAATTAGTTGTACCTTTCTTTCATCGTTGATGTATGTTTATAAATATATAAATAAGTAAATAAAAAGGATATTAATTAAAAGGTAAACGAGAAACTTGTGCTCGCGCTCCGCGGTGGGAGGTGGACCTTAAACGGTTGAAATGATGACATTAACGTGGCTAAAAACGAAAAGAAGCACCGTTAAGTACATAAAAGAAACGTGTGAAGTTATGGCGACTCGGTTGTGGAGATCGAAACATAGATAAAAGACAGTTATATCCGCGATGGGAGGCAGACCTTAAATGGTTGAGGCGGTGACATTAACGTGGCTAAGCACGAAAGAAACGTCATTAAGTACATAAAATAAACGTATGAAGTTGACAACTCGGTTGTGGAGATTGAAACATAGATAAAAAACAGTTATATAACGGTACTGATGTTATTCAGTCGATGCCGGTCTCATTCTTCACTGTACCAGTACATTACCGTCAATCGATACAACGCACAATACCTATAAAATACTTTATTTTGAATACAACTCCGTTTTTAACAAAATTAAACACAGCCACAAATTATTTTATTTTTTTTAGTTAACGAACGAAAATTATTAAGGTAAAATAAGATTATATATACTACAAGGGATAAAATAAAAATTTTAGAAACTTTAAGAGGGTTAAAATGATCATTTACAAAGTCAAGGGCTAGTTTTGACATTATTCTAAAGTTGAGAGTTGTGTGTCGGTAGAAAACCCACCAACATTGCTCTTTAAGATAGTATTAATTAATTAATGCTTTGTTTTATTAAAAGAAGATCATTTAAAAGTTATAATTGCGGGCATAATACCTGTCCTGAAGAATATTAAATTTCAAAGTGTAAAAAAAGCATTTTAGTTTCCTTTGGTCAGTATTGATGTAATAATTTATAAGTTGCATATGGTTGGCATAAAAGAGTAGACTTGTGGAGAATGGTTGGTGAAGTTATGTATTCTAATTATATTTACATCGAGGTTGAGTTATGGTCAATTTATTATGAATAGTTTATAAATAAATATGTATGTTTGTCGGAATAAATAACTTCCCATTAAAAAGTTAATCCGTAATATGGATTATCATGAGTAATGAATTAATTTAGAATTATTTTTGTAAAGTAGAGAGGATATGTCATGTTTAAACCTAGGTGATAAAATAGTTTAGAATTAATACTAACATTTGTCATTAAAAAATCGAAGACTTACTTGTGCGTAGAATAAAACATAAATATTGGTGTTAATCGTTAGATAAGGTAAGTTTATATCTTTTAAAGCAACTTGTTAATTCATCTGTAAATATCACATTATTTTAGCAAATATTTCTTTGAAAATATCCTTCTAAAACATGGGTTAGGTGGACATTTGGGGGGTGACACTTGGATTTTCTAGTGATTATGGATCTACCGAATATTCTCTCGGTATGATCCTTATAAATTTTTGTTTTCGTCTAAAACCACAAATAAATGTTATATTTAATATAATTAGTTACACAGAAGAATTCGTTTCACTAAATAAACAAATAGAAAAGCAATATTATTACAATGTGAATCCCCACGCTTCGCGACGGGCTAGTAACTTGCGGTAATGTTCACAAAACGAGTGCGTTAAGATTTGTAACGTAAAAGTCAAATTACGAAAGAAAAAAACAAAATATAAGGTTAATAAAATTGAGGAAAATCAAATAACATAAAAAAAAAGTTAAACAAAACCTCGACCCCAAGGTTCGAACCTTGGTGGGTAGGGTGGGTTTGACTTTTACGATACAAATCTTAACTCACCCACCAGACCAAAGGCAACTTTGTGTTTGATTCCCCAATAAAAATGTTTTATGCTAAAAAAATCTAATTAAACATAAAAAAATTAAAATGCAACGAATATGAGGTTGTCACATGGACAAAGCGCCCCAAAAGGCCAATCACATGTAAACACTATTCACCACTTGTTTTTGTATATATATACTAGGGGGACAACCCGTGCTTCACGTCGGTTCCGTAGCTCGCGGTAATGCTGACAAAACGGAAGCTCAAGTATTGCAATGTAAAAGTAATATAACTAAAAATAACAAAAAGATGAGGTTAAAAAAATGGGAAAAATCAAACAAAAAAACCATTAGAAAAAGGTAAAAAAAACCTCACCCACCAAGTTTCGAACATGGGTAAGTAGAATGGATGTGAGGAACCTCCCTAACTTACAACAACCATTAGGCAAAAAGACCTAATATAAAAATATTTAGAAGGCCCCCTTTTTATTTTTTATTTTTTTAGTTTCGAACATGGGTAAGGTAAAAAAAAACCTCACCCACCAAGGACGTTTTAGTTGTGAGGAGATTCTACTGTAGAAGTTATACATATTTAGATGCATGTGTGGTACAAGCCTATGAATATATTTTTTTGTTTTTTTTCTTTGAAAAATACGTTCTTTTTAGTTGCGAAATACAATTTTTTACCTCTAAATTCAAAATCGTGCTCCTGGTGTGATGGTAGAATAGCTGAACTCTTTTTCCCATTATCCTAGGAGGCCCCCTTTTTATTTTTATTTTTTATTTTTGTAGTTTTTCTTTTTATAACTTCTCATATTTAGCTTTGGTTTATATAGTTGATGCATGAAATAGAAACCAAAAGATGTCTTCGATACAATGGTTAGTGTGGTTTACGCTTAAGAAGGTTACGGGGATGCCAATTTTTTTCTTACGTTTTAATTTGTAACCATAAATCTAATTCGCTCTTCTCGCGCGGAGTGAGTTTACGTAAAGGTTTTGACTTTATTTTATAAACTTTCGAGATCTTTAATTTCTTTCGCATTTTAAGACGCCACGACACGTGTGTTTAAAAGCTAGCAATATCACTCGAAAACCATCGCAATGCGCCGGACCTCCTTCTATTTTGTGTTAAAATGCAATGAAATGAAGAAAAAAAATTTAAAACAAACTAATGGGAAACGGGAGCGTCCCAGCCGCCCACAGTATCAAATAAGGAATTTGCACTGTTTACGGAGTTGTGAATTGTTTATAGTTAGTAAAGAATGTTCTTTTTTTACAATTTCTTATGGAGAGAGTAAACATGATATTTTTAATTTTATAAGATTCAAAAATACTAAAAGGTTTTAAAATTGTATATCTATTTTAAACTTTTAAAAATCATACATCAAATTACCTATAAATTTTAACCTAAGCCTCACATACAAAAAAGCATTGGAACCTACTATATATTAACCGTCTTACTATAATAACTAGATGGTTATACCCGCGTTACGCGACGGGTGTCGGGTTCATCATTAATAAAACCTAAATGAAAACGTAGGCGTAACGGTAAAAAGAACGTTAATAGAAAATAAACATAAAAATAAATAATAAAAAATGAAGAAAACAAAATAAAAAAATTACCGGTTCTGATCGTCGAAACCATAAAAACGAATAACGATATGGGTTCCGATAATACCAATACCGACAATGATTTTGTTCGCTCGTAATAAGTTCGACTTGTCACGGTACCACAACGGTAACGACACTCAATATAGACAACGATAAAAAACTAGATTTTAAATACAACTCCGTTTTTAAAGAAAAAAAATTATACCCAAACGTTGACAAAAAAACTAAAAAAAAATTATACCCAGAAGTTAATAATGAAAAACAAAAGTAATAGAGATTTAAACGGGTTAAAATCATATATTAGACATAGTACAGGAGTGAAAACATAAATAAAAAATAAAAAAATAAGATGCGTGGCATTGTTTGTATGGCATGGACACTATTCAAGAGTCTTGTCTTTTAATATTTTTACTAATTATTTCGTATCTCTTTTAGAATACAGTGTCGGGCCCATCGTTAATATAACTTAAACGAAAACATAGACGCAACGGTAAAAATAATGTTAATAGAAAGTAAAACATAAAGCTAAATAATAAAAAAAAGGGAGAACAAATTAAAAAAATTACCAGTTCGGGTCGTCAAAAACCATAACGCGATACCGATACGGGTTTCGATAATACCAACATCGACAATGATTTCGCCCATAATAGGTTCGGCTCATCATGATACCACAACAGTAACGACACTCGCTATAGGCAACGATAAAAAAACTCGATTAAAAAAACTACAAACAGTGGTGCCCCCCGTATTTTGAAAAAAGTTCACGAATGAAAGTTTTTAAAGAAAAACGAAATTAATAAAAAATGAAACGGAATAAAAGCGTATATTATATATAATATAAGGGTTGAAAATGAAAATGTAAATATAAAAAAAATAGTTAATTTGACGAATTAGAAAATGCATGGCACTATTGTAATATCCAGTACTTTTCCGACCTATCTCTTGCACGTAGCATTAACATGAAACTTGAAATTCTATTAAAAACTATTTCCTTAATCAACGGCTGGTTATTCAATTATTCAAGAAAGACAAGTATACTTGAAATATATATACATATATATATATATATATATATAAGACCTATTTAAATATACATGTATCTTATGGAAAAGATGTTAAATTCCTAAAACGTTATAGGTTTATAATTGTAGTAACTAATAAACTCATTTTCAATACTTAAACATGTAAACTAATAAACCTTATACAATTATTTTATAAAATTATAAAATAATAAAAGTTATAAAACTTATCTAGGGTTTATAAAAATAAAACGTATTTATTCTTATAAAAGTCCAGGGACTAAAACTGCTAATTCTTGAAACTTACTTTAAACAAAAACCTAATTTTATACATAAAATAGCAAACACTTGAAACTACAGGGACCTAAGTGTAATTTGACCAAAATTCCAGATCTGAAACCGGTCACGAGTTCGACCCCCACTGATCCCGGTTTTGAGTCCGAATTATTCAAAAACGCGTAATCGACCGAATTGAATGCTTCTCGAGCTCCACATCCAGCGTGCGACCATAACCCAATGTGTATCAGTGCCCAATTTCAAGATTAACACCGGCGTGAGTTCAAATTTAACTCGTTTTTCTATCCGTAATCTTCTCAACTAATCTGACATTTAATGATAAAATTGGGTTTAAATACCGACGGGAATACACAAGCGACATCACACCTTAACTCCCTAAAATCTCATTTCCTTCGATCCGATTCTGAGATATTTTAATTAACTAAAATTTAGTTAAAACTTATAATAATAAATTCTTTAAAAATAGTTTCAAATACTTAAAAATACTTATAAACTTTATAAAAAACTTACACTTTAATCAGAAACTAATTAGAATTTAATTTATTATATTTTTGAAAATAAACAGATTTATTTGTTTTAGAACTTTAAATAAATCATTTAATTTTTATTAAAAACAGAAAATTTATATAAATATTTTTAAAATCAGAAAAATTTATAAAACTTTCGTATTAATTAGAAAACATAAACTTATAAGTTTTTACATGTTTATAAAATTTATACCTATTTAATTTAAGACATATTTGTTTATATACTTTTATAAACTTATAAATCTTCAAAAATAAAACAGAAACTTAAATTTTATATATATATATTTAAAACAAGAAAAGTAATTATACTTTATTTTTCTAAATGTTTATAAATTTTCAAACTCTATAAAATAGAAATAGAAACTTTAAAACATTGAAAACTTGTAAACTTTATAAACTTAAAGGAAGTACTATTTGAAACCTGTATAAACTTATAGTTTTATTTAAACTTTAAAAACAATTATAAGTTTATAATCAAAAAAATAAACTTTAAAAGAAATTTCTATTTAAACATATATGTTTAAACTTATGATTTCAAATAATTCAGTTAAACTTATAAACACGTTGTAAAACATTATTTATTTTTAATTTAATAAATGCTTAATGCTTAACCACTTTAATAGATTTTAAATGGTTTATATTGAATAAATGAAATAATCATTTTTTGTAAATAATTGTTTAATTCTTAATAATTATCTATTATTTAAATATTTATTATTAAATTCTTAATCATTATTCATTAAATACATGTTATTTAATAATTATTTTATTCTTAAAATAGCTATTATTCATCCTTCAACCAAGTAATATAAACTTTTAGTAACTATGTATCTTTTGAATAATTAGTGTTAAACTTTAAATAATCATTTAGTCTTTTACTTAACTATTATTATAACTCCCTCTATAAATACTTAGAAAACTACATTTGACTATTGGTTACCGGTTTTGTGTAATTAATAACTTTGAAACTTTTTAAAGTAATTGTTTTAATGATTGTTAAAAAAAAGTATAAACTTATCAAATTTTGATAATCAAGACTTGTGAAACCCTACCTAGAAGTTGCTTTAAACTTTATAAATACAAATCATTTCCGTCTTCCCTTTGACACCCTAGTCAATCTTAGAATTCTAGATACTTGTTATAGACTTATAGGATCAAACTTGAAACTTTAGACTTTGTTCTTAGGCTCGTTGTGAGGATATTCTGCCTCAAAAGTCTTACTACACTTAATCTTGTCAGACACTCTTTCCATCATCTAAGTGAGTATACTTAGCCCCTTTTCGTTTTACATTCTTTATAAACTTGGGGTGAAACATGTATCAAAACCTATACAATTCTTATACAAACTATGCCTATATGCTTATTCTTGTGATACGCTTGAGACTTGCATGCTTAAATTAGACTTAATACTAGCATATCCATTAACTTTGATCAAGCCTATGGTAATAATGATAGATCTATTGTATTTGACCAATCCACCTAGTTTGATTGACCCTTTGGAGGGAGCCCATGGTGATTGTTACTGAATTTAAACTTTAAACTTTTAAGGGTAACATTCGGATTATGCCTAAACTTGGTTGGAGGATTGATATGCACAATGTTTAACATGTTTTGTTCTCATACTTATACTATAGAATGCATGACATAGTGAAATGTACACTTTTCAAAAACTTTGTTAAACTATTTTAAAACATTTGTATCTCACCAACTATTTTTAGTTGACAGTTTACTTACATGTTTCAGGTACACTAGCATGAGACTTGTTTATGATCACATAGGATGCTTTGGACCTAGATTATTTATCAAATGAATATTGTATTCTTGTTATATGTCGTCTTATTCTTTGTATTGAACCTTTGAAAATCATAAATGAAATATTTAAACTTTAATAGTCAACCTTGTGCTTTTGAACAACCGCATCCGCCCCGACATATAATCCGCTGTCGGTTGGGGTGTGACAACTATTCCTTCCCATGGTAAATAATTAGTTAATTAGTTTTTACCGCACCCCACCCCCACCCCCAATTCTTTGCGACGGGAGTCTGGTCGTTATTGGTTTGACTCGTTTGCATGAATAAACAGAATAGTTATACCGTACGATACTAAAAAACACTCGAATTTGAATACTACTTCGGCATTCAATAAAATTAAAATCAAAACGTTGACAAAAAAAATTTAAAACGTTATTTAAAAAAACCTAACGAAAGAAAGTTATCATAGAAAACGGTGTCGGGCTCATCGTTAATAAAACTTAAACGAAAACGTAGGTGCAACGGTAAAATTAATGTTAATAAAAAGAAACATAAAATAAAATAATAAAAAAGAAAATAAAAATAAAAAATAATTACTGGTTCGAGTTGTTGAAAACCATAACGCGAATACTGATACGGGTTTCGATAGTACCAATATCGACAATGATGTTGTTCGCCCATAATAGGTTCGGCTCATCATGGTACCACAACGGTAACGACGCTAGTTATAGGAAAAATTTGTATCGGAACGCTGACAAAAAAAATTACAAACAGCTGCACACTCCGTTTTTTTAAAATAGTTAACGAACGAAAGTTATTAAAAAAATGAAATTAATAGAAAATGAAACGAGATAAAAACTTATACTGTATATAGTATAAGGGAGGACGGAGTCGAGGTGCGGGTTAGGCACGGGTAGCCCGGGTAACACCGTCGCACGAGTCACGGGTTGGGCACGGGTTTCCTAGCACGGGTTTAAATACCCGTTTGAAGCCGCGTTGGAATGTAGTCGTTTGATTGAATTTGAACGTTGGAGGGGACCGTTGGGGGGGGGGGTGGGTATTAAATAAAAAAAATTAATTTTTCACTTATAAATATACATTTTACACAAATATTTTTATACACTTTCTCTCAATGCTATTCACACTCTAAAAAAATGTATTCATCCTCCTCTAAAAAATATCGTCCCAAAGTGCGTGCCTCTCAACCGTAAAACCCTCGTTCAAGTCAACCGCAACGACCTCGTTCAAGTCAATCTCGGGCATCTCATCCGCAAAACCCTCGTTCAAGTCAAACATGACGATATCCTCGAACCTTTTCTTTCGATCGTACTCCAACGTAAACGGGAAATTGCGGCAAAATACACTTGGCGGTGTAATTTTTAGGTTATTTTAGTTTTTTATTTTATTTTTGATGTTTCACGTTTTTTTTCTTTTTATTGTTTTTAAACTTTAGTTTTTTAATATATATCATTTTTATTTTTATTTAATGAAATGTGGTTTTTTTATTTTTTT
This sequence comes from Smallanthus sonchifolius, assembly GCA_023525975.1. Lineage (NCBI taxonomy): Eukaryota > Viridiplantae > Streptophyta > Magnoliopsida > Asterales > Asteraceae > Smallanthus > Smallanthus sonchifolius. The sequence goes on from CM042041.1 coordinate 5,692,175, forward strand.
TAATGAAATAATAAAAAATACTATGGCTTATTGGTTTCACACCATCATCTTAGGGTTGAAGAGAGTTAAAAAGGGTAAAAATGATATGACATATTTTAATTGAGTAAAATGAGAGGGTTTCATAAGTATCACTCACTCCATCATAAAAGTTTGAAAATGAAAATGTAAAAGAAAAAAGAAATTTGACTATTCCTTCAATTGGTGAATAAAGAATTAATAATATTTATTGAGATAGAAACAAAATAAATGTTTTATTTAAGTGGTCAAGAAACTAATAATTGATGTATTTAAATAAATATTGACTTATGACACAAGAATTGTAAAGGTTCACTATTAGTTCATGTGGTATACATGTAGAAAGCATCTTTCGTAAGCTTTCTTACTGTCGCCAGGGAGCGGGCGCACCGCCCTCTCGTTTTTGTGAGGGAGAGTGGGGTGAGCCTCATTTGTGAGTTTTTTCACGGAAAGAAGAGGAGAATAATCCAATTTAAAAATATATATGTATTTTTTATTAATTAAACCACTACAAATATATCCCTTTATCAAATACATTTAACAAATAATCATACCACTCTAATACAACTTTATACATTAAAAAAATGTCTTTATCTTCATGCGAAAAAACCATACTACATGCTTCTAACAAAAGTACAAATACAAGTTTTTAAAAAATGTCTTTTTAAAAAAATGTTTTTAAAAAACCATCAAGAATTACAACACCGGGATATTCATGTCACACCCCAACAAGGCGGAAGTATGGGATGTAACCGGTATATCACATTGAACACAAGTACAAGAGAAAATTAAAGGAAAATTGTGCATTACATTGAACCATATTACATGCTTCTAACAAAAGTACAAATACAAGTAAAATCTCTAAAACAGTACAAAGTGTCTAAATGCCTGACTACAACCAAAGTATATAATCATAACTAGAAACAATAGTTCTAATCCAAAAGCGTGCCCTCATAAAAATCTTTTCTTCAATTCTGTTTACCTGAAAGCATGTTTCGAAAACGGGTCAACTATATAAATAGTTGGTGAGTTCGGAGGTTTTACGACTCTATAAAAAGTTTCGGATAAAAATTCAAAGTGATCAAAAATCCATTGATCGAGTACACATGTATTAACAACATCATATCCAAAATTCATGCATTTCTAACGGTCGGATTTCCAGGGATCGTCCGATCTTTAAAACTGCGCATGCATAAAACTTTCTGGACAGATTTTAAAAACTCTTTTTCACAAATTTAAGCAAGGATTTAGAGAAATCTGAGCTTACCACTGCGTTCATAGCATCGAGAAATGGTTCCGGGTGAAAAACCGCATCTCCGACCACCTTCGGCCACCGCGGACCGCCGTCGGCCGCCACCGGACCACCGCCGGACCGCCACCGGACCACTACCACCACCACCTGAATTCTCTCCAGCCTTCTCCTCTCTCTCTCTAACTTCTCTCAATGAATTGATCAAATGAGAGAAAAAGAGGGTAGTGGGGTATTTATATACCTCGTGGTCTTCGATCGCGTGCCGGTTTCTCGCTTAAACGAATCCGATAAAAAAAATAGAGGCGTTATTTTATCCAAAAATAACTCATTATAATTTATTATTTTCCCTCGAGTCCTTGCGTCTCGTAAATATATATCATTTCGGATTTAAATTAAAATTTACGAAACCGTTCGACTCGGGTGTTAACGCGTATAAACTAGAACTTGATCAAATTTTTGACATTATAACACCCAAATAAATCTTGCTATTATTTTTCGTTTACTAACGAGTTCCTTTCATTTGAAAATATATTTCACATAATAATAATACTATTATTATTATTATTATTATTATACGAACTCGTCGAACACGGGTGTTGACCGTAAAAGTCACGGTTGTCACATTCTCCCCCAGTTAACAGAATTTCGTCCCGAAATTCAACTGGTGTAATAGTTGACAAGTTCATTTTCGTAACTTGATTCATGTACGATCATCAAGGGAAATCTAGTCTCTTATATACAGCAGGGAGATTTGACAAATCGAGATCTAAGAATCATAGAGAGTAGGTTACACTTAGAAAGGCTCAAAAGAAAATTGAATAATCATGAGAGAAAAGTCTTTCGAATTCCAAATAGTCTATAGATCATTGTTTCACCGGATCAGTCAAAAAGTACACTACTGGTGTTATTCAGAAGATTAAGAAATCCGTCATAGGATTGATATACACAAGTATACAAAATTGGTACAAATCCAGAATGATATTATGATACAAAATCCCGGTGATTCAGTATCCTTTTATGAGCAAGGAAAAGTATATTCGGCTTGGTTCCATTAAAGAATACTATTATAAATAGTAACTATAAAATTATAGTATGAGAGGTGCTATTAAGATTCAAAGAGTCGGTAGAATCACCACGACTCATTGGAATAAAAAAAATGTATCACAGCGATAACAAATACTATAGGTTATGAAGGATGATCATATCATATACTTAGAATACAGATAGATAACACCTCATTAAAATGAAACTTTTCGTCAATACGAACTTCCTTAGGTTGTATAATTACGGATTCGTCGGCTAAACACCTTTTGAGACTTGATATACGATAAGCATCGTATATACCATTAAGCTCCTGAGGTAACAAGACCAATCAAATGATTATTACCAACCTCAACACAACAAAATGTTGATCAACCTTTGTGTAAAAAAAGAGCTTCTAATGGCGCTCATTTAATGCTAGTGTGATAACAGTTAGAGTAAGAAAATTTGACCAAAGGTAAAAGAGTATCCAAATTACCATCAAATTCTATCACACAAGCCTTGAGCATATCCTCCAAGGTATGAATAGTTCGTTCACTTAGACCGTCAGTTTGAGGATAGTAAGCGCTGCTCATATCTAAGCGCGTTCTCAAAGCTTTCTGTAGTGTCTGCCGGAAATGGGGTGTAAAACGACTATCCGTGTCGAAGATAAAGGAAACAGGCACTCCATGCTTGTTACAATTTCACTACTATACAGTCGAGCTAGCTTTTCTATCTAGAACTCCTCTCGGATAAGTAGAAAATGTGCAGAGCTCGTTAATTGATTAACAATGTCCCAAAATGAATCATAGCCGCCCAATGTTCTAGGCATGCCTAGTAATGAAATCTATTGAAATTTGTTCCCACATCCCTTTGTGGAATCTCAGGTTGTTGTATGTACTTATTGTTAGTAATAGTAATTACTCATAATGGCCAGTACGTTGTTGCGTTATAAGGCGACACAACATGGTTGGTGTGTATACAACATAACCGTATAAGTAGATGCAAGGGAATTTTGAAAATCAACATAACAAAAGGACGAGATTCACACTTCTTGTACTAGAATTGAAGAGTGATGATTAGTCATTAGAGAATGAATTAATAACGAGAAATCCAAGATTAAAGCTTTACAAAGCAAGTATATAATGAGTACCAGTATGATTGTACCAAACTCGAGTCGTGAAACCAAAAATTAACAAACAAAGGATATTATACTATGATTCTATCGAGATAAATTTGCTAAGAGTCAAATTTACTCAATCCTATCAAGTGTTATAGGAAATGAGTCATAATCATAAAATAGATGTCAGCGATGACCCGTGCTATGTAACCTCACCACAAAGCATTAGGATTCGGTACTAACGCGCATATTAGTCTCGATATAATATAACCATGTTTGGTGATTTTCAACTAAAGGTTCATATACCTATTGCCCAAGGTTAGCAATTAGTTATACTAAAAATCAAATCTCCACAAGATCTAGATATAGAAAGTGACTAAAGATCTAGGACGATCTAATCAAGTAGATTAGTTAAAAGACTAGGTGCCAGTTCAATAGTTGGACATTGAATTGACTACCACCAGAAGTCGAATTTGGTTAACGGTTAGAAATGGAATTCTGAAATTTTAACAAGAAGTCCATATTAAAATATGGTCTACTCCTCACATCGAGTCGGCCAAATTTGATAGGATAACATTAGACGTCTGCATCTTTCTTGATGTGTATTGAAATGATTAGGAAGTAATCCGCTATTCAGCTAGATGAGGAAATAAACAGTCACATTGTGGAAATAATCTCATAAAAATAGTGTCCCCCGGAAATGATTATGAGCTTGCTAATCCACAAAATGGGTAGACTTTGATATAATATCATTGTCAATTTAGCCTGGGGTTTAATTCTTATAAAGTAGACGTTAGAAAATAGGGGAGGATCAAGTAAAACTTCAGGAATTTTTCAAATGTGAGGATGTCATGCTCATAGGTCCTTTAAAGATAATGCAATCTCAAGTGGATCTTCAAGAGAGCAGAGTCAACTATGATTCGTCACTTGTTCCTCTTCCTGGTTACGTACAACTTTAATCGGTTAAGAATTCGTAGATCACAAAAATAAATTCAAAATTGCTCTACTATGATTTAGGACGCATCTTTCAAATGATAAGGTTTTCAAATTTCAACTTAGGTCCTCGCTTTTCCATTGAATTCGATGGAAATGGACCATAAGGTTTCAAAGTTTGTCCTTAGATCTCGCATTGAAGGGGGTCAAATAGATTATCTGCCAATAACTGGTAGTACAGTATGCCTGCAACTTTCTTGGCTTTCGAACGGTACCATTATGACTTACCGTTTCGTATTTCACCCATACTGGTTATAGCCTTAAAATCCTTTGCATAAGAGTTTAAGCCATAAAGTTGAGGGAATGAGTGTTTAAATGTCTTAGATTCGTATTCCCTAGAGCACGTGTTAAGAAGTCGTTTCTAAACAGTAGTTGCTCTAAAGCTTTCTAATTACATGAGGCTGAGAATAAGGGATACGTATACGTCTCTACCTAGTTGGAAATCAAAAAGTCAATCAACAAAATGACATTTGAGAGAGAACAAGTACAAAAAGGATATGAGACTATCCTACTCAGATCTATAAGGACAGTATACGTAGAGTAACAAATAGCGATAATCACCATAAATAAACTTTGAATGATTACTAATAAAAAAACATTGGTACACAAAGAATCATTCCAACATAAAGTTTCATTTTCTCCATCAAAATGATTTTCAATAAGACATCGAAGCGCCAGGAGAAATCAAGATTTGCAAAACATACGTAGCAATGTTCACAAAAAAGGGCATTAGTTTCATACTAAGCCATAGCTATCCCAAAATAAATTTTTTTTGTAAATCCAACTAAAAGAATCATGGGCACAAGCCGCTCGGTGTCCATAGTAGAACTACAAATGATAGAAATAAACACGACAATGAACGTCGTAATGATGGCTCCTCCCAAGTAAACAAGTTTCTCAAGTTAAGTTTCCACAATATAAGCGTCGCGGTTAAGAGAATCGGGATTGAGTGTACCAAATTACCATAGTGAGTGCAGAGCATTTGCAATGGAAATTTCAAGTAGGTGTAAAACTGAATTATTAAGAATATTTATCAGGAGTATAATGAGAATGACAAACACCGAAATGAGGATTTATACGAACGATCGTATAGAAAGGTTATATTGTCTAAGAAAAAGAAGCTTATATTTCTTTAATGAATTTCTCCATCATATTGTTACTCCATCGATATTAGAGTGCATTTGGATTATAAGATAAAATCCAAGATTATGTCGGGACCTCCGATTATAGTCGTACACTTACTGCAAGTGTCGAGCGTTGTAAAGCCAATATTGAATTTACGCGGCCAGTAAACTCTCAAGGGATCTGATTTATCAAGTAAAATATATGAGAGAAAATCTTCGTTGCTCAAGATTCAGTAAGGAGTTGATAGATCAAATTCGAATTTCTCTTGTTCCTTCAGAACTGCGAGAACGTTACATGAAGATCAATTAGGGGAGTTAGAAATGTCGAGGTCTGATTCACGCTAGACTGAGAGTCGTCACATGCGTTGATAAACATATAACAAAATTGAAATGAGAAAATCTTTAGCTGAATCTCAAATGTGAAGCAATACTTAACAAATAATTGCCAAATTCGGTCCAAATACCGAGGTTAAATCAACTGAGAACAGATCTCTTTAGTGTCTCGGTCTAAATTTTTATGCAAAAGAAATCTTGATAAGAGTCTTGGATCCATTAAGATTTAAATATAAAAGGGATAATATAAATTCCCATGTCACCTGAGGTAGCCTATCGCATCATTCGATGTATTCGGCTCAACCCTAAGGTTACGATAGTTTCGATCAATATTCGGATGACTGGGAATCGGGACTAGAAATACAGATTAATCATGAACATTAACTCGGACAGTAAGACTCACTAGAGTTCTCATGCACTGCAGATTATGATTACGTGTGCACCCGTAATGATAATTTACTTTGCATGGTCCCTATAGTGTTTCCTCTATCTCGAGCTCTCAGTTAAAAAAAAAGAACTGAAATATTCATTGGATCACGTCATCGTGTTGCACTTTCACGTAAAAGTGTGGATGTTCTATCTGATCACTTTTAATTATTTGTACCAATACTCATGGATCTGCAGACTAAGGCTGTTGCTGGATGGAAGTAATGGTAGAGGGTCACAACTGACGTCCTCTAATAAAAGAAAAAGTGTGTGGTAGAAGTCAGGCAGTAATAATAGGGCAGAGATCCCCAAATCAGTGTCGAGCAGTCATGCTACAACTTTGTACATATACGTGGATCCAATGATCCAACAAAACTATAAAAAAAAAGTTTATGGGTCTCCTGACCCTTAGAGTTCTCTCCCGTTTAGTCCTGCTTTTCCACCTCGGGCTCCCTTTAAATCAAGCAATTATGGCTGTCATATCTCATTGCGAAAGTTCTAGCCATCCAATCCAACAGATCACCAAAGCAAGTATATACCGCACAAAGTGAAAACAATAGATGTTAAATAAGAAAGTCGACTCCAGAACTGGAGTATATGCAGGTGCGGCGTAGGTACAACTACAGCTCGAGGTAACACCAAGACAGATAGATGCGGATATTGATTACAGCAAACGTAACCAGAATCATCAAAGAGTACACGTAGTGCCGTGACAACGACATGATTATGACGAAGCAATGTGTCGTAGATAAGCAAGAGGTAGTATGCAATGCACATATAATTCCTACGGTTCAATGCAATAAACTTAGAGTTATAGTCTAGGTCTAGTCTCGAGTAAACCTACTTCTCTATAACCAGTGCTCTGATACCAAGTCTGTCACACCCCAACAAGGCGGAAGTATGGGATGTAACCGGTATATCGCATTGAACACAAGTACAAGAGAAACTTAAAAGAAATTCGTGCATTACATTGAACCATACTACATGCTTCTAACAAAAGTACAAATACAAGTAAAATCTCTAAAACAGTACAAAGTGTCTAAATGTCTGACTACAACCAAAGTATATAATCATAACTAGAAACAATAGTTCTAATCCAAAAGCGTGCCCTCATAAAAATCTTTTCTTCAATTCTGTTTACCTGAAAGCATGTTTCGAAAACGGGTCAACTATATAAATAGTTGGTGAGTTCGCAGGTTTTACGACTCTATAAAAAGTTTCGGATAAAAATCCAAAGTGATCAAAAATCTATTGATCGAGTACACATGTATTAGACAACATATTACCATGAGCCGCAATCAAAGCCTCGACAAAAAAATAAAGTACCCCATACGGAAGTCTAATGCAAACAACCGCCAAAAAAAATTGGCTAATTTTGCGCCCAAGTGACCCTACAAGTCTGGTTGGGGCGACCAAACCATGAGCGGGGGTGTCAACCCAAGTAGTATTACTCAAAATTCCCAACGGCTACGCTCAGCTAATTGATTGCCTAAAATTGGGGACTTTAAGGCATTATAAAAAAACTAACTCATGTAATCATTGTATCATGTAACATGTGACAAAAAAAAATGAAACAGCTTTCCCCCAAAAACAGTAAAACAGTAAGTAAAAGGGGGCCGCGAAAACTCACCTGAACAACGTCGGTGATAAGTGTGACATAGTCAACAAAAACCGCAAAGTATGGTTAACATCCAAATTCTCTCAAAGGCCAACAGCCAAATGCAAGCAAAGTGTGGCTAGCAACTCAGTGCTACCAAGGTACGGTTAAATCTGCAAGAACCGCAAAAACAGGTGTCCTACTAACCAAGTAGACATAAAAAAAATAACATTTAGGACGCCTAAAGTATAAAACTGATTCTACTACTCAAAAGTGGCCATGTAGTCGGTTGCATACCCAAAACCCATGCACACACGTACGAACCGCTCAAAAGTTGTAAAACGAGCCTTTATATAAATTTGTGACTTTGAAACCTTAAGTTTTAGATTTTATTAATTAATATCAGTAGTTATAATGTCATATATGATAAAATCTCAAGTCACAGTTTCGTTTGACCAAAAACGCGGTTACGCGCGTAAAGTCCGGTTTACGGTTTAAAAATCTTATTCATCCGAAATTAGGGTTTTAGTGTGATATTAGCACCCAATTTAAAAGTCAAATTTTATGTTTTAAATGGGGTTATACTTCTGTCCAAAATCCTCTATAATTTTTATAAAATCAATTTTATATAAAAATTTCCAAAATTAATAACTTTTTATAAAATTTAAATGGACCATAATTTCAAAACCATTGATAAAATTTTATGTTTTAAATGGGGTTATACTTAGACATAAAGTTACTGCTTGAAATTTATACCAATTGATCATATATATAAATAAAAATTTCTGACCAATTTTCATATTTGTCCAATATCCAGATTATTTAATATGAATTTAATATTGTTAAAATTTTACAAATTCGGGAAAAATAGTTAAACACATTAAAACTTTACCAAATTTTTATCATATTAGTTTTAAGTCAATATAAGATCCCATACCAAGTTTCAAGTCCTGATTTTATCCAGAAGTATACAAACCCTAAATCATCATTTTAAACTTTATAAATACTAAACACATACTTAAACAACTCCAATTTTCATAAAATTTGGACATGAGTCTTAGTTCATCATATAACAATCACTGTTCAGTTTCCAGAATTTCTCAATACTTAGAAGTTTTTTCCCAATTTTCATGTATTAAACTTGTAGTAATTTTAATAAATAATTTATAAAGAGTTTGTTTACCAAAATTTCTAGATCAAACTTTTTGTATAAATACTACTGTTTATAAATAAATTTGGGTGTTAGATCACATTTTCAGAAAAATCCATCAAAACAATTGTTGTATAAAAATAAATATATTAGTTCCATTATTTGTTCCACGTGAACCGGGGTTGGATATATAACCTAATAACCACTAAAAATATCAAATATCTCAATACTAAATATTTTTGAGTTCAATTCCCAACCAATGACTAATAAAACTATTCTAACATAAAATCAAAGCATAACGGGTAAAGTTTATACCTTCCGTATAAATGGTTCGCGTACGCGGAACCTCTCGTATCACATGCAATACGAACCAAAAACACCATTAGGATCGTTTTTATCTCCCGAGCATTTCAACATGCTCAAAATTGACATGCAATGCCGTTTGGATGGCCATGAAACCCGATCAATTTCCTGTTTCGGTCCTATTCAAAAATATAGTTCCAAACATCTGATCGGAATTTCGTACGGTGAAAACATTCATATTTGAGCTAAAAAACTACTGTCCAAAATTCGTCACGATCCAACGGTCGGATCTCCGCGGATCGACGATTCTTTGAGACCTGGTTTTTCAAATCCGAAAATCCGATCAGTCACATTCGAGGGTGTGAAAAGCATACCTAGAGAGCTCTGATAAAAAATTCCTCCTGTAGGGTTTTGTGTCTTTATGTTGACAACATCATATCCAAAATTCATGCATTTCTAACGGTCGGATTTCCTGGGATCGTCCGATCTTTAAAACTGCGCATGCATAAAACTTTCTGGACAGATTTTAAAAACTCTTTTTCACGAATTTAAGCAAGGATTTAGAGAAATCTGAGCTTACCACTGCGTTCGTAGCGTCGAGAAATGGTTCCGGGTGAAAAACCGCATCTCCGACCACCTTCAGCCACCGCCGGACCCCCGCGGACCGCCGTCGGCCGCCACCGGACCACCGCCGGACCGCCACCGGACCACTACCACCACCACCTGAATTCTCTCCAGCCTTCTCCTCTCTCTCTCTCTCTAACTTCTCTCAATGAATTGATCAAATGAGAGAAAAAGAGGGTAGTGGGGTATTTATATACCTCGTGGTCTCCGATCGCGTGCCGGTTTCTCGCTTAAACGAACCCGATAAAAAAATAGAGGCGTTATTTTATCCAAAAATAACTTATTATAATTTATTATTTTCCCTCGAGTCCTTGCGTCTTGTAAATATATATCATTTCGGATTTAAATTAAAATTTACGAAATCGTTCGACTCGGGTGTTAACGCGTATAAACTAGAACTTGATCAAATTTTTGACATTATAACACCCAAATAAATCTTGCTATTATTTTTCGTTTACTAACGAGTTCCTTTCGTTTGAAAGTATATTTCACATAATAATAATACTATTATTATTATTATACGAACTCGTCGAACACAGGTGTTGACCGTAAAAGTCACGGTTCTAACAATTCATGACACACTAAAGTCGAACTTGATTGAGCATATTTATGAACGTTCACAAGATCATGTTGTTTTAATTTAATATCAGCATTTTTAGGTTTTTTTTAACTTTTGTAATTTTATTGTTACATCCCAAAAATAATTAAACGAATAAATATAGCGAGACCGGCAAGTTAGTCGGAATATTTAAACAAAAGGGAGCGGGCTTGGGCTCGGCTCCAACAGGCCGAGGGAAGCCCAGTTATATAAGGGGCAGGGCAGCCCTCTTCTCTGCTCATTTCCCATTCACGCAACTTTTAGAGAGAGAAAGGAGAGCTCGGGTCTAGAGAAAGAAGGTTGACGGATCGTCCCGGAATTGAGAGATCACGTTACTGCCAAGCTCGTGAGAAGAACCTCCGGATCAGAATCTCGATACAGGTAATAATCTTGCCTAAATCCGAGTTTTTGTTCGTTTTTGGGATTTTCGGGTTTTGGCTAAAAAGGCAACGATTTTGCGGATGGAACTTGAAAATGAGCTTAGGTATAGCATCTAGAATGAAAACCGAACGTTTTGGTTTAAGAAAAGTTGAGATACTGACTCGATCAAACTCGCATGCAAAAGCTTCGGATTTTTGGGAAGACAATCTGTGCAGACCCCGTCGAAACAACTAGTTTCGATATGTGCAGGTCCATCGAAACTACAAGTTTCGATATGAGCAGGTCCATCGAAACTACAAGTTTCGATATGTGTAGACCCATCGAAACTACTAGTTTCGATATGTGCAGGTCCATCGAAACTACAAGTTTCGATATGTGCAGGTCCATCGAAACTACAAGTTTCGATATGTGCAGGTCCATCGAAACTACCTAGTTTCGATATATACCTAGTTTCGATATATGCAGACCCACCGAAACTATCAAGTTTCGATATAAGCAAATCTATCGAAACTACTAGGTTTAAGCATAGGGATGTCTAGTGTCACCTAGGAGCACTACCTTACACGTATGACTTTATTATAACAGATCGTGAGTGACATTAGTGACGCGCAGTAACCAGCTAAGAGTATTTCAGAAACCGTTTATCAGGTGAGTTCTAGAAGCCCTCTTTTAAATGTTTTATATAATGTTTTCGGGCTGGTGTGCATACATATGAAATGATGTTTTATGAAATGATGTTTTATGAAACTATGTTTATGCAATGAAATGATTTAGAATGAACGGTTTATGGAAAGAAAGTTTTATGAACGGAATGTTTACGAACGAATGTTTATAAAGAAATGGTTTAAAGTAAAGGTAAAGGGTTTCGAAAGTGAATGAAAGGTTTTATGAAAAGAAAAAGGGCAAAGGTTTTAAAGAAGTCATTACAAATCTAGTCTGTCGAATGAAGGGAATTGACGAATGAAGTCTGGGAATGAGATTCCCAGCCTTGTGGTAGATTATGGACAGCGAGCCATAGTTACCATAAGAACAACGGGGGCAGTGTCTTAGTGGCCTGCCAATGGTTTGATGTTGTACAACTGGTATGGAGTAACGACAGTTACTCAGGGGTTAACGTGACCCTATGCGAGATTAAATTATGATCCGACGGTGTTATGGCCGTGAGCCATAGCCGTCGATGGAAGTTGTCGGTCTATGGACAAGAGAGCCATAGGGGCAACTGAATGGGTATTGTCGGTCCTCGTGTAGTTAGCCTTGGGGGCAATACCAGAAAGGTAATTAACGGAATGTTGTGGCAACGACGGTGATACGTAACGGTTGACCACGACATGCAGGGTTCCTTTGGGGACACAGAGACGCGTAACGATACAGATTTTAGATGGTAATGTATGACTTAAATGAATGTTAAATGTTTTAAACAAATGATCCGTTGAATGTGTTTAAATGTGTGAAGGTTTATGAATGAAAGGCCCTGTTTTCTTATACGTGATGTTAAACCCTATTGAATGTTATGAATGATGAACCATTTCTCAAATCGAACGAAAACCAGAACTCACCAGCGTAGCTGACTTTTTAGTGTGCACATTCAGGTTAAGGCAGGTTATGAGGATGGACTGTGATGCTTGGCTAGCGAGAGGAGTTACCCGGCTGACTATGAAGACTGGCATCCTGTTATGTTTTAGTTATGATGTATTTACGTTTTAAACAATGTTTACGCTTCCGCATGTATGAACAGTGATGACGTTATGTTTGAATGAAATTTTCCGCTGCGTTATTTGATATTCATGTTTAAGAACTGTTTGTGAATGAGTAAATCCAACAAGTGAGGCCTCCCGGGTTTGGGTCCTTACAAGTTGGTATCAGAGCAATAGTTTGAGAGATTCGGACACTCCTAGTGTCTGAACTTAAACTGTGAATGGGACCGAAAGCGGATGCCAGTACGGGTAACTCGAGCCACAACATCAGGTATGAAAAGTAGAGTATGTGTATGTAGTATGCCTTAGAAAGGGGTAGGAAAAGACTTGTGTTATGATGGAATCACAATGGTGGTCAAATAGAAATAGAAAGGTAGTGTAATGGATAATTGCAGATGGCCAGTGTATATTAACATCTTACAGTGCTTATTGAATTCTATTTGTTAACTAGCGTGATGACATTAGATTTCTTGTCTTATAGAACGAAATGGCGAGGAGAGGGAACGGAAGGCGTGGTGGCCGTACCGGTGGTCGTACCAGCGGTCGAAATGGTGGGTGTGGCAGGATTCCTGCGCGCCAAGAGCACAGCGAAGAAGGAAGTGTTCACACTGAACCGACGGTTAGTGTGCAAGGAACTGAACAGACACAAGTTGCAGAACAACCTTTCACTTTTGAACCAGAAGTGAGAGCAGCCATAGCTCGAGAGTTCTCCGAGTTGATGAAGAATTCTCTGCCAAGTCTGTTGGCTGAAGCATTAAAGAAAGTTAGTGGGGAAGGCGGATCTAGTGCGGCAACTGGTGCCCAGAACAACGAGACTGACAACGCACCGCCTGCTCGCGGATGCGACTATAAGTCCTTTAAGGCATGTAACCCGCCGGTCCTGACTGGGAAGAAGGACGCGGTGGCTACTTTTGATTTGGTAATACGTATGGAAGCCGCCATCCGTCTGAGCGAGTGTCGAGCTAATCAAGTAGTGAAGTTTGCTGCTAACTCCTTGAGGGAGGAAGCATCCCACTAGTGGGAAGGTGTACGTCAGGCTAAGGGGGATGAGGTTGTTGACTCGATGATGTGGGCTGACTTGAAAACTTTGGTGATCAAGAATTTCTGCCCGAGGAACGAGATTGAGAAGGTAGAGAGGGAATTTCTGGGTTTGAAGGCCGGGAGCATGACGCACCGGCAGTACACAACCCGATTCAATGAACTAGCACGTCTGGTGCCACATCTTGTTACGACGGAGGAGAGAAAAATTTCATGCTACATTCAAGGGTTGCCGGACCAGGTCCGCACTTATGTTAAGGCAAACGCCCCTACTACCTATGACTCGGTAGTAGAACTGAGCGGCGTGGTATTTGATGATCTGGCGCTGAATGTCATTGCCATTGAAGAGCCCAAGAAAAAGTGGAGTTTTCCCGCTAAACGATCGGGTGGGAAGATGTTTGGGGCTCGGGACAAGCAGGCCAGGGTAGGCGAGACGACAGTCTGTGGGAAATGTGGGGTAAGACATGCGGGTGAGTGCCGGTTAGGATCGAATCTGTGCTTTAAAAAATGCGGCAGGACCGGACATTACTCCCGTGAATGCACGCAAGGCTACAAATGCTACAATTGTGGGGAAAATGGTCACATGAGTCGGGAATGCCCGAAACCAAGAATGGGTGAAGCCGGGAAAGGGAAAGGCCCGGAAAGGAAAGAAGAGAGGCCCCGAGCAAAGACTCGTGCGTACGCACTGACGCAAGAACAAGCCAGGGCAGACCCCGATGTGGCGTCAGGTACGTTCATCCTTGACAACACTATTGTTTCTGTGCTATTTGATTCGGGTGCCAGTAAGAGTTTTATATCTGCGACTTTCTGTAAACGAGTGAAGTACACTGTTAGTAAGATAGAAAGGGCCTTTAGTGTAGAAACCGCTGAGGGTAGGACTGCGAGAGTAACCGATGTAGTTGACAACTCCACGATAAAAATAGAAGGTCATGAGTTCCCTGTCAGATTGTTTGTTATGGTTTTGGGAGGGTTCGATGTCGTGTTAGGTATGGATTGGCTAACTGCCAATGAAGCGCAAATTATATGCAAACGAAAGATAATCCAACTCAAGGCTCCGGATGGTAGCAAAGTTGAGGTTCTTGGAGATCGGGACGCCCCGATGCCAAACGTCATCTCGATGATTAAGGCAACAGATTACTTGAGGCGCGGATGCGAGGCCTATCTGGTGTACGTGATTGATAAGTGTAAGGAAGCGAAGGAACTAGACGATGTACCCGTGGTACGCGAGTACCCGGAGGTGTTTCCAGAGGATTTGCCTAGGATACCACCCGACAGAGAGATTGAATTTCGAATCGACTTAGTACCAGATGCCCAACCCGTGGCTAAGGCTCCATATCGACTAGCACCAGTGGAAATGAAGGAACTTATGGTCCAACTAGACGAGTTACTTGAGAAAGGATTTATCCAACCGAGCATCTCGCCATGGGGTGCTCCGGTGTTGTTTGTGAAGAAGAAAGACGGTTCGATGAGAATGTGTATTGATTATCGCGAGTTGAACAAACGTACCGTGAAGAACAAGTACCCGTTACCAAGGATCGACGACCTGTTCGATCAATTGCAAGGCGCAAGTTGGTTCTTAAAGATCGACCTTCGATCCGGGTACCATCAATTGAAGGTAAGGGAAGAAGACACACCGAAAACGGCATTTCGCACACGTTATGGACATTTTGAGTTTCGTGTAATGTCTTTTGGATTGACGAACGCCCCTGCAGCGTTCATGGATTTGATGATTAGAGTTTGTCGACCAATGCTGGATCGATCGGTGATCGTGTTCATCGATGATATCCTCATGTACTCCAAGAATGAGGGTGATCACGCGTGTCACTTGAAGGAAGTATTGGAAGCTCTGATGAAGGAAAAGTTGTATGCTAAGTTCTCCAAATGCGCGTTCTGGCTTAGGGAAGTCCAATTCCTAGGTCATGTCATTAACCCGAACGGCATTATGGTTGACCCAGCAAAGATAACGACGGTGAAGGAATGGAATATTCCTAAGACGCCAACCGAAATCCGTAGCTTCTTGGGATTGGCAGGCTACTATCGGAGATTCATCCAGGATTTCTCGAAAATAGCTTCGCCGTTGACAAAGTTGACTCGGAAGGAGGTAAAGTACGAATGGGGTTCGACCCAGGATGAGGCGTTTAAGGAATTGAGGAAGAGGCTAACCCAAGCTCCAGTCTTGGCCCTTCCCGAGGGCAATGAAGACCTAGTGATATACTCTGACGCTTCGGGTCAGGGATTGGGATGCGTGTTGATGCAACGCGGGAGAGTGATCGCGTACGCGTCACGGCAGTTGAAGGTTCATGAAACTAATTATCCGACTCACGATTTGGAACTTGCTGCTGTCGTATTTGCATTGAAAATCTGGAGGTACTACCTTTACGGGGTGAAGTTTACTATTTACTCCGACCACAAAAGTTTGAAGTACTTCTTCGAACAAAAGGAACTTAATATGAGACAGAGGCGATGGTTAGAACTGTTGAAAGACTATGACTGTGAGATCATGTACCATCCTGGAAAGGCAAACGTGGTGGCTGACGCTCTAAGCCTAAAGGATGTACCTACTCCTATTAGAGTGAAAGCTTGCCAGTTGGTTGTAACATCGGATGTGATGAGAGAGATTGAAAAGGCTCAAGATGAGGCGCTTAAGGAGGAAAACATGAAGAAGGAAAGGATGGTTGGCCAACAGGACAAGTTGGAATATAACACCCTTGGTGTTAGGACACGTTTTGGACGGATATGGATACCTATGGGTGGCGAACTTAGGATCAAAATCTTGGATGAGGCTCATAAGTCTCGTTACTCTATCCATCCCGGCACCAATAAAATGTACCAAGATCTGAGAAAGGAATACTGGTGGCCTGGAATGAAACGTGATGTGACGAAGTATGTAAGCAAGTGCTTGACTTGCTCGCAAGTAAAGGCCGAGCACCAGAAACCGTATGGAAAGATTCAACCACTTGATATACCGGAATGGAAGTGGGAACACATTACCATGGACTTCATAACCAAGCTACCTCGCACAGCTAAAGGTCATGACACCATCTGGGTAATTGTGGACCGATTAACAAAGAGTGCTAATTTCCTACCTATTCGCGAGACGTTCTCGTCGGAAAGGTTAGCGGAAGTATTTATTAACCAAGTAGTAGCACGACATGGGATGCCTTTGACGATTGTATCTGACCGGGACACATGATTCACATCAAGGTTCTGGAAAAGGTTTCACGAGGCGATGGGCACGAGGCTTAATATCAGCACGGCATACCACCCACAAACGGACGGTCAGTCTGAAAGGACCATTCAGACATTGGAGGATATGCTTCGTGCTTGCATTATCGATTTTGGCGGCAGTTGGGACAGTCATCTGCCGTTAGCCGAATTCTCCTATAACAATAGTCATCACACGACGATAGGCATGCCGCCTTACGAAATGTTGTATGGGAGAAGATGCAGGACCCCGATTTGTTGGGGCGAGATTGGACAGAAGGAATTGGGGAGTATGGAAGTAATAAGGGAAACGTCGGAAACGTTTGATCAAGTCAAAGCACGAATGAAGGCCGCACAAGATCGTCAAAAATCCTACGCGGATAAACGGCGAAGGCCTATTGAGTTTGATGTTGGGGACAGAGTAATGTTGAAAGTGTCACCCTGGAAGGGAATCATATGATTCAGGAAGAGAGGAAAGTTAAGTTCGAGGTTTGTCGGACCGTTTAGGATAATGGCACGGGTTGGTGAAGTCGCTTATCGGTTAGAGCTGCCTGATGAGTTAAGTGGAATTCATCCTACCTTCCATGTATCACACTTGCGAAAGTGTTTGGCGGATGAATCGGCTCACGTACCACTTACTGACATCGAGGTAGACAATAGCCTTAACTACATCGAAGAACCCGTGGTCATCCTAGATCGAAAGGAGAGACATTTACGTAATAAAGTAATCTAATTGGTTAAAGTCCAATGGAAACATCGAAAGGGATCAGAAGCCACTTGGGAAACGGAGACAGAAATGAGGGAGTCGCACCCTCAACTATTTGACTTATGATAGGTTTCGGGGACGAAACCTATTGTAAGGGGGGTAGACTTGTAACATCCCAAAAATAATTAAACGAATAAATATAGCGAGACCGGCAAGTTAGTCGGAATATTTAAACAAAAGGGAGCAGGCTTGGCTCGGCTCCAACGGGCCGAGGGAAGCCCAGTTATATAAGTGGCAGGGCAGCCCTCTTCTCTGCTCATTTCCCATTCACGCAACTTTTAGAGAGAGAAAGGAGAGCTCGGGTCTAGAGAGAAAAGGTTGACGGATCGTCCCGGAATTGAGGGAACACGTTACTGCCAAGCTCGTGAGAAGAACCTCCGGATCAGAATCTCGATACAGGTAATAATCTTGCCTAAATCTGAGTTTTTGTTCGTTTTTGGGATTTTTGGGTTTTGGCTAAAAAGACAACGATTTTGCGGATGGAACTTGAAAATGAGCTTAGGTATAGCATCTAGAATGAAAACCGAACGTTTTGGTCTAAGAAAAGTTGAGATACTGACTCGATCAGACTCGCATGCAAAAGCTTCGGATTTTTGGGAAGACAATCTGTGCAGACCCCGTCGAAACTACTAGTTTCGATATGTGCAGGTCCATCGAAACTACAAGTTTCGATATGAGCAGGTCCATCGAAACTACAAGTTTCGATATGTGTAGACCCATCGAAACTACTAGTTTCGATATGTGCAGGTCCATCGAAACTACAAGTTTCGATATGTGCAGGTCCATCGAAACTACAAGTTTCGATATGTGCAGGTCCATCGAAACTACCTAGTTTCGATATGTGCAGACCCACCGAAACTATAAAGTTTTGATATAAGCAAATATATCGAAACTACTAGGTTTAAGCATAGGGATGTCTAGTGTCACCTAGGAGCACTACCTTACACGTATGGCTTTATTATAACAGATCGTGAGTGACATTAGTGACGCGCAGTAACCAGCAAAGAGTATTTCAGAAACCGTTTATCAGGTGAGTTCTAGAAGCCCTCTTTTAAATGTTTTATATAATGTTTTCGGGCTAGTGTGCATACATATGAAATGATGTTTTATGAAATGATGTTTTATGAAACTATGTTTATGAAATGAAATGATTTAGAATGAACGGTTTATGGAAAGAAAGTTTTATGAACGGAATGTTTACGAACGAATGTTTATAAAGAAATGGTTTAAAGTAAAGGTAAAAGGTTTCAAAAGTGAATGAAAGGTTTTATGAAAAGAAAAAGGGCAAAGGTTTTAAAAAAGTCATTACAAATCTAGTACCATAAGAATGAAGGGAATTGACGAATGAAGTCTGGGAATGAGATTCCCTGCCTTGTGGTAGATTATGGACAGCGAATCCTAGTTACCATAAGAACAACGGGGGCAGTGTCTTAGTGGCCTGCCAATGGTTTGATGTTGTACAACTGGTATGGAGTAACGACGGTTACTCAGGGGTTAACGTGACCCTATGCGAGGTTAAATTATGATCTGACGGTGTTATGGCCGTGAGCCATAGCCGTCGATGGAAGTTGTCGGTCTATGGACAAGAGAGCCATAGGGGCAACTGAATGGGTATTGTCGATCCTCGTGCAGTTAGCCTTGGGGGCAATACCAGAAAGGGAATTGACGAAAAGTTGTGGCAACGACGGTGATACGTAACGGTTGACCACGACATGCAAGGTTCCTTCGAGGACACAGAGACGCGTAACGATACAGATTTTAGATGGTAATGTATGACTTAAATTAATGTTAAATGTTTTAAACAAATGATCCGTTCAATGTGTTTAAATGTGTGAAGGTTTATGAATGAAATGCCCTGTTTTCTTATACGTGATGTTAAACCCTATTGAATGTTATGAATGTTGAACCATTTCTTAAATCGAATGAAAACCAGAACTCACCAGCGTAGCTGAGTTTTTAGTGTGCACATTCAGGTTAAGGCAGGTTATGAGGATGGACTGTGATGCATGGCTAGCGAGAGGAGTTACCCGGCTGACTATGAAGACTGACATCCTGTTATGTTTTAGTTATGATGTATTTACGTTTTAAACAATGTTTACGCTTCCGCATGTATGAACAGTGATGACGTTATGTTTGAATGAAATTTTCCGCTGCGTTATTTGATATTCATGTTTAAGAACTGTTTGTGAATGAGTAAATCCAACAAGTGAGGCCTCCCGGGTTTGGGGCCTTACATTTATTTATCTTTACTATTATATAATTTTAATAATAAACTTTATTAGAAAATGCATATAGTTACTCACACCACCTTCACTCACTTGGGTGTTTCCCTTGTCAAGTGAGCATGTTGTGAGACTTTATAGAGATGATGTGGCGCCACATGGCAAGCACTGTTTCCCTCACTAGAAGGCTGAATCATTAGATGCATTCCGTGAGGGGGTGCGTGAGGGAGATGGCAACACCGCCCCCTTGAAGGCGTGAGGGGGTGGGTGAGGATTTAGCGTGAGATTTCTCATGGGAAGGAGAGGAGAGGCTCCATCTGATTTTTATGTTAATATGTTGTGTTTTGCCATAAAGATGGAGGTTTTGCGATCATCGGCGGATTTAAAGGGGGTCTGAAGGGTTCGTTGACCCTCTAACCCACCAAATGTGTTGTTTATCAGGGTTTCCAAATAACATAAAATTTTCTAGTTTGACCCTCTAAATCTTCTATATTGAGCATAGAATGGTTAAAATGTGAAAGAAGAGTGAAAAATGCGGTCATTGAAGCTTTATCTAGCCGGAGACGAAGAGCACTGCAAGCCTGCAACTGAAATGAAGAAGAAAGCAAAATGAAGAAGAAGATGATGCGTGCCTTGGAAAACTAAAACAATATTATTTAAATTTGTGAGGGTGTTAAACCCACGTACTTTTCAACGGCGTGGGCTCAACTGGCACATCCCATCAGGGGAGGCTCGTACATCAGTCTACCCGAACATCCCCCAAGGAATTCGAAATCTGTAGAGGGTGTTCCTAGTTTTTATAAAGTGCACATTGCAAGATTCGAACCAATGACCTCCACAGAGGGGAAACCCTTTGGGAAAACCCCCTGACAAAATTGTTATTGATCAACCTTTTATTTTATTCATTATTCATCATTTAACTTTTAATAATTTTACATTAAATTAATTATGATATATTATTTTAGAGTTATTTACACAGATGGTCTTATGGTTTGGTCAAATTATGGATTTGATCTCTAATTTTATAAAATTACACATTTGGTCCCAAAAAACTCCCCATCCAACATTAAATCGATCATATCCACCGCAAATTCCGACATACAACCTTTGATGGTTTCAATTCCGACTTTAGGGACCGTCAGTGAAACAAATCGAAAGTTTATTAGAAACACTTTTTAAAAATATATATATATAAATTTATACAAGGGCCCTCCAGTTATAAAATTCTAGTTCCGTCACTATTTGCAATGGACTAATGGAGTTGCATGTTGAGGTATGTAAAAGAGACGAAGGTTGATTCAGAACAAATTTTAAAATAATATATTTGAATTTAAAAATAGTAAAGTAAATTCAGAGTAAATATTTTAATGTAATTTTCTTTAATGATATTTTATTTAATATAATTTTATTTATCTTTATTATTTGATAACTGTACTAATAAACTTTGTAAAAAATATTAAATTAGAAAATTCATTTAATGCTCACACTGTAACATCCCAAAAATAGTAAATAAATAAACAATAACGCAAGCGGGATTGAATCGTCGAAAACTAAAGACGAAAAGAATGGAAGGAAAATGGATGGGCTTGGGCTCGGCTCCAACGGGCCGAGAGAAGCCCATGTATATAAGGATCAAGGCAGCCCTCACTCTCCTTCACCAACCCATTTGCGCAAATTTAGAGAGAGAAAGGAGAGCTCGGGTCTAGAGAGAGAAAGCCCGGGAATCAAGCTCAAAGTCTTGGGAATCATCACTTCACATCGCACGAACGTTTAGCAACAAAGAGGAAACGAAAACAGGTAACTTTCATGCTCGAACCTGAGTTTTTAGTTAAGAAAGGGGTTTTAGGGTTCTAATGTGTTTTGAATCAAAAGATGACATTTTTACGTATGAAAGCGCATAAAAAGCATGTGTCTAGCCTCATGGAAGCTAGATACAAGTTCTGAAAGCACATAAAAAGCATGAATCAAAAACTATGAAGTTGATGAAAATCTAATGCGTCACCCGAAAAGTTGGATGAATAGGCCGAAAACTATTTTCGACCAAAAAGTGTTTCTGACATCTAAGATTTCGATCGGAATATTTCGATCGAAAAGTGTCTTGGACAGCATGATTTCGATCAGAACATTTCGGTCGAAAAGTGTCTTGGGTTTCATAGATTTCGGTCAGAACATTTCGGTCAGAACATTTCGGTCGAAAAAGTGATTCGAATCCCAAAGATTTTGGGCAGTACATTTCGACCGAAAAGTGTTTTTGGACAAGGAGTTTTCGATCAAAAGACTGGAGAATAAAGAATCTTTCCAAATGAATAGTTTCCGGTCAAAATAGATTTCGACCGGAATAGATTTCGGGCATAGGGTTTCGACCAAAGGACTTCTTATTAATTTAACTAGTTGTAGTCCTTAATAGATTCCTTAGCATCCACTTATCTTGAAGTTATTATCAAGTGAGCGAAACTATAAAACAATCAGGTGAGTTCCATGTGTCCCCTCTATGTTATGTGCAATCATTTTAAAATGTTTTGGGGCTGAGATGTATACACTAAATGATTAAATGTTGAAATGCCAATGTGACCATACGTGATATATATGTGTATATATATTAAAACGAATGATGAACAAAGAATGAAACGTATGTTTACAAAGGATATACGAAAGTATGACATAACGTGTAAGAATGAAATCTTGCTTTATATTATATATATATATATATATTGCATGTTATGAATGTATGTAAACGTTATGGACCCTTCGATGATAACGGCTACTTCGGTAGACGGACGACCATGCAACTAATATGCAGACGGTATGATAAAGTCTAGAAAGGTAGACTAAATACGTACCATTACGGTAGGACGAAGGCCCTTATTCAAAGCACGGTTGTATAAATAGTTTGCATGGGAAACGGATGCCTTTGGGTAGACGGGCGAATTACGGACTACGACGGTAGTACAGTATGACGGACGACCAAAGGTTTCCGGACGATTGACGGACGGTTTCTAGAACCGGACGGGATGTAATGGAGCTACGACGGTAGTTCAAAGAACGTTTGTCTTTGTGACTTACGTAAGATGGGTTGATCACCCTTACATGTATAACCAATGAATGTTGATGAAAGTAAAGGTGAATATATATTTATGTACTCGCATATGAACGATAAATGAAAGCAAATGATGTATTAATATGCGTGTATATATATATATATATATATATATATTTATACATACTTATAAAGAAGTAATGCTTATACCTAATTGTTTTAAACTAGAGCTCGCCAGCGTTAGCTGACTTTTAGTATACATTTCAGGTAACAAAAGGAAGGGTCGTGCGAAGGCGTGATGGTTACCCGACATATGACTGACATCCCCCCTTTATTTATGTTAAGACTATGTTAAGACTTCCGCTGCTATGTTATGTACTTGATTGATGAATGTTTCCGCTGTGTTTGAACGTTTTTAAATTATAAATCAATATTGATGACTATGTTTATGAGTAAATTCAACAAGTGAGATTACCCCAGAAAGGGGCCTTACAAGTTGGTATCGGAGCAATAGTTTGAGAGATTCAGACATCACTAAATGTCTGGACTCAAGCTGATAATGGGACCGACGTACGAATGTCAGTATGGGTAGCCAACGCCAACGCCAGTACGGTAAGTAAGTACTAAAGTTAGTGCCTATAGATAGGAATAAATGCCTTAACCCAGAACACATAGATGTCAATGTCACAACTGATGTGAAGAGTTTTGAATCCTAAAGAAATGTAAATTAGTAATCACAAACCGGTCACTGTAAATAAAAATTTACCTTGCTCTTTGTCACACCCCAACCGACGGCGGATTATACGTCGGGGCGGACGCGGTTGTTCAATAGCACAAGGTTGACTATTAAAGTTTCGATATTTCATTAAATAATAATTTAAGATTCAATACAAGGAATATAACAAGAAATACAACGTTTAATTTATAAGTAGACTAGGTCCAAAAGCATCCTATGTGATCACAGATAAGCCTCATGATGTAGAACCTGAAACATGTGAAAGAATCTGTCAACTACAAAATAGTTGGTGAGATACAAAGGTTTTGACACAGTTTAACAAGTATTTGAAAAGTATTACAATTCACTATGATTTGTGCATTCTATAATGTAAGTATGAGAAAACAAGTATATTAAACATTGTGCACATCAACCCTCCAACCAAGTTTAGGCATAACCCGCAGGTTACCCTTATAAGTCTCAAGTTTAAAGTTTAATGTAGTAACAAACACCAAGGGCTCCCCCCCGAAGGGGTCAATCAATCAAGGTGGATTGGTCAAATGCAATAGATCTATCATTGTTACTATCGGCTTGATCAAAGCTAATGAATGTGCTAGTTTTAAGTTTAATCTAAGCATACAAGTCTCAAGTTTAACATAAGAATAAACACGTAGTCATAGTTGTACAAGAATTGTATAAGTTTAAGAATTGTGAACATGTTTCACCCCAAAAGCATAAAAGGAAAAAGGGGCTAAGTATACTCACATGGATTGATGAATAGTATCGGACACGGATAAGTATTTGCAAGACTTGGAGGGAGAATATCCTCACGATAAGCCTAAGTATGCAAGTTTAAAGATTTAAGTATGATCCTATAAGTCTATAGTAAGGATCTAGGATTTCGAGATTTTGACTAGGGTTCCAAATGGGAGACGGGAATGATTGTGTTTATAAAGTTTAAGTCAAGTTTTAATAAGGTTTTGAATGAGTCATACTAGACTTGGATTCCAAAGTTTAAATAAGTTAATAGTTTAAAATAATTATTGTTTAAAATAATTATTTAAGACAAGGATTAAAGATAAATAATAATTATTTCAAAAGTAAAATAATTATTAAATACAAAGTATTTAAAGACTAAATAGTGATTAAGGATAAATAATAATTATTTAAGAATAAATAATTATTAAGAATAAATAATAATTATTTAAGAATAAATGATTTCTAAGGATAAATAAATAATTATTTACAGATAAATAATTACTAAGGACAAATAATTATCCAAAAGAATGATTACTTTATCTAAAAATATAAATCATTCAAGATTTAAAGTATTTACCTAAAAAAATATGGTTATAAGTTTAAATAATAATAAGCATTTTATAAGTATTTTAAATAAAGTTTACAAGTGTTGTAAAGTTCCTACTTTATTTTATAAAGTTTATAAGTTTATAAACAAAAAAATTAAGTAAGGTATATTTATTCCTCTTGTTTTAAATTTATATAAACAAATAAGTTTATGTTTATATAAAATATAAGTTTTATGAAATGTATAAGTAGGTAGTTCATTAAATCTAGGTTTTTGTTTTCATAAGATCATAAGTTTATAACTCTCTAATCTTAATAACAATGTATATTTATTTCTTGTTTAAATAGATAAATAAACAAGTCTCGATTTAAATAGATAAAATGTAAAAATGCATAAGTTTATAAGTTCCTGTTTTCTAAATAATATATAAGTTTTATAAACTTTTAAGATTTTATAAAAGTTATGTAAGTTTAAAGTTTTTAATTAAAGTTTTAAGACAAAAAGGATTTATTTACTTTAGAAATTAAATAGTAAATTAAGTTTTCTGTTTTTATAAAATTGTATAAGTTTTATAAAGTTTAAAAGTATCTTTTATAGATTTTAAGTATTTAAAACTTATTTTTAAAGAATTAACTTTTTATAAGTTTTAACTAAATTTAAATAATTAAAATATCTCAGGATGTAAAAAGTGTAATTAAAAATCGTTTTTATGTTTATAAAAACTTTACAGATTTTATAAAAATAATTATAGATGTGAAAACTGAGTAAAAAGCATAAAAGAGAATCAAATACCAAAACTCAGTTTACCCGGACTCGAACTCGGGTTCCTGTCCGGGTCGCACCTGCACTCACGCACCACTAACCATTCCGACTACTGGTTCATTAGTTTAAAACGTGGAAAAGGAATCACTTAAACAGAATCCCGAATCAAGCCCCAAACCGTATGAACCCTAGAATCTAAATCTCTCAAATACGAATCATCCTCTGTTTATGAAATTAAACAGAGGGATCTTGATCCCCTCGTGAAATCGATCATGATGCATATAAACATTACCTGATTTGAAGTCGAGGTGAGGGAGAACGAGTTCAAGCTTTGACATTCGGCTATCGGGAGAAGAATCGTGAAATGGAAGCACGACTGAATGAAATTGATACTTGAAAGAGTTTCGGGATGATGCTTATGAGGTGTAGGGATCGATATTTATAACCAATTTGGGCATTTAATGTGCGAACGGGTTGTGGGTAGTGGTTGTGCCGATCGGAGTTAATTCCGACATCACGCGTAGCCTCAGTTGAATTTAGTCATTATGGCATCTCGGGGACGGGTCGCATGCGTGAGTCGAACCCGAGGTTCACTGAATCTGGACGTGATTTCGCGTTTTTGGATAAAAGGGCTCAAAACCGCCCCTTGCGGGAGTCGAACCTGGGACCGATTTTGGTTTCAGGTAGTTTGGTCGAATTACAGAACAGGTCCCTGATGTTTCTAGGTTTTGCCATTTATGTATAAATTTAAGTTTAAGTTTTAAAATAAGTTTCCCTAGTGACAGTTTTGGTCCCTGGGTTTTATTTATAAAAATAAATATGTCTTATTTTTATAAAAAAACCAAGTAGGTCTTATAAGTTTTGTTATCTTTTATTATTTTATAATTTTATAAAGTAATTTACAGGATTTATAGTCTACATGTTTAAGTATTAGAAGTAAGTTTATAAATTATATTATTTATATAATTATAAATCTATAATGTTTTAAGAATTTAATACCTTTTATCCATAAGATACATATATATATATATATATATATATATGTTAAAATAAGTCTCAATTATATATATATATATATATAAGCATATAGGTTCCAAATATTTGTATTTATAACGGGTTTAGAAAAGAAATTTCGTCGGGAAAAATCTTGGATATTACACTCGTACTGTTCTAAACTATGATCTGAAGATATAACATTGATGAATTCCCTTATATCAATCAGGAAACTAGAAACTATGGATGGTAGAGGAAGAATTGGACGCCGAGGCGGTCGTACGGGCCGAGTCGGTAGGCCACCACTAAACCAAAGGCAACAAGAAGAAGAAAGTGTGCACGAGGAACACACCGATAGTGTGCACAACACTAATGTGACCCCACAAGGGGAGGGCAATCAAGGGTCCCTACAGTTGGAACCCGAAGTTAGGGATGCTATTGCCCATGAGGTTGTACTCACTCTGAAGAACGTATTGCCTGACCTACTATCTGAGGCACTGAAGAAAAGAAAGGAGGAAGACAAAGGAAACTACGAGGAAAAATTGTATGACAGTGATGGGGATGAAGTGAAGGTGATATTGAACACTAGGGGGTGTACTTTCAAAGGTTTCAAGGACGGTGACCCACCCAAGTTTGACGGGAACAAGGATTCGGTGGCCACATTCGAATGGATTGAGAGAATGAACGGCGTGATCAACATAAGCGAGTGTCGACCCGATCAAGCTGTTAAGTACGTGGCTCATTCTTTCACCAATGAGGCACTGAGTTGGTGGAGGAACATTCAGAGGACTAAGACGTCGACTGCTCTCAACAGGATGACATGGGAAGACCTGAACAAGCTGATAAACCAAAAGTTCTGTCCCCAGAACGAAATTTATCGGGTGGAAAATGAATTCCTAAACTTCAAGGCTGGTAGCAAGAATCACCGCCAGTATATTTCCAGGTTCAATGAACTGGCTCAACTTGTACCCCACCTGGTAGAAACTGAATATCATTTGATCAAATACTATGTTAAGGGTCTGCCACAGCGGGTCCGTGTCCATGTGAAAGCTAACCTACCCTCGACCTTCAAGTCGGTAGTGAATCTGAGCGGAATAGTCTACGATGATTATGCCAATGACGACCCGGCACCTGAGACACAGAAAAGAAAGCGGGAGAACCCGTTTAGGGGAAACGAAAAATGGACTGTTGCATTTGATACCAAAATGCCAAGGGCAGATGAGTACGAAGCTTGCTCAAAATGCGGGAAACTGCACCACGGTGAATGTCGGGCTGGCTCAACCATGTGTTTTAAATATGGGAAGCCGGGGCACATTTCTAAGGATTGCAGAAACATTCTCAAATGCCAGAACTGTGGTTGGTTTGGGCACGACGCTAAGGATTGCAGAAAAACTATACAATCTGGTTCGGGAAAAGAAAAGGAACAGGGACAGCCAAAGGCTAGGACTCGGGCCTACTCCCTGACTGAGGAGGAAGCAAGAGGAAACCCGGATGTGGTGTTAGGTATGTTTCTAGTTAATGATGAACATGCTGCTATCCTATTTGACTCTGGTAGTAGTAAAAGTTTTATATCAAATGCTTTTAGTTGTAAATTCGATTGCACTATCAACACCATAGTAAGGGCCTTTAGCGTACAAACCGTTGTTGGTAAAAATTCTGCAATGTTTCAGGTGACCAAAGATTTCATAATAGAAATAGAGGGCCATAAGTTTCCTTCCAGATTATCCCTTCTGACCTTAGGAGAATTTGATATAGTATTGGGCATGGATTGGTTAGCTTCTAACGAAGCTCAAATCATATGTAAACGAAAGATGATACACCTAAAAGCTACTGACGGCAGTCCGATTACTGTTTACGGGGATTGGAATGGTACGATGCCAAATGTCATCTCGATGATCAAGGCTGAAAGTTACATGAGGCTCGGTTGCAAAGCTTATCTGACATATGTTATTGACGATAGAATGAAAACGAAAGAGCTTAAAGATGTACCCGTGGTGTGCAATTTTCCAGAAGTGTTCCCTGAGGACCTACCTTGCTTACCACACGATCGGGAAATAGAATTTCGGATTGACTTACTACCAGGAGCTGAGCCCGTTGCCCAAGCCCCCTACAGATTGGCTCCGTAAGAAATGAAAGAATTGATGTCTCAACTAGAGGAATTAACAGAAAAAGGATTTATCAGACCGAGCATCTCACCATGGGGCGCTCCGGTATTATTTGTAAAGAAGGACGGTAGCATGCGAATGTGCATCGATTACCATGAATTGAACAAGAGAACAATAAAGAACAAATACCCACTACCTCGAATAGACGACCTCTTTGATCAACTACAAGGCGCGAGTTGGTTCTCAAAGATCGATCTTAGATCGGGTTACCATCAGTTGAAAGTAAGGGAGGAAGATGTATCGAAAACCGCGTTTCGCACACGGTATGGGCATTATGAGTTCCTCGTGATGTCCTTCGGTATAACCAACGCACATGAAACATTCATGGACTTAATGAATAGAGTATGTCGACCAACGTTGGATCGGTCAGTGATAATCTTCATAGACGACATCCTCATCTACTCAAAGAACGAGGGTGATCACCACTGTCACCTAAGGGAGGTTTTGGAGGTCCTAAAGCAGGAGAAACTGTATGTCAAATTCTCCAAATGCGCGTTCTGGCTTAGAGAAGTCCAATTCCTAAGTCACGTGATAAACCCAAACGGTATTATGGTAGATCCTACAAAGATCGAAACAGTAAAAGAATGGAAGGTTCTGAAAACGCCAACGAAAATACAAAGTTTTCTGGGATTGGCAGGTTACTATCGGAGATTCATTCAAGATTTCTCGAGAATAGCCTCGCCATTGACAATGCTAACACATAAGGAAGTGAAGTATGAATGGAGCCCAACCCAAAACAACGCGTTCGAAGAACTAAAGACACGATTAACTCAAGCTCCAGTCTTGACCCTACCTAAGGGAAATGAAGACTTGGTAGTCTACTCTGACGCTTCGGGTCAGGGATTGGGTTGTGTACTGATGCAGCGAGGTAAGGTAATTGCTTACGCCTCGCGACAGTTAAAGATTCACGAAGTAAACTACCCGACTCACGACTTAGAGTTGGCGGCAGTAGTTTTCGCAATAAAGATTTGGAGGCACTATCTGTATGGAGTTAAATGCACAATTTACTCCGATCACAAAAGCCTGAAGTACTTCTTCGAACAGAAGGAATTAAACATGAGGCAAAGAAGATGGTTAGAGCTAATAAAGGACTATGATACCATCTGGGTGATCGTCGATCACTTGACGAAGAGTGCTCACTTCTTACCGATACGTGAGGCCTCTTCATCGGAGAAGCTAGCAGAGTTGTTCATCAACGAAATTGTGAGCAGACATGGTATACCAGTGTCAATTGTGTCCGACAGGGACACCCGATTCACGTCAAGATTTTGGAAGAAGTTCAATGAGGCAATGGACACTAGACTAAATATCAGCACCGCTTTCGGTGGGAGCTGGGATAGCCACCTGCCTCTGGCTGAGTTTTCGTATAACAACAGCTATCACTCAACCATTGGAATGCCGCCATTTGAGATGTTGTATGGAAGGCAATGTAGAACCCCGGTCTGTTGAGGGGAAATTGGACAAAAAGATTTTGCATGTCTCGAAGTGGTCAAAACTACTTCAGAGAAGTTTGACCAGATAAAAGCTCGAATGAAAGCCGCTAAAGACAGACAGAAATCGTACGCGGATAAGAGAAGAACAGATCTCAAATTCCATGTAGGGGACATAGTACTGTTAAAAGTATCGCAATGTAAAGGGGTCATCCGATTCAGAAAACGTGGCAAGCTAAGTCCAAGATTTGTCGAACCCTTCAAAATTTTAACAAGAGTTGGTCACGTTGCTTGTAGACTTGACCTACCCAATGAGCTCAGTGGAATTCACCCTACATTCAACGTGTCACACTTACGGAAGTGCCTTGATGATGATACGGCTCACATACCCTATGACGAGATTGAGGTAGATAACAGTCTAAATTAGGTAGAGGAACCAATAGCCATCCTTGATCGAGCTGAGAAGCGACTACGCAATAAGTCGATTCCTTTAGTCAAAGTACAATGAAAGCACAGAAAAGGGTCAGAAGCTACATGGGAGAAAGAAGACGAAATGAGGGGACTATACCCTCAGCTGTTTAACGTATAATTGGTTTCGAGGACGAAACCTCTTTAAGAAGAGTAGACTTGTAACATCCCAAAAATAGTAAATAAAACTAAAGACGAAAAGAATGGAAGGAAAATGGATGGGCTTGGGCTCGGCTCCAACGATCCGAGAGAAGCCCATGTATATAAGGATCAAGGCAGCCCTCACTCTCCTTCACCACCCCAATTACGCAAATTTAGAGAGAGAAAGGAGAGCTCGGGTCTAGAGAAAGAAAGATCTGGAATCAAGCTCAAAGTCTCGGGAATCACCACTCCACATCGCACGAACGTTTAGCAACAAAGAGGAAACGAAAACATGTAACTTTCATTCTCGAATCTGAGTTTTTAGTTAAGAAATGGGTTTTAGGGTTCTAATGGGTTTTGAATCAAAAGACGACATTTTTACGTATGAAAACACAAAAAAAGCATGTGTCTAGCCTCAAGGAAGCTAGATACAAGTTCTGAATATAAAAAGATCGAAGCTTGAATAAAAAACAATGAAGTTGATGAAAATCTGATGCGTCGCCCGAAAAGTTGGAAGAATGTGCCGAAAACTATTTTCGACCGAAAAGTGTTTCTGACATCTAAGATTTCGATCGGAATATTTCGATCGAAAAGTGTCTTGGACATCATGATTTCGATCAGAACATTTCGGTCGAAAAGTGTCTTGGGTTTCATAGATTTTGGTCGAAAAAGTGATTCGAACCCCAAAGATTTCGGGCAGTACATTTTGACCGAAAAGTGTTTTTGGACAAGGAGTTTTCGATCAAAAGACTGGAGAATAAAGAATCTTTCCAAGTGAATAGTTTCCGGTCAAAATAGATTTCGACCGGAATAGATTTCGGGCATAGGGTTTCGACCAAAGGACTTCTTATTAATTTAACTAGTTGTAGTCCTTAACAGATTCCTTAGCATCCACTTATCTTGAAGTTATTATCAAGTGAGCGAAACTATAAAACAATCAGGTGAGTTCCATGTGCCCCCTCTATGTTATGTGCAATCATTTTAAAATGTTTTGGGGCTGAGATGTATACACTAAATGATTAAATGTTGAAATGCCAATGTGACCATACGTGATATATATGTGTATATATATTAAAACGAATGATGAACAAAGAATGAAACGTATGTTTACAAAGGATATACGAAAGTATGACATAACGTGTAAGAATGAAATCTTGCTTTATATTATATATATATATATATATTGCATGTTATGAATGTATGTAAACGTTATGGACCCTTCGATGATAACGGCTACTTCGATAGACGGACGACCATGCAACTAATATGCAGACGGTATGATAAAGTCTAGAAAGGTAGACTAAATACGTACCATTACGGTAGGACGAGGCCCTTATTCGAAGCACGGCTGTATATATATTTTGCATGGGAAACGGATGCCTTCGGGTAGACGGGCGGATTACGGACTACGACGGTAGTACGGTATGACGGACGGCCAAAGGTTGCCAGGCGGTTTTAAAGTATTGAAGGACGGTTTCTGGAACCGGACGGGATGTAATGGAGCTACGACGGTAGTTCAAAGAACGTTTGTCTTTGTGACTTACGTAAGATGGGTTGATCACCCTTACATGTATGACCAATGAATGTTAATGAAAGTAAAGGTGAATACATATTTATGTACTCGCATATGAACGATAAATGAAGGCAAATGATGTTTTAATATGTGTGTGTGTGTATATATATATATATATATACATACATACTTATAAAGAAGTAATGCTTATACCTAATTGTTTTAAACTAGAACTCACAAGCGTTAGCTGACTTTTAGTATACATTTCAGGTAACAAAAAGAATGGTCGGGCGAAGGCGTGATGATTACCCGGCATATGACTGGCATCCCCCCCTTTATTTATGTTAAGACTATGTTTATGTTTAATCGTTAAAACTTCCGCTGCTATGTTATGTACTTGATTGATGAATGTTTCCGCTGTGTTTGAACGTTTTTAAATTATAAATAAGTATTGATGCCTATGTTTTTGAGTATATCCAACAAGTGAGATTACGCGGGAAAGGGGTCTTACACACACCATCCTCACTCACTTGGGTATTTCTTAGGGGTGTTCAAACGAATTGAATCGGGTTATTCGGTTTATTCAAATCGAATTATTCGAATTTGAATGTTTTTTTCTGGATTCAAATTCAAATAGGAATCACTTAAACCGATTTGAATAAGCTTATTCGAATCGAATCGAATTCGAATAAACCAAATTATTATTATTATTTAAAAAAAAAATCACAAATATTCAGTCGTGTCAACCATACTATAATAGTAGTCAAGAGAGTTCAAAACAATCCCAACAACATTACAAATATTCAGTCGAGTCAACCATACTAAAAAAACGTAGCCTTTAACTAAATAAAAATAGTCCAAAATAATCACAAATGAACTTTGAAGCCCATAAAAAGCTGTTAAAAAAGTCCACAAGTAATTTGAACTCAAAAGCCCAAACCAAACCTATATAAGAGGATATTATATATTTAAAGAGTTCTAAATTATATAATATATAAATTCGGGTTATTTGATTCAAATCAAATTGGGGATTTCAGAATTAAAAATTATTTATTCTTATTCGATTCGAATAAACTAAAATTTGAAATCAAATTTTTTATTCGAGTTCGGTTTGAATCGAATTTCGGGTTATTCGAATGAGATTCGAATAATGAACATGTTGGATTTAATGGACCGACCCGATAGACAACGTGGCTGACCGAGCTATGATCCGTAAGAGTTACACCTAGGGCAACGAACATTAAATCCTCTTAACCTGCTTAACTGGTAATTACGAACTGTTAGCGAAACGATATATATTTATATATATTCGTTAGACGGGAATTATTATTTATACTAGTTTATAAATAATAATTATATATTGTTTTAATCTTTCACTAAAACATTAAAAACGGGTTCGAGCTTTTACATCCCATATTGGACTTTGAGCCCGTAAACAATTAATAGGGTTTATAATTGATTTTTAAACAATTATAAACCTATTCTTGTTTTCGACCAACAAAGCAATTGCCAGCCACAAAAGAAAGAAGTTTCCTTTTTACTTCTCGTTGACTTCTTTGTTGAATTCCAAAGGACCTTGCGACAAAAAGAGAAAAGGTTTCAACCTTTAATCTTTCCGGCCATCAGCCCTGCCACCGTGTGCCGCCTTGTCCGACGATCCTTGGTGTCACCCGTTCTCGTGTTTCGGTTCATGATCTAGCTACGTTTTGTTATACCTAGGTGTCTCAACCGTTTAATCATTAACCACTAAGGTATAATTAATCTCATCAGTAGATTAATTGTTTTTTTTTGTGTTTGCGCGTTTATAATCAGATCCTGTTCGGTTTGTCAGTGCTGTTAAATAGGTTTTGTTTTATTTTCCGCTGCGTATTCATTAATTAACTGAATTAATTATTTCTCTGTCAAAACCCATTTTTACAAAAGTCAAACTGATCACCAGTGAATCCCAACAGTGGTATCAAAGCCTGGGTTATAACACGCAAATTGGAACCCGTCTGGTTTCACCGGTTAGATTAATCACAAACTTTAACTATCTTGAAGTTTCTGATCTGATCTGTTTTTGGGGCATTTTTTATTTATTAATTTGGTTGATTTTAATTTTTTTTATTTGACCAAATTTATTGCCCGTATATGTGATTGTGTTGAATATGTAAATCTGGCCCGACCCATGTGATTGAGTTGTTTGTGTTTATTATTCAGTTTTTGATTTTATGGTTTTGGCCCACTTTTGATGGCTCAAAGTTGTAATAGAATAGGCTTTTTTATTTTTTTTTATTTTATGTAATGTAATAAAAACCCGAAGACAAATCTGAAGACGCAACAGGAATCATGGAGTCAGTGGGAGTCATCCGAGACGACTAGATGCACGGAAGTCCATCCTTGTGGTTGTTTTAATTTTGTAGACCCCGTGACCCATTTGGTCTTGCTAACTGGCTCTAGCAAGATCAAACAAACTTGGCCCTAAAAGATTTACATATTTATTTTCTTAATGGTTGCTTTTTAATTTTTTATAACTTAAATTTATTATAAACCAGCCAAACACCAAACGTTTTAAAATGTCACAATCTGTCATCACAAGATCTAATTTTACAACATGTAGAATTTTATAAAAATAACAATTGGCTTGTTTTTTATAAAATAAATAACCGCTAAAGTTTTGCAATTTAAACTAAATTTAATTTCAAAACTTATAACTTAATAGTTTTCAACTATTAACTTTAACTGGTTATTCAAGTCGCGACAAACTTAGTTTTAATAGGTTGACACATCCGGCGCTTCCGCAAGTATATGTTTTAGGACGACTATTACTTTTCTCTCTTGTTACATGCCCCAGCTGTCAAGAGATTAAAAGTGGGCATAGATGAGGCTAAACATATCAATGCATAGACATGTCTTGTCTTAGCGGCCTCATACACGAGAGTTGTGCATCTTTCCACAATTGACACTAATTGTCAATCTAGTTACCCACTTACTAATGTTGTATGCCACAACTACCATTAGTGACTGATTTAGCTAGATTCTCACTCCTTATTCTAATTTCTATAATTGGGTCATAAATTAATAAGGATTTTTCACTTTCTTTATACTAATTTATTTTCTTTGCTTATCTTGATAGATGTCTACTGAAAATAATAATACTAATAACTCCTTCGCTCTCAAGTCTATCCTTGAGAATGAAAAGCTGGATAACACCAACTTTCTCTCGTGGCAGTGCAATCTGAGAATAGTTCTTAAAATGGCCAAGAAGCTCTATGTTCTCGATGCACCAGTCCCTAAGGCACCCGATGGTAACACGGCTGCCGCTCGTAAGGTCTGAAAGAAACAAAGAGATGATGCCACTGAGGTGGCCTGCCTTATGCTAGCATGCATGTCCCGTGAGCTCCAAAAGAGCATGGAGGACCTGAGTGCCTTTGACATGATTGAGCAACTTAAGGGCATGTTCCTGAAACAAGCCTGACAAGAACACTATGAAACCATGTCTCAGCTCATTCGTTGCACGATGCAAGAGGGCACGCCTGTTAGTGCTCATGTACTTAAGATGAAAGGGTACATCGACCAGATGAACAAACTTGGATATCCCATAACGGATGACATGGCTACTGATTTCATCTTAAACTCTCTCCCAAGCTCCTATGCTCAATTCGTATTGAATTTCAACATGAATGGCTTGGAGAAGACAGTGGCCGAGCTACATGGTATGCTCAAAACGGCCGAGATGAATATCCAAGGAAAGAAAAATCAAGTTCTGATGGTCAGATCTGCTGGTGTTAAAAAACCTAACCCCAATAAAAGAGGTTATAATAGTAAAGGCAAGAAAAAGGTTAATGTTGCTGCCAAGCCTGCCACCAACAATAACAAGAAAGCTTCAAAAGCACCCCCTCCTGAGGAGCGCCAATGCTTTGAATGCAACAAAATGGGACACTGGAAACGTAACTGTCTTGAATATCTAGCCAAGCAGAAGCTGCAGAGGGGCAGTGGTGAGGGCACCTCTTCAGATATTCTCATTTATGTTATTGAAATTTTTACTGTTCCTAGCAACACATGTGTATTTGATACTGGATGTGGATACCACATCATTAATGTCTTGCAGGAGCCTAAAAGTTGGAGGAAGCTGAAACAAGGCGACATGGAGCTCATCGTTGGTGATGGGAAAAGAGTACCAGTTCTTGCAACTGTAATATATCATCTCTCATGTCCTTCTGGCCTTGTGGTTGTTTTGAACAATTGTTTGTTTGAACCTGGTTTAACCAGAAACATTATTTCAGTTTCTTTATTGTTTGAACAAGGATTTAAGTACGTTTTTAATGGTATTGCTATTTCTGCCTACTTAAATGATATATTTTATTTTGAGGCTAAACCTAAAAACGGTATTTATGAGATTGACGTTCAAACTGACAATAACATATATAATCTTTCTAAACGTATCAAATCTCGCATTAATAATACTTTTCTATGGCATTGTCGACTTGGCCACATAAGCAAGACACGCATTAAAAGACTCCAATCTGAGGGAATTCTTGAACCTACCGGACATGACTCATTTGATAATTGCGAGTCTTGTTTAGCTGGCAAACTCACAAAGGACCCCTTCACTCATGTTGGTGAACGAGCCAAGGATCTGCTAGGCCTTATACACACTGATGTGTGTGGCCCTTTCAGAACCATGTCTAGAAATCATGAAAGATACTTCGTTTCATTTATTGACGATTATAGTCGATATGATTATGTCTATCTTATGAAACACAAGCATGAAACATTTGAAAAGTTCAAAGAGTTTCAAAACGAAGTAGAGAAACAACTCGATAAATCTATTAAGACACTTCGATCAGATCGAGGTGGCGAGTATCTCAGCTTAGAATTTCTTAATCATCTAAAGGAGCACGGAATTATTTCTCTGCCCACTCCTCCTCGCACACCCCAGCTTAATGGCGTGAGCGAGAGGAGAAATAGAACCCTACTTAATATGGTTCGACCGATGATGTGTAGAAATAACTTGCCTCACTCCTTCTGAAGTTATGCTCTTATGACCGCCGCCCGCATTGTAAATCTGGCACCGACTAAGAAGGTGGACAAAACCCCATATGAGATATGGCATGGGTCTAAACCCAATTTGTCTTACCTTAGAGTATGGGGATGTGATGCATATGTCACCAATGATTCTGATGACAAGCTCGATCCCAGAGGCGAAAAAGTTGTTTTCGTCGGTTACTACAACAAAAGCGGATATTATTTCTATCATCCTGATGCAAACCTTGTTTCCATCAAAAGGAAAGGATGCTTTCTCGAGGAAGATCTTCTAAATCGAGGAACCGAAAATAATATTATGGATCTTGAAGAAATTTAAGAAACACAAACAACCGCTGAGGAAGTCGGAGCGTCTGATCAACAAGAAGTTGTTGCTGATGAATCAAACATAAACATAAGCGTTCGCAGAAGTAGCAGGTCTCGTAAAGAACCTAATAGATACCTATGGCATCTTGAAGCTTCTAAAGTCCTGTTAGTAGTTGAGTCAAATGACGAACCTACAAACTACAAATCTACTATCTCAGATCCTGAATCCGAGAAATGGCTTGAAGCCATGAATGCCGAGATGCAATCTATGCGTAATAACCAGGTCTGGGACTTGATTGAACTACCCCCGGTTCTCGGGCAATAGGGAGCAAATGGATTTTCAAAAGAAAAACCGACATGCATGGTAATGTACAAACCTATAAAGCACGGCTAGTTGCAAAGGGTTTCACTCAAACTCAAGGTATTGACTATGATGAAACTTTCTCACCCGTTGCTATGATCAAATCGATCAGGATACTGCTTCCCATAGCCGCGTACCATGATTACGAGATATGGCAAATGGATGTCAAAACCGCTTTTCTTAATGGACATCTCTCTGAAGATGTCTATATGGTTCAGCCTGACGGTTTTGTTGATCCAAAGTATCCTAATATGGTCTGCAAACTGAATAAGTCCATTTATGGACTTAAACAGGCATCTCGAAGCTGGAATCTTCATTTTGATCAAAAAATCAAAGAATTTGGTTTTGTCAAGAATGAAGATGAGCCTTGTGTTTACAAAAAGGCTAGTGGGAGCACTGTATCATTTCTCATCTTGTATGTGGATGATATACTGATCATTGGAAACAACATCCCTGTGCTTGACAAAGTCAAACAATGGTTAGAATCTTGTTTTGCAATGAAGGATCTTGGAGAAGCTGCTTACATTCTAGGAATCAGGATCTACAGGGATAGATCTAAGCGGCTTCTAAGGCTAAGTCAGAGTACTTACATAGACAAAATGATGACACGCTTTAGGATGGAAAACTCCAAGAAAGGAGGTGTTCCGATGACTAAAGGCACTCTGTTGAACAAATCACAATCTCCTTCCACGGACATTGAAATTAAGGAAATGGAAGCAATTCCATATGCCTCGGCGATTGGTTCTATCATGTATGCTATGTTATGCACTAGACCTGACGTCTCGTATGCTTTAAGCATGACCAGCCGTTTCCAACAAAGTCCTTGCGTTGCCCATTGGACTGCAGTCAAGAACATCCTGAGGTACTTAAGAAGGACCAAAGACATGTTATTAATATTTGGAGGAGTGAAAGAGGAGCTCACTGTACGGTGTTACACTGATGCTAGCTTTCAAACTGACCGAGATGACTCTCGCTCATAGTCAGGTTTCGTATTCACTCTTAATGGAGGAGCTGTCTCATGGAAAAGCTCCAAGCAGAGTGTAGTAGCGGATTCAACCACCGAATCTGAGTATATAGCCGCATCAGATGCTGCTAAGGAAGTTGCTTGGATGAAGAAATTCATTACTGAACTTGATGTGGTTCCGAGTATTCGCCAACCAATTGAGATACTTTGTGATAACACAGGTGCTATAGCTCAAGCCAAAGAGCCTAGATCTCATCACAAAGCCAAGCACATTCAAAGGAAGTTCCACTATATACGGGAAATTGTGGAACGTGGAGACGTCGTGATAAGCAAAGTAGGCACAGATCAAAACCTAGCAGACCCGTTTACTAAGCCCATGACTCAGGATAAGCATGATCTTCACAGAGATGCTATTGGTCTTAGATTTGCTAGTGATATGTTTTGATTTAGTATTTTGAATGTGTGAACAATTAAACAGTTGTACTTTTGAATTCTTTTTGGTTTACTGATTTAAATGCAATTCTGAATTCTTATAACTGTGTTCGATTTTAATACGTTTAATCCATGAATCTTGTATTCTTAATTATCCGTAGTCGGTCAGACTCGTGGGAACGTCTCTGAATTAAGACTTTTCTGAACTTCGGCTCAAGGAGTTGACTCCGAACTTCACAGGCCTCATTTTGAATGACGTTGGATGTAACTCGCATCAAATCATCTTCATGGATCTTTGTCATAAGATGTTTTGCTATTGGTATACTCATTAGTATTCTTTGACCTGAGATACGTACTAGAACTGCCGTTTACCAAGAACCATTATTTAATCAATGTCAAACGCTGTCGCGTAACTGCCAGTCATAAAGACTTTGATTAGGAATAGTTCTGAATTTCAGTGGGAGTTGTATGTAGTCAATAAGGGATTCTGTACTCTTACATTATATGTAACAGATAGGCATCGTGGCGCCCTCGTTGATTCAAACTGGTGAAGTGTAGGGCTTTACCCAAACTTACTGTGTGTTTGATTGGATCACTTTGATTCTTGATCGAGAACAATAATAATTGAACGCCATATGAGAATGAACTAAATCCATGTCTCATTGATTCAATTGATGTTTTATACGGAAAGGATGAATGACAACTATTGGCATAAGTCTATTGTCTTGCTTTAGTTAGCTGTTACTAACACCGAGAAATTTGGTTAATGACTTTAAAGCGTCATACCTTGTTAGGGACAACCATGTGCAGCTAGAGCGCCGCTGACTGTTTGCGTTGATTTATCGTGAATCGTCCAAGTGGGAGAATGTTGGATTTTATGGACCGACCCGATGGACAACGCGGCTGACCGAGCTATGACCCGTAAGAGTTACACCTAGGGAAACGAACATTAAATCCTCTTAACCTGCTTAACTGGTAATTACGAACTGTTAGCGAGACGATATATATTTATATATATTCGTTAGACGGGAATTATCATTTATACTAGTTTATAAATAATAATTATATATTTTTTAATCTTTCACTAAAACATTAAAAACGGGTTCGAGCTTTTACATCTCATATTGGACTTTGAGCCCGAAAACAATTAATAGGGTTTATAATTGTTTTTTAAACAATTATAAACCTATTCTTGTTTTCGACCGACAAAGGAATTGCCAGCCGTAAAAGAAAGAAGTTTCCTTTTTACTTCTCGTTGACTTCTTTGTTGAATTCCAAATGACCTTGCGACAAAAGGAGAAAAGGTTTCAACCTTTAATCTTTCCGGCCACCGGCCCTGCCACCGTGTGCCGCCTTGTCCGACGATCCTCGGTGCCACCCGTTCTCGTGTTTCGGTTCGTGATCTAGCTACGTTTCGTTGTACCTAGGTGTCTCAACCGGTTAATCATTAACCACTAAGGTATAATTAATCTCATCAGTAGATTAATTGTTTTTTTTTGTGTTGGCGTGTTCATAACCAGATCCTGTTCGGTTTGTCAGTGCTGTTAAATAGGTTATGATTTTATTTTCGCTGCGTATTTATTAATTAACTGAATTAATTAATTTCTCTGTCAAAACCCGTTTTTACAAAAGTAAAACAGATCACC
The DNA here is from genome assembly GCA_023525975.1 of Smallanthus sonchifolius. Lineage (NCBI taxonomy): Eukaryota > Viridiplantae > Streptophyta > Magnoliopsida > Asterales > Asteraceae > Smallanthus > Smallanthus sonchifolius. The sequence goes on from CM042041.1 coordinate 5,733,299, forward strand.
ACTGAATACCAACAGAACACCCCTAGTATTTCCCTTACCAAGTGAGGTTAGTGTGAAAATTAATGAGGATGACGTGACAACCATAACCCCCACTCACTAGAGTCTACCACATACTCTAACGGGTTCTAAAATTAAACATGCATTAATATCTAATTCGGTTATGTGCAAACAATAGGACCTATATTTTAATAAAAACATTAAAAAACAAAAAAAATTAATATATATATAATCCGTTTTTCCTTAAAAATTGAGTTCTATTATATTTATATAAATATTTTATATTTTTTAAAATAAAATATAACCCTTTATCACAAAAAAACGGATTCTATTACATTAAAGAGTAAACTTCGTTTTTAGCCCCTGTGGCTTGATCAAAATAACGGTTTTGATACATTAGTTTCAATTTGATTTTTTTGCTCTCTGTGGTTACGTAATTGTCTCAATTAGAATCCTGTCACTAACTCAGTTAGTTTTTTCTATTAAATGAAAAAGCATTTTAGTCTTTTTATCAAAAAATGACTAATTGTATCATTTTCTTAAATTAATGCAAGGACAATCTGTGTAAATTAGGTAGCGGCGAAGGTGGTGGTGACAGGGGGAGGCGGAGGTGGTGGTGGCAAGGGGAGGGGGATGGGAGACAAAGACTTGTTTTTGTTTTGTATGATTTACATAAATAGTCCATGCATTCATTTAAGAAAATGATACAATTAGTTCTTTTTTGATAAAAAGATGAAAGTGCCATTTCATTTAATAGAAAAAACTAACTAGGTTAGTGCTAGGGTTATAATTGAGACAATTAGCTAATCACATGAAGCAAAAAAGTCAAATTAAAACTGATGTATCAAAACCGTTATTTTGACAAAATCACAGGGCTAAAAACAAAGTTTACTCTACATTAAAAAACTTTTAATAAAAAATTACAGTAAAATCCAGTCTTTTACTAAGATGTATCCCAATTTGACTGTCAGTGAAATTATCCAGTCTTTTACTAAGATGTATCCCAATTTGACTGTCAGTGAAATTTTGAAAACTTATAGTGATGGTTTTGAATAAAAATAAGTACTACTACTACCCTAAAATACCCTAATGAAAAATTTAAAATTTATAAATAACATAAACTTTCGGCTCACTTCAAGTCTAATTTTTTGAATAGGGGTGTTAAATGCATCGTGTTCCTGGGTTGGTGAGTCAAACTGACACGAAATTAAAAATTTAACATCTCTACCTAAAATCATATTACATGAACTCAGACATAAAATATACGAGTTTTAATGAGTTGACACGAACATGACTGTATAAAAATGTATATTAGATAACTACATTGAAACTATAAAATGTTATGCTCGTTTTTCTTTTGTCCTAAATTTTGGATTATTGGATTTTAATAATCCCACCTTTTAGCAATTGGTCAATAATAATCCTAACTGAAAATATTCCTACCACCGGTCCCTATTTTCAAACTATTTTTTTACATTAGACCCCCCGTTAAAAAAACTTAACGCCGTTAGATTTTATATGACGTGGACATCTGCAAACCGCCAGAAAGTCGAGCCAAGCTAGCAGTGGTCTCGTGGTGGGTTTTGAAATCGGCTCTCGTGGTGTTTAACTAGTCTCGTTTGTTCGACAAGTCCAAACAGATAAAACGGTGGTGTTAACGAGACCGGTTAAACACCATCGGAGCGAATTTCAAAAGCCACCACGAGACTACTGCTAGCTTGGCTCGACTTTCCGACGGGTTGTAGATGTCCACGTCATATAAAACCTAACGACGTTAAGGTTTTTTAACAGGGGGTCTAATGTAAAGAAATAGTTTGAAAGTAAGGACCGGTGGTAAGAATATTCTCAGTTGAAATTATTATTGGTCAATTGGTAAAAGGTGAGATTATTAAAATTCAATAATCCTTAAATTTTAGCATAACATAACCAATCAATTTAAATCTTTTTTTAGTTACATAAGTTTTATTTTCAAGCATTGTTTGATCATTTCTAATACTCATTACCTTTTTTAATGTCTATTCTTTTAACGTGTAGGGGATACTTGAAGTTATGGATTATCATTGTCAACTCCTTAAAATACGGTCCACCTTTTGAATCTTCATATATGCTCTTTTATATAAAGATTATTTTATTTATTTATTAATAATTTTTTCAACTACTTCTTTTGTATGATTTTTCCAAAAACTTTTCATTATCATGGTGTTACGTATCCGTTGTTAACGTGTATTTTTGAAGAATTCGGCATGGTTTTATTTGTGAAAGTTTAATTAGATTAATTTTTATAAAATATTTAAAATAGAGCATGGTTAAAGCAAAACCGAATTCTATTATCTTCTCGAACACCCAGTTGTAAAACCGGGTTGTTTATATGATGCCATCTAATAAGTTTTTTTTATCGTTGACCATTTGGTGTAATGGTAGCTTCAAGACTTCTTATATTTGAGGTCTTGGGTTTTATTCTGAGCCACAACAAAAATAGGGGTTTGTGGTCATGTCAAGGAGTTACCCAGTTAAGGGGTTTCTCATATGGTGGGTTGCCCTAGATGTTCTCTAGATGTTGCCACAGGAAAACTCAATTATTCTAAGATATCTAGGTGTTGTCGTTAAAAAAAATCTAATAAGTTTTGCCGGTATATAGCTACTCGATCTGCTAATTAGTTTAATTTATGGACTATATTAATTATTTTAACTAAATTTTATTAACTCACGTCTACCATGGTTATAAGTCAAAAAAACAAAATAGATGTATTCTCATATATAGGGGAGGGTTTAATTTGTAACATCAAATATTGTGAGAACACGTATAACAAAACGAATCATTCCATTTTTCAATATTAAAAAGTTTTAAAATATAAGAAAATGATATAAATGTAATGTCTAGTTGTTTTTCATGAATTTTAAACAAAAAAATATGAACAAATTTCAATTTGTTTATATACACACATGTGTAATTCATGTGTACGTTTTTTTACCTACACATGTGTAGCAAACTTTTAAATATATAAAAACATATACTTTAATGGTTTTTTATGTACATAAATATACATATTTATATGTAAGAAGTATAAATTTTTAAAAAAATATGGATAAAAAAATTAAACGATTTAGGTTTGTTCTCTCTATTCTCACAAAACTTCCTTGTTCTGAAATTAACTTCCCTCTTCTCGTATATTTATCTGTTATTTTTACCTCATTTAGTTATATCGATTTAAAATCCTTAAACATTAAGGCTACAAATATACAGTAGATAATTATAATACAATACCATCAGCGCATATGGTGGTATACCAACTAGTTTGAAATCAAATACTTTTCAAATATTGATATGTGGTTGGGTACAAATGGCTGAGTTGTGACAGCAGGCATTTAGGATGGATTCAAACATGTGCTATGGTCTCCCCCTCGATGGCAGAATCTCACTTTATTAATGAGCTCTATTTTTTATTTTCCATTAGGCTTGTAACTTCTAAAGAACTGGAGTATCGCGGAAGGATACTTACCCAAGAAAAAACCAGTCAGAAAATACTAACGTATCACCGACGGAGTCTGTCAAAACCCAGATTTTTAGTTATCTTTTTGAGATTTTGGTGGACCCTTCAGTAAATTTCCAATGATTACATGACCCGTCAGTAATCCACCGAAAAACTACGGCTAAAAGTTCCTATCTAGAGCCTTTTCCATAAATATTCCCTCTCCTTTATCCTATAATGGTTTTGGACGAGTCTTCCATCAAAAAATGGATGGTTTCCAAAAACTACCTCCTGGTGACCAGGCTTTTCAGGAAAGATTTCTGTTTTGTTTCAAAAAGATTTCCAACGAATATCCATTGGTAAGCGGTTGGTAATATGTTAGAAATAGTGTTTATAACAAAGCAACCGAACCTACTGTTTTTAAACACATTTTCTGTTTTCGAATCTATAAATCTTGTGAAATGTTTTCTTTGTTAAGTACCAAGATATACTCCACACACTATACTTTTAGTTGGAATTGGTGGTCTCCGAACGCGACGTTGAATCCGTCGTCTAAGCATCAAATATGGTATTAGCGGGTCAATTGGAATATTGGAGGTCTCGGAATTCAAATAACGTCCACTGGTATAAGTTTCAATCTAGCTTTTGCATGAAGTCCTTTGTTGACGAGCTTGTAGATTGAAACAGAACTGAGAATCAACGCAATAAGCCAATATGATTCCTCAATGCTTGAGATGGATGCAGCTGGTACCCGGAGTCTACTTACCGTATGTGCATGATTCTCCTGTTTCTACTAACTAATATTTCTTGCCTTGATCTATAAGACCTGGAAATGTAATATAATTTATCTATAACAATGATACTAGTTTGTCAATCTATCATCCAATTCAAAATGGAAGTGTTTGCCTTCTATAAGTAATTCCCGGCTAACTAGTTTCCATTACATGCACCCTTGAATATGCCATGAAGTTTTCGATCACTAAAAAAAACAAAAAACGTGGATATGCATTGAGAGTGTTGTAACATCCCGAAAATAAAGGCGATTTATTTAATGAGTTCTGAAACAAATAAAATGAATAAAAGAGGGTGGGCTCGAGGCTTGGGCCGAACAAGGAGGAAGAGGGGAAGGCTTAAACCCTAGCCCTTTCATTTTAGCCCCATTTCACTCAAAAGTTCAACTCCCTGATTCTACATATTTTAAAGTTTTAACAGAATAATTTGTCACACTTACATCCATGTTCGTTCTTCTTGGTCTATTTTCATTAGTTTTACATTTTACACGTGTATACAGTGAGACAAATGTTGTTTATGTATAGGGCTTCTATTTCTTTTTTTCTTTCTATCAAAAACTATAAATTATCCAAGTTGATTTAACCAAAACCGATGCAAAATTTTACTAAACAAGTTTACCTATTTGTACAAGATTCTTTAAAAGTTGGTTATATTATATGTTTTGATTGTTAATGTTAATTAGCAACAAAGTCACCAAATGACATTTAGTCCAATGATATCCAGATGTGTTGCATGTTATCCCTTTCCAAGAGGTTGTGGGTTCTAGTCCCGTCATGAACAAGTGGTGTATAATGAATATTAGAAGTTGATTCAGTGTGTGTGTGAGTTTGCTATTCAAAATCACTAGTCAATTGAGGAAGATTCTTCGGCTTCAGTGTCTGCAAAGTATTGGTGATGTGGGAAATAACTTTGAGAAAGCCAAAGCTCATAAATCTACCACGGAATTGAAGCTGCAATTTCTGATGTACTTGATGTGATTTGACTTTTGAGGTCAAAGTGCAATTTCGAGTCTGCGGGCGGGCGGCTCTGGTGGGAGAAGCGGGCAGGTACGTGACGAAATGCTCCGGCGAAGGGATGTACTTTGCTGCAAAGAGAGGTGTTCTTGCATAGAGAGAGAAAAAAAGAACAATGGGGTTAGGGGTAGGTGGGTGGGTGGGTGGGTGGGTTAGGGTTTTAAGAAGAAGATGAAGTGAAAAATTACATAAATAGATTTTTAGTGGGTAAAAGACGAATATAACCTCATGTGCAAAGCACGTGTCAATATTTAACAAAAAAAATTAACACTAGTTAGTAGAAATTACGAAATGTGTACAAAATTTTCAAAAAAATGACAATCTTTGTAATTATTGAAGTCAAAGGATATAGAGTGCAATTTCATATATAACTAAAGGACAATTTGTGTAATTTACAAAAAAAAAAAAAAAAATAAGCAACAATGTCGAAATACACAGAACTTTTCAACCAGGGAGTTACAAAGAATTTTTTTTACATTTGTTTCAACTAATATACAAACAACAATTTAGAAGTTAAACTACAAGAAAACGACAGACTTTGAATACACTGTTAACAAAAAACTATGTTTAGCCGAAGGGTGAACAACACCCAAATTTTAGCCATGTTTATGAGTGTAAATCTGATGTATAAGGAACGTAGAAGCAAGTCTAGTTTACAGAAATGGAAGTAACTAACTCGGAGATGAATGGAAAGCTATATATCAGACTAATATAACTGAAAAATGGACCTGCTGCAACATTTAGAAAATATATGGTTGGATTAATCTATGGGTTTGAAGTAAAGACTAAACTTTTTTGATGAATAAAGGGTGGTTAAGCATGCTTTCCATGTATGTAGGTAACTTAGAACATCTTAAGTGAAGTCTTCATCTTAATTTGTCTCCATTTTGGCATCTTGTAGAAAGCTTCTTTCGTCATATTAAATTTCTCCCTGAACTCGGCTTTTGACAGATAAATCTGCGTATAATATTCGAAAATGTAATTATTATGGACATCTTGTTTAATTAACAAAAAAAACAAGGAAACAGGACGGTAAACATGTCGAATGTCACCAATTGTGTATTTCCCATTCATAAAACCTCGTAGATCAACTTTATTTGAAATTCCATGTTATTGAAATTAATAACATAAATCTTATAATCATATTTGACACGCTATTTATTTACAAAAAAATCAAACGCTTGAGATAAAAAGTGCTTCTGGTAAACCCTTCATGACCTTTTATATTCGCACAAAAAATTACCTTTTAAATCTAATGGTCACATGTTTCGTTAACAAACTGTTTTAAAAAAAAACTTACCTCTCGTCTGGTTACATCAATATCTGGAGCAGGGTCAATTGATGATGTTGTTAAACGATCGTACGGGTATAATGTGACCCCTTCACCATCTTCAACCTCCTTCTCTTTCGAATCTTCTTTTATTGTTGGGGAATATTTTCTAGTGCTCATTGGGTTAACTCTAGAGTTTGGCTCAGATTTTGGTGTTGAATCCGAGTTCACTGACAACATTACAAGATCATAATATGTTACAATAGTCTTGAATTTTTAATTAACCATAGTTTATAAACATGATGGAATATATATGTTACCTTTTATAGAACGCGGCAAAAGTCTTTCTCGTATCGGTTTGTCAAAAGAGGCCGTTAGTGACGCTATAGCTTTAGATTTCGATAGAATTTTTGAGGTATCAAGACTACTACTGCCGCCGTTGTCACCGCCACCACCACCAGAAAGCTTACTTAAAAGTTGTGGTGGAGTTGAGAGATTCCTTACAACAGGTTTATCAAACTTGGAAGCAAGAGCATTGAAGGCTGGAGATCTACCACGGGCACGTGGTCGGTCAGAGCCGAACGACACGCTCCTCGACCGTTGTGGCTTTTCAGACGCGGACCTACCTCCAAACACGGGTGCTCTCTTTTTCCTTTTCTGATTATGTAATAGTTATCTAATTAGAATAAATAGTTATGAACTAAAATTCAATGAATCCTAATATGATAGATTGTTATTTACAAGATTCATGGTTGAACGGCCTCCATCTTTTATAATAGACAGTTTTCTTTGGAACGAGTTTCCATGCATCTGTAACCATATTAACAGACTGAACACATTAGAAATATTGAAATTATGTGTACTCCGGATTATAATAACCCACAAGAGTTAATTGCATAAATGCCCCCTGTGGTTTGATCAAATTGTATGTTTGGCCCCCATGTTTTAAAAATTACAAATTTAGCCCAAACTTTTAGGGACTAGTTGTGTCTTTAGCCCTTGGTGTTAACACCAATTAGTTTTAACGAAAAGTTATCCCGTTTGCCATCCACGTGACTTACAATTACAAACCTAACCCTAAAAATGAGTTAAAATCAATAAAAAATATTAAAAATCGGTAAAAAAATTAGAGATTTTTACTGAATTTTTATGAACTTTTATTGATTTACAGACTTTTTACTGATTTTTAAAAGATTTTTACTGATTTTAATTCATTTTTAGGGTTAATGTTGTAATCGTAAGTCACGTGGATGGCACATGGTCTACTTTCCGTTAAAAACTAACTGGTGTTAACACCAGAGGCTAAAGGCGTAACCAATTTCAAAAGTTTGGGCTAACTTTGTAATTTTTAAAACCTGAGGACCAAACATGCAATTTGATCAAATCACAAGGGGCATTTATTCAACTAACTCTATACGACTCTAACTGCAAGGATATAATAACTTACTGCAAATTTCGTTGGATCCCATTTGAAGAAACGTGTGAAGAATGGTGGCTCACTTCCTTCCGTTATGATATATATAGGGGTGTGAAGAAATAAACCCACAAGAAGAACATTGAGTTCCAGAAATTTCTGTCAAATTCAATTTATAAAACAACAAGGAAATTTATGTCAACAAGTGATGAAACTATTCTAACATTTTAAGAAATAAATACTTCATTTCCTGGTGATTGTTTTCAGCATGTCATAGAAATTGTTCTATGATTCTAAATCTTTTCTTGAAAAACTTTTTTGTTTTTGTTAACCAAATGAGTGTCATTCCAATGGCTCAAAGTTTTGCTGTAAAAATCATATCGATCAAGACACGATGTTCTTGGATGATTGCAAAGAAAATGGATTAAAATTTGTATCAGTAATAGATAGAATTACTTCTGGTGATTTACATCGTTTGGTTTTGCTTTTTGTCACTTGCTTTTAAACCAAAATTATCAAAGATATTTGTTTCTAGTATTATTTGTTGTTCTTCAGCGACGCCAACACTGAGAGACACGTAGATGACAATCGGAGGCCAAGTTGTCCCGCAAACAACCAAGTTCAAATACCTAGGATCGTTTGTGAAGGGTGGTGGAGATTGTGAGTGTGATTTAGCACGTCGCGTTCAAGCAGGTTGTGCAAGTGCAGAGCAGCCACAAGCATCCTGTGTGACTACAGGTCCAAGAGAGACTATAAGGTAAATTCTATAGGGTCGCAGTTAGGCCGGCTATACCATATGGAACTAATTGTTGACCGAGCAAGAAGACACAAGCGAGAAAGATGGAAGTAGCAAAGATAAGGATGTTATTTGCACACAAGGTTGGACCCATTAAAGAGTGAGGGTTTTAGGATGAGATTAGGGGTTTCATGCATCTCTGATAAGATAAGGTAAGAGGAGACTGAGGTGGTTTAGCTATGTGAGGAGGAGACAGATGACAATACCAGTGAGGACTGAGGAACGTGGATACACTCATCACAGTAGAGGAGAAGAGGAGCAAAGGAAGACCAAAGCTGGCATGGGAGGAGCTGATTAGACAGGATTTATTACCTCTCCTAGGACATGATCGGTGATAGAAGTTCTTGAAGAAATCGGATAAATGTAAGGAACTTCTAGATGATCATATAGAGGGGGTAGGTACGGTAACGGGGCGAGTACTCCACACAGCACGTAGGCGTTTCCAGTAGTCCAAGTGGGCCTTTAGATTCCAACATGACCTTTGTATAGTGGTATGCATTTCATTGGAAAACAAAATAAATACTAAAAGAAAAAACCATACCTCACCAATAGCTAATGCCTGTTTCTTCTCCTTTAAACTAACCTCCTGCCCTACCCAAAGAAATATCTCAGTGTGACAATCAAGGATGTATATATCTTCTGTCATCAAATCATCTTGATTAAAGTTGTGTATCTCAGTCACCTGCATCAACAAACCCATATCAATTTTTTAAAAGCCAAAAAATATTATTTAAAATTCACATGTGAAACCATCAAAATAAATACATACCCTCAGATCTTCTTCTCCTAAACCAGAAAAAGTTCCATCAAAAGCAAGACCAAAACAACAGTTAGTAAACTTACAGCAAGTGTACATAAAAATATGGTTAATTTCATCAGAAAGTTGGTTAAACCTTTAGATAATGTGCATGAGAATAAATGAGGATCACTTTCAGCCTCCCTTGGGATTTTTTGAGTGGCATGTTCGGTCTTTCCGCCTAAAATTTCCCAAAATTCGTCAGACTCCGCCCGTTCTTTATGGACTCTGGTCTGCAAATCAGGCTGCAACGTCGTGATAACGGGTGAATATTCTTATAAATATAAATCACTTATCTAAAAAGAAAAGGATTACAATATAATTAAGAAGAATACTTTTATGACATCGAGTTGCCTTTCGGCAAGTTCATGATCCTCTATTGATGTTTGGCTTCCCTTCCAAGTAAAAACAAGTGAATCTTTGTGTAATATGTAACAATAAGAGGAGTTCAAGGATGAAGCAACCTGCGCCAATTCGAAATAAAATCATATATCTTTTAATGAGATGGCTTCAAAAGGGGTGCATTCGATACCAAACCAATTTGAAGTAAAGATCCGTGAAAACTGCATAATACAGTTGTAAGTGAACTTACAGGTTCAACTTGAATTGATTGCATATTTTCCGGTCCAGATCCTTGAACTCGAAATAATGCAATTCCATCCTCTTTATAAGTCTCATCTGGTAGTCCGTTTTCTGATATGTAATTCTTGTATCCGTTACTGAGACCACCCTGAGAATTTATTAAATATACCAAATTTTATAACATGAATAAAAAAAATACAAACTTTATTGTTTCTCCTTCCTTGTATCTTAGTTGAAACACACCTTGAGAACCATAAAGCTCTGAAATATTGCGTAGAAAAGGAACGGTTCGTCCCCTTCATAAATACGCGCCTATAGATTTATCAAATCAAATCATGAGTATAAACACATGCAATATTAAGTTAATTATCAGGTCAATTGACTAACCTGAGTGGCTAAAAACTTGACTGACTCAACCATACTGTTTGCTTGTGAGAGAGCTGAATCCCTATCTTCCTACATAACATTTTTGTTAGTTAAGTAATGTTACTTACATATAGTTTTTGTTACTTACATATAGTTTTTTTATTTTTTAAATGAAGCATAATAATAATAATAATTTCTATAAAGGGTTTATAAATTAATTGAAAAATAATTACCTTAACACTTTCCTTTCCAAACCATGTTCCTATAAAGCATTCCTCTTGACCTTCTCCAGTATATGTATATTGAAAGATATAACAATCTCCAGTGTAGAATTTTGACTGATCAGTTTCTGATAAAAGACTCTTTTCTTGACCATTCACAAGCCACACCTACACAATCATGTTTGAAAACTAATACATAAATAAATGGGAAAATCACCAAAATAGGCATGTTGACCATAATTTTTGCTCAAGGCATTGACTTTTACATTTTTTTTTTCAAATAAGTGATTTGAAACAATCAATCAAAGGAGGACAAAATAGGCAGGGACGACTCCTTTATAGCCCACACACCAATAATCTGGCACCTTCACAGCCCACACGCCGATAATCCAGCACCTTCACAACCCACACGCCAATAATCCAGCACCTTCACAACCCACACGCCAATAATCCAGCACCTTCACAACCCACACGCCAATCTGGCTCCTTCACAGCCCAAACGCCGATAATCAAGCTCCTCCACAGCCCACTTAAAAGTCAATACCTAATTTGTTATTTTTTTAGTCAACTTGCCTGTTCTCATGATTTCCCCTGAACAAAGTACAAAACTAGCTATTGACTAAGTCAAAGATAAAAGCCATGTAAAAACCTGTAAACCTCCACTGCAATCAATATATGGTTGAGGTTCCTCTTCTTTTTCCTGTTTGGGAGCATTTTTAAGCAGACCCTTAACATCGATCCCTCGCTGTCTTAGAAGTGCTGCAAAATCATTAATAAAAAACTGTCGATTAATCGCAAAATTAATCTAAGTTCAAATTTTTAGCATATTTTTTTCTGAATAAGTATGGCATAACTAACCAGCCACCTTGCCTCTACCATCCTGAGATGCTACCACATCACTCAGTTGAGGCCACGAGACGAACTTTGACCGGAAAGATACTGTTTCAAAATACTCAACCATGCGGATTATTTTGGATTTTGGTCTGTCTTGGCCGCGTAGATATTCCTGTAAATTAAGATTAAAAAGAATCAAGTCCAGATGAGATAATATCATTATAACAACCATGAAAATACATAATTATATCAAATGTACTTGTGCAGCTTTGTTTGCAGATTTTCTTTCTTCCATAGAAGTACTTCTTCCCATCCACACATATATTTCTGATCCAAAATCCAGAAGATAACAGTTGTGTGTTTCTAGTAACTTCTTTGTCAAGGAATCAACAGCAACATGTTCTGTCTGCCCCTTCTTTACACTTGAATACCAAACACACATTTTATCAGCTAGAACTGCTATTTACTCACTCAAGAGATGACTTGAATGAAAGTTTTAAAAGTGTTTACTGTTATTTACGATTATAAACTTATCCCTAAAAATGAGTTAAAATCAATAAAAATTCGTAAAAAGTAATAAAAATCACTAACTTTTTTACTTATTTTTAATGATTTTTACTCATTTTTAGGATTAAGTTTGTAATCGTAAGTCACGTGGATGATCCGTTAAAAACTAAGGGCTAAAGGCCCAACCAGGTCTCAAAATTTTGTGCTAAATTTGCAATTTTTAAAACCTGGGGGCCAAACATGCAACTTGATCAACCGCAGGGGCCATTTATGCAATTAACTCTTTATTAGGAAGCATATCTCTATTTGTTTTAGAGTTTGAGTCAAATAGATTGGTAATGCTATGTAATTTCTTGGTTCAATGTGTTTCTTTGTTTAATAAGAAGGAGTCGAAGCTAGAGTTGAGCCTCAAACTGTATGTGTTGCGTTATTGATCTCCGATTTTCCAACAAATAGCATAATATCAAGCTAGTTTCAAGTAATAACATGATTCAGACGATTTATATTACCAAAATAGCAGAGAGGGTAGAGCATCAGTACTTTGATTACTTTGAGCATCTTTTACAGTTCCTTTTCTAGGAAGTGGCGCAAATCCACCAAAAAATCCCCAGAATTCCCCTGCTTCAGCATCAGCCAGCAGCTTCCCATCATCTAAATAAAGCCAGAAACAAAACTTCAATTACATTTATTTATTTTTAAACTTTAGTCTTTTACATAACATGATTAATATTCACCTACCGATGGTCGCTATATCGCATGTTGAATGATGGTATCTATCACTTATATACTTCACAACTTCTAGTGCTTTAGCCCTTTCTTGTATTGAAGTATTTGACCCATTAAACTGGAACACTTTAGTTTTACTGTCCAATATGTAAATTGCATCATGAGTGATTGAGGATCTAGTACAAGGAACCTGCGTTCGATAATTTATAATTTAGAAAACATAAAGGGTTGTCTTTCTGTATATAATGTGTAGAAATGGAGCAGTAAAACACTGACTTAATCACCTCTTGTACACGAACAACATGTTGTCCTTTGCAAACAAACATGCGTGTTTTGTGTTCTCGAGGTTCAGTTTCTTCAGGTATAATACATGGTTTAAAACAAGAAAGGAACCTTTCTGTTTCATATCCTTGTAATTCACGATAGTGAACAGCTCGCCATCCAAGAGACGCGTCAAGTTCAAGTGTTTTTATGGCTGCAGTGTCGGCTTCATCCTGTAATTATAAAAAAATATGGAATTAAACGATTATAAAACGTTATGTTACATGTATATCAGGAAAGAACGTAACGAAGATAAAACATTTTGTTTGAAACTCACCTCACTTGCATCTTTACCTATCCAATAGTGGATGTCATAGCGCAATGCGCCACTTTTTGATGCATTTGTCTGTAAAATAAATGTCCTTATCATGATCTATATATTTCACATGACTTTTATTCTTTTAAGTAGAAAAAAACATACGGGACCCACCAATACCCTGCGGTTTTCAGTGGGCACTGGACTTTCAAGAGGTTATTCAGAAAACTACAGTGAAAACTAGATTCGAACCTAAATCTACTTCATTATATAGGCCAAAAATATATGCGAGTTCTACAAGGATTCCTAGAGTCAAATATGCTTAGATAAATGAAAAACAGATACAGCAAGAATTAAGCAGTTGAATAAGATTAAAGAACACACCTTTAAAATGATATATGATTCTCCTGTATAAAATTTACCATAAGAAGACTCTGAAACAGCCACAGGCTTAGAATTCTCAATTCGCCATACCTCGATTCCTCTACAAATTGTTAGGGAAACTCCCATCATTTAAGTTATAAATAAAATTGTAGCTAGAAGAACATTAATTAAAAAATAATTTCCTATTCCGAATAGGCGAATATATTTAAAATAAAGGATACGCTTTTTGTCCAGCTCCCAGAAAGGCTGGATCAACATTTTTCATAGAAGCAGACATGCTGTTGAAGTGCTTCAGTCAGTTTGGTTCTTTAGCATCAGAATCAAAATATTAGGATGGAATACCTAGCATGCATCAGAAACAAACAGAACATGTAACCATTAGTCACTCCAGGCTTAGTAATAACTCAAGTCACATTCGTTTCTGAGCCAACACTACCAAAAAACTGAAAATTTTGCAACAGGAGATTTCATGGGAAATTTATCTGAATTGACAATTAGCGACAAGTTTCTGACAAAAAGTGTTTGTTGTAAAAACCCTCGTAGGAAAAAAAAAATTCCGACAAATTAGTGATAAAAACCTTTCGTCGGTAATGTTCGACAATACTCCGACGATTATCCTAAATAAATAAGCTAACTTATTTAATAAATATGTTAAACGGATTAAAAAATTAAAAGAAAAACTACTTTTGTGAAAACTTGTCGGAAATAATTATTTATTCCGACGATCTTCCAACAGATCTAAAAAATCTTATTTTTAAATATTAAATAAATAAGTTAACTTATCTAATAAATATATTAAACGAATTAAAAAAAACTATAGGATGCTTGTCGGTAGATCGTTGGTCGGAATTAGCTTAAAATTGGTGACAGAATAATGACAAATATATTTTTGTCACGATTTTGTCAGAAAATTGTAGGAAATATTATGATTACCTTTTTGTTTTTGTTTTGTCAGAAAATTGTCGCTAACTTGTGCGAAATTTCTTTTCTTGGTAATTTGTCGAAAACTTTTGTAATGTAATATGTTGAAAACCGCAAAAACTTCATAAAAAATCATCAGAAATAATGGGAGAGCGAAACAAAGTGGTTACATGAATTCAAAGCAAAAGGTAATAATGTGTTTTGCAGTTGTCGCGGTTTTAACATATTATTGGTTGTGTTTATACATATATACTACTTTTATAGAATTATATTCACCTAAATATTCATCAGAAAGCCACCAATTTCACATGCAAAATGCTTGAAATGCCTCCAAATTTCACAATATCTTCATGGTTCGTATGAATCAAAATGAAAAGAATTAGATACATGCATAAACAGACTTACGTTTTCAATCATCACACGATACCATATCAATTTTAAAAAACTAAAAATCAACCTGAATTTTAGCCATAAATTATACGGAAATGAACATATTCTGATGAATGGTCATCTTACCTGTAATTCTGAACGTGTGGATCCCATCCAAACGTGCGAAATCTGGGGCATGTTCAAATGCAACCTCGTTCAGAAAGGATGAATTAAGATGAGAGGGAGAATTCAGAGTCTAGAGAGAGAAAATTTCATAGAAAGGCGATAAAAAAGGTGGTGATGAAGGAAATTATGAATCGCCATAAACCGCACACACACACAAACCGTTGGGTTTTTTGTTTTTCATTATTATTATTAATTAAACAACAAAAATTAACATATAATAAACCCTCATAAACCAATGGCTATAAATGTTTTTTTTTTGTTAAATTAATGCTTTTTTGGGAGGGACTAAAGTTTGTCAATCGTGTTGGGTTGACGGTTTTGGTTTGATGGGTTGAGTTGATAAACTCAAACAAAAACCATGTATTTTTGTTCATATTAAATACATTAACTTTAACCCCTAAACCAAATAACTTTATAAATTAAGCACGGCATTTGTAACTTTTTTTTTTGAAATAACAAGTTATATAATATTGCAAGAAGGATGATTACAATAAATGGGCGGGTAAACGGGCAACAAGCTGTGCCGTAACCCCCTTTTGGATAACAAAAGCGATCATACTAAAAACAAAGTTTTGGGTCTTAGTGGACGAAAAATTTCCATTCATTATCCGCTGAACTATGTTAAGTAATTCCACAGCCTCCGTGGCAAGGAAACCGAAAGTATCAAAATAAAAAGGGATAACACACGTGTTGATTCTCTAAACAAGTTTTCTCGTGTTTAGCAACTTTGCTTGCTTCCGCCTTCAATGCATCCTGGCCCGCAATAAACCCATCGTCCCTGAGCCCCACGAGAGGGGACACTCCTGTAAGGTCCACACAAGCGTGTTTCCCCCCTTCCGCCTTCAACGCATCCTGGCCCGCAACAAACCCATTGTCCCTGAGCCCCACGAGAGGGGACACTCCTGTAAGGTCCACACAAACGTGTTTCCCCCCTTCCGCCTTCAACGCAGCCTGGCCCGCAACAAACCCATTGTCCCTGAGCCCCACGATAGGGGACACTCCTGTAAGGTCCACACAAGCGTGTTTCCCCCCTTCCGCCTTCAACGCAGCCTGGCCTGCAACAAACGCATTGTCCCTGAGCCCCACGAGAGGGGACACTCCTGTAAGGTCCACACAAACGTGTTTCCCCCCTGTCCACCCAAATGATTCTAACGGGTTCAAAGACTTACACACACTTCACCCGCCTTCTCATAAGGCCACGTTCGTTCACCCGTCAACCCATTACTCTTTAAGTGTGTTTTACGTAACGATATAATAATTAAGTTCTAGTTTAGTTATTAAACAAAGAAAGAGTTGAATCAAAGTTAAAAATAATTACCCATCGATAAAAAAAAACCCTAAACCCACTCACCCCCACCTTTCACAAAAAAAACCAAAACCCTAAGGATAAAATCCTAAAATTCAATGCTAAAATTTAAACCCTAAAAGCTAATATGGAAAAGTTCGACGATACGGTTCCAATGCCGCTGGAATGAGCTCAATCGGTGTTCATTTGATATCGTTTTTTAATGTTTTTTTCATTTCTTAGATTTCTTAGCGAAAAACCACTTTTTATTTGAAACTCCCTAATTGTAGATAGTACCAAGTAGATTTAAATTAATGTGTACATCGCGGATTGTATGGTTTACTAGTCAGTAATAAAAAAAATATATATATATATATATATATATATATATATATATATATATATATATGTTTTCTTATAATAATGAAGCCAATTTAATTATAAACGTCTATCTCAAATATAAATATTTATACATGTATATAACAATTTATCTTGATAGATAAGCTAGTTTAGCTTCCTGAGAAGGTCACTAAGTTAGGACTCACAACTTTTAAGTTCAATTTTATACATGTAAATGTCGAATTCAAAAGATTTGATTTTCATTCAAATTAAAATGAAATACAAATGAAGATATAAATACAACCGGAAATGAAACAAACTGAAACCTAACAAACTATTAAAAATCAGCCGAAACTTCGACTGTACTTTTGACCGGACCGGAAGTTCCAAACTTCTGACCGGAACTTCCGACCGGCGGAAAACCCCGATCGGCCTGACCAAGAAAAAATTAACCGTTATGGAATTGAAAAGATTGCTCATGACTTTTATGAAAGCTAGATTCATGTAAATTGTGACATTGACCCATTTGAGAAAGAGAGATTTACCAAAATAGCCATTTGATCATGTTCATAAACCAAAATAGCCATTGACTTTTTTTTACCAAAATAGCCAACCAATCAGGTCGTGCCATTTGTCAAAATGGCGAAAATTTGGGCCAAATTTTCGCCAACAGCGAAAATTTGAGCCAAATTTTCGCTAAAAATTTGATTTTTCGCTAAAAAACATCTGATTTTTCGCCAAAAAAAAATCATAATATATAGAATTTTCGTCATTTTGAAAAATGGTGAAAAAATATGGGATATTTTCGCCATTTATTATTAAATTATATTTTTTAAATTTTTAAATTTTCACCTTTTTTTAATATTTAAAATTTCAAATTTTCGCCACTTTATCTGAAAATTTCGCCACTTTTTTCAAATTTTCGTCATTTTTTTCAATTTTTCGCCACTTTTTCAAATTTTTGCCGAAAAAAAAAAAAGAAAAGAAAAAAAAATGGCGACAATTTCTGGCGAAATTTTATGGCAAAATTTCACCATTTTGGTTAAAAAAAAAAGTCAATGGCTGTTTTAGCTCATTAACATGGTCAAATGGCTATTTTGGTAAATCTCCCTTTGAGAAACATACCAAATATATATTAGAATATGAAAATAAAGTCGTCACCCCTGGCAACCACTTTTGTATCCACTTTCTCTGAAAGTCAAAGGCTCTTTAAATTGCGCATGATGAGTACGTCATGTGTTGTTGCTAAAGTCGCATCAAAAGAATAATCAAAGTAACAATCCATCATTTTTAGGACTTCCTTTTTTAAGTGCTTATGACATATCATTTTAAATGCTTATATAACAGCATCCACAATGAATGGCTATCAATGATCGACCATAAAGTTGGATATTATATGACGTTTTGCGTATTGCTTAAATTTGACGAGCTTTGTCATTTGTCACAAATGGTCAATGGATGAAGAGATGTGAATCTCACACACTTTCTCATAAGGTTTTAAACGAATTAAATGGGGTTTGTTTGTGTTCGTTTGTTTGAGTTTAACTGAATAAATATATAAACACACTTGATGAATAATTTTTTTGTTTGTGATTGTCTGTTAAAAAATGTTTTTTCATATTCATTCGGTTAATAAATAAATGAACGTAAGCAAACATAAGTTAAAAAGTAATTATAAAAGTAACGTATAATTAAAAAGATATTAAAGTTAAAATGTACATAATATTCATTTTCTTACAAGATTATAAATTCATTATTAAAAATGTTTAATATATATAATTTTTGTATATAAACAAATATACATGGACGGTCAATGTACCTAATGTTCACGAACGTAAATAAATGAAAAAGAAGCTTGTTCATGTTTATTTATTTAACTAAACGAATAAAAAATCTTAATGATGTCTATTCTTTACTTCGTTTAATAAATAAATAATTGGTGATTCTTTAAAAGTTCAGTTCATTACCACCCTACTTTGCTCACTCTTAGTAGTTTTAGTATATATAGTTTTACATAAATCAGTAGAAACTTAGATGGTTTAGGCATGTGAAGATGAGGAGGTTGTTGGCTCAAGTTAGATCAGTAGAAACCCTCACTGTCGAGGGGAAGAGAGTTAGAGGTAGACCCAAACTTACTTGGATGAGCGGATTAAGCATGATTTGCTAGACTTACACTTCTATGATGACATGTCAAGGATAGGACGTCGTGGAGACGAAGGATTAGTGTTAATGACTTTTAGGGAGGGTGTAGTTTTGTCTTATGTGTATACTAGGGGATTTACTCCATCTTGATCTGTGATGGTCTTTGCATGTTACCTTTTCGGCTTCGTAATTCTATGATATTGCCTGTACTTTTTTTTCACTATACCACTCACACGTTTTCATCATTTCTTGTTTCTTGTAGTCTACTGGTTTTTTTATTTGATACGTATGTTGTATGTTAGTTTCACTGTGTGAAACTTGTGAAACTTATAGTACTAACATATTTTTTTTTTAATTTGATATGTATGTTGTTTTTTTGTTACGAAGAGGTATATTTTTTATATTCAAAATATATTCTCTCATGACATGATGATAGGAATTTATAACTTTTGAGACAAATCCAACATCCTTCGACTACTCCCACACTAAAAAGAAGACACACAAAGAAGTTCTCTGCTTACTTAAAAGCTAATATAGAGAAATTATCCAAAAGCAAAACAAGTTGGTTGGTTTATAATCTATATAATTTGGTTTGACAGTGTAACAATTTGATTCGGTTTGAAACTTGAAATCATTCGCGTAAAACAAACTGAACATTTAACATTTATATAAACTTTTTTACTCTTACAATGCATAGAACGTAGTTTTTTTTTTTTACACCAACTTTTTAATTATATATCATCAAGGCAAATAACATAAGGATAGCAGGTAGACGGGCAACAACTTTTTATTTATAACGTAGTTATAAATAAATATTATAATCATGAGTCATCTTTATCAGTACAAGACCATTTATATAAACTACTGATTTTGTAAAAATAAAAATAAAAAATCGATTCAAACTACCAAACCGTCAAAATCAAACATTAAACTACCAAACTGATCAAACCAGCTTGTTTGATTAGTTAACCCAATCCCGTTCGTTTGGTTTGTCATTCCTCGAAACCGTAATTTCGTTAAAACAGACCAAACCTTAAACCCCGGCAATATTAAATTCTTAAAATAATATTTTTTTCATTTAAAGAATAAAGTAGTGTACGTATTCGTATCCGATAAATGTACCTCAAATTCATTGACTTTTGTCATCCCAACAAACAACCTTTTTCTTTTTTTATTGGGGAACACTTTAATAAAAGAAGAAAGAAATTAATAATCAACAAAATCGAATCTTTCAGATATCAGGCCTCTTTTCGTTTCTCTTTACACTTTAGTCCCTTCTACTTTCATAATTACATATCACACCCTCAGTATTTAACATCTCATACTTCCAAGAATAACCTACAACTTCTAAACATTGAAATAGAAGTACCTTCATTCCGGTGGTGTTTTCACCGGAGAGATTTGAAGCAGTAATGTTGCCTCCTTCATTTCAGTTACCCGGAGAACTCTCATTTTGAGTGAATCTGTAAGCCGTTCAAACTCGCCGGTAGTGGTGTCGGAGTATGACGGTGTTCTCCGTCGTATGTAACAATAAGCATTTTTGAATCTGTTAGAGCTAACTCTACGCGCTTCCTCGCCGGACATCCTTTAACAGAATTGCACTTGTAGTATACTCTGCAGATCCACAATCAATTTCAAATAATCAATCTCTGTGATAATTGATAATAAACATTAATTAGGCTGAACATTTTTCGTTCGCCGGAGTAAATTTTCCGGTCAATTACCTCGGAAACGGTGATCGGTCGACCTTCTCACCGTACTTCTTCCACGAGTAATCGTCCGCCGGTATACTGTCTACTTTTGATCCGATTACTGGAATCCTTCTAACCTCGCGTTTCGATCCGGTTTTCCTGAACGAACAGAAACAGAAAAAACAAAAAAATTTGTTACATGAACGGCGTACGATAGACGAGTACAGCATGTTCTGCTAAAGTGCGCTGTAATCTGTTCATAGTTCATACCTTCTCTTGCAGCAGTGGCAAGCGGTGCGAGAAACCGACTGGCTCTCTCTTCCAGATCCGTGTACGGAAGCGGATGATTTATCAGTGCTGTGTCTTTTCCGATGAGACGACGGCAGCGGCGGCTTCCTCGAGGAGAATGACGGTGCCGGTGCTACTATGCCTAACGAAGACAACAGTCTGCCGTTTGAAACACTACCTTCTAAGCTTCCTCCAGCGAAAGAAGAAGTCATCGACTGAAACGACGCCGCTGCATCCGTAACAGATCGTTTCATAGAACATTTCGGCGCCGTAGACTCACTCGGCGGAGGATGTTGTGGCAGTTTCTCTTCCGATTGCGAAGAAATAGAAGGCGCGTGCGGATCAGATGACGGCGGAGGTCCACGGCGGAAGCGAGCGTGTCCGCTGCGTTTCAAGGCGGAGACAGCTTGTGTGAAATTAGACGACACAGAGAAGTCGTGATTGTTGATCTGGAAAATGCGATTCAAGTGTTCGGCGATCTGAATTCCGACTAATTCGACCGCCATTGTTGCAGAAGGTCACAGATCAAGAATTGAAAGATGAGAGAGCAAGTGAGGAA
Organism: Smallanthus sonchifolius; assembly: GCA_023525975.1. NCBI lineage: Eukaryota > Viridiplantae > Streptophyta > Magnoliopsida > Asterales > Asteraceae > Smallanthus > Smallanthus sonchifolius. The sequence continues at coordinate 5,754,824 of CM042041.1, forward strand.
GATTGGGGATGGAGACAGGGATTAAAAAGAGGGGGTGGAGATAGTAAAGTCAAAGAGATGGAGACTTGATCGGACGGTGGAGATGAGTTTGACTGTCTGAAGTATAATAAATAAACGGACAAATGAGCAGAAGTATCGACGCAGAAAGTCTAACAAGGGCTATATATTTTAGTATAAAAAATAAGAATAACAAATAAATGACAAAAGAAAAAACATATCTTAATATTAAATCTTGATTTCACGAATATTAGATTAAATATAAAAAGGAACATTCTTATATATATATATATATATATAGATTTAATATTATATTTTCTCAATCAAAATTTCAATATTAAATTTAACTTTTACAATACTTAAAATTATATCTATAGTAATTTAACTAAACGACTGGGTGTTGTGGGCCGGCGCCTTCACGTCTCCACCACCACCGTCACGTCGGAACCATATTGACCAAATATTTAATGTCGAGCACCCCACACCCCTTTTGGCGTTAAACGGTTAACGCTCCGCCTTTCACACCACTTAACGTGCCCTCCAGAGCGATGTTTAACACCCCAAATCTTGCAAAAAAAGGTACTGATTTGAATGGTTGGCACTTCTGGGAATGAATCAACTACACTTAGCGTTAAGAACTAAACTCTAAAAGAATAAGTCGTAACTTGTAAGATGTATATCCAACGATACTTATCTTGAGAGAGAGTAAACAAAAGATTTTAAATGCTATAACTTAAATGGTTTGTATATCTGATATAATAATATTTTACAAATGTGATATTAAATGGTTTGTATATCTGATATAATAATATTTTACAAATGTGATATTATGCATGTTTTAAGGAAGGTTATTAATGTAAAAAAAATATAAAAATGGATCTACTATTTAAGAAAAATTGAGGATATATGAATTTATGCAAATTATTTTATCAATTTTATTTTGTTAAATTTTAAAAAAAGTTGTTTTTAAAAACTTTTATATCTTTATAATCATGAAACAAAAAACTATACCTTTATAATCAAGATTATTATTTAAAAAAGAGTTCACGGTTTAAGTAACCTTGTAGGACGCGGTGAAGCTCGAGTTGACACGAGAGGGTTAAGTGAGATGATGAGTACAAAACAAAAAGGTTATAAATTCTTGACTATTATTGAGTCTTCACAACCTTGTTACTTATCTTTGAGTTGCTTTCTTTTCATCTTTTATTCCCTTATGAATTATGTTATTATTTTTCTCTTGAATACTAAACAAAATGATCTCCTGGTTGCTTATATTTCCATTAGATCCAAAAAGGTTGTAAATTCTAAAATTCATATGCCATATATAATATATAGATTCAACAATATTTTTATGTGGACTTATAATCAGTCATTATAAAAACAATAAGAAACAAGGGTGTATACTATAAATGAATTAACTTCTTATATGTACAATTTAATTCAAATAAAATATATATATATATATATATATATATATGTATATATAACTAATATATGTTAACTAAATTAAGAGGTGAGTTGATAAACCTCTCAACTATCAAAAATTAGTGTTCTCCACATCATTATGATCTTTTAGGTCACTTAACAAACATTGATTTAAGTTAACTAATTTTTTTTCAATTTATAAATCTATTTTGACCTTACAACTAATACATACTACTCACTAACTTTAGGAAGTCTCTAATGGGCAACTTGCATATGCTAAGGAATACACTTAAATGCAATATTTTTTTTTTCTTTAAATCAATATTTCAAGGGCTCGACTTAGTCATAATGTAACTCATCTTAACTCTCCGTATCAACTCGGTATTTAACCCACCATTCTTTCTTCCTACCTTTGCGGTGCTTCAAGCACACCAACTAATGATCATGCTCGATGTTAAATAATTATTCTCTAATAATATTAATGTCGTGTTTTCTCAAAAATTATTGTAATTTCCTAAAGATAAGTTTTGATCCAGGTATTCTACTATATGAGACTTGAACCCTTAGCTCGTAGGTGAAGATATCTTAGTTATCCCTTAATACCACTAGATCAAATGTTTTTAATGGATTTTATGTTTTTTACATTTTTACCGTATTTGTTTATTTATTTACTCATTTGTTTATTATATTTTAGCTTGCCATTTCGTAACGATTGGAGAAATAGAGTATGATTGGTTGTAGGATTAGGTACAAGTAGCATCATTTGGGGGGCCACATGAGTGGACTATTGTTCCAAATGGGGAGATTTTTGTACACAAGTGTAAAGAAAGACTAAAAATGATTCTCCACTTTGGTTGGTTTATTCAAATCTCAAAGCTTCATTGACATATTAATAACCTTTTTTTTTACTTCTAAGCTAATATTGGCATGTTAGATAAACTTAGGTTCGATCGTTGGAAGATAGGTAAGTTCTCCAAGTTTAAGGCATGGCTATAAAAATTATATTTTTTTATCTCTTTCTAAGTCTTTTGTTAAAACTTTTTTTTCCCTTTTTTAAGAAATGGATCACCTTTTATTGAAATAAAATAACGACACTCACGTTATACAAGAGAAATACACGAGTATAAAACTGAATAAAAAAGATAAAATAAATACAATATTTATACAATGCTAACCGTAGTCTTCCACAAGTTCGAGTTTCGGCTGCAAAACGAAGGAACTAATCTTTAACGGTGTTTGAGGATTCATGTTCAACACGGGTCCCTTAAAACATATTTCACACATCCTCTAAGACGAGTGCGTATGTTTCCCAGGATACAACAATCGAAATAATGTGTATTGTCAGAGATGGATCTCGCGCCCGAGGTATCACCAAGTTAATGGTGTTCTTGAGTTTGTGGAAGAAGATGAAGTTGATGAAATGGAGGAAGAATTAAACACTTGTGAAGCTCTTACAAAATAAAACATAAACCCATAATATAAAAATTATATTCATTGCAATTACATATAATTATTTGTGTCCAAATTTGAAAAAAAAACTATTTTCACAAATTTCCAACATTTTTATCATGGAAACACGTTAACAGAAAACTCATGGGATCTAGCTAATACGCTGCTAAGCAACGGTATCGGGTAAAACACAATTTACACTAAAGGGGAGTCTTCAAAAAGCTTAAAGAAAGAAAACCAATGAGATCTATGAATCTCATCTATTAGACTTATAAATAAGGGGAATGATCAAGAGAAAACCATAAAGTTAGGCGAAAACCGAGAAAATCACTAAAATAGTGTGTAATACTATGAGTTACGTATACGTAACCATAATTTTTTTGTTTTCTGTTTACATATACGTAACACTATGGGTTACGTATACGTAAGCCAATATTTAAATGATTTTTGGGTAAAAATGTGTAATATTACATTGATACTCTTATAAAAAAATTAAAATAAATATTATTATATTATTGGTTAAAATTAATTTTTTAGTGGTTTTCTCGATTTTCGTCTAACTATGTGGTTTTCTATGGAACCCTCTCCTTATAAATAAATACATGATTACTCATTTGTAACTTCTTTTATTTTGAAACTCATAACTATTAGGTTTTTTTGACAAAACGTTTTTGTCACAAATTTGTCGGAAACACGTTTTTTCTAGTAGTGTTTATAAAGTTTGGTTTAATATCAATTGGGTTAATGAAAAGAAAATATGCCTTGATTTCTATTACAAACAAATATTGTTGATGTTTGACTAATTACAAACAAATATTATACTCATTAGGGTTATAGTTAAAAGTATATTTTTATCATTATTATTAGATGGTTCGCGTGTAAGAGATAAATGATTTCATGTTAGAATAATCACCATAAGAGGTTATGACATGCCCTTTTAGTGGTTATCATATATCGATCAATCATTATTATTGGTTAGAAGCAAAACACCATGGAAGTTTTAATGTATTGTGAAATAATTAAATATCAATGTACTCCTATAAAGAGAATATTGTTGTAAAATATGTAATTAAAATAACTTATTGATGGAATTAAACTAAGAGTAGAATGAACAACGGAATAAATTCACTTAAAAAGGTTTTTTTTTTTTTGACAAACTAAAATAGAAAGATAGACAATTATTTTAGGACGAATGAAGTATTATATGTAATATCCAGGATTTTTTCGACATACTTTTTCCTAAATCTTTGTGCGTATTAAAAATTTTAATTCTGGAAAATCTATTAAAAGCCTATTTTCTTAAATAAAATATGAATTTATTTGATATATATGTTTAAGAAAAGCAAACATATTTAAAGATATATATACATATATGGATAAATACATTAAATTCTTAAAACTTATAATTATATATTCAACATAATAAATAAACTTATTTCAAATACTAAAACTTATAAAATTAAATCTTAGAAGTTATTTTATAAAATAATTAAAAAGGATATGAAACTTATCAAACTTATTTAGTTTTATAAAAAAAATAAAACATATTTATTTTTGTATAAAAGTCCAGGGACTAAAGCTGCTATTTTGAAAACTTATTTTAAACTTAAATTCAAGCTTATACATAAAATGATAAAGGTTGGAAACTTCAGGGACCTGTTTTGTAATAAACCCAAACTACCGAAACCCAAACCAGTCTCAGGTTCGAACCCCCTTGGAACCAGTTTTGAGCTTGTTTTATTCAAAAGCGCGTTTCCCGTCAAAATTCGATGAACCTTGGGTTCCTTTCGCGCATGCGACCGTAACCCAAGAAACTTCAATGTCTAATTTCAACTTTAACGGCCGCAAAATTTGAAATTTAACTCGTTAAGCTCAACCGTAATCTCCCCACCTAATCCATCATTAAATGATGAAATTGGGTATAAATACCCGTTGCTAAATCCAACGACATCACACTTGAACTATCTAAACCCTCAATTCCTTTGATTTGTACCTGCATTCGCCATTAGAACATGTGTGTGACAACCTGACTTTTCAGGTTAACTCAGTTAACAATTCCGTTAAAAATTCCATAGAAAACACTTAACCCCGTTAACTAAATCCAATTAAGTCTTAACTTAATTAACGAAATTTAATCCCAAGGACTATTTCGGTTAAATATTTAATCTCAAACTGTAGGGACTAGTCCTGCCAAGTCCCAAGACTTAGATGGTTGACTCTTAAAGTCAAAATCGAACTCAAGATACTCCTGTTGACTTTCTGAAAAGTCAATATCGCAAGCATTCAATCAAACTCAAAATCGATTTGTATTCGATTCTGTAACCGTTTTACATGCCCACGACATTAATCGATCATCATTGAACCAATAATACCGCCATTATGCGAATTAATCCCATTGATTGGAATAATGGCCGTAACCGTCGATCCCCGTCGTTTGTACATCAAATTGATCGAACTCTTGTATCAAATCCACAAATCAAACTCCTGGGTAGCTTGTACAAAACCCGAAGAAGCTTCTGCACACACCAATTCATTCGGAGGAAGAACTAGGATCGCCGAAGATCAACGCCTTTGGGTCGAGACTGGGTTGTAATCGGGGACTAGCATTTCGAATACACTTCTGGTAATTTACTACTCTTATAGCTTCGTTTCAATCTCTAAAACAATAGCCCTAACCTAATTGGGGCTTTCTCTATCGAATCTAACATAATCCTAATTTAGGGTTCATCGCAAAAACCGATTTGGGGGTTCCGACCTTAAACCTAATCTCAATCGAATTAACTTACATAAACAGTTTCGAAACCTTGTGTACAATAAAAACCCTCTACCAAGTTCAATTTATAACATCGAATTGTGTTTGAACTGTAAATTAGGGTTTATCTTTGATTCGATTTGGGGGTTTATATCCTAGACATAGCAAAAATGGAATTAATCTATATAGACAAATTTGAAATTCTTTCCTCTGTAAAAGCCCCATGAATTCGATGATTATCAATATCGAATTCAAAAAATTTGATTGTTGGTTCTTAATCTAGGGTTTCGGCCGAATTCGTGTATCTAATCAATTCAAAAGGTGTAATTTTTTGCAATTAAACACCACCCACAGCTTCGAAATCTCCTAAAAACCAAAACCCCTATGTCAATTATCTTAATTGAAGTCAAATTCGTCGGAATTGGGATGATCCGGGGCTTCGAAGTCGCGACTTTGTTCGGAAATAGGGACTCTCGGTAATGCTTGATTAAAAGCATTTCAGTTCGGATCATATTGCGATGACCTTAGCGGGTGTACTGGTTAAGACAGTATGCTAACAGGGAGGGGACCCGGGTTCGAGTCTCCCTCCCCCTGTTTTCGTTTTTAATTATTTTCTAAGCATTATTTGATTATAAAACCTTTTCCTATATTAATATAATATTATATTAAAGTATTTTAACCCGGAAAACAACCCGTAGGCTCGGGTTTAATTTATAGCTTATAATTATTAATAATTCCACTTTTAAAATAATATAGCTATATTATTTTCAAACCTCGACTTCGTATAAAATAATATGTTTATATTATTTTTAACCCTTGACTCCTAGTGTAAAAATAATATATATATTTTATATTATTTCGCCTCGTTTATTATTTCGTGTGACGTTTTTAAACAAATTAATAATATAATTGTTTATATTATTTATCCACGTTTATTATATCGAATTAAAATAATAAGTTTATTATTATTTCCACACAAATGATTATTTTGTTAATCATACGACTTAAAAATAATATATAGTTATATTATTTTAAATGGCAAACATACGAATTTATTTATTAATTAATATTATTCGTTATTAACGTTCGTCACGTAACCCATTGATCTTAATTATTATATTAAGAAATCTATTTTCCCGTAGACACGTTCGTCTACCCGTTAATCCTTAGAATGTTTTAAGACGTTCTAATCTTCCGTGTCGTCGTCACAAATCCCATATGTCCCTAACTTATGTGTTTATAATCTTAGGGCATACGTAAGCCGTGCAGGCCAACACTTAAGGTTTCAAATCTCTTACTTGTGTGATACTACCTACAACGCAACGCATGTGAGTTTCACGGCCCCTTTTTACTTGTTTTACTATTGGGGGAGAAACATGCTTACACACAAACGTATTTTACTTGTTTTCCTATTGAGGAAGAAACAAACATGAATACCAACTATCATACCTTTACTTGTTTTTCCCGTGGGGGAGAAACAGGTACGCAAGCAAATATCATTTTACATGTTTTTTCCGTTGGGGGAGAAAACATGACGCAACTATTTGATTATGGTACTTTATATGATATCACTGTTGAGGCTAAGCGTAACACACTATCACAGAAAGTCCTCATCTTATATCGGACCGTTAATATGGATCTTAGCGAGGTAATGTTTAGTAGTACTACTGGGTTTGACAAGCCCCACCCGCGTTAGTCGCGCTAACTCGATTAGATATCGAACGGGTGAAATGTTAGCCTACTCACATTTGCCAGAGTTGATAGACCTGGCAGGAGGCATACAAACACAGTCAGCTTCGGTTGCGAGCGCTTTAGTAAAACATGAACATAGGCTAGCTACCTATAGATATGCATATTGAATGTACATAATCTGGCAAACACTCTCTTGTTACAAACTTGAAACCTGTGAACTCACCAACCTCGTGTTGACACTTTTTCTTACATGTTTCTCAGGTTGGTAAGGCACAGGTTGCACACTTAGGACATGCATGGAGTCCTACTGTCATATCATCCATTTCAAACATTTGAAACAGTTTACTTACTTACATTGATTGACGCCTATTGCGTGTATTACTTTTGATTTCATATTAACGTTTACGCTTCCGCATTAACTCTGAACTTTTATGTTATGACATTTCAAGTCACATATAGTGTCGTTTGATGTAACTAATGACTGAGATCCTGGTGTGTCACCTTCCAAACGGTAAAACTCCATTAGTGAAATTTGGGGGTGTGACAATGTGGACAGCCGACTGAAATCTCAAAACCGTTCTCCCTCAATTCGACACTAAATCAGGTAATTCGAGTGGCCAACCTTTTCGTTTTCATGCTATAATCGAAAGCCCTCTGTCAATTTACAATGACAGAGGGATTATCGATTCGTATTCAAGGATTCTTGATCTAGGGTTCATAAGGAGATTAGGGACGATTCGAGATATTGCTTAACTTTTTCTTTTTCCATATAAAACATCAGCGAACCCGTAGCCGGGATGGTTGTGCGCGTGTGTGTAAGACTGGGGTGACTCGGGTTCGAATCCGGTCCGCCCCAGGTTTTGCTATTTATTTTCTTTTTCTTGCCTTTTATTTATTTTAATACTTGCAAACGATTTTTATAAATTTAGTTATGTTTTTGTAAACTCGAATCCAATTTTTATTTACACTTTTTATATTTTGAGATATTTTAATTAATTAAATTTAGTTAAAACTTATAATAATAAATTCCTTAAAAATAGTTTTTAAACACTTGAAAACTATAAAAGTATTTATAAACTTTATAAGACTTACACTTTAATCAGAGACAATTTTATAAAAAAAATCTTAGACTTATACATGTTATAAAACTTATATTTTATAAACAAGAAATTTATTGTTTATATAAAATTTAATAGAGAAATAATTATACTTTATTCTTTAAATATTAATAAACTTATAAACTTTATAAACTAAAATAGTAACTTTGAAACATTTATAAACTTATGAACTTTATTTAATACCTATTTAAGACATTATAAATCTATAGTTGTAATTAGGCTTTAAAAACATTTATAAACTTGTAATCAAAATATAAACTTTAATAGAATCCCTATTTAAACATATATGTTTAGACTTATGAATTCAAATTACTTAGTTAAACTTATAAACTCATTTTAAATACATTATTTAAATTACAAGTTAGGTTGTAAAGTTGTAATACTTAAATACTTTAATAAATCCTAACTAGTTTGGATTGATCCTTTAATTTGGTAGATAATTATTCATACTTAATAATTTTGTATACTTTAAATAATTGTTATTTACCCTCAATATAATTATTTTATTCTTGAAATAATTATTATTAAATTTTAATCACTAATTATTTAAATAATAATTTTTATAAATCTTTAATTATTAACTATCCTTTAAGCCATTGTTACTAACCTTTAATAATAACTATATGCTCTTTAAATAGTTATTGATAATCTTTAATAGTTATTTAGATTTTCACTTAACAATATTACAATCACCCTCACAAATACTTAGAAAACTAATTTAGAATTTTATTACATAACTTGTGTAACTAACAAATGTAAAACCTTTTGAATAATTATTTTAATTAATAATTATTCTAAAAATTATAAACTTATTAAACTTTGATATCCAAGCTTGTTGAAACTCTATTTAGAAATTTATCTAAACTTTATAAATGCAATCATTCCCATCTCTCATTTGGAACCCTATTCAATCTTAGAATCTTAGATACTTACCATAGACTTATAGGATCAAACTTGAACTTTAGACTTGTATTCTTAGGCTCATTGTGAGGATATTCTCCCTCAAAGCCTTGCTATACTTAACCTTGTCGAACACTCTTTCCACCCTCCAAGTGAGTATACTTAGCCCATTTTCGTTTTACATTCTTTATAAACTTGGGGTGAAACATGTATCAAGACTTATACAATTCTTGTACAACTATGCCTATATGCTTATTCTTGTGTTATTATGCTTGAGACTTGCATGCTTAAATTAAATTTAAAACTAGCATATCCATTAACTTTAATCAAGCCTATAGTAACAATGATAGATCTATTGTATTTGACCAATCCAACTAGTTTGATTGACCCATGGTGATTGTTAAATTTAAAACTTGCATATCCATTAAATTTAAAACTAGCATATCCATGGTAATTGTTACTGAAATTTTAAACTTTAAACTTTTAAGGGGTAACCTTCGGGTTATGCCTAAACTTGGTTGGAGGATTGATATGCATAATGTTTAACATGTTTATTCTCACACTTATACTATAGAAGGCATGACATAGTGAATTGTAATACTTTTCAAAACTTTACTAAACTGTGATAAAACCTTCGTATCTCACCAACTATTTTTAGTTGACAATTTACTCAACATGTTTCAGGTACACAAGTATGAGACTTATTATGATCACATAGGATGCTTTGGACCTAGTATACTTATAAAATAAACGATGTATTTTCTGTTGATTGATATTTTGATTCTTGTATTAAACTTTAGAAGTCATTAATAAAATATTTAAATTTTAATAGTCAACCTTGTGCTTCTTGAACAACCGCGTCCGCCCCAACGTATAATCCGTCGTCAGTTGGGGTGTGACATTATACTATGATAATCCATAAAAGTATATAACTTTGCAAGAATATGTTATTCCTCTTTTATAAGAAAGGCCATGGAAATTTTTACATCAACACTCATAATTATAAAGTAATTTACATTAATCATTCATAGATTTTATTTTTATCCAAATTATGAACAAAGTTTATTGTGTAAACTATTTCTCCCAAGTAAAACTATCAACCAAAAAGGGTATTTGGTCCAATCGGTACTTTTATGTCTTTATAAGTTTAAAAGTAAGTTTACATGGTTTAAACATAATTGCTTAAAAAAACTAACATGTAAATTTAGATTTTTATATAATTAATATGCAAAAAAAATTAATATTTTTTAGGTCAATGAGTCATGTATGTGTCAACCCACGAATACACGTGTTGTGTTCGGGCTCATATATATGTGACAATTTTCGTGTTCGAGTTCGTGTAAAATTTTCATACTCACATCGACATTGACCTGCTAACTTGTAAACATGACACGTTTAGCGGGCCGACTTTTGTGGGTTTGGGGTTTGATTTCTAGGTTTCTGATGATGGTGTTTGGTGAGAGTTAATTGGTTTTCGGTGATGATAGTGGCTAGTTGCGGTGGTTGTTGAATGTTGACAATTGTGATGGTTGGTTGTTGACGGTGGTGGTGGTTGTTAAAGGTGATTAGAGACTCTAACGGCTATGTGGTGATGTTGAAAAACATTAAAGTGTGTATTTTATTTTTAATACAAGTATACAAGACTGTTCAGTTTAATTGATCCAAGGCACACTACTATAAAATTGGAGACATATTTATGTAGATATAACCTGATTTTAAAAGAAACCAGTTAACATGTATCTACACGTTGTGATGGGGTGTTAAAATTTGTAAGGCTCAGTTTCAACAACCTATATATAACTGGTATTAACATCGTAGAAAAAATTAAGTCGAAACGTTGATAAAAATAAGTATGTCTATAAACAACAAATACAGAATGCTATAAAATATGATATTTTAAATGTTGTAAGAGAAAAAAAATTATAAAAAACGAAACTTTGAAGCAGCCTCTACAACTTGAACGTTTATACATTATCAAGAAAACTCAGTTTTTAGTGAAATTTATATTGAAATATAGATAAAAATAAGTATTTCGCAATGACACATTCGCAAAACAATATATTTTAAATGATTTGAAAAAAGTATTAAAATAATTTAACGAAAAATACATTGTACATGTGATGTGTGGAGTGTGAGAGCTAACAAAAAAACAAAGAAAAAATTGTTTAGAGGTGTGGAGACTTAAACCTGTGACCTGACATGCACATATGTAACCTTAAACCACCAAGCCAATATTATCCGGATATAAAATATTTATTGTTTTGGAAAATGAAAAAGACATGTTATTGTTTTTCCAAAGATGTCTTAGCAACTAAGTTCTATTGTTTGATCAAAACCCTAATTTATCATTTTGTGAGCATCTTTAAAAAATCTTTTAGTTTGCTTCTTTTTCTTTCTATTTCTTTCTTTATAGAATCATGGTTGAATTATGTATGGTGCATTCTTTACTTCTCTTGTTTTATTAACATGTTAATTTCATAGTATATTATGTTAAAAACAATGTGTTAGGTAATGTTGTACTCACTTGTTACATAATGTTGTCACGATGTGTTAGCTTAACTACTGCTTATGATATAGTACATGTAGCATCTTGATTTTGATTTTAACTTATTTTTTCTTTTATTTTTAAACATTAATGGTTATAAATTTTGCTTACTTTCTGAAATTAAAAGTTTTTTTTGAATTATTATGTATAATGAAGAGATCCCAACCAATTCAAAGTAAAAACTCAAACACTTAAGTAAATTAAAAATTCAAGAAAAAAATATTTGATAGATTTCAATGTCCAAAACCATTTGTTATGTTGGATCATGTGTTAGGAATCTAGAAGGTTCAACAAAATTGTATATTGACATTTTTTACAAATTATATTCATAAACAACTAACCATAATTTGTTTATTCATTTCCTAGAATATTGTTTCAAAGATTTCAAATAAAATATGCATGGAAAATAGAAGGCAAAAGATGATGACCAAATCCCCATAATAAGGAAAGCTAGTGGGGATTTTTTTAATACCAACATGGAGAAGTGGATCACCAAATGATACGATTGGTGTTGGCCATTGCATTGCATGGCACACTTGTTTTAAATTATGATTGACCACCCACCATCCCATTTTTAAATATTAAAGTCCAGTATCAACGTTTGACTTTATGATTTTCTTTCATTTGAATTGTATATTACACACAATTATGTTATTAATCTCGAAATAAGTTTCCAGAATATTTGTAGACCATATGATGATTTTATAATAAGACTTCGTTATAGTTTTGTATAAAATATATTTTACCTAAGTAATTAACGTATTTTTTATTAGCAATACAATTGATTATGTGTTTTTAGAAGTTGAAATATTTTAATATAATTTAGTTTCAAATGATTATAAAATGTAATATGTAATATTAAAATTAAGTTTTATATATTCAACATTAGGTTCAAAATGACAAATAAAAATCATGGGATTTAAAATTACGATACTTAAAAATACATTAATTTTGATTTTCTAGAAGTCGAGGATGTCGTTTGAGGTATTTTTGACATCCATAGACATATCATAGAAGGAGTTATACCAAAGGGGCTTTGTCCTAAGGGGTTTGTTTCCTTTAAAGTAAATATTAACATGGACTCGCACTTCACAAAGACCAGTCTCTTCGTGATCCGTGCTCTTGGCTAGTCCCCTGTCGCCTCAGCTGTCCACCACTTACGCCGACCGGCGAGGCTCAACCTCACCACATTTCTTTTAAACTCAAGAACAATTAAACTAATTAAATGGAAAGAAGTAAAAAAATTAATAAATAAATAGAAAGAAGGGAAAAGAAAAAAAATCAAGAAGGAATGATGGGAATCAAGTTTGAACCCGGGTCACCAAGGGGGGAGAAGCGCAGCACCATCCCAACCAAACAATTATGCAGCAAATACTATATATATATGAAAATTTTCAAAAATTAAAAAAAAACAATAACAACACGTAATGTGTCACGAGGGTCTAATAAGGTGATAGTATTGTTCATATCATTTCTCCTTTAATATAGATATATAATATATAATAATAACTGTTAATATTTTATAACAAAATTAAAAGAATATGTATTACTAGTTTAAAAAATACTTTAGTAACAAACATCGGTTCTGAATAAGATATCCCGATTGTTAATTAAGTGGTGTACCTTATAACAAAAAAGTTGAGACTTGAGAATTAAAATCCTGAAGGGTACAGGTTGTAGCGTATTTATGTTAAAAAGATCTAGAAATTGTTTATAAAAAATAACCTCAACTTTAAGGGAATCCGGATCGAAATATAATAAAACCACGTTTATAGCGACAGAACGTGGTTTTAATCAAAAAATGAGTTATATTTCTTCGAATGAAACGTGGTTCTTTTATTATAAAACCAAGTTATATTGCATAAACTTTATAATATTTTCGCACGTTGTAATCCGTTTTTCCTTCTACTTTAACAAAAAAAATGATCAAACTTTCTTGTCGCGATTTAAAGGACAAACGAATAGAAACGAATCAAGGTTGAAATATGGTAATTTTATTACCTTCTTTTAATAAACATGCTAGAAACATATTAATATGTTAATGGGGCACCACTTTGTAGACAAAATGTAATATTTTGGATCGATGTGGACTACTTGCGCGACAATCACTTTCTTTTTACAAATTTTTTTATATTTTGTAATTGTTAGTGTATGCGGCGTATATGTGTAGATGTTGGTGACACATGTATAAATATATACTAGGTTAGAAACCCGCGTACTACACGAGTTGATCAATAAAAACGACAAATTTTATAAAGTTGTAAGTAATTCTCACTAAGTCATTCTACTTCGGAGAGACAAACTTTATAAAGTTGTAAGAAATCTCCATAACCGTCAATCCATAACCGCTAAGTCATTCTACTTCGGAGAGACAATTTACTTCGGAGGAGCAATCTACTTCGGAAAGGCAATCTACTCTGGAGAGGCAATGTCACTCCGGATGAGTAAATTGGTCAACATGACCAAACTGGTCCGGAGGATCATCCTTCAGTAGTATTCACTTTTGTAACATCCCTAAAACCAAATAGCTAACAGGTCGGTTTTACAAGTAACACGGGGCTTCTAAAAAATAGCATAGTTGGTATGGATAGATGAGTAAAACTTGGTTTAGCGGGAATAGAAGGACTGGCAAGCCATTTATTGATAGTCGGGGTTTAAACTGCACGTGACGGAGGGAGAGGGACCCGGGTGTAAATTCGTGAGGGTTTAAATACATCATTACGCAATCCCTAAGCCTCTCGGCTTGGACATGTGCGCAACGGCAGGGCCGGAAAGGCATGAAGCAAGGTGACCGGACAGGAGAGGCGACGGTGGTTCGTACGGCGGCGACGAGCAAAGGAAACTACGGTGCACGAAAAGGTAACTTTCGTATTTAACCCTTTTGTTTTTGTTCCGTGTTGTTTAGAAGCACGCCTAGGGTCCGGGACTGTGTTCTCGACTAGTGACGGAGTCGAGGAAGAGCAGGCTTGGTAGCGTCGCATGGATGTGGAAGACGGCAGGAGGGTGGCGAGTTGTGGGCGAGCAGCGGGGTGGCAGCAGCGGTGCCGGTGACTGCAGCGGTGGTGTTGAGGCAGTCGGTGGTGATCGTGGATTAAGACGACGGGGGCTACGGGTGTGACGAGGTCGGACGACAAGGAAGAATGGGAGAACTGTAGGGTTTGGAGTCCGACAACGGGTAAGAAGAGGAGCACAGGAGAGCCGTAGGGAGCATGCGCGATGGTGAGAACAGGCCCGTCATGGGGTAGTGACGGGGACGGCTATGTTGGCAGCTGTGGTGGCGCTGCGACGGTGCAAGGCGGATGAGGGCAAGGTGTGAGCCGTGTAGGGTTTTTCGACAAGGAAGACGATGATGGTGCACGACGCTGACACATGGTGGTAGGGCATGATGGTGGTGTTTGGTGGTGGCCGGGTAGCGGCACCGGAGGGTGGGGACGATGGAGACGGTGGGGTACGGGGTGGGTTCATGCGACTACAACAGTGAACTAGGTTAGTGTTTTTGCATGGCATGCATGCATGGGAACCCGACGCGAGTTTATACAGTTAGTGTCTTGCATGGTCTTGATCGTGCTTGCATGGGATGAACCCAGCCCGGGTATTTGGTTCCTAGACGGGACAAGGACGGTCCGATGAGCATGTTCGTGAAAGTAAGGGTTAGATAAGTTAGAAGGACGAGCAGTCATGACAAAGGGTTTGGGTTGCTATTATTTTATGCGTTAGTCGACATATCTTTGGAGCGTGTCTGATCTTACGATCATACGTGTGGCAGGTTTGGATTTTGAGCAAGCAATCAGGGTGCGGAAACAGGATCTTGGATTTAGCGTAACAAGTGAGTTTCTAATCCCCTTCTTTTAAATGGTTACTATTTTGGGGCTATCGTACATACTTTCAAGAAGCGTTAATATATGCAATCATGTTGAGGGTTTCGGGTTCTAACCTAATGCATTCTGAACATAAAATGATTATTAAGAGTCGTATGGTCTATGATGCGTTCATAGAAATACGTGGGCTAGGGGTAGGGATTGTTGATGCATGACGTGTTAAAAGTCAAACGGAAAGAGTCGTGCCTTATATTGTATGCTTATGAATTCTTGTGAGAGATATCTTGTTCTAGGGTTATACGTGAGGTATAAGCGTAGTTAATAAGTTACGTAGATGATGTGTGATAATATGTATTATACTTATGTGTCGTGTTTACATCGTTGTCATTATGGAACCACAAACGGGATTGTGAAGGATGAGGTCATTCGGGAAGTCACCAACGGTGACATTTATTTAACATGTTAATGATGAGCTCGGGGTGTGTTGAACGCCCTGACGAGGGTGCAGTGACGAGGTATGTGTTTATGAGTATATTTATGTAGTGTTGAATTACATGCAAACGTAGAGTTATATTTATTATGCATTTGATGATATTAATGTGGTAAAGTTTGTGTGACGTGTAGATGATATTATTGTGGTATGTAGGGTAGATTGACCGTTGTGTCAGGATTGTGACGTGACGTATATAACTGTCGTGTCTGTTAATTGTGAGAGCCTTGGTTCAAGCCGGGTGTGTTAATGTCTAGAGTATGTTGTGTTAATCAAGTGTCGACTTAGTACTTGTTCTTGGGTATGAGTGGTTAGTATAGTAAGTTAAGTTTATGTCAACGAGATGGTGATGTTATTATTATTATTATTAGAAGCACGGGGGCTGAGTCCCGGTTGATGAACGGTTATGGGATGTCGTGGGATGACAGGGGGTTAACTATTCGTTAATAAATCATAAAACTATTTTGTAAGGACCGGAGGGTCCGCAGTGGATTAAATTAATGAATACGACGTGATGGTTTTCATTCAAATTAAACTATTAGAACTCACTCATCGTAGCTGACTTTGTGTGTACGTTATATTGTTTTGCAGATAAGCGTAGGGTTGGCGTATCTTGGCTTAGAAGCGGTGTTACTCGTATTGGTGTGCAGACATTCGTGAGGTAATTTAATGTCATTAAATAGTAATAAATGAATTTAAAAAGACTTCTACTGTAATTGAGTTAATAATAAATGCATTTTAAATGAGACTGACTCGTTATAAGAACCAACTGTAGGATGTCCGGGTTGGGGTCTTCAAACTTCCATAATCATTTTACCCTCTCGGCCCAACCACATCTTCTTTAGCAGTTTTCACTTTCGGCTAGGGGCGTTGCCCCTTGGACCTCACTAGGGGCTGCCGCCTCCAGGACCCTGCTAACAAGGGGCGCTGCACA
The DNA here is from genome assembly GCA_023525975.1 of Smallanthus sonchifolius. Taxonomy (NCBI): domain Eukaryota; kingdom Viridiplantae; phylum Streptophyta; class Magnoliopsida; order Asterales; family Asteraceae; genus Smallanthus; species Smallanthus sonchifolius. Next base: position 5,771,944 of record CM042041.1, read on the forward strand.
TGGACCCTCGTTGTTCAGGTGGGCTTCACCCCTTGATACAACAAGGTGTCTTTAGCACCATAAGTTATAAATATCATCAAACAAGTGTGCACTCCACATTTATCAACTTGTTTGATGTTTCGTTATGACTTCTCATTTAGTCATCAAGTAAACTTAATTACACAAAATAACTAGATGCCACTAAAATTACCAACAAGTATGACGTTCTGTTTACTAAATATTTAAAAATATTACATAGCGAGTTCCATCTAATGAATTGGAACTCTAGACTGGATCATGTCCATTAATATATTATCTGGTTGTATGATATGAAACTGTGTTCAATTAACTGATATTAGTTGTTCTAACTGGACTATCTGATTACTATTTTAAGTTTCTATAATCTAGTTTAACCTTATTAGTTAACCAATGCGTAGTATAGTGGATTTCCATTGTCTTCTACCCCATGACTTGTTAACTTGCATATCTATACCTAAAAAAATAAGTAATTTGTTATGACACATGTCAAAATTCTTTAAATCCGAAACAATTCCCCTTATTTTTTCTTTATTACTAAGTATATATTCAACCGTGTTTTCTAAACTAGTTTGTTTAGAATAAGTAACAAAGTTTTTAGTTAGAAAGACCTCATTTGATGATACTATATAGTATATTGTATATTAGAGGGAAAAAAAACCCTTTTTTTCATCATGGGCCGATTTTCATATTAATGGGTTAAAATTTGTTTCTTGGACCCTTTCATGGGCCTGTTACCACCCATTTTGCATCTTTCCCATTTTTTTAACATGAAATTAATAATAGGACTAGATTTTAACGGTAGAATTAAAATACATGTGAGTTAGCCGTTTTAACAAAAAAAAATTAGGTTTTAGTTTTTTTTTTTTTTGCAGGATTGGATTTTAGTTCTTAAGATATGTTTTGAATGGTCTAAAACTACCTTAAAAACCAACCCAAATCAACCAAATTTGATTCAACTGGATCTGTTTACAATTGGGCCTTTAATTGTTCCTTATAAAATAACGTCTTTGACATTAAAATGTAATAAAAAGACATGATCACAAATAGCAAGATGTTCGTCATAAAATTTATGAATACACCCTAATTGAAAATTTTATAGGAATTAAGATAGAAGTTACTTACAATGCAAACAATTAATTTAACAACTTTACTAATGAAGAAAAATATTATTAGGGATTTTTTTAGAATATTCGGTTTCTTATATTACTACTGATTCACTAATGAGTAAATTTATTTTCTAATCGGTACTAGTTATGTTTGGGTGAATTTATTATTAAGGTTTTTTTAGAATATTCTGTCATATCATAAATCTAAAATAATAATTCAGTTTTATTTATATAGTTTAATCCTAAACGTCGAAATAAACAAAAATGAGGTTTTATGACTTTATCCAAATAGTGAATAATCCTCATCTTATCTTATTATAATAATATGCTTCTAAGCCTCAAAATTTATATTTTTATCAACAATATATACTCAAATGGTCCTTAAAAAACAACTTATTAGTCAATTTTCAGGTTTTTAGATGATTTATAATATCATTTTCACAAGTATTAAAAACATAATTCTTTTGATTACTAGAGTTTAGAGGATATGCGGTCGCTGCATGGTGTTACCAATGCACCTTCCGTCTTTTTATGGTCCGTTGTCTTTCTCTTTCCTCCTCCTCTCACATATGGTATGTGGTCAATGACATTGTGGTTCTAGCTCTCTTCCACGCCTCCAATCGCGCGCTCTATCTTTTCTTCACATCGATACCCGTGGGGTCAACTGACCCCATTTAGGATGCTCTGATTTCTAAATAGTTATTGGTTGTTTATGTGGATTGGTTGATAGCCCTCATTTTTCTTAACTATATAAAAATCTAAAATGTTTTTTTTCTCAAATAACTATTCTTTTAGGTAACAAGTATATATACTGTTTTTAATTACAAGTTTTTAACATCATCCAATTAAATCTTGACACGCTTTACGTCTTTTCCCCACTCTTGTTGTATGGTCATTTATCATCCCTAGTGTCAATGACAATGTATATTCTCTGGTACATATATTCTCCTCTAATGTCGCATTCACCAACTACCCTAATTGAAGAGGGAGACAACATAGAGAGAGGGATATTAATGGTTCGTTGTGCTAGTGGGGTGGTGATCGAAAGAGATCTAGGGGAGAGCGGAGGTAGAATCAAAATTAGTATTTTTTTTAGTTATAAGAAAATCGTCAAACTAGAACTAACTGAAAGTTGAATCAAACCAAATTGTTTTTAGAGCGCGCTAAATTTTCTTTACTTTTTTCTTGTTTATTCAAACACAATGTAATTTTTTTTTACGAATGGAGATGATTAATAAATATTACTAGACTAGGTTGGAACCCCGTGTATTACACGGTTTGTATATTGAAAACGATATAACTTATAAATTTGTAAATATATCCTAACTTATAAGACTATTATGATCGTCTCGATATATATCAAGTGGAAATGTGTGTATATAACAAATTAATATTTTTCTTTAATTAGTTATATATTGATTTCCTATTATATATTCTTATTTAATATAACTAGTATTTTTCTTTAATATTATATTTATAATATTATTATTATTTAATAAGATACATGCGTATTTATTAGGAGAGAGATGTGGAAAAACCAATGTGAGGAGGCACGAGGAAGTGACAAGTGTTCATTTTAAACCTTTATTTATTAGTATAGACTATGTTAGAATCTCGTGTATTACACGAGATTGTATATTAAAAAAGATAAAACTTATAAATTTGTAAATACGTCTTAATTTGTCAGACTATTATGATCGTCTCGAGATATATCAAATAGAAATGTGTGTATATTACGAGTTAGTATTTTTTTAATTAGTTATATTTTGATTTCCTACTATATATTTTCTTATTTAATATAATTAGTATTATTCTTTAATAATATATTTATAATATCATTACTATTTAATAAGAAAAAGACACATTTATTAGGAGAGAGAGGCGGGAAAACCAATGTGAGAAAGCATGTGAAAGTGATACGTGTCCATCTCAAACCTTTATTTATTAGTATAGATTATTATATTTAATATTTGTTTGTGGTTTGATTATACATGTTCTCTCATAATCAATGTATGTGAAAGTGACAAACGGGGTCAATCGCTAAATGAGGTTAGGTTGCAAATGAAAAAGAAAGAAATAAAAAAATATAAGTTCATGTAATTGAGGTTTTGTAAACCGAAGTTCCAATGGTTTTTGTGAGTGTATTGCTTTTACTACTTTTAATTAAAACTTCAAATGTGACTTTACATTTAAAAAAATATAAGTATTTTGCTATACAAGTTCGGTTTAAAACCGTGAAACTGTCCAAACTAGTCATGCTTTAGTTTTACGATATGTTTTTATAGAATATTTTGAAACTCATCCTTGTACGACTCATTAGTCTTCGCCTAGTTAGTCAGACCTGATACTTCGAGTAATGTAGACACAGGTCACACACCTAGTCGCTTAGTCAGCGAGTCCCGACACTTCAACAGTTCTACTCACCCAAGTAAATCTCCTAATGTTTCTCGTATTTGACTAGATGATACCATCATACTAAACTACCAGTGTCTATTCCCCTGGTATTTTCTGGTCCATTCAGTTCCCAACCCAGAGCCACATCCAATTTATTTTCGAAGAACATAACTAAAAAGTTGGAATACTATAGAAGACACACCATGAAACCAAATATGTTTGGTTTCAAGTTTCATGTTGGCTTGTGATTTTATCTAAGAATTGTCAAAACTCTATATCTAAAACACATCATGTTGCATTGTACATATTTGAAGATTTAATAGTTAAATCCATATTATAAATCTATAATATGATGTTGCAGTCAAGATCCCATTCAATCACATAAGTCATTGTTTTGTTTATCTAAGTTACATAGAATATCACATATTTTAAACACTACATATCTATAATCGGTTCAGTTCGGTTCGGTTAATTCAATTACGTCACACACCAAAATCATAACCGAACCATAATTTTCAGTTAATCAGTTATGTCTTAACCGAATCATCAGTCAGCTGTTCGTTCAATTATATCGGTTAATTTGGTTTATGACTAAAAAAGAACTATTTTCTTATTTTTTTTTCAATAATAATAATAAAAAATAATTGACTAAATCACAATCTCAACAAAAACACAATAAAAGGCTCCTTCTACCCACAATCACAAATCTCTCTTTTCAGCACCAGATTCTCATCTCAATGTTCCTCCATGGCCAATAAATCCCCTGCACACATCATCAATTCACTTCACCAAACCATTCTCATCTAGATCTTTTCATCTCGCAAGGTAATTTTCACTCTATCAATCCAATTTCATCCTAATTTGTCTGTACATTCGACGAATCGCTAAATTCGATTCAGCAATCGAAAACTAGATATCGAATTTCAAATTTCATGATTTTCAGGTAAAATTTTGGAGTTTCAGATAAATATGCAGAGCCAGATAGTGTGCAGTGGTTGTAGGAGCATTTTGGTTTACCCTAGAGGAGCTTCTAATGTGTGCTGTGCATTATGCAATGTTGTGACCCCTGTTCCTCCTCCCGGTATCATTTATCCCAATTTTGATTTTAATTTGAATAATAATGATAGTTTGTTGAAGAAGTCAAAGTCTGCTAAAATTAGGGATACGTAGAAAGAGGAAACGTGTTGAACAAGAAACACGGAATTAACACAGATAAATGTTGAGATTATTTGGTCATATTTTTATTAGTGGATGTAAATTTATAATCTTTAAAGATTTCAAGTGGCATCTTTTTATCTCTTTTGTAAGGTTTCTTGTGCTGAGTTATTATATTGTTGTTGTTGGGGGGTCTCTTTACCTGATTTAGTTGGTGTTTTGTATAAGGCAAAGTTTATTTTTGTGATGATAAGATCTTGGTTTTAAAAGGCGCGAGGTGAGCTGGAAACGGCTTGGGTTTGAGGCGGTGCCTCATGTGCTTCTGGGTCAAAACTGGTTGGAGTTAGGGTTCTGTAGGAGGCTGATATGTGAAAAGAACAGAGGGGATGAAGAAATTATGAAAGGGTTATTTGATAAAAAGGTTGGTATGTAAAACAGATGAGAGAGACGCGGCTTCTGGTTGTAAATAAAGCTTATTTGGTTGTACATAGAGCAACGCTTCGCGTATGTGACGTGTGTGGCTTGTTTTTGGGACCTAAATGCCTAGGAGCGTCTCGCGCTCTTTAAACCAAGGATAAGAGTACCTAGTTGCGAATTGATGAAATACAATTGAAACAAAGAAAATTATGCTTTTTTACAATTTAGTTGATTCTAAAAACTAAAACCTGAACTCAAATCTGACATTCTTTTTGAACCTGAGCCAAATCTGAACAATGATCTTAGTTGAGCGAATTAGGATGCATTTGGGATTGCTTACTAAAAATGTTTATCTGCTGAATGATTCTATTTTATGTATGTTGAGATTGCTTATCTGAATTGCTTATTATTTTCTTTTGTTGTCTTAATTTGAGGGGCTTAACCATTTTTAAGTTTGGTACTCTGTATTTGCATATTAGTTTCTGGGTATATCCGTATATGGTTTAGTTTAGGGACTATGTATGTCGAGGCTACCTAAATATTTAAATTCTTTCATTAAGGCCACACATATATTGAAACTACTTTATAGGCCACCACGATACATATCTGGTTTCAGCTATACCAGTTCTTCAAAAAACATGCTGGATGATGAAAGGCCCTTAACTTATTTGAAAAGACATTAATACCTTGATCAGGTGTCAACGTGTCATAGGTAAATTCTTTAAAATTTTTGTATTTTCAAAATTGTTAAGGCCATTCTCGTAGGTGTGCTCCGAATACATTATCCCTTCATTTTCTTCTATTTTCATTGTTTGAGGGGCGTTATTTTCTTTAAGTTTTGGTACCTTGACATGGCATGATTGTTATTTTTTCTATATATATGAAAATATAAGTTATTGGTGGTGCAAAATGAGCTAGTTCTTCATGTGTGATGCATTCTTGCATTGAAATAAAATGATTTCTATGATTATATCACCAGGCATGGAAATGGATCAACTGATTTGTGGAGGTTGCCGCACATTGCTAATGTACACACGTGGTGCTACAAGTGTCAGATGCTCGTGTTGTCATACTGTGAATCTTGCACCAGGTATGATACATAATAATGTATTTTTAATATGGTTTTGTTTGATGCATTTTGTAATGTCTATGTTGTGTCAATGCTGTGTAGAAAGCTTAATATTAGTAATTAAATGATTCTGAAAGATAAGTAAAATCATTTCTTGTTTCATTTTGTTTCAACAGTTTCAAATCAGATTGCTCAAGTAAATTGTGGAAATTGCAGAACAATGTTGATGTATCCATATGGTGCTCCATCAGTTAAATGTGCAGTTTGTCAATACATTACAAATGTTAATGTGAGTACAAAATAAACCTATCTTCTGAAATTGCAAAACCTAGGATACAAGATTCACACACACCACACACACACGGACACACAAAAGTATTATACATTTTTTAAAATTTATTGCAGATGAGCAATGCAAGACTTCCAGTTCCTGTGCGACCTAATGGAACTGCAACATCAGGATCAATGCCTTCTGTTTCTACAGTGAGTTGCCTGCTCCTCTTTTATGCCAAATTAGTTGAGTGCAGGTTAAGAATAACGAAACAATGCTTGTTTGACCGTGTTTTTGGTCAATGATATCTGTTCCTATCATTTACCTGAGTTCTTGACGGGTCGGGTAACGAGTCAAATTGGGTAGTTTTTTATACGGGTCGGGTTGGCTGGGTCAGGTTTACCTAAAACAGTTTTTGTTCTAAGTTATTATTTTATAAGTAGAAAGCAATGCTTGTTTGACCATGTTTTTGGTCAATGTACTTCTGTTCCTACCATTTACCTGAGTTCTTGACGGGTCGGGTAATGAGTCAAACAGGGTAGTTTTTTATGCGTGTTGGGTTGGCTGGGTCAGGTTTACCTAAAACAGTTTCTTTTTCTAAATTATTTTTTATGAAGTAAAAAACAAAGCTTTGTTTGACCCATAGTTGTCAAGGCGCAAAGGCCTCGTCCGGAGCCAAGTCACAAGGCACAAAAACGCGAGGGCTTTTTTAAGCTAGGCGCATAGTATAAAAATACCATTTTTAGGGGTTTTAGACATGTTTTAGGCTTGTTAGGGCTAGTTGATTCCAAGCTTGATTAGGGGGTTTAAACAAGTTCATGTGACTTTTTGGCCGGAATCTGGCCAGAAAACGCGCCTCAACGCCTAAAAGTGCGTCTTCCAGGCGAGGCACAATTGGTGCGCTGCACCTCAGCGCCTAGGCGCGTGATGCACGCGCTTTTGACAGCTATGTTTCAGCATGTTTTTGTTAAATGTACTTCTGTTCCTACCATTTACCTGAGTTCTTGGCGGGTCGGGTAACGAGTCAAATTGGGTAGTTTTTTATATGGGTCAGTTTGGCTGGGTCATGTTTACCTAAAACAGTTTTTTTTTCTAAATTATTTTTTTATAAGTAGAAAACAATGTGATAGAACCCGGTAATCTGAGGAAAACAACTGGTGATAATCGGCCCGGTTCGAGAAGGGCAATTCTCCAATGACAAGATCATAGATACTCAAAATAAAACAAGAAGAAAACAAACACAGCAGAAAACAGGAGATTTAAACTAAACAAAGCAGTTAATAAAACTTCCCACTAACTAGGACGTGGCTGAGAATTAGCAGGGGTGTGTTAGGACTGGGTCAAACCCAAAGAGCAGCTCCTTCGCACCATTTGGATCAACTTGGTCAACCAGTTTAGGACTGTTTCTTGGATAAACCAACAGTGGGTAATGGGTTCGTATCACAATGCTTGTTTGACCATGTTTTTGGTCAATGTACTTCTGTTTCTACACTTTACATGTGTTCTTGAAGGACCGGACGAGTCAAATTGGTTAGTTTCTTATACGGGTCGGTTTGGCTGGGCCAGGTTGACCTAAAACAGTTTTTGTACTAAGTTATTATTTTATTAGTAGAAAGCAATGCTTGCTTGACCATGTTTTTGGTCAATGTAATTCTTACCTTTTTTGTTATCCTATTTTCTAGGTGAAAAGTAAAGAAACTTTACTGCTTTACCCCTTACCTGAGTTCTTGATGGGTCAGGTGAAGGGTAGTTTTTAATATGGGTCGGGTTGGTTGGGTCAGGTTTACCTAAAAAACAGTTTTTGTTCTAAATTAGTGTTTTATAAGTAAATAGGTTAGAAACCCGTGATTTACACGGGTTGAATAAAGGAAATATTAAATAGTTAGTAATTAAGATTTAGGAATTATAAAGGAAATATTAAATACTAATGAATATTTAGGAATTAATAAAATAAATATTAAATAATTAATAATGAAATATTAAATAGTTAGTAATGAAGAAAAAATAAGCGCGAAAAAAGAATCTGGGGCTCAGAGAATTGTGACACGTGGCGCAACCAGTTACTTTTTAGGTATAGATTAGTGTGTCAGGTACAATTAGGGATCTCTTATTTTTTGATAGTATTTGAATAAGATGATTTAGGGGGTTTTATGCATTAAAAAGACAATTTAGGAGACTTCGACCGGTTCAACCAATTTGGTGTGTTTCTTTTTAAGCTATTTTTGAAGGGTTAATTGCACCAAGATGGCAAAATGTATTAAACTTGACACCTATTGTAATTATGTGTAAGCTGTAGCATACTAAAACCATTATCTTTAAATATTATGAATGAACAGTTTGAATGACAGGTTATTACCATTTTAACCTTGTTTGATGTTTTCTGCAGCCAATGTCCAACTCTCACAACCAAACCGTAGTCGTCGAGAATCCCATGTCTGTTGACGAAAGTGGAAAATTGGTATATTTTTCTTTCATCCTTGTATATTTCTCATAGTTATTCCAACACACTCTTTTTAAACGTCGTATTTTGTGACGATTTAGGTAAGCAATGTTGTTGTCGGGGTAACAACCGAGAAGAAGGCGATCAAGTAATTGATTGTGAATGAAAATGGATGTTTTTTGATGTTGTAATGTGTATAGTAAGAGAAAAATGATCACCATTTTGACATTGTTGTTGTACCAGAGGACAAATAACGGGTTTGATGTGTTCTTTTAGTCGAGAGGGGGACATCGTGTGTCAGAAGTGCGTGTCTTTGCGGGTCGATTTGGTCTATAAGTCTGTTTATTAAATGGTTGCTAGCTTGTTAAGATTATGAATTGGTTGTATGAGTTGAATTTGGACATTATCTTTATGTGAATAAGAATCATAATAAACAATGTAACTGTAGTTCAGACTCTATAAAAATTTTCTAGTTTATCTGTGGATATAGCTTAATGAAATCGATTGAGTGAATCAACTTATATTCATATGTTTTTAAGTATTGTAGTACTTTATTTGTCTTGTTATTGTTATTGCGTATTAGGGAACACAAAGATGAAGTTAACCTCGGTTGTTTTGATTGCACAATAGTACGTCATTGTTCTCGGATCATCTGTAAACAAACAAACCTAGTGAATCTTATCTATAAAGTAGGGTTTTGAAAGGGTGAGATTATGACAAATCTTACCTCTATCCCAAAAGATAGAGAGGGTGCTCCAGATAGACCATCGACTTAGAAAAAACAAACATTTTTTTGAAAGAGAATATAACCTGCAACAGGGAACCATTATTAGAAATTGAAACAACTGTTGGGTATAAATAATAGAATGATATTATCAATCAAACGATCCAAACAAAAAATGAAGTTTAGTGTCCGACGACACGTCAGGCGACACATTGAGTGTCGCCCTTGAACACGGCGACAGTCTGAGAGTGTCGCCAAAGTCACTTGGCGACACTTACTAGGGTTTCTCAAGGCGGTGGCGGCTGGCTTGAGGTGCAAGGCTCAGGGACTATAATTAGGGCATTCAGTTGTCATTTGTTGTTGCTGGCAACTCTGTGAGCCACCACCCCGGGGAAGCTCACCCGGGGTGGAGTTATGTAGTTTCTTTGTATAAAATTAATGAAATTTTTAGTTTTGGATCTGATTGTTAAGTGTTCAAAAACCCTTCAAAGGTTTTAGATTTCAAAACGAACCCATAAAGAAAAACATAAAAAGATTATCTCTGTTTGATTTAAGTTATTTAACCAGTTGGATTTCTTGAAATAAAATAGTAATTTTAAGAAAGACACAAAAGAGAAATCAAAAACTTCTAAGGAACTTAACCCATCAGAAAAATGTGTTTTTTTGGACAAAAACGGTGTGGCCCGTGGTGAGAAAGAATTTACCGGACGGAGACAAGCATACAGTGAAATTGTGTCAATTCTTTTGTTAAAACTTAAAACATCTTGATTTTCCATCAAAATTTAGATGGTATCAGAGCGATTCGAAACCCTAACACTTTGATTTATTTACAACCAGAAGATCGATCTTGGCTGATAAAAGAACCACCTGCGTACAAGGCCTTTCTTAAACGTGATGGGTCTCTCGGTCAAACAAAAGAGAACTTTGTCCAAAAGGGAAAGAAAGAAAGCAAAGAAACCGATCGTTGCAATCATTGTGGAAGAGATGGTCATAAAAGGGAAGGATGCTTCAAGCTTATTGGGTACCCGGAATGGTGGCCTGGAAACACTAAATGTGAAAGAGCCAAGCCGAAGGCTGCCTGCATTGAATCCGAGTCCAGTCCCATTCCTGGACTATCCAATGAACAATACCAAACCTTTGTCAAACACTTTTCAAGATATAACAAAGAGAAAGAAACGCATGTTGCTAACAAGGCTGGTAAGAGGGACGATATCGGTGAATGGGTTGTCGATTCGGGTTGCACCGAACACATAACCCATTGTACCGATCTTCTTGAAAATAAGAGAAAAACCATGTTTGAGGCTCCTGTTGTTATACCAAACGGTGAGGCAATCCCTGTTGAGGGGAGAGGCGATTATACTCTACTGGGAGGTGTCAAAATCAACCGAGTCCTCTGTGTCCCTAATTTTAAATGCAACCTTCTTTCGGTTAGCCGACTATCTAATGATCTTTAACGCGTCGTATCATTCTTTCCTGGTTTTTGTGTCATGCAAGGGTTACGTTCGAGGAACTTGATTGGTGCGGGTAAATGCAAGGGAGGATTGTACCGAATGGGGATGATCGGAGAAGATAGAAGAGCCATGATGACCACAATTGACACATGGCATAAGAGATTAGGTCATGCCTCAAAAGAAAAGATCTCTAAGGTTGACTTCCTTCAAAATGCTTCTGATGAACTTAAAAATAAAGTTTGTGACTCATGTGCAAGGGCGAAACATACCAAGTTACCCTTTTCCATTAGTACAATTAAAACCAATGATTGTTTTGAGTTAATTCATTGCGACATTTGGGGCAGATATCGTATCCCTTCTTATTCTGGAGCAAACTATTTCCTTACAATAGTTGATGATTTTAGTAGGTCCGTATGGGTATTTCTTATTAAACATAAAAGTGATGCCACCAAATGTTTAATAGACTTCCACAAGATGGTGGAAGTTCAATTTGGAAAGCCCATTAAAAGAATTAGGTGTGATAATGGGGTGAATTCACATCTAATTTTATGACCGATTTTTATGCTAAGCAAGGGATTTTACTCGAAACCACTTGCCCTCATACCCCTCAACAAAATAGGGTTGTTGAAAGAAAACACAGACACTTGCTTGAAATGGCTAGGGCGTTAAGGTTTGAAGCCAACTTACCAAAACGTTTTTGGGGAGAATGTGTCTTAATTTCCGCCCATATAATAAATCGACTACCCTCAAAGGTCATTAAAGACAAAACCCCATATGAATTAATTTTCAAAGAAAAACCTGGTTATAATCACTTAAGGGTATTTGGTTGCCTAGCCTACTTTAAAAACACCAACACTAACGGAGATAAATTCGAAGAACGAGGGAGACCAGGGGTTTTTTTGGGATATCCACCAGGCACCAAAGGGCACAAAATATATGATATTCAAAGTGGGAAAATTCTTGTTAATCGAGATATTGTCTTCTGTGAAGACAATTTTCCCTTCAAAAATATTGATGTTGATAAAAGAAATGACAATTGTGACCCATATGAATTCATAAATGACCCAGCCCAAGAAGAATACCCTTTGTCTCAAACCAATCAGCACATCCCAAACCTTGACAATTCCGAATTCCACCTTGGGGAAGAATATGCCCATGTTGAAAATCCAGGCCCAACAGTTGAAGAAAACGTTGAAATAGACCCACAATTGGAATCTCTTAATAGTGGGCTTGAGGCCCAAAATAATGAAATCTTGAGCCCTCTCAGGAATTCGGGTCCAGAAGCACAAGAACTCGATCACAGCCAAAGAAATACGACTTTGTCATGAATCTTCCCCCATCGGTCGATCACTCGCAACATGTCACCGATCATGAAAGCTCAACGGTACACTCCATTGCAAATTTTATTTCATATAATAAATTTTCTGACACTCACAAAGCCTTTTTGGCGGCCATCAGTTCAAATGATGAGCCAAAATATTATAATCAAGCAGTGCATGATGAAAAATGGCGAGAGGCTATGAAGAAAGAAATCAAAGCTCTTGAGATGAATGGAACATGGACCCTAGAAAAATTGCCAGAAGGAAAGCACGCCATTGAATCAAAATGGGTTTACAAAATTAAATACAAGCCAAATGGTGAAGTAGAGAGGTACAAGGCCCGTTTTGTTGCAAAGGGGTTCACACAAATGGAAGGGGTGGATTTTCATGATACGTTCGCCCCTGTGGCAAAATTAGTAACAGTTAGAACGCTTCTAGCAGTCGCTACCAAAAGAGATTGGATTGTTCATCAACTTGATGTGAACAATGCCTTCTTGCATGGTGACTTAGAAGAAGTTTATATGAAAATTCCTCAAGGCTTTTCCAAAGAAAATGAGACACGAGTGTGTCGCCTTCAAAAGTCGCTTTACGGTTTAAAACAGGCATCCCACAATTGGTATCACAAGTTCACTACTTTCATCATTAGCCTTGATTTCAAGCATTCCAAAGCTGACCATTCTCTATTTACATATGGAGAAGGAACTTCTTTTGTTGCCATTCTTATATACGTAGATGACGTTATTATTGTTGGTAATATTGAAATGAAGATTCATCAAACTAAGAAACAACTCGATCAACAATTCAGCATTAAAGATCTTGGCCCTTTAAAGTATTTTCTTGGCATAGAGGTGGCTAAGACCTCGAAAGGCTTGGTTTTAAGCCAACGAAAGTATACTTTGGACATCTTGGAGGACAGTGGCATGTTAGGTTGTCGCCCAAGTTCTTTTACCATTGAACAAAACCTAAAACTTGACAATGGTGAAAACGAAGCTCGAGTTGATGCTAACCAATATCGCCGGTTAGTTGGACGACTCCTATACTTACAAGCAACTAGACCTGATATTGCATACACGGTCAATGTCCTAAGTCAATTTGTGGCCGACCCTCGCCAAAACCACATGGATGTCGTCAACCGTGTCCTCAGATATTTGAAGGCTACCCCGGGTCAAGGTGTTTTGCTACCACGTGTTGGTGATCCTATTTTGACAGCCTATTGCGATTCTGATTGGCTAGGATGTCATTTTACTCGACGATCCCGAACAGGGTACCTTTTTCTTTTGGGGGGAGCTCCGATATCTTGGAAAACAAAGAAACAATATGTTGTGTCTCGCTCCTCGGCTGAAGTAGAATACCGAGCCATGGGTTCTACTGTGAGCGAAGTTTTATGGGTACAATGGCTTTTAAAAGACTTCGGAATCTACCTCTCAACACCCACTCCTTTATTTTATGATAATCAAGCGACTCGTCACATAGCGAACAATCCAGTGTTTCATGAACGCACAAAACATGTTAAAATGGATTGTTTTTTTTGTTCGTGAGAGTGGAATCCAAGGACGTCATTCCCATGCACGTTGACAGTAAAATGCAGATTGCAGACCTTCTTAAAGGACTTGGTGGCTAGCAACTACGTTTTCTATTAGCCAAACTGGGCATTCACAATCTTCATGCTCCAGTTTGAAGGGGAGTAAAATATATTGTTATTTTATATTATTGGATGCTGATCCATTCCGGTTTAGTTTTCTTGATTTTAGGAGTTTACCATATTTATCTCCTAGAGTATTCTCTATTTATCCTTTTCCTTCTAATCGTATAACACAAGATATTGAACAAGAGAGAAAAGACTCTTGATTTTCCATCAAAATTTAGAATTAGGTCACTTGGTACGTATTTTACATAGTATACACCCTTGGTTATACTATGATAAGTAACCTAATTAGAACACTTTTGAAACTTGATTACTATTCTTTTCAAAAAAATTAACGCATATTATGATTCATATTATTTCCTTAGTTTAAAAAGGAAATAAAAATGTAATTTACTCTACAAAATATAATAAAATTTCATATTTCAATCTCCCACTCTCATTTTCTTCGAGGTGTTTGGGATTACTTATTAAAAGTAACTTATAACTTTTTGTAAAAGTAAAAAATATCTACTTTTTAAAAATAATTTTTTCACCCTTTTAAAACTAACTTTTTCATCATTTATTCAAAATGACTTTTGACTTATTACTTTTTTAAAAAAGATAATAAGATAAAAAGTAGTTTGAAAAGTAAAAATCCAAACACCCTCTTCCAAGGCCAGCCAGCCCCCTGCTTTCTTTCTAGTTTTCATCGACTCTCTCAAACTCCCTCAAAATCTCCACTTCCCCAAATTCTCTTCAATTTCACAACAATGATTCAACAATTCAAGTCACTGATCTCATTCCCCACCAACACTTCAACAATCTCTCCTCATAATCGAACTCTTCGCAACCTACCATTTCCAATCAAATGCGATTCCACCAACAACAACAATGTTTCTTCAACCACCAAGATCAAATTCGATCAAGATTCTATAACCCCATCATCTCTAATGTCGTCTCCGTCGAAATCGCCTCCGTATCCAGGCGGTATGGGTCCGTTTACGGGTCGGGATCCGACCGTTAAGAAACAGGGTTGGCTCCGGCAAAAAGCACCACAAGGAGATAAGTATGAGGAGGTTAAAAGTTCATTGTCTCGCCTGAAACTTAATACTGTTTGTGAGGAAGCTCAATGCCCTAATATTGGTGAGGTATTGATTCACTTGTTTTCTCTAATTTTTATTATTTTTTTCTTATACTGGCCGTGTGTGGTGTGTTTTTATCGGTGTGTGAATCTAACTTGAAATTTACGGGTTTGGCTTTAGTATAAAATGGGCTTGGGTTAGTTTCGGATTGAACCCACGTTTAGCTAAACGGTTTGTGTTTGTGTCAACCGGCGGGTTCACGGGTTGACGCATTTAACCCATTTATTTTTTAATTTAAAAAAAATTGTGATTTATGTAAAAAATTAATTGTTTGAGTATTTTATCCCAAGATATAAAAGTTAAAACATAGGTTGACATAAGATTTTATAATTAAAATATATTATTTACATATCTTTGTATTTTTTGTTGTGGAATTGTTATTTTAAAATATTAATATACCAAAAAATAAAATAAAAAATAAAAATTTCGGGTTAAATGGTTGTTGTTCGTGTCAACCTTGGGTTTGGGTTCACATGTCTGACACAATTTTCGGGTTCTTGTCGGGTTCGACCCGTTTAACACTCCTAGGCTTTCTCTTATACGGGCCGTATGCTAGAAATCTATAGCTTTTCTGACTAACACAGAATCGGCTAATGTGGCAGCATACACTGCTCAAAGATGTAACACAGCTGTATAGCTTTTCTGATTGACACATAATCGGCTGATGTGGCAGCGTACACTGCTCAAAGATGTAATACTGGCCGTATTATCGTTTTTTTTGTCAACAATATGGCCCGTATAATGTCACCTGGTGTGCCTATAATAGGACTTATGTAGGAATTATGGTTTAAACAATCATTGTGAATGTGTTTTCATGTTTGTTGCAGTGTTGGAATGGAGGTAGTGATGGTATTGCAACTGCTACCATCATGCTTCTTGGTGATACTTGCACCAGAGGCTGCAGATTTTGTGCTGTGAAAACCAGTAAGAATCCTGCACCACCTGATCCTATGGAGCCACAGAACACAGCTGAAGCCATTGTTAGTTGGGGGTATGTGTTTTAGGCTTTTATATATGTAGAACTTTATGTGTTTGATCATCATTTCATCGTCATCATTATAATAAACGTGTCATTTTCTTAAACATAACACAAACATGTTTAATAAACTAGTTATGTTGAACATGATTAAACGTAACCAGTTGAATGCACGACATGTTTAGATATAAGCAGTTTAATAACATGAATGGCACGACATGTCTTACACGATTATAGACATGACTCAGTAAACACGATTAAGAAATAACAAAATATAATTAACACAACCTTCAATGGTTGGCATAGTGGTAAGCATCAGATTCATCTCTAGCAGAGGTCTTAAGTTTAAATCCTGCTTCCACTGGTTTCCTGTCATTACCTCATGAGGCCACTTGCCCAACGCAAGGTAAATTGATCATGTGAGTTTTCTGGTAATGGGTTCTCATGGTTAAAACAAAAAAGACACAATTAACATGATAAACTAAAAGTTACCAAAAATTACAATCCATATTTAGTTATTTATAAAACTATTTAGCATGCTAAGTTATGAGGGTCGAACCCACACCAAACACTAACCCGTTTAACTTTGTGAAGAGTCATGTTGTGTTAACAAGTTGTGTCATAAATTGGCAACTCTAGTTTTAAGTCAAGACTCCTGCACCACCTGATCAACTCTAGTTTTAACTTTTAAGTCAAGACTCATACAGATTACCTGCTCGGTTTTATTTCGGTTTTAATAATTTAATATCATATAATCACTTTCAAAGTGCCATTGCAGTGTGGATTATATTGTTTTAACAAGTGTGGACCGGGATGATCTTCCGGATGGTGGGAGTGGTCATTTTGCAGAGACTGTTAGAGCAATGAAGGTATACAAATTCTCCTGTGGGCTACCTAAACATGACATTTTTGGCCCGTTCACCTATGAACGGGTTGATTCAGGTTGTACGGTTATTTATAATATATGAATCTGGTAATTTACACTTGTCTGAGCAGAATAGGAAGCCCGAGATTATGGTCGAGTGTTTAACTTCTGATTTTAGAGGCGATTTAAAAGCCGTATCACTGCTTACCAACTCAGGATTAGACGTTTTTGCCCATAACATTGAGACAGTTAAACGGCTCCAGAGAATTGTACGAGATCCACGAGCTGGGTGAGTAATTATAAGTTTTATGAGTATGATTCATATTATATAAACTACACCTGGCAATCATATGACCCATTTTTAAAGAAATGGGTGATTTGGGTCATTTTTGTTAAGGTTAATGGGTTGATTTGGGTCACTCAAATCATACAATGGGTTACTCAAACAATATAATGGGCCAAAAGGGGTCACTCAAATTATACAAGGTCAAAATGGGCCACTCCGGTGAAACTAACCAACTTAGAACGGGTCCAAATGGGCTAGCATCTCCCACCACCAATGCCTGTCATCACCACCTACGGTCGACACCGGCACCAGTGCACCACCACCATCACCATTACCACCTCCAGCGGCACCACCTCATATCCACCGCCGCCTCTACCTGCCGTCATTACTAGCCAACTGCCATAAAAACAAATATGGTGGGTGAACCTGTTTTGATACCTTTTTTAAAAAATGAACTGTTTAAACACGAACCCATTTTTTTCAGAACCCATTTTGACGTGAACCTGATTGATACTTTTTTAAAACCACCTGTAGCCTTGGAGCAACGGTAAGGTTTCTGCCATATGACCTGGGTTCGAGTCATGGAAACAACCTCTTGTAGAAATGCAAGGTAAGGATGCATACATCATGCCCAGAGTTGGCCCGACACCCCCCAGACCCCACGCATGCAGGAGCCTCGTGCAACGGGTTTGCCCTTGTCCGTTTTGACCTAAACCAAGATTGACCCATTATCTGACCTGACCCGTCTGTTCTTCCGGGCTTAATATAAATAGAAGATATTAGCTAAGATAAGAAGCTTGTGTTTGGGTGTAGATATGAGCAGAGTTTATCAGTCTTGAAACATGCAAAGGTTAGCAAGGAGGGAATGATTACCAAAACTTCCATAATGTTGGGACTTGGTGAAACCGATGACGAGTTGAAGGAAGCCATGGATGATTTGCGCGCCATTGATGTCGACATTTTGACTCTTGGACAGTATTTACAGGCAACTTCTTTTCTTTTCCGTATACTCGTTATTAATTTTCGCCTTTCAAGTGGCTTGGTTTGAGGGAATGGGAATGATGGGGTGCTAAACAGGTCATGTTTGTGGGTTGGCGGGTCAAACCTGATATGAACCCGAAAATTTAACACGGATCCGGACACGACACAAACACAAAAATCGTGTCAGACACGTGATCCCGAACACGACTCATAATAATCAGGGGTTGATACGAACACGAGCCGTTTAACCTGTTTTTATAATTTCTTGCATATTAATACTAAAAAATTACATATTTACAACAAAAAAAATACAAATGTATATAAAACAAGTATAGATCATAAAAGTTGATGTCAAATTTGTTTATTTTTATTTTTTTGGCATAAAATACCCATCCATTTTAAGTTATGACATACAAACACATTACACATTAAAAAAATAAAAAAGTTAACGGGTCAACCCGCCAAGTCAAACCCAACCCAACCCATTTAGCTAAACGTGTTCGTGGGTTTCGACCCGAAACTGATCCTAACCTGTTTAGACTTTAGACTGTACCTAAACCTCCAAATTTCGTGTTAGGTTCATGTCGTGTCACAAATCCACACCCCTGTTGTTGTAGGAATGAAGCCCGTAAAACTATAAACGCGTCATTTGATGCTAATTTTAACTTAAATGCTGCAGCCAACTCCTTTGCATCTTACTGTGAAAGAATATGTGACACCTGAGAAATTCTCCTACTGGAAAGAGTATGGGGAGTCAATCGGTTTTCGCTATGTAGCAAGTGGACCTCTGGTACTCTCTATGTTTTATACATCTACATTTTGTTTTTGTAAATAAAGATTTATAATTTCTTGAAAGATTTATAAAAGGTATTGAAACGATTGGAAGTCGACTGATTTGAGCCGGAGATATTTCAGGTACGATCGTCGTATAGGGCCGGGGAGCTCTTTGTTCAAACCATGGTGAAAGAGAGGACCAAAACACATCAAAATGATGACTACAACAAGCTTCATCAAAAGGAAATTGAACATTTTTTTTAACTTATTTTTGTTGAATATATCTTGAAAATGAATATAAACTTTAAGTCTACTGCATTCTATGTTGGTCCCTAGATTTTTCTGGCAGTTATTTGTAACGGTTTAATCGAGTTGAGTTCCTCGTTAACTATTCAAGATCCGCTTTTAAAAACTCAAATTGAGCTGAATTTAAATCATCTCAAGCAGAAACTGCATGACTAGATTCTAATTTTTTTTAATATAAATATACAAATTTTATTCAATATAATAAATATATATTACATAATAATTTAATATTTTTATATTATGTAAAAAATAGTAAATAATGTGACATATGTATTATATAAAAATAATTATATGTGTATATAAGTAAAGTAATAGAATAATTATTAAATAATATGTTAAGGTTTATCTATTGTAACTTGTGAGTGACAACTGTGAGGCACCATCGAAACAATATGTCATCGACAACATTATTCATGTTTCATACTGAAAAGTCAGCATAGTAGTTCGTCATCACACCAGACCAAACTATTTAATTCAACTAGTTTTTCTTTCGTTACGCGGCGAGAGTTTGATGATAATTTGTTCGTCTCGTTTGCAGGGATAATACTTACGTCGAAACATATATTCACTATGCTCTACGATACAAAAAAACCTTTAATTTAAATATATAACTCCGTTTTCAAACGTTGACAAAAATTTTTTTATACCCGTGCGTTTGCTACGGGAACTTCTTCAAATATGGTTCGGTTTGTTAGGTTCAAACCGAATTACAATGTGGTTTTATGTTCGGATTAGGTTTCCTCAAATATGGTTCGGATAGGATTGTGGTTTCAACAAAAAAAAATACCAACCCGAATAACCTGTAACCCGACCCAATGAACACCCCCAACGGGAAGGTTAAAATTTGGTACGCTCCGTTTTGATGACCCCTCTAATATTATGACCCAATGAAAAAACTAACGTTCAACCATTACAAAAAAAAACCAAAAGTAAAAAAACATAATTATTTTTTCAGATAAATATGTTATCGGTTAAATAATACAAAAAAACCCCCAAAAAAGTGTCGATTTAAAAGAAAGAAACGCGTCTCCTGAAATTCGAACCCGCGTCACCCATATTACAACTGCGCGCCCACCTAAAACCACTCCAACCAGCCCACTTTAGTGTGTAAATTTTGTTTTTAAACACACATGCAAACAATAATTCAGCTGAAACTAAACAAAAAAAGCGCCTCTCGGGACTCTCACAGGCTGTGTGGGCAGTAGTGCAGGTGATTGCCAATTGGGTAGTGGGGGCGACACTTCTTAGTAGATAGTCGCTTGTTTCCATGTCACTGAATCACGTTCGATCGGTAGGGAGAGGGTTTGACAAGGATGGTTAACTGCTTAGAAAGGAATAGAGGGCTTACGGTAAAAAGATTATTGGGTTAAATAGTTAGTGTCTAGTGGGTTTAACTATTTAGAAGGACTAATGAGTAGGACTAATTATATAATATTTTATAATAGGCTTATATTTGTTAACTAGCTTTAAACCCGTGTGTTACACGGTGTAAACCTTAATATTAGATTGATGAAGATTTTGGGGTTTATCTTCCTTTGAAAATATTTAATTTTAGGTACACATTCAAGTTCGAACCACCTTTGAGAATATGTAATTTCTAAGATAGAAACCCATGTCTTACACGGGTTCAATGATGAAAATAGTATAAATCATAAATTGAGTTGAAATTTCATTATCATAAAATTTCATGTTAGTAATTAAAAATTGAGCTGAAATTAGACCCCAAATCATCACAACTCCAATTGCATATATATTATTTCACATCAAACGCCAAAAGGAAAAAAAAAATCATAAACCACACTTAAATTCCCAATTGTTTGAAACATATCTGAACCACAATTCTAAAATCCAAGACCTAATTAACTTCAAATCAAATTATATTTAACACTAAACAAAACTATTGTAAGATCAATTCAACAAAATAAAACAATAGAGAATAAGAATTGAACTTGCTGATACAAGACATGAAGCAATGAATAACATCAAAAAAAGTTTTTGCAGGTTGATTGTCTCCAACTTTACAAACATAAATAAGACATTATTGCGCCAATCATAATTGCTTTAATATAAAATAACAATTAGTAGTTCAGAAGAAATACAACAAAGTATACATATGTAAGTTATAGAATCTGATTTCAAAATATAAACCCACAGAGTCATCGATTGCAGAAAAAAATATATATAAACCCTAATATCCATATTTAAATTATAGTGTTTGGATGTATTTGGGAAATCAATAGCATCATTTAATGATTCAGAGGTTTATTGAATCAAACCCCTAATATTACCGTAAAGGAAGGACAATCTAAAAAATACAACTCATTTCAAAATTAAAGCTTTCGATTGTAGAAACAAAAACATAAAAGACAGAGAAGGATATAAACGATTGTACCTGCAAAACGTTTTGTTAACTTGAATCGCCGAAGAAGAAACTCAAGATGGAGATGGTGACCGTTGTTGATGGCGACGATTGAAGAAGAAAGGGAGACGGGAGGCTGTGGTAGAAAGGAAGACGGAATAGGGTTTAGATGCCAAGTGTGGTTACTCCGGGTTGAGATCCGCGCTTTTGAGTAAATCGGGTCATTAAGATCCGCGTGACATGAAAATGGATCATAATTGGTTTTAGAGGGAAAATGTTGTGAGGATGAAGAAGTGGCAAAAAATTTTAGTTATTTTTTTTATTAGAAGAAGGATTAGTTAATCAACAGGCAAGGGTGATGGGTTCTATTGTTGATGTCGAACAATAAGATTTTATTAAAGGTCGTCATATTTTGGATGAGCCTATTATTATCAATGTATTGAAACTCGGACCGGACCGGGAACTGGAGACTTGGCCGGTCCGGTTAGGTGTGTTGAAACGGTCCTGAATCTACCAAATTTTAAGGAAATGAAATTTGATAAAGGAGTATTAAAAGTTCACTTGGAGCAGCAAGAATCGAACCTGAATCTACCAAATTAAATACTGAAACATACCAGTTGATCTACCAGGCTAATTGTGAATTCTTTTTTTAGAATTCTTTAAAATGTATAGATGATTGAATATATTCAAAGAAAAAACAAACAAGCGATACAGTTCATAATTTATGTATTAAAAGATATATTAGAATTCTTTAAAATGTATAGATGGATGAATATATTCAAAGAAAAAACAAACAAGTGATACAGTTCATAATTTATGTATTAAAAGATATATTAGAATTCTTTAAAATGTATAGATGGATGAATATATTCAAAGAAAAAACAAACAAGTGATACAGTTCATAATTTATGTATTAAAAGATATATTAGAATTCTTTAAAATGTATAGATGGATGAATATATTCAAAGAAAAAACAAACAAGTGATACAGTTCATAATTTATGTATTAAAAGATATATTAGAATTCTTTAAAATGTATAGATGGATGAATATATTCAAAGAAAAAACAAACAAGTGATACAGTTCATAATTTATGTATTAAAAGATATATTAGAATTCTTTAAAATGTATAGATGGATGAATATATTCAAAGAAAAAACAAACAAGTGATACAGTTCATAATTTATGTATTAAAAGATATATTAGAATTCTTTAAAATGTATAGATGGATGAATATATTCAAAGAAAAAACAAACAAGTGATATAGTTCATAATTTATGTATTAAAAGATACATAAATTTTACGAACTCATCCGGTTCTTAAATCCGGTCCAACCAGTGGACCGGTAAGGAGACTGGTTCGACGTCCGGTCCGGTTCCGAAAACATTGATTATTATGAATGAATACAAGAAGCGAGAAAAAACTTGATTGTTTTTAAAATTGACTTTGAAAAGATTTATGACTCGCTTAGGTGTAATTATTTATTTCAGGTTATGTCTTTTCTAGGATTTGGTAGCAAATGCATCGGGTGGATGTAAGTGTGGTACCGAATCGGCTTTGGTTAATGCTAGCCCCATTTGGAATTTCAGCTTGAAGGTGACCTTCGTCAGGGCGATCATCTTTCTTCTTTTTTATATTAGCTATGGAGGTTCTTCATATTGCTTCGGAGGATATTGTTGTTGCAGGTGTTTTTCAGGGTTGCAGGTTGGAAAAAGATAATATTTGTCTTTCACATTTACTTTGTGCGAATGATGTGTTGCAAAGCACACATATATTTCCGCCTTGTTTCGTGTCGTTTTTATATAGTTTTAGAGTCATTATGAGTAAATTATAGTTGGTATTGATTCATGCAATGTTTTGTAGGTGATCGGGTCACTTTTGAGCTTAAACGAACAAGAAACAGGAAAGCACGAGCCCACGAGAACACGAGATGAGAAACGGAAAAAGTCGGGAAAGAGTCCAACCTTAAAAGAGGCATATCTCGGGCTAGAAAATGAGTTACGGGGCCCATTTGGGGTAGCTCGACGAGACGAATACAATGAAACTTTCTGTTACCACCCCATCTTCGCGCCACGCGAAGAATAAGCCCAAAATGTTCGCGACACGCCAAGATTCTCAGGCAGGAACTTTTTCGCGACACTTTTGTCTTTCACGACACGCGAAGACATGGTCCTACGGCTTTAGCGACACACGAAGAAGCTCAGTTACGCAGATGTTGACCTAATTTCTTGTTTAAATAGTTTAGGACTCTCCCATTATAAAAAAAAGCGATTCTAGGCGTAAAGTTAGAGACTTTTAGGCGATTTCAAGTGAGAGAAGTCACAAGGGATCAAGGATTGAAGCGTTGGATGCGTGGATCGATTGGATTATCATCTTTTCGGTTTATGTTTCTTATCTTTTGCTTTTTGATTCATCTATCTTGCATTATGATTATGAATATTAGACTTTGTGTTGTTGTTTTGATGATGGTAGTAGGCTAGATTTATTGAACTACCTAGATTTTGATGATTATGTTTTGTTATTTGGATTGATTCCGGATTTCGGTTTCTTGTTGATGAATTATCATTAAAGTAAAGAACTTGTTTCGTTTGATTTGATGTGTATGCGTATTTGATCTTGATTGATAATCTGTTGAATGTTCCATATACTGCCTTGTGAATGTCTTTCATGTATGGTTGCGTATTGTAACATCCGTGACTTTTTCATGTAATATTTTATTTCATTTTGTACCTTAATAACATTTATGACCGCCATATTAGTTCAATCTCGTTATCTCGTATGTACGTTTTGTCATACCAATTATTATTGCAAACGTGTAAACGATCTGTAGTTTTCAAAATATCATTCGAATCTTTAGTATCCTTTCATTCGTTCCAAATCCTATTTTCCCAAATCGTTCCGTTCCGTCTTTATACCTTTTTTTTTATCGTTCGTATATATTAAATATGTATAATTATTTATTTAGGGCATCGCTAAATCGGTCCACTCGACCTCACGGTCTAGTTCAAGTTTAAGTCACAATATCAAGGTGAGATCATAGCCCCTTTTTTCTTTTTTTAACTTTTGGGGTGAAACATGTGTATTTTTTTTATGGCTTGATAACTTAAACTTTATTTACCAAAACAAATTCTCAAACAGGTAATTTCAATTATGTGCTTGATATTTGAACACTTATAACAAATTGCAATCATTAACTTGATCATAAGCCTAAGGAAATACTAGTATGGCCATATGGGGGAAACCGATATAACAACGGCACAATCTTAGGGATTGTGGATGCATATAACTTTTTACGGCACAATCGTGGATTGTGGATGCTTATAACATATAACATTTAGGGTTGATTGCAAAAACGTTTGTGTTAATATGCTTGTACATTTGTTTGAACTTGGTTTGAATTTGTTTATATCTTTTATGACAATTTATCTTTATAACATTTAAAACCTATGTCTCTCACCAACTTTATGTTGACCCATTTTCTTACATGTTTTAGGAAATAATAACTAAGAGAGAGAGGATCATGTAGGATTGCTTATGGACCTAGTTAAAGAAATAATTACAATGTTTTGTTTGGGATTTTGTTTATTTATTTTAACATGTATTGAACAATCAATTATGAAATTAATAAAATTTTGTGATGCCTTAGTATTTGTCTTTATACCTTGTGCTATGTACTATATGTGTGACACCTCGCGTATTCCGCCTTGGCGGGGTGTGACAGATTGGTATCAGAGCCTTGGTTATAGAGAATTAGGCTTAGAAAGACCTAGACTATAACCTAAGACTCCCTTACACTTTCATAGGAACTATATGTGATTTATGTGCTAACCTTATCTCTTCTTAGCCATGTCATCACACGTATGTCCACTCGGATCTTTCTCTAACCACTTACCACTCAAGAAAAGGAAGCTTGCTCGAGAAGATGGATCTCACTCTTGGGCCTCAAAGCCCAATCCATTATTCTCATCATGACCATGGGTTCAAGTGATAGATGTTAGTAGTATATGATGGCTGGAAGAGTGGGTGTAGGCCCATAAAAGGTTCTGACTAAGGAAAGACTTGGTACTTAAGTGTGTCCCTTGTGACCCACCTCTCTTTCCTGGGAATCCTTTTGGTGGCTGCACTACTTATAGGTCAAGTATACTTCTAACACGCTATTGTGAGAACTCGGTGTTATGATTAGTCAAAATTTAAAATTCATTTGTACTTAACACTAAGCATTATATAAGCTAGTGTTTATCTGTTTCAATTCTACCTTTGTATGACATTAATGCAAGTGAATCTCTATTTTATGAATATATCACTTCTATTATTTATATGTCTATCACTAACTCGATTAATAATCTTGTCTTCGTAGAATGCCTCCCCGACGTGAAACCACTGACGCCACCAATTCTGGAACCAGTGATACCACCTTGACTACTCCGACTATGGATACCACTGCCATAGCCACACTCCTAACTCAGCAACTTGCTGCTGTGTTACCTGATATGGTTACTCGACTCACAAACACTATGAAAAATACCGAAGGAACCACCTGCACGTACAAGCACTTCAACTCGTGCAACCCTCTAAAGTACAATGGATCTGAGGGTGCCACTGGCTTACTTCAGTGGTTTGAAAGCATGGAGTCAACCCTGGTAATGAGTGAATGCCCCGATGACCTGAAAGTGAAGTATGCTTCAAGTGCCTTCCAAAAGAGGGCGCTTACTTGGTGGAATGGCGAGAAGCGAACTCGGGGATTAGCCACAGCCTTGGCCTTGGCATGGGATCAACTTAAGGAACTCATGGTTGAGGAATTCTGCCCAAAGAATGAAATGAAAAAACTTGAAGTGGAAATGTGGGATCTTGTTCAAGATAGCGGTGAAAATGAAGCATACAACAACCGTTTTCACGAACTGAGCACATTGGTCCCACACATGGTCACCCCGTTGAGTCGCCAAATTGACCGTTACATTGGCGGCCTACCTCATCAAGTTAGGGGTACCGTCATGGGCAGCAACCCTGCTACTCTTGAGGCTGCCATCCGTCTAGCTGCGTCCCTCACGGATGATCTCGTGAAAGAAGGTATTCTGACCCAAAAGGGTGGAAAGAAAGTTCGGGTTGAGGAAACCAAGAAGCCGGAACGCCACTTCAAGAAACAGAAGGTGGCAAAGAACTTCGCTATGGTAACCCCTGCTACTCCAACTACCCAAGTGGCATCAACGCAAGCACAAGCTTCGACAAAGAAATCTTATGGCGGGTCTTACCCTTGGTGTGCTAAGTGCCAATATCATCATGATGCTACCTACCCTTGCCGCATATGCACTAAGTGTGGTAAAGGAGGTCACTTGGCAGCTACTTGCCGTGTCGTTAATGCTACTCCTACTACGGTCCCCGCAATTGCAAATGGTAGAGCTTGCTACCAGTGTGGTGCTATCGACCATCTCAGGAACCGTTGCCCCAAATTGGCTAACACACAAGGGGCACGTGGTCGGGCTTTTGTTATCGGTACCACTGAAGCACTTGAGGAACCTGCCGTCGTTACAGGTACTTTTCTTGTCAATAATGTCTATGCATCAATT
This sequence comes from Smallanthus sonchifolius, assembly GCA_023525975.1. Lineage (NCBI taxonomy): Eukaryota > Viridiplantae > Streptophyta > Magnoliopsida > Asterales > Asteraceae > Smallanthus > Smallanthus sonchifolius. The sequence continues at coordinate 5,799,184 of CM042041.1, forward strand.
TTATTTGACACCGGTGCCGACAAGAGTTTTGTTTCCACCAAATTAGAACCTTTGCTTGGTAAATGCGCTAGTGTGTTAGAACCTCCTTACACGGTTGAAATAGCCAATGGCAAACTAACCTATGTTCGTACGGTTGTTCGTGATTGTACCTTAACTCTCAACGATCACCCGTTCATCATCGACCTTATTCCTATGACTCTTGGAAGCTTTGACATAGTTGTAGGTATGGACTGGCTATCCGGCAACAATGCCGAAATTGTATGCTCGAAGAAACTTATTCGTATTCCTCTACCTGCCGGTGAAATCTTGGAAATCCTTGGAGACAAGCCTTGTCGTGGCCTAAAGATTATTTCTTGCATGAAGGCTCGTAGCTACTTAAGGAAGCAATGCTATGCTTTCTTGGCTCATATTGTTGAAAAGAAACCCGAGAATAGAACCATTCAAGACATACCCCGTTATTCGAGACTTTCCCGAAGTATTCCCTGACGATCTGCCCGGACTCCCACCTGTTCGACAAGTTGAATTCCGTATTGATCTTGTTCCTGGAGCAAACCCTATTGCTAAGTCTCCTTACCGTCTCGCACCATCCGAATTGCAAGAATTGTCTAGTTAACTGCAAGAGCTACTAGACAAAGGTTTCATTAGACCGAGCTTCTCACCTTGGGGAGCCCCGGTCCTTTTTGTCAAGAAGAAAGATGGAACCTTTAGGATGTGCATTGATTATCGTGAGCTCAACAAGCTGACTACCAAGAACCGATATCCTCTTCCGAGAATTGATGACTTATTCGATCAATTGCAAGGAGCAACTTGTTTCTCAAAGATTGATCTCCGATCCGGTTATCACCAATTACGAGTCCATGACGATGACATCCCGAAGACCGCTTTCAGAACTCGTTATGGACACTATGAGTTCGTGGTTATGCCTTTCGGGTTAACCAATGCACCCGCAGTATTCATGGATCTTATGACCGGGTTTGTAGACCCTACTTAGATCAATTTGTCATTGTCTTCATTGACGACATATTGATCTACTCTCGAACCGCCAAAGAACATGAGAATCACCTAAGACAAATCTTGGAGCTTTTGAAGAAGGAAAATCTTTATGCGAAATTCTCCAAATGCGAGTTTTGGCTAAAAGAAGTCCATTTCTTGGGTCATGTTATCAACGAGAAGGGTATTCATGTTGACCCATTCAAAATCGAAGCTATCAAGAACTGGAGTACGCCCAAGACTCCCTCAGAAATCCGTTCCTTTCTGGGTTTAGCCGGCTACTATCGAAGGTTCATCTCAAACTTTTCAAAGGTCGCCCTACCACTCACAACTCTAACCCAAAAGGATAAACCGTTCGTTTGGGAGCAGAAACAAGAAGATGCTTTCCAATTCCTTAAGCAGAAATTGTGTGACTCTCCTATCCTAAGTCTTCCAGATGGCAACGATGACTTCGTCGTTTATTGTGATGCCTCAAATCAAGGTCTCGGTTGCGTGTTGATGCAACGCGGCAAAGTCATTGCCTACGCATCAAGACAACTCAAGGTACATGAAAGAAACTACACTACACATGACCTCGAGTTAGGTGCAGTGGTCTTTGCTTTGAAAATTTGGAGACACTACCTCTATGGTACAAAATGTGTCATCTTCACTGATCATAAAGGCCTTCAACATATCCTTGATCAAAAGGATCTCAACATGAGGCAACGGCGTTGGGTTGAACTTTTGAGCGATTACGATTGTGAAATTCGCTATCACCCGGGAAAAGCCAATGTGGTTGCTGACGCCCTTAGCCGAAAAGATCAGATCAAACCCTCTCGCATTCGGGCCATGGGAATGATCGTCCAAACTAGCCTCAAAGCCATGGTTCTTCAAGCTCAAAAAGAGGTTCTTGCCAAGGGTGAGTTAAAGCAACAGTTAGATTGCGGTGCCGAAAAACATCTAGAGCCCAAGTCCGACGAAATTCTTTATTTCATGGGACGTATGTGGATTCCTGACTCTCAACCCCTCCGCAAGCTTATCCTCGATGAGGCACACAAAACCCGGTATTCTATTCATCCCGGTGCCGATAAAATGTATCACAATCTCAAGGAATTTTATTGGTGGCCCGGAATGAAGAAGGATATAGCTTTATTTGTGAGTAAGTGCCTTACGTGCCTAAAGGTTAAAGCCGAACATCAAAAACCCTCGGGTCTTCTCCAACAACCCGAGATCCCTATTTGGAAATAGGAGCAAATCTCTATGGATTTTATCACCAAACTCCCAAGAACTCCTCGTGGGCACGATTCGATTTGGGTCATAGTTGATCGCTTGACCAAATCCGCTCATTTTATCCCTATTCGTGAAGATTTCAAGATGGAAAAGCTGTCAAATCTCTATATCAGTGAAATCGTGACTCGTCACGGTGTGCCCTTGTCCATTATCTCCGATCGTGATGGCCGTTTTACTTCCAACTTCTGGCGATCCTTACAAAAATCCTTAGGGACTCGTTTGGACCTTAGCACGGCTTATCATCCTCAAACTGATGGCCAAAGCGAAAGGACTATCCAAACCCTGGAGGATATGCTTCGCACTTGTGTGATCGATTTCGGGGGAAGTTGGGATAACCATTTGCCTCTCGTGGAATTCTCTTACAACAACAGCTACCATGCTAGCATTAAATGTGCTCCTTTCGAAGCCTTATATGGTAGAAAATGCCGCTCCCCGGTATGTTGGACCGAGATCGGTGACGCTCAAATAACCGGTCCCGAGCTTGTTCAAGAGACTTCCGATAAGATCTTCAAGATTCAAGAAAGACTTAAGGCTACCCGTGCTCGCCAAAAGAGTTATGCTGATAATCGAAGGAAACCCCTCGGATTCCAAGTCGGGGATAAAGTCTTACTCAAAGTTTCCCCTTGGAAGGGCGTGGTCCGTTTCGGGAAGAAAGGGAAATTGGCACCAAGATATGTGGGTCCTTTTGAAATCCTTGAAAGGATCGGCCCTGTAGCTTACAAGCTCAAGCTACCGGCCGAACTCAATGGAGTACATGACACTTTTCACGTGTCGAATCTCAAGAAGTGTCTGGCTGACGACACTCTTCATATCCCATTAGATGAAGTCCGTGTTGATGACAAGTTGAACTTCATTGAACAACCCGTTGAGATCATGGACCGTAATGTTAAACAACTCAAGCGTAGCCGTATACCTATCGTGAAAGTCCGTTGGAATTCTAAGCGCGGCCCTGAGTTCACTTGGGAGCGTGAAGACCAAATGAAACTTAAGTACCCTCATCTCTTTTCTAATTCAGTAGCCTCCACCAGTTGAATTTCGAGGACGAAATTCCCTCAACTTGGGGATACTGTAACATCCGTGACTTTTTCATGTAATATTTTATTTCATTTTGTACCTTAATAACATTTATGACCGCCATATTAGTTCAATCTCGTTATCTCGTATGTACGTTTTGTCATACCAATTATTATTGCAAATGTGTAAACGATCTGTAGTTTTCAAAATATCATTCGAATCTTTAGTATCCTTTCATTCGTTCATTCGTTCCAAATCCTATTTTCCCAAATCGTTCCGTTCCGTCTTTATACCTTTTTTTTATCGTTCGTATATATTAAATATGTATAATTATTTATTTAGGGCATCGCTAAACCGGTCCACTCGACCTCACGGTCTAGTTCAAGTTTAAGTCACAATATCAAGGTGAGATCATAGCCCCTTTTTTCTTTTTTTAACTTTTGGGGTGAAACATGTGTATTTTTTTTATGGCTTGATAACTTAAACTTTATTTACCAAAACAAATTCTCAAACAGGTAATTTCAATTATGTGCTTGATATTTGAACACTTATAACAAATTGCAATCATTAACTTGATCATAAGCCTAAGGAAATACTAGTATGGCCATATGGGGGAAACCGATATAACAACGGCACAATCTTAGGGATTGTGGATGCATATAACTTTTTACGGCACAATCGTGGATTGTGGATGCTTATAACATATAACATTTAGGGTTGATTGCAAAAACGTTTGTGTTAATATGCTTGTACATTTGTTTGAACTTGGTTTGAATTTGTTTATATCTTTTATGACAATTTATCTTTATAACATTTAAAACCTATGTCTCTCACCAACTTTATGTTGACCCATTTTCTTACATGTTTTAGGAAATAATAACTAAGAGAGAGAGGATCATGTAGGATTGCTTATGGACCTAGTTAAAGAAATAATTACAATGTTTTGTTTGGGATTTTGTTTATTTATTTTAACATGTATTGAACAATCAATTATGAAATTAATAAAATTTTGTGATGCCTTAGTATTTGTCTTTATACCTTGTGCTATGTACTATATGTGTGACACCTCGCGTATTCCGCCTTGGCGGGGTGTGACACGTATTAGGTCACTAGCTTTGTGCACGTGATTAGTTTATGGTTTACTGACGTCGTATCCATAGGAACATCGATTGAGAATCTGTTAGGGTTAAGTATTCTGCTTGTTTCAATAGCTGAGAGGTGAGAAGTAGACGGGTAATCTTTGGTGTTAGGTTATTTAGGTTAACGACTCTGAGAGGAGGGTTTTCTAGTGTCATTGTTATTCCGTGTCTTGTCATATGAATTCAATTTACTCCTTGCACTGAGAGGTATGTAGAGATAGTGAGACTGAGAGGTAATCTATCTAGCGAGTACTTTAGTGATTGTTGGAGATAGCTGAGAGGTGATCTGACTAACCGGTGAGTTTCACACGTCCTTTAGGGTTTCCTTTTCGGTCACACCCGGAGAATGATCTGGGATCCACTAGGTTGTCTAAATGTGTCGTATTCTAAGAGCCCTGTTCCATCATAGTTTTCGTATCCGAGATAATTCCAAGGTACATGCATAGGATTCAGAGTCTTGGTAGTGCTTTTTCCAATTTGAGTTGTCTAAAGGGTTGTGCTTTATATTTGGTGTCGTTAGTGATTAGTTAGTTAGTTTGTTATTTGATAATAGTTACACAAATCCCCCATTTAAATTCAGTTCAGTTAGTTGAGTCAAAGTCTACGTATAGTTGTCACTAGTGTCTCGTGGGTTCGATATGTACTACATTGATCGGTACACTTGTCGGTTGTGTGGTCTAGTATTAGGTTGAGTCTAGATTTATAAATTTAAAGCTAGAGTGTTTAGGTTAGGTTTTATAGTTAGTTTTTATACACTGTCTAGCACAGATCAGCGAACAATGTTATTTTGTTAGGGGAATGGTCTTCTTTAAACATTAAAAAAATTATTAGGTTTCTCAAATGTTTCTTTTTGGCTTCTTTATTGAAAATTAACCTTCTTAAGTCTTGGTTATATGGCGTGGGGTGGAAATTGAGAAATTTGCTCATGTAGCTAGATGTAGACCTTGTAAATTCGTCTTACTGAAAGGATCTACCTATTTTGGTGAAATCTATATGTTATGAATACTCAAAGGGTAGGAGATGGGTATAGTGGAGAAGAATCATAAACATAATCATAGATATGAAATTGTAGAAATGAAATAACAAAGAAAATTAGAGTGACAAACATATTCTTTTAGTTTATTTCATTCATCTACCCCATGGTTGTAGAAACGAAATAACAAAGAAAACTAGAGTGCCAAACATATTTTTTCAATTTATTTCATTCATCTACCCCATGGTTGAAGAACTATGGGGGAATACAACTCAGTATTCCATGAAGAAAGCTACCCTCTATTATAGTGTTACGTGACTCAAAACCCTAGGAACAATAACTACAATAAATTACAACAAATGATAATGATAAAACTTTAATTTCATTAATCAATTGTTTTTGTCTTCGGGTCTTTAGGTCATTCGGTTTCTTCATGGTCTTGATCTTTAGTGGCTTGTTGTGGTGATTCGTTGCTCCTTTTCAACAAATAAATTGTATTTCAATGTCTATTGAACTTTCATTTCCCATCTATTTAAATCAACTATCGGGCTTGAATCTCAAGACCCAACAGACCTGGTAAATTTCCTTTTATCTATCTAGGAACTCTGATGGGTCAAACATGGCGAGAAAGGAAAGATAAAAAACTTATTATTGACAGATTTCACTCCAAGATTTCTGAGTGAAAAGCAAATATGCTCATTGACTGTCGATCTATGTTGTTATCCTCAGTGTTGGGTTTCCTTGGCATCTATTGTATGTCCTTTTTCTAATGCTCGTTTAGGTAAAAAAAAGTATCTTGAGTCTTTATTATCTAAATTCTTTTGAGTGGAGTTGAGAACTCTAGAAAATTACCTTGGGTCAAATGGGATTTAGTCCTTGCTGATAAGGAGAAAAGGGTTGGGTATTGGTAGTCTGAAAGGTTTTAATAAAGCCTTATTGCAAAAGTGGAAATAGAGATTGGCTATTAGAGCATTCACAACCCGTTTGGTATAATTGTGTGAGTGAGTTTTGTATATTTTAAGGAGTGGTTTAAAGTGGTTGTGATTGGAGGAGAGAGAGAAAAGATATAAGGTTTTTATAAATATAAGAATAAAAGTAGTGGTTTTTAGTATAATTATAAGGATAAGGATAATAAGAGAGAAAATTAGAAATAAAAGGTAGAAAAAGTAGTGTTTTTTAGTGTAATTATAAGGATACAGAATATAAAGAACGGGCTGAGAATGCTCTTAGACAACATGATTTGTGGGCTAAAATTGTTAAATCTATTTATGGGGAAAATGCTGGGATTTGTGAGGGAAATCGACTGTCTAAGGGTCATGGGGTTTGGAGTTGTATTGCTTCATTTATTATGAAGATTAATGAAAAATGGATTATCTCATTATCATTTTTTTTTTGGAAAAGAGGGTAGGTAATAGGAATATCACTCTTTTTTGGCATGCCGTTTGGGTGGGGGACACTTATCTTCGATCTCGGTTTAACAGATTGTATAGCCTTGAGACTGAGAACATGTGTCTTGTTATGGATATAAGAGATTCAGATGGATGGACTTGGTGTTGTAGACGCCATATTAGATGGGGATATCGAGTTTGCTCAGTTCGTCGAGCTGGTTCGCATTCTTGAGGGATTTTCTTTGGAGGCGTCACCTGATTCATGTATTTGAGATTTAAATGGCAGTGATGGGTTTACGGTTCACTTTACCAGATGGGATGTTTTCTACAAGATGGAATAAGTTGATGCCTAGACTAGTTAATATTCTAGTTTGGAGGATTATGATGGACCGACTTTCAACTAGGATAAATCTTGTCAATAGAGGGGTGGATGTTCCAAGCACCCTTTCTCCCATGTGCTGAAAATGTATTGAATTTTAGTCCAATTCGTTCTCTTTGGAGTGCATCGAGAGTTGGTTGGACATTTCCTCTCCTTCGACTAGAGACCCTCGTCATTTGCTTAGTTGGTTGGATTCGGGCTCCATTCCTAAGAAGAAGAGATTGATTATTGAAGCTAAGCTATAGTGATTTCATTTATATTTGGCGGTTCTGGAATGAGTGTGCTTTTGAAAAAGTAGAACACAAAAGAGACTTTGTTTGATAATATTGTTAACTTTTCTTATTTATGGTTTGTCAATAGCAATAGAAAAGTTAGTATCAGATGAGATAGTTGGATGCAAAATCTTTTAGTATCGGTGAGTTATATAACTTCCGCTGTTCAAAGAAGTAAAAAAAGGATTTGTATTTGCTTACTAGCCGAGGTACGAACTCATCCCTTTAACTTTTGTAGTCTCAATTTTTGCCTCGACTAATTATTACCCTTGTGTTAGAAAATTTGATAAATTAAGATGATGCGTTTATTTCAAATATTTATGCCTTAATCATTAATGAAATTATCTTTGTGATGTGATTTTTTTAAAGGTGACACGTCAGCCCTTCTAGGTTGGGATGTTAAAACAAAACTCTGTACAAATTGTGTTTAGGGTTTAGGAAATTTGTAGAAGCAAGCTCGAGTTAAAGTGTGTGACAAGTATTGTGAAGAATGACATTTAGAAGCCTGTATACGTAATTTCCTCCTATGACACGTGTCATCAAATTCGAGGCCACGTGTCCTGCTCGGTCATTATCCAATTACGTATCCTCCTAAATGCAGACTCCCCTCACCGATTCATAAATAAAGTTCTAACTTCTTGAGAAAGGCGAACTATATCATGAATCTTGCAAGCTGTATTTGTTGTCCGCATACCAAATTCTTGCTTCCCTTATTCTCTTCTCCACCATTTCCTCTCTTTCTCAATCGACACTCTTATTTTATTCTCTATTTATGGAATTGAGAGAAACAAAAAAGTAAATTCACATACGTGTTATTTACTCAAGAAAGAGATTGCTCTCGACACGTAACAATATAAAAGGTGAGAAACCGTAGTTCTTAATCTTGAACTATGCTTTGATCTTGTTTCTTGGATTTGTTTCCTTTTTAAATCAAGAGTTGGAAAAAAGTGGTGTAGCAATGGATGTGAGGGAAATTATGGGAGCGGTTCTTACACTTTCCATGTTTGTAATGCTTGCTAACATGATCAAAAGAGACCACTTTGATGGAGATGTTTTGGTAAGTGTATCTAATATCATATTCATTATTTGAAACATTTTTTAGAGGGTTATTCTCTATACCCATTTTCTCCGTTCATATTTTTACAAGCAGTTTATGTGTCTATTAGTTAAACACGCTAGTTTGAAGTGAGATTTTATTACGTATATTTGTCTGTTTATTTAGTCAGACATAGTAAATCATCAAATCTTACTTTCATATAGAATTTATTGAAAGTTTCTTCATATCAATATCAATTATGAAACATTTGCCCCAATTTTCTCATCTAGGGCTAATGTCTCTTCCCACAAAATTTTTATATGATTGTGAAATAAAAATTAAGCGGTGTTTATATAATGTTAAAAGTCCTCTTTATTATCGTATAAAATTAAAATTAGAGAAAAAAAAATCAACTTTTAAAGAATTTGAAAGCCATTCCATTTGGCTTAAACTTACATTTTGTTCGATTTTGGTCAAAATTTTGGGTTTAAGCCTAACAAACATTTTTTTCAATAATTTTCGGTTCCTATTTTTTGTAACTTAGTTCCAAAATAAATAATTTCAAGCGGTGTTTTGGATCGCTAAAGTAATGAATTAGTCAAAATGAGCTATATTTAATATAAATTCAAGCATACACTCAATATTTTAATATAAACCTTATAATTTTTTTTATTGTGCATTACTAGAGTTGGACTTTGTTAGATTAAGGGTATACTTCACATTTTCATTCATCTTCACAATGCTACATCAACGTCATACTAGATTCTACAAAATTTTCAAATTTCTTCACATTTGAGGGGCGTAGTTCTACATTTCCACACTGACATATCATTTTGATAATTAAATACAAATAATACTTTTATATTTTAATAGTTTGTAAATAAAAAATTAAACAATTAGATTAGTACCTATACAAGTACGTGCTAAAACCGTATACGAGACCAAGAAATACTGCATTTTGAAACCGACTCAGTTTACAATGAAATTTTACCAGATGGTTCATAAAAAAAATAAACATCATGTATTTAGATTTTTTAAAAAGGTTAACGAGGACAAGTTATTAACGAAAAATCATTTGAGGTACTTAATTAATTATTGATTAAAAAATAAATTAAAAAACCAAGAAAATTACTCTTTACCTTCACACAGAGTGAAGAATTCCACGGAAATCATGCACGGGTGTGGTCCACACATAGGGGGCACGGTGTTCCACGGCCCACGCATGCAACCTCACCTCCACGTCTCCTTTCTAGACAGGTATACCCCTTAGCCTTACAATAACGATGAGCAAAAAGATCATTTTTTATGCTTAAAGTGGCTAAAAAATAACTACTTTTACAAAACTTTCAAGATAAAAGTTCTAATTTCATTTCGTTCCTCCTAAAAGTTAATGTTCTTTTGTAGATGGATGTCCCTACGACATCTTATGTTGTCCAAGAAGACTTCACCAAAATGTCAAGACATAGTCTTTTCCAACTTCCTCATGAAAAATCGAAAAATTATGGTCAACGGTTAAGGCTTTGTTGGAACAACTCTTCACCATGTAAGTAGTTATATTAAGTGACGGAATATAAATTCTTTTTTCTAGCAACCTATGCAGTTAATGGGGGAAATATTGGTTATCGGTCAAGGACCGATATTTGAGATATCGGTTCTCGCGGTGGGATATCGGTGAAATATCGGTAATTCTTATATCATGCGTAAACTTTTATATATATATATATATATATATATATAATATTAATAGTCAAATCAAAACTCAAAACTAAAAAGTGTCAATATTTTATATTAGAAACATGATCTAGAAGGTGTGCGAAGTGCGAACGTAGGTGTATTAGGGAGTTAGGACATTTACTTCGATGGTTTTGGCTATGGGTACAAGGCATTGGACCAACATTTTTTTAAGGGGAATGGGCTTTGAGGTAGAAAAATGTTAAAAAAAAAACCAAGATTAGTAAACCGAGAAACTCGGTGAAACAACCAATATTATGGAATCAAAATCTCAACGATATCTTGGTAAATATCACCGATATTTTGCATAGGACCGATAACCGATATATCGACGATATCGACTGCATAGCTAGCAACTAAGGACTTAAACTCATGTTCCTAAAAAAAAAAAAGAAAAAAAAAGCTTAGATTATATAACAAAAATGTGAACAAGGGTCAGTGGGACAGTTACTAGTGACCCCCTCCGTTGGTCACACCCCGGTAGGAGGCTATTGGTGACTCTCATACGCTTTTAGTGACGCTTACCGATGAAAATATTAAAGTAGTAGTCGGTAAAAGACGTCACTAATTATCAACGTCCTTTTGAGTCAATTAATAACAAAACTGACAAATATATGTTTATGTTGCCTTTGGTTATGATTTTATCATCCGTTTTGTTTTAGCGAAAGTAAACGCACAGTCAAAAGGTTTCGTTACGTTTTCGTTAACCGATGGCCCCGAGTATCATGTTTCACAGGTTCAATCTCCCTCATTTTTTTCGATTCATTCGGTTTTTAACCTTTTACCTAATCTTTCTTTCGGCTTAGTATCACTCACATAAAACGGTTAACTCAGGTCGCTAACGCGGTCTCAGTTGCTAAACATCTTGGGGCCACTCTTGTGCTGCCAGAGATCATTGGGAGCAAAGGCGAAAAAAGGTTTGAACCTTGGTCAATCGGTTTTGGTTGGGCCTGAGTTTCTGGTTGACGATTCTAGTTACACGTTTGGTTCGATATATTTCAGGGGTTTCGAAGAAATATATGATGCTGAGAAGTTCATTACGAGCATGAGCGGTATGATTCAAGTAGAATCGCGTAAATGTTATGAATCATTAACGCAAACGCCCGTTAACATAAAAGTTCCCTACAACGCAAACCGGAACTATGTTATAAACAACATTGGACTGATGTTTCAAACAACACGAAACGTGCGGGTTATAAGCTATTTATCATCAACTATGAGACAAGGGGAAGTTGACAAGAATATGAACCCGTATTCGTGTTGGGCGGCATTTGAGGCTCTTCGTTTGAAGCCCGAGTTGCAAGAAATGGTCGACTACATTGTCGGGTCGCTAAGAAGCCGTGAACCAAATCGTGAGTTCGTTGCAATCGACTATAAGAGCGAGATGTTGGGAATGAGCATGTGTCAAAGTAATGTAAATGAAGAGATGAAGAATTGCTATAACCCGGTTGAAATCGCACGGTTTCTTCAAAGAATCGGTTATCCTCGAGATTCGACGATTTATGTGACTCAATCAAAACCGGATCGTAGCCTTCGTTCGCTAACAGATTTATACCCGAACACACTCACAAAGGTACAAGCGAGCTAGGCCCACTAAACAAGTAGTGCTCGTGGGTTGAACCCGAAGCTAAAAATCATGTCAGACACATGAACCTACACAATATGTGTATTTACGAGTTTACACAAACACGAGATTTGTTAACCCAAAAAAAAAATTTAAAAATTACATATTAGTACTTTAAAATTATAAATTTCCATAAATTATGCCAATTAATATTTGAACCTTTAAATTTTTGCATAAAAAGTAGCTAAATATTTTAATTTGTAAAAAAAACATATTTTAAAAAGTATACCAAAATAAATGGGTTAAATGGGTCAACCTGCCAACCCATCGGGTTGACACATGCACGACCCTTTTCAGCGTTTGCGGGTTCGACACGAAACTAACCCGAATTCGTTTAAACCAAACCCGTAAACTCGTATTAGGTTCGTGTCATGCTAACAAGTCACACTCCTAAAGCTAGTTGTATCTCTAAAAGTAACGGTTTCAACCAATGGGCCTAGGTTAGATGGGTCAAAAGTCGTAAAAAAACATTTTAAAGCATACAACATCTTATATCGTTTTATTTATTTCAGGAAGATATAATCCAAGAATCCAAAAAGGAGAAATTTCTCAACTCTGAAACCTCAGAATTGGAACGAGAGATCGTCGACTTCCATATATGTTCGGTTAGTGACGTTTTCGTGCCCGCAAAATCAGGTCTCTTTTACGCAAACGTGGCAGGGAACAGGATCGCTACTAGCAGGACCGACATTCTTGTGCCGGCTCAGATAACATCAAACTTAGCGCAAGATCATGTCTCGTCTTACATATCAAAGGCGAGCCACCCGGCGTATGCTTGTTTCTGCAAATAACAAGCACCATGTTGTTTAAAAGCTAAATAAAACGACTCTAAGTTAGTCAAGTGTGTGTTGGACATCAAAAAGTTCAATTAAAGTATCGTTTTTATGTTATATTAATAAATAATAATTGGAAAATCATACAGAAAATACTTGTAGAAATTTATGTGCAAATCTAATAAATTAGACCGAGGGGAGAGGGCGTGACTGACCTGACAACGTTAGAGGCATGGAACACCGCACCGGCCCTTCGTTAGAGGTGTGTGGCCCAGCCACCATGAGTGTGGTAACGGGCGTGGAGGATATTGAAAAAGCCATTGGCTCATGTGGATTAAAAAAAGAGCCGTTGGGCTCGATTAATTAAAAAAATAATTTACAAAAAGTTTTCTTTAAATACCATTATACCCACACACAATCAAACACTTTCAATTTCGATCCTCCTATACTAGAGTCCTGTTATCTCAAAATGAATCCGAACAACTCGTTCTTTAACCCAAACCACCCATTCTTTTAAAAACGTCCACAATTTAACCCAAACGCCCATAACCAATTCAACCCAAACAAAGTTTCCATACCATGACGGACAAGATACAGCGGTTTAATGAGCTAATAGAGGAAAAGAACACGACGAGGAGAGAAAAAGAAAGGAACTTGGATATGAAACTGCTTTGGACTAACATCGATCACTTGATAAGCCGGGATCGTGAACACGCCGAGAAGTTGAAAGAATATATTAGGAAGAAATACAGCATAGCCTAATTTTATTATGTTTATATTATAACTTTGTAATGCTTTAAAAAATTATTATTATAATGTTTTGTTTGTGTTCTATTTTTTTTATTAAATATGAGTTTAAAAATAATTGTTTAAAATTGAATATATGATAAAAACAATGATAATTATTATAAAAATGAATCACACTCACTAACCACTACACCCGTTTAATGAATGTGACCACCATCACTGTTTGCATGACGTATACGTGACACCACTTTTTAGCTTACACTTAATAATCACTGTACATAGCCTTATAAGTGGGATTGATTAAGATGCAAAATACCAAATGTAGGTTGCAAATCTCGCGCTTCGTAATCTTTAAATATATTTAAGGGGTTTTTGGGATTACTTATTGAAACTACTTATTGAGTAAGGTGTTTGGGGAATATGACTTTTACTACTACTGTTAAATTTTTATCAAAGGGGGAAGGAGTTTTTGAGAAGTAAGGGAAACTTACTTCTCAAAACTACTTATAACTTTTTACAAAAGTCAATAAGAAAGTTAAAATAAGTAATCCCAAACATCCCCTTAATCTCCTGCTAATATGCTAATACACAAAATATCAAGTATTGCCATAGAAAGGAAATACAAAATAGGAGAATACTTGATAGAGAGTAGAGACTATTCGTAGATCTCAACGGTGGTGGGGCTGCTTCAGTGGTGACGCATATGTGACGGTTTTCATACCCATTTTTTTTTCATGGGAAGTACTCAGCCTAATGAGAGGGATCATGAGGAAGACTAAGAAGAAGTGGTGGGGTAGGGTTGGGTATTTTTTTTAAGTGATGGTCCCACTTGTTTTAAACCAATAAGGAGTGTTGGTATTCGATTTTGTATAACCATGTCACACACATTTAAAGACTCAAGAATGTAACGAGAACTAGCACCACTCTTATTTATGTCATTCTTGATAACCATTACATTTAGTTTATTCATACCATTAGCATAACCTTTACCAATAAACATTTTATTCTTCGTTAACACAACCTTATTAATTCAAACACTAAAGAAAACCAAACTCTCTAGTGTTGGTTCCCATCAAGTTAACTTTAGAAATCATAGTCGTGTGTCTTGTATTCCCGTGTTTAGGAAACTTGCATTATGTAGCTCGATGACCCGGATGGTCACAATTGTAGCATGTTCCTTGGAACTTTTGGAATTTCCTTTTCATAGCTCTATTCCTAGGACACAAATACACAACTTTACCTTTTTCATTCATTGCACCTTTTCCTTTATTACCCCTTGAAGATTGACTATTTTTCATAAAATTTGAAATCCACCAAGCTTGGAGGTAACTTTTCAATTGCTACTTGAAATGTCTCACAAAGTGGCATACCCTCAGGATGGATATCGCGTAACATAACTTGAAGCTCTTGCACTTGGTTGATTATAGTCTTTGAGTCAACCATCTTGAAGTCCAAGAACTGGGCAACTACAGATTTCTTGGTCCGAGCATCCTCTATTTTGTATGTGTTTTCTAATGACTCCCATAGTTCTTTGGCAGTATTAACGGAAGTATTCTCCTCATTTGATTAGTATATATTTAATTGTAATATATTTAGGAAACCATATATTTAGCCATATTTACAGGCTTGTATCTCCCCATATATTGGGATTGATTTGTGAATGAGAGGCATCGATTATTTTGACCATAAACACTTTTATGGTATCAGAGCTTTGGTCTCTGTAACCCTAGCCGTCTCGATTCGTCTTGAACGGAAAACCACCTTCGTAATCCCGTCCCCCTCCTCCGATCATGACTGTGAAAGATAGCACATCGTCCGAAAAGAATAATGCCGCTGGTGCATCCAGCAGCCTCCATCCTGTTTACTCAGTGTCCAACATCCAAAACATGGTTCGAGTGCTCGACGGAACGAAGGTAACCTATTCATCTTGGGTAAAATTATTCAAACTTCATTGTAAAAGTTACAAGATCCTACACCACATGGACGGAACCGCTGCACCAGATCCATCCGACCCGACTTACGAGTCTTGGGCCGAGATTGACGCTAAGGTTCTTCAATGGATCTATGGTACGATCTCCGATGATCTGTTGGGTCATGTTTTAGACATCGATTCCAGCGCACAAGTCATGTGGGAAAAGATTCAGTCAATATTCATTAGCAACAAAGGGTCAAGGGCTGCAACCTTAGAACATGAATTCACAAATTTAACTCTTTCTGCATGTTCTTCTATGAAAGATTATTGTCAGAAACTTAAAGACTTGGCTGAGCAACTCGAAGATGTCGATCACCCGGTTACCGATTCCCGTCTTGTTTTACAGCTGGTGCGTGGTCTACCACGGGAATATGAAGTAGTTGCCTCGATTATCAATCAATCTTCTCCCTCATGGGATGATGCTAGAAACATGATTCAATTAGAGCAACAAAGACAGGCAGCACGTCAAACCATTGCCTCCTCCGACACCGTCCTCGTGACACCAAAATCGCCACATCCATCCCACCAGCCTCAACCACACTCCTATGATCAGTCAAATTGGCGCCCACCGTATAGAGGGAGAGGACGAGGTCGTAATAATCGCGGGGGTAGGAACGCCAGCAACTGTGGTCGCTACTCTCAACAGCAGCAACAACCTTCATGGGAATGGTGGAATGGGCATCAAAATGGGCCGCCGCCCTGCCCTTATCCAACCCATCAAGCAAATGGGTGGCCTGGCAACTGGAATCTTAGGCCCAACTCACAATAACCATACCAGGCCCAGCAACAACAGCATCAAAACTCGGCCCACATGGCCTACGGGCCACCACCACCAGGATTTCAGGCACCACCGACTGGAGGTTATTCGAGCCAACAGGCTTATGCGGCTCAGCAGCCTTTCTCGGGTCAACCAAACTTGGACCCATTCAGCCCAACGAATCTTGGAACTGCTCTTCAGGCTGTGAACCTGAACCCGACTGATCCGGCATGATACATGGACACCGGAGCATCATCACACCTCACATCCGACCTGGGTAAGTTACACACTCCTATTTCCTCATCTTTTCAAAGTAATATTTTTGTTGGAAACGGCAATAAATTGTTAATAAACGGATCGGGTAATGCTTCACATACCATCTCCAATCACACTCTTCATCTTAAAAATATACTCATTGCTCCAAATGTCATTAAAGACCTCGTATCCGTTCGCCGTTTCACTCGAGACAACCTTGTTTCTGTTGAATTTGACCCCTAAAGAGAGGTCAAATTAAACCAAAACACCCCCACCTATTTATAGTGTTTTAGGGGTGCAAAATGGTCCCAAAAACAGCTCAAAATCGTTCCAACGGCCATATAATCGTTATGACACAACTATTTTTTTGCCCAGCGACTGAATCGGTTCGGGTTAAACCGGTTTGACTCAGAAACCCCCAACCTGGTTAGGAACTGACGGTTTAGAACGAGTTGAAACCGGTTTGCCTTAAACCGGTTCCGGTTTTGGACTGGTTTATATTCTTCATTCACCTTTTTCCAACAAAAAGTTCATCTCCAAATGCTTATACATATAATCATAGTTGTTCTAATCTGTATTTGTTAGAAAATAATAATCATCCCAAAAACACAATGTAACTGTACCAAATTAGAACAACCCTACATATTTGTCCAAGATCCACCATTCAATAACCTTCATATTCACATACGAAAATCGAAATAATCTCAATATATGATCATATAGTGTTACTACATTTATATTCAATTAGTAAGGCAAAACATGATCAATGATAACAAAAGGAGACATAAAAAGTCCAATGGGAAAACAAAGATATTACCCTCCTATCTTTTAAGGCGGTCAACTGAAGCACTCTTGGAACAAACAATGTCAAAGGGTTGATTTTGACGCATTTGTTCATTTGCCGATGCATTTCAAGCATTTGTTGATTTTGCACCCTACGTTCTTCTACTCGTTGGGATTCGCATTGTTGTTGTTCTTGGAATTGTTGTTGAAGTTGAGTCACACGCTCATCCACTTCTTGCCAATGGGTTTATGGAAGGGGGGGGGGGGTACTAAACACATCAGGTGTGTGATTACTCACCACACGACCAACATCATGGATATGACCACGCCGATGACCCAATGCACACTCCATGCATGCAAACTCATCGACATCAGATGAGACACCACCAGACTCGACAGAGGATCATGTATACTCCTCTTGAATTCGGTCCTCCATTAAACAATGTAATAAACAATCACTGTGTGTTTGGGTCATTTAAATCCGTTTAAAGTTACAGTTGGATGTTTTAAATCTATTAAGTCTAACATCAAAATCATTTTACTTACATAGTCCGTTGAGGTCCGGATTCAGCCACCATCTGTAGGGAGGTTGCAGGAGTGCTTTCTAGGTTCTAATCTTGAGTCATTTTCCCTTTTTGGGTAACGTCCTCTGGTCGTTGCGTATAGATAAAGACCATGTCTTTGTTCTGTCCCATGCTCTCTAAAAGATCATTTTTTTTTTCAATATATATATAACGATTACACATGAAGTTAAATGAAAGTAATACTGCTAGCTTGATTTTTATTTTAGTCATGTTTTTCTATCACCAACGATTAAATGAAGGTAATATGTACCGTCAATTATTAGTTATGTGTTATACCTCCGCTTCACCTTACCCATCTTTCACTCCACCTCATCGTCTCACCAACATATTTCACCTTGTGTAATACCCGGTCACCTTTCACTTTTCACCCATTAAAAAAAAGAAATTATATATTTAAGAGAGATAGGGAGAATGTATTCCTGCTTGACCTGCAAATTTGATGTTCCCCCGATACAGATTATTATTTTATGCTCCTATGTAATATTTCTTTCAGGAATTTGATTTCATGGGACATGATGAGGAATTTAATATTTAGGGACATGACATGCATTCAATTAAAGCTCAAATCAAGTTAGTTTTAGGTTATTCAAATATGTTTTTTCATGACTTGCATTCAAATTTGCAGATGTGGTTCAAATAAAAGTGGGTCAGTTGTTTCTAGACAATTCAAACAAAACTATGTTATTTTTTTTCTTTAGAATTCGGATATCCAGTTCACTATCAGAATCCGTATCCGAAATTTCAGATACGGACGTACGGATTCGGGTAGTGAAATCCACCCGGGATGCGTGGATACTAACTAGCTACACATGATGTGTTAGCAAGGCCGACCCAAAAGGTAAAGCTACCCACGCAAGGGCTTGGGGTCTCACCTTCCCAAGGGCCTCCATTTTTATACATCCAAATGCGCATCATTCAGATGCATACGAGATTCAGGAGTTGCGCACAAAATCATGTTATGTACTTTGTATTTAAGAGTTAGTCAAGTTAGTTATGTTTTTATTTTGTTTTTAAAGTCTTCATCTCAATTAACAAATTGAGATAAACTAACTCTTATAAAGTTAAAAGAAAGTTGTATATAAATTACCCCATCGTCTAAAACCATAGAAATAAGACGAGTGTGATGATCGCGGTGTCAAGGTCAATCAAAAACATTTAGAAAAACTACTACTTATCTACCTTGGTCTGTAGACAGGGAAGTACAGTTGTCGACTCCACAGGGAATCAGTGGAAAGATTAATTGCTTAGTTTAGTAAATTATACTTAAAACACAAATTAAATAAAGAATGTAACCTCCTCCAAACTTCAGGTTCTAGGTTTATGTAAAATTCAGTTATTTAATTGGACACCACATAGATATAGTGTTGTAAAATTAGTTAAAACAGTAATTGAAGACAGACTGTTATCAGCAACCTATTCGACTAGTTTTGTCACAAACCAGTATAATTCAATCACCCAATTTATGAATACCAAGTTACCCCTTTAGTCACTCAACCCTGCTACTAGGTTTTGTAATCAACCGAACAAGATTGTAAAGCAAGCAAACTCAAAGCACTTAAATAAACTGTTTAAAATAACTAATATATCAATCTATCAAGTTGTGTAAAAAACTACCAAGATCCAAATACATATACAACTGAATAAAACTCATAACCTATATAAACCATCCGCTTGGAGAAATGCACAAGTGATTTAGCCGCACATGCCTGTCTCGAATTGGAACCGGAAACCCGAAAGATTATATTTGTCTCTGCTAAGCGTTCCCTAGGCACCTTCCTAGTTCTGCCGTCCGATCCCCCCTTTTTCCGTGCGAATCTAATTCCTTAAAAATGCCTAGTGCCTTCTTTTCCACGTTTTCTTTTCCAAACCATAAAAGCCACCCAATGGCAAGCCCATATGGAGTTCTTTTAGTGGGCTGGAACGATTCAAATGATGGGCTGCAAATCACAATAAATAAACCACTCAAAACTAATAATTTAACCCATATAACTCTAATTAATTTTAGTCCATGTTTTAATAATTTTACGGTTCAAGTGTTTATTTGATTTTGAATCAAGTTCACTATTAAATAATTTTTTCCATTCTTTTAATTCTCATGATAAAAACATCATTTTAACTCGTCTTCTTCAAAATACCCTGAACATATAAATACACTCAAAGTAAATTGTTTCATATATAAATATGATTAAAAACATTTAATTATATATAACTTGGACGTGTAAATTAACCTCTCATCATGTGACTATAGAGAAAGCTCCCTAGCTAAGCATCAATGAAACCGACGAGAAGGGTTGTCCTATGTTGAGGCTATGATTTAATTTGTGGGGACTAGAAGAGTACAATGATAAAAGATAAGGTGTCGTTCAAGATAAGGAACGTCCTTGCCTTTAATTTGTTTGTTGTTTCTCATAGGGAAAATGTTTTAAAGTAGTGTGTTAATCGGCTTATTTCAGGTTAGTCATGTGGTTCGAATTTAAAATTTTGAAAATGAATTTCAATTTGAAAATTCAAATTCTGGTTGATATATATAACTCCAATTATGAGAATATATATATATATATATATATATATATATATATATATATATATATATATATGGGATGGTTCCCTTAAAAAGTGCTACTTGGCTAAGAAGCTTAAGAAGCAATCTCATCCATTCAATTGGATGATCAAGGGTATGTATTTAAGTGTAGAAAAATAAGGGGTGGAGGACATTTTTGGAAAACCCACAATTGTTGACTTTTTTCAAATTCCTCACCTTTTTTTAAACGTACTTAACTTTTTCATACAACCTTATTTTTTTAAAAAAAATACACCATAAAATCGAGCATTTTTTTACCTTTAATTCGAGTATAGTATTGCTATATTTTACTCTAAAACAAATTCGACACTTAGTGAAATTGTGCTACTTTACGTAAATGTGCTGGTTTATAGTAAAACAACACAACTAACCATGTTGCATTATAAAACAGCACAATTAACTGTGCTGTATTGTAAAACAGCACAATTAACTGTGCTGCTTTATCATAAAATAACACCAAACATAACAATTAGTTGTGTTGTTTCACAACACCAAAAGAACACGGTTCATTGTGTACCTTGCTTTTCTTAGCTAACCAAACACAAACAAAACAAGCACAATAAAACTAGTATATCAAACCAGCACAAAACAAAACCAGCATAACACAACATTTTGATGCATAAGCTTTTTGTTGCCTACCACTAAATCGTTTTTTTTCTGTATGGATGTTTTAAATTTTTATTTTTAAATAATGCTACCAAATTAGGCACATAATAATTGACTAAAAGTACACACATTAAAGAAACCATTACATTTACGTAAATTGTGTTGTTTTACCAGAAACCAGCAAATTTTTAATGTGTTAAATTATGCTGTTTTACCAGAAACCAGCACATTTACGAGAAACCAGCACATTTACGTAAATTAGCACAATTTCGTTAAGTGTCGTTTTTGTTTTTGCAAAAAAAAAAAATATAGCAATACTATACTCAAATTAAAGATAAAAAAACGCTCGATTTTATGGTGTAGTTTTTTTTAAAAATAATGTCCTATGAAAAAGTTATTAACGTTTAAAAAAAAGTGGGGGAAGTTGAAAAAAGTCAACAAAAGTGGCTATTACTTAAATACCCTATCACCCCTTATTTTTCATACACTTAAATCTCTACCGTTGATCATCTAATTAAATAGATAAGATTACTTCTTAGGTTTCTTAGCCAAATTAGACTTCTTATTTGATCATCCCCATATATATATATATATATATATATATATATATATATATATATATATATATATATATATATATATATATATATATATATATATATATATATCGTATGTGTATTTTTTTTATAAAAAAGAGTAAAAGATATATAATGTGAATTCAAATAATCGGGTCGGATAGGTTCAAAATTTATAGGTTTTAATTCGATTCGAAAACCAAATTTTGATTTTGGACCGGATAAGAACCCGATTTGAATAATCAGGTTTTTCGGGTTCGATTCAAATATTGAACAACCATAGCTTAAACAACGCTTAAATTTCTTGATGGTTCTGTGTTTTAAACGGGTTATGTCATCCGATCCAAAACTTGTTTTGTTTCGTGTCGGTTCGGGTCGTATGAGGAATTGCCACCCTTAGCTTAAATTGATCCATCGCCTATTAAGAATTTAATAATTAGGTTATTGAACTATTTAAATCCAGTAACTTCAAGAAATTTCTTTTATGATAAAAATAATGTAATAAAACTCATATGCGAATAGATGACAAACATTAGGTTATTAAGGATTTAATAATTAGGTTTTTGAAATCTGAAAATATTACTTTTATGGATTGCTTAGTTGATAAGTTGGTTGTTTTTTTTAATTTTGTTTTAAAAAGTTAGCTCATTTTTAGTTTTTTAATTCTTATAAAACTTGTGCAAAATCGACATGTTTTTATTGAACAAAATCATATAATCATAAGATAAAAATCAAGAGTTTAAACTTAATTGATAGTTGAGGAAGCAAATGCTGAAATGAAAGTGAAGATTGTAGTGCTATTACACATGTCATCAAACATCCTACCGAGTTAAATAATTGTCGTATTTTATAAACACTCATATTTTAATATTTCATTGTTTTATATTTGGTATGATTATGTTTGTATATATTTATACTAAGTTAAAATCCAGTGTATTACACAGGTTAAATAAATAAAATATTATATATTTAGTAATAAAAATTTTATATTTTTAAAAACCCGTGTAATACACGGGTTGAATAAAATATAATGTAATTTGGTAACAAATACATTTGTCAAAATATGTTTTTAAAAAATGTAATTTGTCGTGACAGTTATAAGGTTTGTTAAGTTAGTTTTTAAAACATCTATACTATATATAATACATTTGAGGAGGACAAAGATGTCTTTTAACACTTTTAAGAAATTTACTTACATACTTTTTTAAGCATAGGTACAACTCTCTAATGCTTTAAAAAAAACTGAAAATAGAAGTTATTCATACAGTAACTACCATCTCCCCTCATAATTTAGAACATCCATAACTTTTTCATACGTTAAATTTACACCATAAAAACGAGCATTTTATCCTCTTTAATTTGAGTATGTAATCGCTATAGTATTTTTCCAATTAAAAAAATGTTACGTGTTACATGTTAGTTTAGGGGCTAAGCATTCAGTTCGAACCGGACTTAACCGGATTGGAACCACGAACCATTTGAATTGAAATATGTTAACCAAGGACCGAACCGTATATAAACGGGTCAGAACCGTTTAATTCGTGGACCGAACACTTTCATTATACCAACTTATGTTTCCTGCAAAATAAAGTTACAATCCAACTCCACAAAACAAAAAACAAACCCAAAATACTCCACAAACGGTTCTAACGGGTCCGAACCGGAACCGTCGGGTTATTAACCGAACTGAACCGTGAACCGGTTAATGACCATATGAAGAACCGGGAACCGGACCTGTTTAGTATTTCGCGGGTCGGTTCCGGTTCCAATTGGTCCGGTTCTACGGTTCTAACAGGTTCGAACCGTGAATTGCTCACCCCTACTCTATATATATATATATGTATATATATATATATATATATATATATATATATATATATTGGAATACTAGTAAACATCGATGCGACACAACCATGTTTCAGTCCAACCTTTAAACATTGATACGAAACTTAGAACTTTATTAAAGAATAAGTGACAAATAAAAAGTAAAAAAATAAAATCGTTGGGCCGATTTAGACCGCCTACCTGTAGTTTGGTATGATTAGATGAAATCGCATCGGTAGACCCCTGATTATCAATTAATCCCGATTTTTACAACAATGTTAAAAAATAATTTGATATGTCGAACTTATATTTATATTAACGTGTATTAATCTGAATTGTTATTGGTGTATTAGTGAGTACTTTTGTTAAAAAAATAAATATGTTCAAAATAATTATATGGTTATACACAGTCTTATTATTTATGTTTTTCATAATTATTATAAGTTTAGCTATATATTATACTTTTGTGAACCGGATATTCATCAATTATTATGATATAAAATATAACAAAATGTTAAATTATTTAAATTATATAAAAGTTATAAAAAACCATTAATAACTTATTTAAAAACTTGCTTTGAAAAAGCTATTTAAGTATCCAATATTAATAAAATAAAAACAATAAGACAACATTTTTTTCCTAAATTCAAATTGGTGATACAAATTTATTAGTTGATTATACGAGTTAAAACTTGATTTTTATTTAAGATGTCATCATTTTAATCTATATTTTATAGAATAAATTACATGTTTTATCTTTAGATATCTATACTATGTATAATATATTTGATGAGGACAGTTTAGTAATTTTATCATTTTTAAGAAATTACTTATACACCTTCTACTACATAAAGTACAACCCTTTAAAGTTTAAAAAATATTGAAAATGTAAGTTATGGGTGGTTTTTGGAAGGTTATATCCATATTACCTCCGGATATAATTAACCCCCCACGTCTCCAACATCCTTTCTCTCAATATATCTTATTCTCTTTTCAATCTTCTATCAGAAATCCCCGACCATCCCCTCATCGTTGTCCTCGCCTACGCCAACGGTAACCCCCAATCCACTAGCGGGACTGTTGCTGAATGGGTTTTCTATAAACGTGATTCACTACCTCACCTATTAGAAAGTTTTTTGCTTCCTTTTCTCACACTTGGTTACTAGGGCATGCTGGCAAAAAAAGGAACGGCGAAAACTTCTCTTACTATCGGGTATATGAGAGCAAAAAGTTAGAGAGAAATGGAAGGCGAGAGAAGCTAATCGGTAGAAGAGATAGTGGCCGAATAGGTAGCTTGGCAGTGGTCGTGCAACTGGCAGTAGGCGTTTTTGTTTAAACCCTAGCAGCAAAATATTGGTCTGTAGTAATGGAACGACCGAAAGGTTTAGCAGTGGCGGCGATTGTTGTTGGCGAACAAAGGCGCCGCACCACTCCTGCGATGGCTGAATCGAAAGTGAAGGTTTAATTTTGTTTTCTAAATCTCCATTCGTTGTTTTAATTAGTAATTTGCAGATCAATTTGTTTGATTCCGTTTGCAGATCAATTGGTAATTTACAGATTAATTTGTATGAATAACATTAATTTATCTATAATATATCTATAATATTGCTGGTTTTTTATCAAACACATGTAATAAACTTAACATTATTTTTCGAGTTTAGCGCCACAACGCGCGCGGGCATTTTACTAGTTTTTTTCAACTGAGTATTAATTTTTTAATTTAATTGATAAATGTTAGTTCATATTAAGTTCATTTGATTGCTGATATAATAACTATTTATAATTAAATAATAAGTATTCGTAATTAGATCTTACTATTCTAATAAATGAAAATCTCTTCGGGACACGTATCACTCTCTGGTTACTCCTCATCTTTATTTTTTCGCCTCTCTCTCCTATTAAATATTAGATATTCTATTTCTCTCTCCTATTAAATAATAATCTTTATATTAATAAAATTTAATTACGAATAATTATTATTTAATTATAAATTCAACCTATGTAATATATCGGTTTATTCAACCCATGTATTACACGAGTTTTTAAAAATATAAAATTTTTATTACTAAATATATAACATTTTATTTATTTAACTCGTGTAATACACGAGATTTTAACTTAGTTTATTAATATAAAGATTATTATTTAATAGGAGAGAGAAATAGAAAATCTAATATTTAATAGGAGAGAGAGGCGCGAAAATAAAGATGAGAAGTAACCAGAGAGTGACACGTGTTTTGAATAGATTTTCATTTATTAGATTAATAAGATGAGATTTTGAACTTAGTTTTATATATAAAACCTGGAAAATTGAAAATAAATTTTTAGAATAATGTAGAAAATTATAACTGAATGTTGACGGATTGGCAACATTTGCGAATCCGCCATAAAACATGTTTGTTGCATACTCATCGCATGTGAAATACATCACAACATGCGCACATCAAAAGAAATCATGTTGGATATTTTAGTGTAATTGGATTAATTTATTTGGTCAATACATATCATCATAAATATCAAATAAGTTAGGAGGTGCGGAGTGCACACTTATTTGAGTTTATCATGATATAACGGGGGTCCGGGGGCAACGCCCCGGGAAGCGAGGTCCAAGGGGCGGCAGCCCCTGGCTGGGATCGAGCGGATCGGCCAGAGCCTCAAGGGGCAAGCACGACAATTATTTTGACACTTATTACATTATAAAAAAATGTATTAGAATCTAATTTTTTTAAAATTGTTTTATAAAATTCTTGTAAAAAATTGGGCGGATTTTTATATAAATTTCAAATGTTGAATTTTAAATTAAAAGAATAACTCTGTTTTCCCAGATTATCTCTTGATTGATCATACGTATTTTGACTTCTGGTTTAATATCATCACAAATACTCTCCATATTTGGTGTTCTAAATTCTATGATTTGTATCTGATCAAACATTTGGGTGAACCACTAAATAGTTTTGATCTGAAAGTGATAATACGCCTTTCAGAGTATCCAAGAATTCAATCCGTTTTCTGCAATTTCTACAACAAAGAAATGACAGATCCATCACAAAACCAGTCCTTCGCAAACCCGTCTGAAAATTTGCGACATGAGTTGTGGTCTCAAACCTGCCTCAATACGTGTGTGTCACAAAATTTAGCGACAAGAAGTGTTGTCGCTATATCCGTTGCAAGTTTATTCCCATTGTAAAATAATGGGCGATGGATCTTTTTCAGACCGATTTTGTGCCTTGTAAAAGTACTATGTGCGATACATTTGTAACAGTTTTAGTTGTCGAAAATAGCACCTTTATTGTCGCGATAAGTCATGAGTCACGACTACAAAATAGACTTTTCACGAAATATTTAAATAACAAACTTGAATAAAAAAGTTAGTGATGAAAACAAGATATGCCGCTATTTTATACGGACAACAACAACACAGACTAAAGATGTTAGCGTGTCCTATCATTTTAGTTTTTCAATAGATTGAGGGTTACGGTAACCCTATCTGGGAGCCCTTCTATTTTATCACGAAAGAATGTACATCAGTTAGTTTGGACTTCACACATGTAGCCTGACATCGGGTGTGCTTCGGGAACTCTTTAACTGACGACATCATTAACCTGGTCCTAAAATATTGATTTATTACCAAGTGAATTCTAACCTAAGTGGTATGCATTTGATTTGATAATCTCTCAACCCTCTGTCTCATTTTATTGTGTCACTTGTTTTTACTTTTAAAAACAACTATCCTTATTACTAGACTAAACAATAACAATAATTGAGTGCAAAAAGCCATCGTGCCCATTGGTTTAATACTTGATTTTTATCTAAATTATATTACATTATGATATGTGGACTTGTCTATTGTGTGTAGTTAGTAAACATAATAATCATTTTATAAATACTAAAACCTGATAAAATGTGTTCAAAACTCAAAAATAATATGTACTCACAAAAACACACATTAGATACTTCTAGTAGTGTGAATATTTGGTAGTAATAAATATTGAAGTTCAACTTGCTTTTATCCAAAGTTTGTACAGAAATGAATTTCCTGTGTTCACATTACACGGTTTGTCTAGAAACGATCAATTTAGTATAGTTTTTAGTTTAGTTACAAAATAGAGAAAAACGAAGAACATGGATGCGCGTTGAGGTGGTGAATTTGTGTATGTACATCGTTATTAATATTTTTATACATTGTGTATGTACATCGTTATTAATATTTTTATACTGACCATTGAAGAGGTAATTAGATTTTGGCTTATTTTTGCCACTATAGTTATGTAAATCTAGAATATAAATAATAACAAAAGCTATATACGGAGATAATAGATACAAACAAACGTACCTAGAAATCTTCCACATACATGCAGTAGGGTCTGAGAAGAGTGAGATGAGGGTACACCTTACATTTAGCGCAAGGGATAAAGAGACAGCTCCTGACAAGATCCCCGGCTCACAACAAAACCTCATTCTCTTTTTTTGGGCAAATATAGAAATATACAAGGTAAGCACGCATCATTCATAAGTTATCTGTAGTATGGGGTAGAAGAACAGGGAGGCATAGAAAAAAGAACCCTACGACTAATGTGGAAAGAGCTAGAAGCTCAACTTAAGACTAAAGACACTTAAGGATAAAGCACACAAAGGGTTCAAAGTAGGTAAGACTATACACACCCCTAAGATTACCATAGTTAAGACTAAAAGCCCACCTAAACAAGAACACCTAACTAAGGGCACCCTTAAGATTAAAGACAATCATAAAAGTAGCTAACACCTACGCCTATGATTAACGACGACCTACATGGGGAAAACGGTAGGCACATATAACATACCATCGAGGTATGATAAATAATCACTCAAAAACTTGAAAGTTCGAACAACGCCAAATATAAGTAACGTATTCGGATTTGGGTTTCGGATATTAGAAACGGATCCTTAACCAAAACGAACAATCCTTTTTAAAAACGAACGCGATTTTATGAATTTCAAACCGACCACTATATTTGAAAGTTTATAAAACATTATATATAAAAAGTTATAAGGAAAAATAAAATTGTAGTAAAAAATAAAGAAATAAAAAATCAATTATATTTAACCCGCCTCGATTTTGAATAAAATTCAAATATAAATAGATAAAAATAAGTATATCGCAACATTATATTTGGAATTTAATAAAACATTATATTATTAACATAACATAAATAGAAAATTAACGTCACTTTATATAAAAAAAAACTAAACCTTCAAATAGCTTTGATAACTTGTATGCTTATGTTTTGATAACTTGTATATTATTATACACAACCTGGTTTTGAATAAAATTTACACGAAATGTAGATAAACATACCGTAAAACATTATATTATTAAAATAATATAAACGGAAAACGACGTCATTTTATATATAAAAAAACTAAGTGTTTGTTTGGTTCATTAAGATCTGAACCATTAAAAGTTTTAATGGTTTAGCATGATTTCTGTGCTGAACTATTAAGAGTCTGGATTTACTATTATTAGTCTGGCAAAATCTGAAACAAAGACCTCCTATCTCTGACCGATTAGGTAACATTTTAATGGAATTATTAAAAGACTATTAAACAATCCCTAAACCTTCAAGTAACTTTGATTACTTGTACGTTTGTTCTTCGATTACTTATACATTATTATGCACAAATCGATTTTAAATAAAATTTACATTGAAATGTAGATAAAAATAAGAACGTCGCAATGGTATGTTTGAAAAGTTTGAAAACTTCATATATGAAGGTTTATTTTCACAAATATGAATAAAAATTTACGGGCGGAATCATTTTGTTGCTAAATCCACATTCCTGTGATGGTTCCATCAATATAAAATGGAAGAAGTGACTAATATATATAGAGACCATGTTATATACCCATGTATTATATGAGATTGTTTAATAGAAAAATAAGAATACAATAATGTATAGAGAAAATTAGATTTCAAATTTTATATTAGAATTTAAATTAAATAATAATTAGAATTAAAATCTTACATTATTTATAAAAAAAATTAACATAATTAGATATTAAAATTCAGAGTTACTTAAAATAGAAAAAATTAAATATTTTAATGAGAAAAAATATGGTGTTGCCATGTGACATTAAGTGTAATTGTTTATTAAAAGTAGGATTGTAACATTAATTTCTAGGAATATTGTATAAAGAGGTCACACAATTATTAACATTTCTTCTATTAAGATCATCTAATTACTATAAAAACCAATTTATATATCACTTAAATATGAATCAGCAGGTTCCTTTCATGTCAAATCCGACTAAAAAAACATGTCAGATGGTGATAATGTTGAAACCAAACTAAGTTTTCTGTAGCTGATTGTGATAAATTAAAATCATCAAACGCTTAATATAATAATGTTTTGTCCATTTGATAATGTATAATTAAATATCATATCAAGATATCATCAAAAAGGGCATATCCTAGTTTCTGAAGTTAAATTTCTAGTGCTGTACATAATTTTCTGGATGGTCATTTTTAATCTAACTATAGGCTATGTGACGGTGGCAGAACTAGAGGTGTTGAGCTGACCAGTCGGATAAATTTAACTATTTTTTAAGAGAATATGAGGTCTGTCCCCTCTCTACGTTGTAGATGGTCTTGCCACCATTTGGCACAAAAAGTATAGGTGGTGGTTGGTCCCCTTTGACACCAAGTGGTCCTATCTTTGCACAAGTCTGTCCTAACTTGTTCTTGTCATAACCAGATTCCCTCACATTTGCAGTGTCTCAGAAACTGTACGTAAAGATCAAATAAAAATACATATTACTTTGATTTTAAAGATGAAAAGTTATATGACAACTAAAAAAACACATATATATATATATATATATATATATATATATATATATATAATAATATAGGAATGATAATAAGAAAACTCAATTTTTATGAGAAAATAAAAAAACTATTAGAATATAATCTAGACTTATATTAGTTTAATTATGTATTATGTATATTTAAGTTAGATATAGGTCGCAGGGCAGAAAACCAAAAGTCAAATCGACAAAGGTCAAACGGCCGTTATTGGCAGTTAATGACGGTTTTCTATTACCCCAAACGAATGGGTGTAACACCCTTATTCGTACATTTTCATAGACTATAAATAGAAGCAAATTGTAAAGAATTCGTTGGTCAATTTCAAATAATGTAAAGTTCTGCTTTGACTTTCGCTCGCAGACCAGATACATCAAAATTGATCCTTGTTCTTATTCTGATTCTACATATGATGAATGATTGATTCGTGATTAAGTGTTCTTGATATCCCACAAAAACTACTTATTTAAGGTAAAAATAATAATAAAAAAATAATAACTCAAAAAATAAATCAAAAATTAAAAAACTGCTTCGGACCCCTTGTTTCCCACGTCATCCTCGTTCATAAAAAAAACTCAAAAATTAGTGGGTTTAGCTTTTGGGCTTAGTTTTTTGGGTTTAAGTTAGGTTTTTGGAGGGGTGAGGCGGGGTGGAGGGTTTAGGTTTTTTTTTTTTTTTTTTGGGGGGGGGGGTTTAGGTTTTTGGGGGTTGGGTGAGGGGTAGGTAGGGTGGGGTTAGGTTTTTGGGTGGGGGTGGGGTGGCAGGATTAGGTTTTTGAGGGTGGGTTAGACTTTTTGGTTTAGTTTTTGAGTTTAGTTAAGGTTTTTGGAGGGGTGGGGTGGGATGGGGTGGGGGGTTTAGGTTTTTGAGGGTGGGTGGGGGGCTTAGGTTTTTGGGGGGTGAGTGAGGGGGTGGGTGAGGTGGGTTTAGGTTTTTGGGTGGGGTGGGGTGGGGGGGGTTAGGTTTTTAAGGGTGGGTTGGGGTTGGGGGTGTACTACATATATACAGTAGGAGTTTTTTGATTTTCTTATAAAAATGAGTTTTCTAGTTAACTCACCCTATAATAATAATATATATGTATATAAGAAATAGAGAAATAAAAAAAAGTTTAAATTCATGAGAAACAGTCTTAGTTTCTCCGTTCGTAGTTTGTTTGTACATGTATGAGAGCATTTGTATCTGATTATTTATTCTTATCTTTATAGTTTAATTAAAAACTGTTATTTTATAAAAAAAAAGTTGTTATTTAAAAAAAACATCTCATATCTCATTCCTTATTCTTATAATTTTATAAAAATGATTAAGAAATTGGTATATTTAATATTGTAGTGTTCATTTTTATAATTTTAAGGATAAACATAAGGTAGAAAAAACCTTATGTAACACACTCTTGATTTAAATCTTTTTTTTCTCTTATAATTTATAGATATGATATATATACCAATCCTGATTTGGATGCTCTGATACTCTCAACTTTACCCGGTCCCCTATGATTTGTTTTAAGCGTGATAAATAATTACAAAACCAAGTAATATGATTTAAATGCATTTTTACATTTTTATAGATATATTACTCTTTTTTCAAAAGTCTAATTAAACATGTTTTTCTAAACGGCAAACACAGGCCACTTAAATTTATTCCAAAATCCACCTATCGAAACTTTGTAATACTGTGTAACATTTAAATTCGCACCACTTCGTAAAGATAAACCCTAGATAACACTAAACCATGAGCAATTAAATATGCCTATAATTTAGTTTTAGACAGAACTTCTAGATACATTAATGCATTAAATGAATCAAAAGTGTTCTTTCATAATAATAAAGGCATTTAATAATGTAAAAAAAATAGATTTAATTAATATGTTTTTTAATCGTTGGCCATTTTGTGTAATACTAGTTCAAAGACGTGTCACATTTTGTGTAATTATTTGGGTTCGAGCCAGAGGGTTAGGTTTCCTCCTGTGTTGACGGTTCAATCCAGATTGGTGGTGTAGTTTGGCCCGATTTAGATAACATCTATATCCTAGGAGGATCCTATTAATACGTGTTAAATAGGACACATATTAACCAAAACTAATTATGAAAAGGAGTTTGAATGTAAACTGAAATTGTAAAACAACATCATAACTATATCAAAGCACAGTACAAATCCAAGAATTCCAGAATTCATGGGTCATATTTTTAAAACCTGAACTTGTTAATTAAACATTCTTACAAGGATATATAGTTATCTACATTTCCTCTTCATCATATTTATCACATGTCACATGATATACATTTGTAATATCTTATTCTTACATTAAATGCAGTTTAATTACCATCTCTCACTTCAACAAATTAACAAACGATAAAACATCTTAAAACCAATCCAAATTAGAATTAACATAAACAAAATGCCAACTTATAAAATCACTACTCGACGAGTAGAAGTAGAACAAGATTAGCTACGAAACACGAACTCCAAACGTTTGGAACAAAGTGAGCATTTGTAACTTCTTTTAGTGATATTGCAAACCGGCACGAAGCAAAACCTCCATTTATGAGAACAATCGACGGCCTCCACCTTACCACCGCAGTGAGGGCAGGTGCCCGGTGCATCTTGACGGCTTAACTCCTTCTCTTCTGCCTTGCAAACGTATAACAGTCTCATTTAGCCGTAATCTGACCGGCCGGACGTCGGTAGAATGGGTGTGTTTTTGGCTTTGCCCTAATTTCGGATTGTTGAAGGACTAGCATGTGAGGTGATGGATGCCCTTTGGGTATATTTAAATAGATGGATCATGGAGATCTGTTGCCTCAACCAAGTACTATTTTGTTTTTTACCTTATGATATAAGATATTTTTTCTTTTTGAGATTTTTATTAATATGTAACTCGTGCTAAACTAATAATACCTTTAAGTCTCGAATCATATACGTATTTATCTGCTTAATATTAGCAAAAGTTGGAAAAGGATAAAGTTGTTATCTAGTTTGTTATCAATGTTGATTGTAGTCTAGCTATGTTGTTATAGAGTTTATTACTCACGTTTATCCTAGACTAGGTTGTCATGCAATGTAAATCTAGTGTGGTATAAGGTTATCCTTTACGTGGTGATCCTATGTGTCAACCCAACCACGCGGTGATCCAAATGTAACACCGTCCCCTCTAAAAAAAATCACGCCGTGATGTAGAGGCGTGATTTTTTTCACGCCACAAACAAAATTGTTTTATGCTATTGTACCGTTGAACGGTAAAAAAATTGACCGTTGGATATTATTAGTTTTAAATTAATAATATATATTTTTACTCACTATAAATTCTCATATTTTTACTCCATAACTTTCACACTTCTACACACCAATCTTCTAAATTTCTACTCATCTATTCACTACTTTTCTACCAAAAAAATGAGTAACGATCCGAACCCAAACTTTTGGGCTCAATACGCGGCTCGTGATAACGCGTTTATGGCCAACCCAAACTTTCAACCCAACCCAAACTTTCAACCCAACCCGAACTTTCAACCCAACCCGAATTTCCAACCCAACCCAACCCGAACTTCCTACCCAACCCAAACTTCCAACCAAACCCGAACTTTCAAATGTTTAACTACCAATCCTCAATGTCCCAACTGGGTACACCACTTGACTTTGTACCCGAAACTCAAGAAATGACACAAGAAACCGTGGACGAGAATCAATTTTTGTCACAAAAAAAGGAAAGAAGAAGGTTTCGCAAGAGACTTCTAGCCGGCCGAATACCAAAAAAAAAGTGGGAAAAAGACGAACCACTATTCTTGGTTAAGGCGTATTATATTTTATTTAAATAAAAATGAAAAATAAACATTTAATTATCACACCACTACAATCACACGGGTATACCCCTTACCTAGTGACGGGTGATGTGATTTTCCAGAATCTGATGTGGCGTCATGTGGCGTGCACTTTATTGTCACATCACACCAAAATCACATGGGTATACCCCATGCTATAAGTACATATTAATACATCCTTAATCACTTTAGGTGAAATTTCACATATCTTACATGATATCGATACTCTTCCTCCTAGTGGTGAAGCTTGAAGAAAAACGTAGGGGGTTGCGGCGAAGTACATTTAAATTAACTCTTTGGGGAAAATATCAGGGGATGACCGGAACTTAATACCTATAAAATTTTTGGCTGAATACGTATAAATTAACAATTCTGAGTAAAAAATCGGGGGGGGGGGGAGAGGGGGCACGGGGGCCCCAGGCGCTAATGAAGCTTCGCCATGACCTTTCTAACCGTCTTCTTCTTTCATGGTTGCACCACACGGATCTCCCCTCTACTCTCCAAAATTGACCGATCCAATTGTCCCGCTCCTAAACATGATGACTATTATGCTCTCCTCTTCCTATTCATCATGTTTAGGAACGTGACAATTGCACCGATCAATTTTGAAGAGGAGAGGGGAGATCAAAGTTGGGGTTTGACGCGTATTGTTGTAACATCCTAGGTTTTACCGAGTAAACATAATGATATTATTTGTATACAGAAGACGGACTTATGATGAAAACTTGACCAGTGTAGTACATTATCGTTAAACAAATAATTAGGCAGGGGTTTATATATATTATTGAGACTAGAGGGTGTGTTTTATAAAAAAAATCATGAGACGGGCCGAGCCCGAGGAGTCGGTATCACGCAAGTGCCAAAGCCTGACCCAAGGGTGAGAAACCCTTTAGGTGTACGGCAAGGGGGGGACCCCATTCTGATTCTTGCGGCTGCCGAGAAGTAGAAAGGGAGAGAAGAGAGGAAGGTATCGGCGAATATGGCCTTGGGAACCGGCTGTGAAGGCTCATCACGGCGAAGGACGGCGGAGACGAGGGTGGCAGCAGCGTTCATCGAAACAAAGGGGAGCCGTTTAGGAGTTGTGATCAAATCAAGGTATTTTCGCGATCTCCTAATCGTAGTTTACATGTTTTGGATCCTAGATACTCGTTGTAATCGTTTATCATTCTAAGGAGTATGCAAAGGTTGATGCTTCGCGAGGAAATCAAGCGAGAACGGAAATCCGGCGAGGAATTCCGGCCACTGTTCGCGATTTCTGGCGACGTCTCCGGTGGCGGAAGGCGGCGGAAATGGGTGGAGGTGGAAGAGTTTGGTGACACGGTTGCGTGGATATATTATTTGTCCAATTCCGAGTTCGTTTGATAGGGAAACAAGTAGTGCAAAGATAGACGAGCGAAAAAGGCAAATTCCGGCTACTGTTCAGTTTTCCGGCGACGGTGACTGTTTTTCTGAAAGGTTTTGGCGATACGAACGCGTGGACATATTATTTGCCTAAAACGGAGTCCATTTGGGTCGGTTTTAAGCTACTCGTATATTGACGCGCAAAACCGAACGTGCTGAAAGACGAGTATGCGTTCTGGCAGCAGAGGTGGCGGCGTTGGCCGACACCAATATTTTTCTGAGTTCAGGTGTATCGAGACAAAAGCGTGGATAGGTGGTTCGCGCAAAACGGAGCTCGTATGGTCGAGATATGATCAAAGCAAGTTTTCCTCTCGCGTGGTGCTCAGCAGTTTCGTACAAAACCGCTTAGAACGACTTGTACGAAAAATGTCGGGAACGACTTTCGGGAACGTTTTTCGGTAACGTTAATTTAAGGGTTTTTGTGCGCGAGCGAGCGTGTCGGTTATACGGTTTGGGACGACTTAGACCGAGCTTGTAGCTGCTGGTCCAGAATAGATGCGTTAGTGTTACTACGGTAATATGATTGATCTGGGTAGTTCATTTGACGACATGTTCGCGTTGGACTACGAGTTTATGGTTATGCGACCTTGGAAGGAAAGCTTCGCAACCGGTGAGTTTCTAATCCCCCACTTCTTTAAATATTTTCTATGTTTTTGGGGCTATCATACATGCTTAAGAGACAAGCTTAATCTATTAAACGTGTTAAGAGTTTCGGATTCTAATCCGACGTGTTTATGAAATTAAATGAGTATTACGGAGTCGTAGGGTCGATGGTGTGTCCATGAGAATGTGCTAGCTAGAGGTATGAGTTATGAATGTGGGACATGTTAAGGGTCGGTCGGGAAGATTCGGGCTGTAAGCTAAATATTTATGATTACGTACATGCTACGTTGTTCTAGTGATAGGTGTGGGTGCATGTGTAGTTAACGAGTCATACACGTGTAATGTGATGTTGCATGTTTTTAATTCAGTTGTGTTTTGGTATGTCGTTGTCCTTGTGACACGGCGGGTGATGCGTTTGCATAGTCATGTTTATGACACGACAAACGGGAATTGTGAAGAATGAGGTTTGTCGGGAAGTCACCAACGGTGACATTTGTTAACAGGTTAATGATGAGCTAAGGGTGCGTCGAACGCCCTGACGAGGGTAACCCTGACGAGGGTGCAGTGACAAGTTATGTGTTTGCATGCGCATATATGTGTTAATTTGCATGCTAGTGATGAGTTATATTTATTGTGTGTGAGATGTCGTTAATGTGATGTGTTGATGATAGTAATGTGATATGTGAAGTTAGACTGACCGTTGAGTCAGAACTTGTGACGTGACGTGTATAATACTCGTGTCAGTTAATTGTGGGAGCCTTGGTTAAGGCCCGATGTGTTAATGTCTAAGGTAGGTTGTGTTAACCCAGAGTCAAGTTAATGAGTATTCTTGGGTATGAGTTATTAGCATAATATGTTGAGTCTATGTCTATGTGACTGTAAGATTAGTATTATTATTATTGGTAGTACGGGATGAATCCCGGGTGATGAACGGTTAAGTGATACCGTAGGATGTCAGGGGGTTAACTATTCGTTAATAAATCATAAAACTATTTTGTAAGGACCGAAGGGTCCGGAGTGGATTAAGCTAATGAATGTAACGTGATGGTTTTCGTTAAAACTAAACTATTAGAACTCACTCAACGTAGCTGACTTTGTGTGTACGCTAGATTGTTTTGAAGGTAAGCGTAGAGTTGACGTATCTTGGCTTGGAGGCGGTGTTACTCGGATTAGTGTGCAGGCATTCGTACGGTATGCATAATAATGTTAAATGGTAATAAATGAGTTTTGAAAGACTTCCGCTGTAGTTTGAATTGCAATAAATTCATTTTTAATGAAAATGACCCGTTATGAGAACCAAATGTAGGATGCCCGGGTTGGGGTCTTACAAGTTGATATCAGAGCTGTGGTTTAAGAAAAAACTAGTATTTTTAAACAAATAAAATACTTTAACTTAAACCGAAAATGGTACGAGGGTGAAACGAATGTCACCACGAGTAACCGCGAGCCAAGAGGTACGTCTTTCAAGTTGAGTAGTAAGTATTATTTACTATTTGTATAGTGTTACGATAGTTAGAGCGATTGGTGTGAATGAATGATTTAGGGTTCCGTGTGGGAACGTAATGTGTGCTATGTGTTGTGATAGTGTGCAGAACTATGTGAACCTGGGTGGTGTGATTTGGTGTAATCATGTTATGTGAGATAGTTAATGTGGATTAGCATTAATTGCGTTATGTGAAATGGTTTGGTGTGTTAGCATGGTTAGTGATTTTGTATGTAACCAGGTGTGGTGTGCGTTTGTAATGAATATGATAATTTGTTAGATTATTGCTATGTGTTATGTGAGTTGTGTGGGATGCATGTGCATCCGATGTGCGTGAAGGTAGAGAGTTAGTGTGGGTATGATGGGAAAGGTTTAGAATCCGAGCAGTGATGTGGACCACCAAATTGCATTTAATCACCATGATTTCGCAGTCTATGATTACTCTCATATTATGTGTTCCATTTGATGTTAATTCCATTCCCTCGTCCATCCCATTTGATCACCCCTTACTGTGTTCTAAGAATTGTTCTCTCCATTATGACATTTTGTTAATGACTTTTCTGGGTTCATTGGTTTCACCCCTTAAAAGAAAATCTGAATTTTATGAAGTGTTAGCAATCTTCTTACGTTTTATGTAAACGTAATTTTCATGCAACGTTAAAAATTTTCAAAATGACGGTGTAAACAAATTTGTGAACCATTATGTTGTCACACCTTATTTCCAGGGATGACATATTGTTAATTTATGTTTAATGTATACTCTGTTTATGTTGATGACATCATCGTCACCGGTAACAAAGCCAAAGTTATCGACACCCTCATAAACAATCTCAATCACACTTTTGCTCTTAAAGACCTCGAGAATCTTGACTAGCACCTCAACGTTGAAGTTGTGCGCCAAGGTCCTAATATTCCGTTGTCTCAACGGAAATATATATATGAGGTTCTTCAATGAGTCGGTCTCTCTGAGTCGAAGTCAATCTCCTCTCCTATGAGCACATCACAATTTTTATCTCTAGGAGACAGTCCTTTATTTTCAGAACTAGTACGGTATCGTCAAATTGTTGGCGTCCTTCGATATGTCACTCTTTCAAGGCTGGACATCGCCTTTGTAGTCAATAAAGTGTGCCAATACATGAATGATGCTTCCGGCAATAACTGGATTGTTTTCGAACAAATTCTCAGGCACTTAAAGGGCACCATTAATCACGACTTACTGATCCATCACAACTGTTGATTCAATCTTCAAGTATTTACGGATGTTCACCGGCGAGGAGCTTCTCCTATTCAATGCTTTTCTGATGCTGACTGGGTCGGGTGCCCAGATGACTATCGGTCCACAGGGGGATTTGTCATCTATGTGGGTTCTTACCTAATACCTTGGACCACACTCAAGCAATAAAATTTCTCTAGATCATTCGCCGAATCATAATACAAAGCTTTAGTAGATACAGTTTTCAGAGGCTCTTCTTCGAGAAATTGGGATATACACAAGTTCTACTGACATTCTCCGGTGTGACAATTTTTGTGCAACTTCTCTTGCAGCTATCATGTCTTTCACGCCCGAACTAAGCATGTTGAAATTGATTTTCACTTTGTCCGTGTGAAACAGTGGCTATAGGCAAACTCAAGGTTCAGTTTATATCCACAGATGATCAGATTGCATATCTTTGCAAAACCGCTACCAACTCAAAGATTCGTGTTCTTACGATACAGGTCGCTATCCACGCTTAACTTGCAGGGGAATATTAGATCAATTTTTAATAGTGAATATTTGAGGGTGGTTTATGTAAATATGATTATAGTATACAAACCTTCTTTGTGTTCCTAATCATTTATATAAATCAATACAATCAACACAATTATACGCATAAAGGTGTTTGATTAACTCTATATATTTTACCTATGTGTTTAAAACCATAATAAAGAGACGAGTGTGACTAGAGAAAGCTCCCTGGCCATCAAAGTTGTTGTTGCGAGGACGAGCAGGGTTGTCCTTTGTCGGGGCTATGGATTAACTTGTGGGGACTAAAAGAGTACAATGATAAAAGATGAGGGTGATGTTCAAGAGAAGCAACAACGTCAAACTCCTTGCCTACGTCTTTTCTACACGGAAAATAATATAAACACGGCTTAAATTGCTAGAGGACTTTCTGTTGGGTGATATTTTGATTAAAATCGGATTTGTTTATTTTTATTTTACTTTTTCATGCATAGGAAAACACAAAAGATAAAGATTAAAAGGATAAAAATTGAAATATTATTTATTGTCTTTAACTTATTACGTCATGGCTCTTTTGTGAGGAAAATATATTTCTTACAAGTTTGGCTAAGATTTAAAAATTTAAAATTAACGGGCTATGATTGAAAATTAAATACGTAATAAATTCTTGAACTAATTCAATGATTCATGTGTTTTTTGTTTTATAATGAAAATAAAATAAAAATACAAAGTGTTCAATTTAGAGAAAAAAATCAATAACGCTAAAATGGGAACCAAGGAGCTAAAGCAAGCCCAAAGTACAGTAAAACATCAGATAACATCAAAGACTAACAATGAGTCAAAGGATAAAAAAATCAAACCCAGGGCTGGCCCCGAAAATCCTCGAAACGTTTTGGATCCGGGACAAGTAATAAAAAAGCGGGACTCAATAATTTTTTTTATATGTAATGAGTCTAAATATATACATTTTTGTGTCTTTTTTTAGTTTTGGTTTAATAGTTTAAACAATTATGGGTTTTTGTGCGACAACCTTTTAAAAAGAGAAAAAAAATAGCACACATGAAAAATAAATAGTGTTGTTGCCAAGATTTGAACACGTGACCTTTACATTTTCTTAAAATGTTTTTTTCCAATTGCACAAAGAAACTTTAATGTACACAAAGTGGATGTATCAACTAAATATACTATTTAAAATATATACAAAATTTTTAAAAATTCCGGGCCTCTCGAAAGACCTGTCTCTCCCTTTAGGCCAGGCTTGGACAAACCCGCCCTATATTGGTGTAGAAGTTTACGTGATCATTTGGGTCCAAAACCAAAATTAATTAAAATTGAGTCGATTAAATTGGGACATAACAACAATTTTTTTTTAAATGGTTCAATTTTGAGTTTAGGTATTTTCGTGGAATCTCCTCCTAAAGTCGAGCTAGAACCTCATTAGCATTTTTTAATTGTTCTCTCATACTTCTAAATATGTCCAAAGTTTCAAATTACTAACCTATTTAAAAGATAACCCTTATGAATATATGAATAGTGAGTTACATCTTTTTATCCCTTATGTACAAGCAGGCTAAGCGTGAGTTAATTTGACCTTTTTATTTGCCACGCGAAAACCGCGTGTCCTGCCTAACGATCTTTTATTTCACTTTCTCCACTTGTTGCCACATTTTTTCTTTACATATGACGATCCAGGTACGGCGAATATAAAAAATAAATTATATCACACGTTTAGTAATTTACTCATTGTAAATTTCTCAAACATATTATGGATAATAAAATTTCTATGTATGATAAATAGTTGATAAATTACATAAATAAGGGTTCACAATAAAACCTTTAATCACTTAATTAATGTGAAAGTAAAGGCAAAAACCAAGATTGTTGTATTGTTTTTCATTAATGTAGTATTCAATGACTTAATTGGGATGAACAGACATATTGACCGGAGTTGAACGAAGCTCAGGGGCGGCCCTAGGGGGGTGGGGAGGGCGACCGTCCGGGGCCCGCTTTTCTTAGGGTCCCGTAGTTTTTTTAAAAAAAATTACTTGAGTTTGACCCTCTAGATTGTCTTCACCAGTTACATATTTCATGTTTTAGAATATTACAAAAGCTTGAGTTAGATGAGTTGATTTTAAATTACATGTTAATGTTTTTCCACTCAAGGAGGTTGCAGGTTCGATTCCTGCAGCCCTCCTTTTTATTTTTCTTCTTTTTAAAATAGATCATTGTTCCCCTTAAATTTAGTTAAATTATAAAAGTCACTCACAACTTTGTAATTATTAATCTGACACGCCTGACTTTGCGAAAATGTCATAACTAACCCCTAAATTTATAAATTGGTAATTTGGCACTTCTCCCCCAACTTTGATAAAATGGCAAAACTCACCCCTAGCTTTGTTAATTGTTAATTTTACCACCTCAAGTTTAACAAATTTATCGTTTCAATGTTAACTCCTATTCGCGCAACAATTTATCTATTTTTCGAACTTCATACGTTTCTTTTATGTAGTTAGTAACGTTATTGTTCTCGCCGCAATGCGCGTAACGAGGTTCGCAAACCCGCCGCAACGCGCGAGTCATATTTTCTAGTATATACATATTTATAAAAGGTCCAACTTGTATTATCCATTTATAATATTAACCCAATTAGAAATAAAAAAAATTCTCACTATTTGT
This sequence comes from Smallanthus sonchifolius, assembly GCA_023525975.1. NCBI lineage: Eukaryota > Viridiplantae > Streptophyta > Magnoliopsida > Asterales > Asteraceae > Smallanthus > Smallanthus sonchifolius. The sequence goes on from CM042041.1 coordinate 5,840,999, forward strand.
ATTATCCATTTATCTTATTAACCCACTTAGAAATTAAAAAAAAATCCACTAGATTTTCAAACTTATTAAAAAATAACAAAATAATCGTTATTCGTTTGTTATAGTTTTTTATTATGCCATTATGAGTTTATATTATGGGGCGTGTTTTTTTTAAATGTCCCAGGCCCAAAACATTTTGAGTAATCTTAGGACCGGCCCTGACGAGGCTCTCCCATGTGATGGGGGGTGAGACGTTACAACATTCAATGTTCGTTGTTCAAAAAAATGGGATGGACAGACAAAATATGTGCCAATCCAAATTAGAACAAGATTAGCTACGAATACAAGAACTCTAAGAGTTTGTAACAAAGTGAGCATTTGTAACTTCTTTTAGAGATATTGCACACCGTCACGAAGCAAAACCTCCATTTATGAGAACAGTCGACAGCCTCGACCTTACCACCGCAGTGAGGGCAGGTGCCCGGTGCTTCTTGACGGCTTAACTCCTTCTCTTCTACATTGCAAATGAACAACAGTCTCATTTACCTGCAATCTGACCGGCTCAACACAACACAAATGCCTGCAGGATGAATATATGTTTTTAGCATGTGTGGTGATGGATTGAATGCCCCTATGCGTATATTTAAATAGATAGATTGTAGAGATCTGTTTCTTGTGCTCCAACCAAGTACTGTTTTGTTTTTACCTTTGTTATAAGTTCTTTTATATCATTATTTTATATTAATGTGTAGCTGGTGGTTTAGTAGTTTACTGTTAAACTAATAACTAGTGACCGAAACGGGCATATCATGGGTTGTTAAAATCGTAAGGTACTGTTTCGACGATCTGGTATCCACCTAGCGAAAAAAATTCACATTGAAACGCTGATAAAACTAAACATGTCACTTGATTCAAGCTTGCTAGCTCAAATTACTAAACCAAGGTTATGTTTTGAAAGGAATTATAAGATTCTTTTACTTATGTATTAAGAAAATAAAAAAAAGTTAGTTAATTACACGTATATAGCCTCTGTGGTTTGGTCAAATTACGGTTATAGTCCCTAACTTTGAGATATTATGTGTTTAGTCCCGGCATACTTTAATTTTGTTACACCAATGGTTCCTGACTCTAACTTTCGTTTGTTTTAAACGTTAAGTACCCTCATATGCTCCCCATGTGAGGGCATTTATGTCTATTCACCCTCATTATATAAAAATTACATGCTTATCAATCACATCCCCATTTGTCAGTTGTTTTCCCTCCTAACTCTATTGCTCTTCACCTTCGTCTTCTTCACACGAAGCGTTGAACAACCTTAAAAAATTGTCTAGGATAGAGAGTTGCACTCACTGAATCGATAATGGTGTGGGGCATAAGAAGCTCAATCGCTCACCAGGTCAATGAAAAGTAGGAATACAGTATGTTATTACGAACTAAACTTTTTTCTTTACCTATGTGTACTAAAGTTCTATCTTTTTTGATGATCTTATGCTACTTTGTTTGAACAGGTCGTAACCCTAGTATGTTCTCTTTAAGAGTTCATCGTGGTGGATGTTTTAGAAATTTTCCTTGTCGAAGGTATGCATATGGTTGGACATTGCCGAGTTCTCTGTCCATGAAGTCGATTTTATGACGGGAGAATTAGGGTTGACTATAAAGAGAGAAAAAACTATTCTATCACTTTCTAATACTAGGTAAGGACTAAGATTTTGGTTTTACCTAATCAGGATGTTCTTCATTTGAGTAAATATGTAAAAGATCACAAGGCCATTGATCTTTACATTCACATAGTGAAACTAAGTTGGACACTTACTCTAAATCCCCTCAATCCTCTAAAGTTATGATTAAAGAATTAGAGGATGTAGGATAAAATATTGTTATGCCACTTGAGAAGAAAAGGAGAGCTTCAAAGTAGTTGTTTCTAGAGTGGTGTAATAATGAGTCAAATTCTAACGTGGATAATGATAATGGGGATGAACAAGATGATAATGGGGATAATGGTAATGGTAATCTTAATAGTTTACATGGTTTTGGTAATAATTTTGAATCTATTAACTTTTCTAAAGAGTTCCCATCATCACAAAACAATATTGGAGAGTCTGATGAAAACGAGAGTGAGGACAATGACTACATTGTTGATGAAGAAAATGAGTTTGAGGAAGTAGAGGTTGATATGAGAGATCACAAAGACTCTGTTGATGATGGAGTTGAATTTGCAGGTGGTAGTAGAATTGTATCTACTAATTCAGAGAGTGCTAATGGAAATGAGGAATTCAATGTTGATAGAGTGGTTGATGACTCATTTGATAGCCTATCTGAAGAGTCATCTAAATCAATAAAAAGCAAGACGTTGAGGGAGTTAAGAAGGAAAAGGAAAAAGAAATGTGCCAGTGGGGGGTGGCTGCTACTACATTTCACACCCATATGTTAATATATATATGGATATATATATAGGTCCCATAAAAACATTCTTGACAAACAACACATTTTTAAAACAACAAAACGATAACGACAAGTTTTTTTCTTTAACACATTCAAACGACATCTCCAAAATGACAAGTTTTAAACATCTATGAGATGACTAAAACAAGTTATAAGATTCTCAACCAAGAGTTATAACTCCAACCATTAACAAAAATAACTGAGAATCCAATTCATCAAGAAGTTTGACCCGAGATATCAAACCGGAACTTTACCTAAAATTAAACACCATAAATCAACCATTAGTAATGATCTACAACCCACATGTGAGACCCGAGGCCCTTACAGCAATAATCTACATTTCAACATTTTGGGTGTAAAAGCGACTGTAAACAACCCCATATGGACGTAATTTACGACGGGCCGTAATTTACGCCCAACCGCCGTAAATAAAATGTTTTAAAAAACCGCAAAAGGTAAATAAAAGAAAATTAAGGAAAAAAACAAATACAAAAAGGTAAAAAAACATTGTTAGAAAATATATTTGAAAAAATATTGATCTACTTCTTAAGTATCTGATGGGAGTAATAAGGACAAAAAAAGGCAGATAAACATAGAAAATAAGGGATAAAAAGTACTGATTTAATTTATTTGATAGTGAAAAAACAGAAAAGGTAAAACACGTCAATATTTTATAAACACTACTTAAATGAATTTCCCAATAATATTATCCAATAGTTGCTCATTTATTAAATAAGTTTCGAGGGGTTAATACTATGTTTAATATAGAACCAATAATATTTCAATAAACAGTTGGTGAAACTTATCTAACAGACTAATACCAAACTAGATAAATCTGCCATGGCATTGATGTTGTCATTGCAATATTGCAAGAAGGACGACGTTTCAAGACAATGATAAAAAGGTGTGGGGGTGTTTCAATTTAGAAGCAACGAACAAAAGTCCTTTCTTGTATGTCCTGTCTTTTAATCGAAACTAGAAATTTTGCTTCGTGCTTATGTGCCATGTCTTTTAATACGGAACTAAAAGGTGTGGTGTGTTTCAAGACAATGATCGCGGCAGGAAGCGGATCTTAAACGGTTAAAGCAGTAACACTAACGTGGCTAAGCACAAAAAGAAACGTGGTTAAATAAATTTTGCCCCGCGCTCCGCGGCGAGAGTCGAACCTTAAACGGTTGAGATTGTGACATTAACGTAACGTGACTAATTAAGCACAAAAGAAACGTGGTTAAATACATAAAATAAACGTATGAAGTTACGGCAACTCGGTTGTGGAGATCGAAATATAGATAAAAGACAGACAAATAACGGTACCAATGTTTTTCAATCGGAGTTCGTCTCATTTTTCACGGTACCAGCACGCCACCGTCATATAACCCACGATACCTTAAAAATGCTCTATTTTGAATACAACAAACAAACAAACAAAAATTATTAAGGAAAAATTGGATTATATATTTTACATATGTAAACTTGAAATTTTAAAAGCTTAAGAGGGTTAAAGTGAAACTTTACAAAGTTAAGGGGTCATTTTACTATTTCATAAAGTTTTGGGGGTGAATTTGTAGGTAGCATTTACCACCGACACTTGCTAAAGTTAATTGATACTGTTTAGATAGAAAACGGACGTTATCTGAATTTTAGTCAGGAATTTTATAATAAAGTTTAGAGTAAATTACTATTTGAGTCCCTGAAGTTTGGTCATTTTAACTAGTTAAGTCCCTTATATTTCAAAATCTCGATCTAAACCCTGACTTTTCATTGTTGACTCCATTTGAGTCTAAATGGCTAACGTTGATGTTTTGATGCAAGCTTGGAGTAACGATTGCAAAACATAAACAATTGTCTCCTTTGATTTTTTGCTTCCCCCGATCGATTAACAATTAGAAACGACGTTGCCTTCTTTTGATTTCAGTCGTCGCCATTTCCTTCTTTCTTCTTGACTTGGATCGATTAAACCTAGTGCTCTGATACCGGCTGTTGGTTCTTGAATCAATCGAAAGTCTTTTCTCTCATCTTCATCTTGCTTCTTAATATTCTTGTTTATGGTATGATAATCGCAAGAATTACAGTGGTAAATTTACAACGGATTACCAACGGGCATCTTCTTTCTAAAGAAAAATAGTAAAAGTGGTTTTGTGACAGTATCGGTTGGAAATAATATGTTGATGAAACTACTTTTTCTTGTAAGTTAAATATATGTTGTTCAACCTCCGTTTAATCCATCCTTTGCTTATTTGTTTATGATCGATTAAGTTTAATATTGTATTCAACTTTCGTTCAACCTCCACAACCACGGACCACCTAGGGATAACAGAAACTTTTTACATTCGTTCACATTTGAATCAACTTAACACTTTCACAAAACTTGGTCAAATCCCAACTAATTGTTCATTATTTAAAACGTGCAGACATTTTCCGACCCATCCGGTTTATGGTCCATAACTCAGTGACTCATAACCGTTGACCCGTGAATAAACCCGATTAATCCAGCGTGAGCTTGGAACTTAAAGAATATATAAACGAGAATGAGAAAAAAGATTAAATGTAAAACCAGTCAAAGGTGGTGGGGATTGTTGATTGTTGATTGTTTTGGTCTTTTGATTGCAACAACTTTAATTTAGAATTTTATCCCCTTTACCAAAAGGGATTTCTGAGTTCATTTACTTTCCCAAATAGCAATGTTTTTTTTACCAAAAGGGTATGCAATTTTACTTTAACCTATTATCCTTTTACCTTTTATTATTATTTACCTTTTGTTTTTTGATAAATAAGATGAAATAGATTTTAGTATTTTAGCATCATGAGTGCGTATTGTTTAATCGAGTTAAAAGTTATGGAATATACGCTCATTCAAAACTATTCTTATTTTTACCACCATAGCCTCTAAGTGGGGGTTCGTGGGCAATACTTCCAGCGGAGTCCAAGAAATTATTTTATGTTACCTTAATTATATGTTCCTAAAAGTTGATTCAAATTATGTTTGATTGAAAATTACAAGACTTCTGATTTATTGAAAGTGATTTTTAATGGTAATCATAAAAATCATAGTCAATAGAAAATTACTATAAGTGGCATATAGTCACGAGCAACTCTCCTTCGCTAGTAACTAACCATGAGTAGTGGTAACCAGTACCACTCATAAGTGTTTGTCATGGATAACTAGTTGTTAGCACTAACTAGGGCTGACATAACATGTCAGACACGATACGATAAGACACGATGACCTGTTGTGCTCAAATCGAACACGAAACTATAACTAATTGTGTCATTTTTTTCAAACACGAACACGACCTGTTTAGAAACAGGTCACCTGTTAAGGGACCTGTTTATAAACCTGTTTAAATATAACATATATAATAAAAGAAAAAAAATGCTAAAACTTAATAAAATTTTAAAAATCCAATTATAAAATCCATTAACATACTAAATCCAAAACCTTTTTAAAATAAAAAACCCATAAAACCGAAATTAGTTAATAGAATTGGCCTAGAATCTAGATGCAAATAGTATGTTAAATGTTAACATGTCCCTAACGGGTCTTAACAGGTTAACATGTCTTTAACCTGTTAAGACACGAATTTAACATGTCCCTAACGTGTCGACATGTTTAAGACACGAAACCTGTTAAGGTCAAACACGGGACATGTTAATTACGTGTCGTGTCGTATCTTGTTAACAAGTTCGTGTCAAAAATTGTCAGTCCTAGCAGTAACTAGTTATTATTGCCCATAGAATAACTGCTTAGGAATATTCACTGATTTAACTGTCTAATTCTCCAACAATTACAATCATTAATCAACAAAGTGTCATCTAAAACATTGTGATACTTCGTCCCCTATATATGTTCGGTCTTTGGTCTAATTTCGATACAAGCTAGTTTTTTAGAACAGAACTTTCATATTTGTTCTTGTATTTCTGTGGATTATATATTTAAATTTTCACGAGTAAGAACGAAATATTTCAATCTAAAAGTGTTTTACACGATATAGAGGCTTTGATCTTGCTTGCTATGTGAATCACAACGGGTTTGGTTTTTCTTGCTCGCTAATGAACCAGAAAAGGCTCGAGTTTTCTTGCTCACTAATGCACCACACAAGGGTATAATTTTTGTCACACCCCCAAAATCCACCAACGGAGTTTTACCGTTAGGGGCGTGACCTAACAGGATCTCAGTCATTAGTTACGTTGAACGACTCTATATGAGTTTAAGAAAACCACTAGTATTGCTCATAGTCACGATGCAACACTAGTAATGAAAACACTGATTTAATGTAAGACTTGCAGAAACGGAAAGTTAAATGAAAAAACATGCGCCAAAACAGTTGCGCCAAAATAAACAATTCAACGATAATTAAAATAAATAATTCTTGAGTTTGAAAATGATGGACTTCGAATGCATGCATGCCTTAGCTTGTGCTTGTACCTTAATGACCTGAGAAAACATGCTAAAACGTGTCAACACTAGGTTGGTGAGTTCACAGGTTTCAATGTTTGTAAAGTTTGCTAGATAATACCATTTACAATTTATATCATAGGTAGCTAACCTAGTACATGTTACTAAAGCGTTTCGACACCGAAGCTGACTGTTTATGTTTGTACTGCCTCCCACCATGACTATCATAATCAATGGTGAATGTTTAGGTCAATGTTACACCCGTTCGACTTCCCGTCGTGTTAGCGCGACTAACGCGGGTGGGGCTTGTCAATGCCCAGTAGTACTACTCAAGATTACCTCGCTAACCCATATACTAACAGTTCGATAAGTAAGGACTTTCATGATATGTTTGCGCTTAGTACACAAGTGATATAAAAGAAATGTAAGATCTAAATGTTCGTACCCATGTTTTCTCCCCCAAGTTTAAAACGTAAGAAAAGGGGCCGTGAAACTCACCTTAGAGTGCGTGCGAAAGAAAGCGAACTTAGAATGCTTGACGACTAACTGCCACCTATAAACACCGGTTTATAAGTGTGTGTCTGTGCAAGTTGATACGAACCCTTAGTATCCAAACAATACTATTGTTTACGTGTTTAGAAAAGGTTTGCAAGTTTGACCAAGTTTGACTAAGTTTGACCAAGTTTGACCCGACGACCCGTTGGTGACACGATGTATGAAATAATGTTTGATTAATATAATACTTCCATATTACACATATACGATCATGCAGGTAACACTTAGCAACAGTTCCTTATTGTTCTAACAAACAGGTATGGTTTCCAAAAATAGAAAGTTTCCAAAAATAGAAAGTTTTCAAAAATAGCAGGTTTTCAAAAATAGCAGGTTTCTATAAATAGCAGGTTTCTATAAATAGCATGTTTCTATAAATAGAAAGTTTTCACAAATAGTAAGTTTGTTCGGGACTCGTGTTTCCTGGAAACTATCATCATTGATATATTCGTAGGATCACTCTAACATGTTCTAGATCATCACATCACATAACAATTATCTAGAACCTAAACATGCAAATCATAATCCAAGACAAAGTTTCCAACTTTAGTAACCGATGACTAGCATGCGTGATTTCAAACACCTAACACGTTACAACAAGTTATTGTGTCCTATCTAACATCGATCTATCATCAAACCATATCATGCATGTCTAAATAGCAAGTTATAACCACTTTTAACAATTAAAGTTTCCTTATTTGGAAAGTTGGTAAAACCGGGTTATGTATTCAAAATCTGATTTCATAAATCATCTAACATGTATCAAGTAAGATATAAACATCCTCATATCATTCAAATCACTTCTAATATGCAAGATAGAATTCATAAAAAGTTTTCTCTTTTAGTAACTCGTCCATTACATGCTTTATTCACCCAATTAACACGTTAAATCAATTCTAAATCTTTCAACTAATATAACTACAACTATATTAATCATAATCCACGTCTAATATGCGATTTCTAAACATCACATAATCAACAATATTCAATTTTCACATCGTATGACAACTAGGGTTTCACATAATTTCATAAAATCACCAAATCAATATAACACTATCAATCAATTAACCAATTCATTATTATATTTCAAAATCGTCAAGTTTGGATAATATAGGGTTTCGATCTCAAAAATAATAATGAAAAAGTGACGGATTTTAATAAAATAACTTACGTAGGAATGTTAGGAATGCGTAGACTAGCACGTATCTACTTCCGGATTCACGATCGGAGCTCGAACGAAGACTCTATGGTTGCTTGATCAATTCGGTCGAACTAGGGGAGGTGTGGGAGTCGGTCGACGGCAATAGTGGGGTAGGGTTTATGTTTAATTTTTTTTAAAAAAAACTTTTATCCTTATCTAATCCTTAATGGGTAATTAGATTGGCCTGCGGGCTTAGTTAAGACCCATAAGTCTAATTAGTTAATTAATAACTTAATTAATAATTAAAACATTTGGTTTTTATTTTTATAAAAATACTAACTTTTATAAAAATACTAAATACGATTTACACATGATAAATACGTACGAAAATAATAATAATCACATAATTCATGTAATCACATACAAATCACATAAACTCGTAATTTATATTAAATATAAATTATTAATGTTCGTAATATTAATTTCGATTAATCACCAACGTTCCGGGTTAGACTCGAGTGCGATCCGATGTGTGTGAACTAACTGACGCATTTAATTAATCCTAATTAAATGCAATGTACATGCGACTAACAGAGATAACTGAGTTTTCAATTAAATAAAGTTTGAACTAACGGGGTTTGAGTTAACGGAGTTAACCTGAAAATGCCGGATGTCACATCATCCCCTTGTTGAAAGAATTTTCGTCCCGAAAATTAAACGAAGTCCGTAATGTCTGAAACAAAAAGTTTAGGTTTGTCATATCATCCCCTTGTTGAAATAAATTTCATCTTGAAATTTAGTTAGTACCTTCCATGTTTGCCATTGACTGTTTGAAAATGTGAGGATATTTTTCATCATCTGATCCTCTCGTTCACACGTGAACTCCGGTCCACGCTTCAAGTTCCAGCGAACTCTGACAATAGGTATCTTACTGCGCTTGAGTGTCTTGACCTCTCGGTCCATGATCTCAACTGGTTCCTCAATGAAACGTAGCTGTTCATCGATTTCCAACTCTTCGAGTGGAACTACAAGTGTCTCATCTGATAGGCACTTCTTTAGGTTTGAGACATGAAAGACATTATGCACTCCATTGAGTGTATCTGGTAGGTTAAGTTGGTATGCTACTGGACCGATCCTTTTCACTATCTCGAATGGTCCAACGTAACGCGGGTTTAACTTTCCTCGTTTCCCGAAACGAATCACACCTTTCCAAGGTGAAACCTTTAATAACACTTTGTCACCCACTTGGAATTCTAGCGGTTTTCTGCGCTTGTCTGCATAACTCTTTTGACGGTCACGAGCTGCCGCCATACGGTTTCGGATTTGCATGATTTTCTCTGAGGTTTCATGCACAAGTTCAGGACCCGTAAGTTGACTATCTCCAACTTCAGCCCAGCAAAGTGGTGATCGACACTTTCTCCCATACAAAGCCTCGAACGGTGCTGCTTTGATACTAGTATAATAGCTGTTATTGTAAGAGAATTCCACTAAAGGCAAGTGAGTCTCCCAACTGTTTCCGAAATCGATCACACAAGCTCGTAGCATGTCTTCTAGGGTTTGAATGGTACGCTCACTCTGGCCATCTGTTTGAGGATGGTACGATGTACTCATGTCCAGGCGCATGCCTAGAGCTTTCTGTAATTATTGCCAGAAATATGAGGTAAATCGGGCGTCTCTATCGGAAATGATTGAAATTGGAACTCCATGTCGAGATACTACTTCCTTAAAGTAGAGACGGGTTAATTTTTCCATTTTATCGGTCCCTTTGATAGCAAGAAAATGAGCGGATTTGGTTAGGCGATCCACTATCACCCAGATTGTGTCACATCCAGTAGGGGTTCGGGGTAATTTGGTTATGAAATCCATGGAAATCTGCTCCCATTTCCACATTGGTATTTCCGGTTGTTGAAGTAATCCAGATGGCTTTTGGTACTCCACCTTGACCTTGGAACAAGTCAGGCACTTGCTCACGTAGGTGGCTATGTCGGTTTTCATGTTCGGCCACCAATACAAAACCTTGAGATCGTGATACATCTTGTCGGATCCCGGATGGATAGAGTATCGGGATTTGTGAGCTTCATCCATGACTAGATCTCTTAGGTTTCCATATACTGGTATCCATATTCGTTCCGTGAAGTAACGAATACCATCTGCTTTAACCTCAAGTTGTTTCTCCATACCACGAGTGGATTCCAATGATAAGTTCTCCTCTTTTAAGGCTTCGAGTTGGGCATTACGGATTTGTTCGGGAAATCCTGTATGAATAGTGAGTTGTAATGCTCTAACTCGCCGGGGTTTGGTTTCTTTTCTGCTTAGGGCATCGGCTACCACATTAGCTTTGCCTGGATGGTACTTGATTGCACAATCATAATCGTTTAATAACTCGATCCAACGACGTTGACGCATGTTCAACTCTTTCTGCTCAAAAATATGCTGAAGACTCTTGTGATCGGTGTAGATGGTGCACTTGGTACCGTACAAGTAATGTCTCCATATCTTGAGTGCAAACACCATGGCTCCTAACTCCAAATCATGAGTCGTGTAGTTCTTTTCGTGGATTTTTAACTGTCGAGAAGCGTATGCGATAACCTTTTCGTGTTGCATCAACACACAACCGAGACCTTGGATTGAGGCATCGCAATACACCACGAAGTCATCCGTTCCCTCCGGTAGAGACAGGATAGGTGCGCTACATAGTTTCTGCTTCAGTAGCTGGAATGCCGATTCTTGAGTCTCACTCCAGTTATAGGGTTTATCTTTTTGGGTTAAGGAGGTGAGGGGTTGGGCAATCTTTGAAAATCCTTCGATAAAACGACGGTAGTATCCGGCCAATCCTAGGAATTGCCGAACTTCGGTCGGAGTTGATGGTGCTGCCCAATTCTTGATAGCTTCCACTTTGGCTGGATCGACATGTATTCCTTTCTCATTGATCACATGTCCTAGAAATTGAACCTCGCGAATCCAAAAATCGCATTTGGAAAACTTTGCGTACAGCTGCTCCTGTTTCAGTAGCTCAAGGATCAAACGCAGATGATCCTCATGCTCTTCCCGACTCTTAGAGTATATGAGGATATCGTCAATGAAGACAATGACGAATTGGTCAAGGTAAGGTTTACACACACGGTTCATGAGGTCCATGAACACCGCGGGTGCGTTAGTTTATCCAAATGGCATGACCAAAAACTCAAAATGGCCGTACCGGGTTCTGAATGCAGTCTTGGATATATCCTCATCTCGAACACTCAGCTGATGATATCCAGACCTTAAATCTATTTTCAAGTAGAAACTTGACTCTTGAAGTTGGTCGAATAAATCGTCAATGCGGGGTAGTGGGTAGCGGTTCTTGACTGTTACTTTGTTTAACTCTCGGTAGTCAATGCATATGCGGAAAGTTCCATCTTTCTTTTTGACAAATAGGACTGGAGCTCCCCATGGCGATGAGCTCGGTCGGATGAAACCTTTATCCAACAACTCTTGCAGTTGAGTGGATAGCTCTTGCAACTCGCTTGGTGCCAGTCTATATGGTGCTCGAGCAATAGGCGCTGCTCCGGGTGTTAGGTCAATCTGAAATTCGACCCGACGATGAGGTGGAAGACCAGGTAGGTCTTCAGGAAATACTTCTGGGAATTCGCGAACGATAGGGATATCTTCTAACTTTTTCTCCTCGGTGGACTTGTCAGCGACAAGGGCTAGAATTGCGGTATAACCCTTACGCAGACACTTCTGAGCCTTCATGAAAGATATGATGCCCATGACTGCACCACTTCTTTCGCCCTGAACGGCTAGGATCTCTCCACTAGGAAGGGGTATACGAACGATCTTCTCACTACAGATGATCTCAGCTTGGTTTTTAGACAACCAATCCATGCCCACAATTATGTCGAAACTGCCAAGTGTAACAGGCATGAGATCGATGTCGAGTTTGTGACCAGAAAGTTCTAACTGACATCCCTTGAGAATGTGGGTTGCCTCGATTACTTTACCGTCTGCTATCTCTACGGTATAATGATGTTCTAGTAAAGTTGGGTTTATTCCTAACCGACCACTAAGTTCTCTAGATATAAAACTTCTATCGGTGCCAGTATCAAAAAGTACAGACGCATAATGATCGTTTAAGAGAAACATACCGTTCACCACGTTCCGATCATTCCGAGCTTCTCCCGATCCAATCATAAATGCTCGGCCCTTTGCACCATTTCCGTTGTTATTACCATTTCCACCCTGGTGGTTATTACCATTTCCATTACCGCCCTAATGATTGTTGCCATTTCCATTCTCGTTCCCGTTTCTCCTCAACTGCGGGCAATTTTTCTTGAAATGCCCTTCTTTACCACACTCAAAACAGCCTTTGGGTGGGTCTCCAGGTGGTGTCTGTTTGTTCTGCAGATCTATCCTACAGTCTTTAGCCAAGTGACCCATCTTTCCACACTGTTGGCAACGGTACCGGTCACATGCTCCATGATGGTGAAAGTTACATTTATTGCACTTCGGGTACTTGCCAACATAAGAACCCTGATTCTGCTGAGAAGAGTTAGACTGGCTGTTGTTCGTTGACGGTTCAAACTTACGGTGTTGCTGTTGCTGTTGCTGTTGCTGAGAAGGTGGGTTTGACTGGAAGGTTTTGGGGAATGAACAGTCAAACTTCCGCTTGTTGTCAGTTGTCTTTGATAACTCACCACTAGGGGGTAGGGTGCCGTGAGCGACTGCCTGATCGGTTAGCCTGTGAGCCAACCTGATTGCTTGCTGGATTGTAGTCGGATTAGAATATGTCACCATGCTCTGAATTTGCGGGACCAAACCATCAATGAATTTCTCGATCCTTTTATAGGGAGGTGTTACCATTTGCGGACACAAATTCGCCAGTTCATGCGAACGAGTAGTGTAGGCTTCAATTTCAGATCCTTCCATCTTGAGATTCCAGAATTCGCTCTCAAGTTTCTGTACTTCATCGCTGGGACAATACTCCTCCCGCAGCATAGTCTTGAATTCGTCCCATGGCAATGCATTTGCCATCTCAAGAGTTAGCATTTGCACTTGAGAGTTCCACCAAGTAAGGGTTGGACCCTCAAGTGTGCCAAATGCATACTTAACCTGGCTGTGCGGCGGGCAATTGCACATTGCAAAAGCGGATTCAGATTTCTCCATCAAGTGGAGTAAGCCAACAGCCCCTTCGGCTCCACTGAATGAGTGAGGCTTGCAATCCATGTACGCCTTGAAAGTACAAACCTGCTGGTGGTTATGCTGACATGAATTGTAAACAAGAATGCGCTTTAAGAATACCATATTCGAATTTGAGTTTAGGATGAAAGATGACTCACTAGAGTCGGTAATATGTTGCTTTACCTCCAGCATTAATAGCGGCGTGAGTAGCTGCTACTGCTTCAGCCACACGCTCATTTATGAGTGTCGTGAGCTCGGCTGCAGTCATGTTAATGTTTTCGCGACCACCGCGTCCTCCGGCGCGTCCACCACGTCCATTTCCTCTTCCATACATTATATTTACATTCACAACATACAATAATGAGAAAAATACATCGCATTTTATCATCATACAAGTACCAGTAAATAAAGAAATTCAAACCACAACATCTAACATTTCAATAATAGTAATACTTGATAAAATAAATTGTAACGATTACAACTAAATTCAACCAAACATCAAAATTCTAGAAACATCTGTTCGATGGGAACAACCCTACCCATCTAGGTTCAAAAGAAAAGACGTAAATAAGTAATGAAGATAGATGATCAAATGTCACTGCCAACTGATGTAACATCGGATGTTGCATCATCATCCTCATCCTGGTCTCCTGCAGGTGCATCCTCTGGTGCAACTCCTGCTGCCTCAACTGTTGCAAGTCATGCATCAACCTGCTCAATCCTAGTCTGGAGTATATCTAGGTTCCACTCTGCAGTGTTCAGCCGGTCCTCCATATCCACACATCCATTTGCTAAATTCTCATGAGCTGTATCAGTTGCTACTAAATCTGAAGTCAGTTTGGTGATCCTCTGATTCATCAACATCTCTCGCTGAAGTATGCTAGTAATCTCTCCCGCTGCGTCCCTCATGTTCTGGATCTCCCAGTCCATCCTAGCCACAAAGGCAGCTATTACCTGCTCATATGGGTACTGCAATGGTGGCAAAGCTCGTACAGAAGATGATGAAGAAGAAGAAGCAATGTCAGTAGTGAGTGGAGGTGTGACTTCCTCCTCGTGGATCCAGTTCCTGATCCTATCGGGATACCAATCCCAGTCCTGCGTGTTTCCTCTGACACACACATGAATAGGCTCATCATGCCCTATTGTGGTGTTGATCGGGTTGAGTCGACGTCTCCTCGGCTCTGGCAAAGGTACGGTAGGAACATCGTGCTCCTGAACGACTGGGGATGCGGGTGAATTAGGCGGGGTCGACATTTCCTGTAACGGGATGAGTGAGTGCCATGTTTGAGTGTAAGTGCAGTGTAACTAATGCATGTACGTGGTTATAGTCTAGTATGCATTTCCTAGTTCTCTATAAACCTGGCTCTGATACCAATCTGTCACACCCCCAAAATCCACCAACGGAGTTTTACCGTTAGGGGCGTGACCTAACAGGATCTCAGTCATTAGTTACGTTGAACGACTCTATATGAGTTTAAGAAAACCACTAGTATTGCTCATAGTCACGATGCAACACTAGTAATGAAAACACTGATTTAATGTAAGACTTGCAGAAGCGGAAAGTTAAATGAAAAAACATGCGCCAAAACAGTTGCGCCAAAATAAACAATTCAACGATAATTAAAATAAATAATTCTTGAGTTTGAAAATGATGGACTTCGAATGCATGCATGCCTTAGCTTGTGCTTGTACCTTAATGACCTGAGAAAACATGCTAAAACGTGTCAACACTAGGTTGGTGAGTTCACAGGTTTCAATGTTTGTAAAGTTTGCTAGATAATACCATTTACAATTTATATCATAGGTAGCTAACCTAGTACATGTTACTAAAGCGTTTCGACACCGAAGCTGACTGTTTATGTTTGTACTGCCTCCCACCATGACTATCATAATCAATGGTGAATGTTTAGGTCAATGTTACACCCGTTCGACTTCCCGTCGTGTTAGCGCGACTAACGCGGGTGGGGCTTGTCAATGCCCAGTAGTACTACTCAAGATTACCTCGCTAACCCATATACTAACAGTTCGATAAGTAAGGACTTTCATGATATGTTTGCGCTTAGTACACAAGTGATATAAAAGAAATGTAAGATCTAAATGTTCGTACCCATGTTTTCTCCCCCAAGTTTAAAACGTAAGAAAAGGGGCCGTGAAACTCACCTTAGAGTGCGTGCGAAAGAAAGCGAACTTAGAATGCTTTACGACTAACTGCCACCTATAAACACCGGTTTATAAGTGTGTGTTTGTGCATGTTGATACGAACCCTTAGTAACCAAACAATACTATTGTTTACATGATTAGAAAAGGTTTGCAAGTTTGACCAAGTTTGACTAAGTTTGGCCCGACGACCCGTTGGTGACACGATGTATGAAATAATGTTTGATTAATATAATACTTCCATATTACACATATACGATCATGCAGGTAACACTTAGCAACAGTTCCTTATTGTTCTAACAAACAGATATGGTTTCCAAAAATAGAAAGTTTTCAAAAATAGAAAGTTTCCTAAAATAGAAAGTTTTCAAAAATAGCAGGTTTCTATAAATAACAGGTTTCCAAAAATAGCAGGTTTCTATAAATAGCAGGTTTCTATAAATAGCATGTTTCTATAAATAGAAAGTTTCCATAAATAGTAAGTTTGTTCGGGACTCGTGTTTCCTGGAAACTATCATCATTGATATATTCGTAGGATCACTCTAACATGTTCTAGATCATCACATAACAATTTTCTAGAACCTAAACATGCAAATCATAATCCAAGACAAAGTTTCCAACTTTAGTAACCTATGACTAGCATGCGTGATTTCAAACACCTAACACGTTACAACACGTTATTGTGTCCTATCTAACATCGATCTATCATCAAACCATATCATGCATGTCTAAATAGCAAGTTATAACCACTTTTAACAATTAAAGTTTCCTTATTTGAAAAGTTGGTAAAACCGGGTTATGTATTCAAAATCTGATTTCACAAATCATCTAAACATGTATCAAGTAAGATATAAACATCCTCATATCATTCAAATCACTTCTAATATGTAAGATATAATTCATAAAAAGTTTTCTCTTTTAGTAACTTGTCCATTACATGCTTTATTCACCCAATTAACACGTCAAATCAATTCTAAATCTTTCAACTAATATAACTACAACTATATTAATCATAATCCACGTCTAACATGTGATTTCTAAACATCACATAATCAACAATATTCAATTTTCACATCGTATGACAACTAGGGTTTCACATAATTTCATAAAATCACCAAATCGATATAATACTATCAATCAATTAACCAATTCATTATTATATTTCAAAATCGTCAAGTTTGGATAATCTAGGGTTTCGATCTCAAAAATAATAATGAAAAAGTGACGGATTTTAATAAAATAACTTACGTAGGAATGTTAGGAATGCGTAGACTAGCACGTATCTACTTCCGGATTCACGATCGGAGCTCGAACGAAGACTCTATGGTTGCTTGATCAATTCGGTCGAACTAAGGGAGGTGTGGGAATCGGTCGACGGCAATAGTGGGGTAGGGTTTATGTTTAATTTTTTTTAAAAAAAACTTTTATCCTTATCTAATCTTTAATGGGTAATTAGATAGGCCTGCGGGCTTAATTAAGGTCCATAAGTCTAATTAGTTAATTAATAACTTAATTAATAATTAAAACAATCGGTTTTTATTTTTATAAAAATACTAACTTTTATAAAAATACTAAATACGATTTACACACGATAAACACGTACGAAAACAATAATAATCACATAATTCACGTAATCACATACAAATCACATAAACTCGTAATTTATATTAAATATAAAATATTAATGTTCGTAATATTAATTTCGATTAATCACCAACATTCCGGGTTAGACTCGAGTGCGATCCGATGTGTGTGAACTAACTGACACATTTAATTAATCCTAATTAAATGCAATGTACGTACGACTAACAGAGATAACTGAGTTTTCAATTAAATAAAGTTTGAACTAACGGGGTTTGAGTTAACGGAGTCACAATTTTTCTTGCTCGCTAATCAACCACAAAGGGTCCGATTTTTCTTGTTGGCTAATCTTTCTTACTTATTTTATCAAACTAGGGATTCTAACTTCTAAACCGGGGATTCTACTAGCAATTTTCAAATTAGAAATTTATGCAAAAAAAATTGAAAGAAAAACTTATCTGGATGGAAAATTTTTCTTTCCATTGAGGTTTTTGACCTGCAAAGAAACCACAGCCTTCGACACTTTCTGACTTTGACTTCTGGATGTTAGCAATAATATTTGTAGGTTGATGAGGATCAGTAGTATTTTCCGGTTTCTCACCCATGAGTTTGAAACCAGAAAAGAACGGGAACAAACTGGACAAGAGGGAGAAACACGATGGGATCTGGAATTTTGTTCGAAAACAGCAGGGAGGCCGGCGACCTGTGTAGGGCAGCAATCCGGCGGCTAGGGTTTTAAACACGGGTATAGAGCCGTAGCTCTGATACCATGTAATATTTATGCCTGTGTTTACTTGGAATTGGAGACGTCCACAAGTCATAATGAATAATATTAAAAGGTAAATAAGTAATGGATTGGAAACCGAAAAAGGTAAGCGTTTGTGTTTTGACAATTGACAAGAATTGCAAATTAAAGTTCTAGCACGCCTATTACATGAAATAAAATTATTCATAACAAGAGAATCAAAAACTGGACTTTCGGGGTGGCCCAAACGATCATGCCAGAAGTCTTGAGCTGTGGAAGCAAGAGTTGTAGGGTCCGCAATTGTTGAAACTGGGTATGTGAATTGATAGAGATGACTCGAGCTATTGTGGCGAGAAAGGGTATTCCCACTCTTGAAATCCTTCACAGAAAAACCATAAGGATCAAAATTAACATAGACGTTGTTATCAGTCGAAAACTTGCGTATCGAAATAGGACGTTTTTAAGGTGTGGGTTTGGCATGGTGGTATCACCCGAACCAATGAGAAGCGGGGTAATTTCGAAGAAAGAGAAAAAGAGGGAAATGAAAAGTGATGGATTTTATGGATTAATTTTGGGGGAAAGTGAATATGGTGTTGTTAGGCATCTAACTTGTATGCGAAAACAATCAAAACTACGTCGTTTTGATTAAATTAAACTAATATTTAATTTAAATCTTTTTATTTCATTATTCATTCTTCCACAAGCATGCCAACGTACTATTAATCTTCCATCGTCTTCACCAAATCGATCAGCTAAGTGCATCACCTCCACTAGAAATAAGTTTCTGAACTTCTGTGTATTCATATTGTAGAAAATTAAGCATTTTTTTTTTATCTATTATGATGATTTAAATATAATAAAGCAGTTAACTAAGGGAAATTCTTCGGTATTCAGAGTCCATCTTAAACAACCCCCCCCCCCCCTTTTCTTATTAAATTGACACATTTGCTGGTAATCGAATTGGAAAACAGTCGTTGGTAACCAAAGGACGACGATGGAATCTGGTATAGGAAATGCAGCAACGGTCCAACCGAGAGCAGATAGTGTAACAACGGCCCTATTTTTGGTCCATAAAAATATGATTCAAGCGTAACCGATGGACCAGAAATCATATTTTTATGGTAATTATAACCTTTGTAGTGATATAATAAACATAGACGGATTTATTATATCACTACAAAGGTTATAATTACCATAAAAATATGATTCAAGCATTAGAAAAAATTATTTGATTTCTAATTATTTATAAAGTTTCTAAAGAAACCGTCAAAGATAATTGTGTTACAACACAAAATATATTTCACAAAGAAAACCCCTTACTATTTATTTCTATTAGCATTTAAACGTGGGCTCATAATAATAGAAGCCCAGTTCATAGCCCAACTAACTATTTTTATTACGCTCGCTATCCGTGAAGACCAATTGGGTTATAGAAATTGGTGTCTATTATTCGATATTTCGATGGTCATACCCCAATGTCATAGCATGACAGTTTTCTAGAGGTGTAAAAACCAGTTTGGGCCTGGTGACCGGGTTCAAACCCAGTCCGATGCGTGAAATAAACAGGTTTGAGTCAAACCGGGTTAACCCGTAGGTTTCGCATAAGTTTGTATTTTTTTAATACTGGTTTGGAACCCGACCCAGTGCGGTTTGAGATGTGAAACCGGTTTGGAACCCGACCCGATGCGGTTTATAGGTTTAAAACCGGTTCGAGACCCGTTTGTAATTTTAAAAAATAGTTGTTAAACTAGCGGTTGTAATGGTTTTTGACCATTTTGCCCCGCTCCCTAAGTTATATATAAATAGGTATTGATTGTATTGGTTGAATCACACCATTCTCTACTCTCTTCATTCTAAAAAACGCTCAATTTCTCAAAAACGCTAACAAAAATAAAAAAAAAATGGCTTCCAAAAGTGCTACTCTACCCTCGAAGTCGGTTCCTCTACTAGCCTCATGGTTGTGAGAGTTGTTCCTACAAATAGGAAGCGAAATATTTGCAACATTGTGATATGTGTGAGATGTCAAGCGGGCTAATGAAAGCTCGTTGCAAGTTATGTGGTCACTTTTTTCAAAAACAAAACAACACTACTTTGATAAACCACATAACCCGAAACTATATATTGTAGTGTGTTGAAGTCTCAAGCCGTGGCAATAGGTCAATCAAGTATGCCAAACGTTGGTAATACTTTTTTTACAACATTGATGTGGCTCGGGAGATGATGGCATATTTTGTGATTCTAGAGAGTTTTATGTTCAAGCATTTCGACAGCGACCGTTTGACTTGGCTTATTCAAGAAACGCTCCAGCCTCGCTACACTCACGTAAGTCGTGCTACCTTAAGACGTGACAGTTTAAAAATCCGAAAAATAAATTAATTTTAATATTTGAAAGTTTACAAACCGATGTTAACTTAACTTGTGATGTTTGGTCATCTCCTTACATTCACTGGATTCATACATGGGTACTCCCAAAATGTGGCAATTGATGAAGTGTACAATTGCAAATGAATTGTTCGTATATTCGATGACAAATTATTTTATATTTTAGACAAAGTAATTAGAAATTTTAAAATAGAAAAAAAAGTTTTTTCAATGTCTTTTGATAACGTCTCGAATAATAGTTGCGGTAAACCAACTTATTTTAAAATATAACTCGCTTTGCGATAGTATATTTTTTTCATAGTTGATGTCTTTCACATATTATTAACTTGTGCGTGCAAGATGGTCTTAGTCAAATAAAAAATATAAAAGTTGTTTTTAAACAAATGCGGGAGGATATGTTTAGTACAAGTAAAAAAATGCATGTAAGATATATTAAATTTTGTAAAGACGGTCAAACTAAATGGTTAGATCTGAATTGTGACATACCTATAAGATGGAATTCGACGTGTAACGTGTTTGAAAAAACTATTTCACAAAAGCGAAGTTTGTAAATGTTTCATGACCAACTTGCTAGAAAAAAAGGTTACACCATTTCCGGCGCGGGTTGGGCTATTATTGAGCAAGTAGCCGATATGGTTTATGTTTTCACGAGTTCTTCAATGTTAAACCAAATTTATTTAATGTGTACAAAATTAAGTGAATTTTCAATGTGAGGTGGAATATGTTCCAACATGATGCCACCGATGAAAGAACACTCTAGTTCAACATGATGAGTTACGGACGTCTTTTCGAAAGATATTCCTCCGAGACTACTACTTATACGAGAGATCTAACATTGCGTTGATCTTATTTTGGGAGAGAGTATTCTAAATAAACTCTTGTATCGGATGAATCCTAAAGAATATGAAGATTTACACCACCAGGTTTAGGGGTGTTCATCGGGTCGGGTAACGGGTTTTCGGGTTGGTATATTTTTTGGTTGACCTAAACAAAAACACGCCTTCATCAAATAATGACTTATAATCCATATATGAGTATTGATTATTGATATAAATGAATTAGGTTAACTATAAAATATGGATTAAAATAGTAGTATAACCCAATTCGGGTTTTTCGGTTCAAACCGAATTCAAAATATTGAAACCTAAATCAAACCAAAAGCCAAATTACATATTCGGTTTTCGGTTTTAACCAAATCGAAAACCAAAAATGTAATTCGGTTTGGTATTAAACGGTTTTGGTTTCGATTAAGTTATCCGTTTGGCCGGTTTGAAACAAAATATTGAACACTTCTAACCAGATTACAGATATCTTTCAAAAGGGCCTTATCCGCGAAAGTATGAGTGTGTGCACCGTTCCAGCTTTGCTTTTCCTAAACACGAAGGTGCCTATCGGATGTGTATTCACAGTCATGCCATTAACAAAATAATGGTCAAACACAGGTTCCCTATCCCACGGTTTGATGGTTTACTTGATTAGTTACATGGAGCAACAGTATTTTCAAAAATTGATCTCTGTTGCAGGTACCACCAAATCAGAATGCGACCCAGGGATGAATGGAAAACGACCTTCAAAACAAGAAGGGTTGTACGAATGGAATGTGATGTCCTTCGGGTTATTGAACGCTCCTAGTACATTCATGCGGTTGATGAATCATATATGTAAATCTTTTATCGTTCGTTTTGTCTTCGTTTATTTCGATGGCATTCTTAATTTTAGTCGTGACACACAACAACACTTGTACCACTTTCAGGAAGTTTTTCTTAGTAATATGGGAACAAAAGTTGTATGCAAACATACTCAAATGTCACTTTATGGCGGACGAGGTTAATTTTTTGGATTATTTAGTATCCGTGCGTGGCATTCGGATGGATGCGATGAAAGTCGAGGCCATCATGTCATGGCCGACCTCTAAGACTTTGCATGATATACGGAGCTTCCACGGATTAGCTTCTTTCTATCGACGTTTTATACATAATTGTAGTACACTTATCGCCCCGGTCACAAAATGTCTAAAAGGTGGTAAATATTGTTGGACTCCATAGACCCAAATTGCATTTGAGCTACTAAAAAAGAAACTCATACAAGCTCCTAATCTAGCCTTGTCTAATTTCAATGTTGTTTTTCAAGTGGAATGTGATGCATCTGCGGTGTGTTGAGCCAAGGGAACCGGCCTATTGCTTTCTTTAGTGAAAAGTTGAAAGACACCTGTCGTAACTACAGCACGTACGATAAGGTGTTTTACGACATTATTCAGAGTTTTTTCTTGTTTCCATCGTTAGTTTGTTAAGGGTAGAAAACCTCTGGATGGTGTGAGACAATCGTTAGTTTTTTATTATCAATTTTCTTTTAAGACTATTGTTTTTCTTGTTTGCTTTCATCTCTTTCATGTTAAGCTCATCCGTATCACTTTTAACATTTAGACACTTGTGTGGACAGTTTTCTATAATATAGTAACTAAATATGAGAGTTCATAAACATACACTACATTAGCAAAAAAGTAAAATCAAACATTTAATTATCACATAATCTACTAGCATGCAATTGTATTTGTAAGACACTTTACCCAACATTTAAGACCATAAAAAGAAGTGAAATTCCAATTAAATATGATGAAGAACAACAAAATTACAACCAAAAAACTAAGATTTGAGAACCCAACGAAATTCCAATCGGGTCCAATGACGATGATGATTGTGCCACGAAGAAGAACATATGAATAAAATTAGGAATTAGACGTGAAGTAAAATGGAATATATTGGAAATCAGACCCAAAATCTAAAAAATCGAACACGAGATTTTCAACCCAACCTGGGTTTTGACTCTGTTCTTATGATCAACCGAGACTCTCTTGAAACTCATTTTACCTCTTATTTATACTAAACCAATACTAATCCTAGTCAATCTCTAAAACTAATAAAACCAAATAAATAAACCCAAACGGATAACTCGGACAAATAAGCTAAGCAATCAAATTTCAAACTAACATTAACCGAATCCCCAAACTCATTTATCTCGACCCGTTTCATCAAGATTAACACCTTCAGAATCTGTTGCAATGGAGACATGAAGTCGAGCGACATATTAAATTTGAAAAAGAATAAATGGGAAGCTTTAATTTTTTTCTTAACATGTATGGATCAAGTCGGGTTGGCTTGTTTCTCCACCTACAAAAAAAACATATGTTATGTATATGTTATGTAATTGTTCTAAAGCAGAATCATACATAGCCTTCAATAAAATGAAAATGATGTCTCATCCCTAACTTATGGACGAAAGTGACAATGATTAATAGTCATTGGGTGGTTTATGTAAAACAAAAAAAAAAGTAAAAGAAATAATTAAAAAAAAAAAGAAAAGACAATCTTGAGTCTTATCTATCTCAACCACCTTTTGTTTCCATAATGACATAAAATAAACGTGCGATTAGTTTCACGTGTCCTGAAAAGTGAAAACACACAGTTGACCAAGACGTGTGAAAATAAGTGGATTCTTGACTTGGGCATTTTTACGCTTAACAACTTAATAATATTTAGAGTATATTTTATAAATCTTCTTTGTGGTTAGGTGTAATTCTGATCAAACACTGCAAATCAGAACACTTCTATCTGCGAACGGATATAAGTCGATGAAAGTAGGACCGGTAATCCATCGGTGATGCCTCACGACAAAACCGGGCACGGTCGTGTGGATAAAGACGACACCGATGTTCTTAAGACACTCGTCGATCCAAATTAATAATTTCAAATAGATCACCGATTGATATTTAGTCTCCAAATTATGCAAAATGAAACATGTTTGGTCCTTGTGAGTGGATGAAAATTAACTTTTTTTGTTAAAGATTTTGAAAATGACCAAAATACTCCTACGTTAAAGAACAAAAAATTAAAAAAAATAGGTTTTAGAAAAAAGTGGTGGTGCCGCCTAAGAACTAAGGGTATAGATATAGGTTTTTTTAATTTCCATTTTTTATTTATTTGTTTTTATAATCTGAGAGTATTTTGGTCACTTTTAAAATATTTAGCAAAAAAGTTAACTGTCATTTACTTCAATGATTAAACATGTTACGTTTATACATAATTTAAGGACTGAAATGTAATTTTTTAAACTTAGTGATCAAATCCAAATATTAGACATATCAGGGTGACTATCCGTATTATTAAGTATATATACAAACAAGTGTATTACACCTATTTCATAGTATTATTAACAATTTTGTTTGGTTGGATTATAGGATTATGATTTTTTTTTTAATTTAATCAATTTTTGTCCAAAAAATATTACTTGTACTAGAGAATAAATTCCATTTTGGATGGATTAAGAATTAAAGAATCAGTTTAATATTATTTTAAAACTTTTGACAAATAAACAGAAACGTGAATCTTATTTAATAAATAAAATGAAATGAAAAAAGCGACAACTTTATCTCGCTCGGTGGACACGTGATACATGTAGGCCACACATAAAAATAGAGACAGGCACGTGTTATTTAAGAAAATAAATTATGATGATTTTCACATTGATAGATTGCAAAAGTTAGCCCTTGATTCTTTAATGATATACATTTGTGTCCTTCAATTTATAAAATCAACTTACAACACCCAAAGCAAATTATAATGTCAATTCCCGGGGCTTAAACATAATTTTAGACAGGGTTGCCGGCCCCGGGTTGTTCATTAGCTCAAAACATGTGTCAGTCAGGCATGAAATCTCTCTATCGAGCTGAAATATAAGTTTGAGCTCGGCACATTTATAAATTTCAAGTCACTCGGATATTAGGTCGAGAAGCATGCCTCTTTAGAAAAAAATAAATATAGAATGAGAGTCAGGCAGTGTTAGCGATGGCGGCGGCTAGTTGTGCTACGTGATGATGATATTTTTGTCAAGGAAAAAGTGTATTCTTCACGGAGAGATGACACCGCAAGAGGATAGGAGGTAGAGTGAGGGTGAAAGAGAATATGTTTTATACAAAATTTATTTATGATTTTATGAATAGCATAATGTTCTTATATTTTAGTTAAATATGCAATATAATTTTATTTTATTTTTTATTTATTTATGCTCTCTCACACTATATATGCAAATATTTTGATAAAATATTAATATAAATAATTAAAAAAGTTTACTTTCACTATTAATTCACGAAAGAATTCTCCGGATATTTTTCAATAAATGCACGCAAAAGATGTGGTTTTAAAATGATCTAGACCCGGAAATCTTGGTTTTAAAACGTGTGGGGGTATGAACTCAAAAAACAT
The DNA here is from genome assembly GCA_023525975.1 of Smallanthus sonchifolius. Classification (NCBI taxonomy): domain Eukaryota; kingdom Viridiplantae; phylum Streptophyta; class Magnoliopsida; order Asterales; family Asteraceae; genus Smallanthus; species Smallanthus sonchifolius. The sequence goes on from CM042041.1 coordinate 5,866,792, forward strand.
ATAGAATAGCACGTGTTCTATTCTACTAGATGGAAGAAAATCCAGATATCTTGGTTTCGGAAAAAAAATATATATAATTTTCTATTTTAGTAATCTCATTATTGTTACGACTTAGGAGTACAGAAATTGTAATCAATTTTCGAACTAATTAACTAAATAAAGATTTAAACTTTGGAGTAATACCAATCATGAGAGACATCTAAAACTAAGAGGGTGTTTGAGATTGCTTATTTAACTCGAAAAGTGTTTTTTGTTAAAAGCGATTATTGACTTATCACTTTTCCAAGATGAGTTTTTAAAAAAGTGTTTAGATTAGCTTTTATGGTGGGAAAAACGAATAAGTCAATAAGTTGTTTTTTAAAAAGTGTTTGGCTTAACTTATATTTATTGTATGGTAAAGGGTGGATAGATTAGTAATATTTTATTGCAAAAGCCATTTGAAAAACCAGGAATTTATGACTTCTTAAAAAACAAATTTTTAGCTTTATCAAAAAGTAAAAATAAAAAATGATTTTATGTTTGTCAAACACTTTTTTTAGCTTATTGCCTTTTGAAAAACCAATAAATCAATAACCAGTTTTCCAATGCAATCACAAACACCCTCTAAGTCTAGCAAAACAGGTGTGGGTCGAGTCAGAACTAGTTCGGGTTAAAACGGGTCGTTTTAGAAAGAAAAAAACATAACTTTGGTTCAGATCAAAACTAGTTCGGACTAAAATTAGCTTGAATTAAAATGTCGTTTAAGAATTATTTTTTATTAAGATACGTTCACCTGCTATAATTATTTTTTGACGACCAATGGCAAATGATATTGGCAGTGGCGGCAGTGGAAACCCTAGCAGAGGATGTCGCAACAATGGTGGCGGCGACAGTAACGGCAGTGGTGACCACAACGGTGGTGTTCGCAATGAAAATTGTAACACCTGAAAAATTTCAGAATTCAAAACCTAGTTGTTGGGCCAAAACCTAGTTGTTGGGTTAAAACCCAACTATGCTCAATAGAAATTTAAGCCCATTTGAGGCCCGGTAAGGATCCAAGCCCGTTATAAATCTAAATTTACACAATCCAAATATCATATTAGTCACACGATTTCATTTAACGACTCGTTACGCGATTTTGATAATTTTAGAAAAGATATAAGAACGTACGCGATTCAGTAATTTTAAATGTTAAACGCGTTAAACATCGGTTTTTACCTTGTATTCGACAGAACGATTAAGTGAAATAATGAATTATTAATATTAAGTATTAATATTCATTTGGAAAGACTATTCGGATAAATACACGTGTAGTACGTGCATACGATCGTTAAACCACGTTAGATCCTCGTAGAACTAACGATAGCGGTACGATTAATACCGATACGACAAATTTTATACACATTTGTTTATAATAAAAATGTTAATAATAACCAGAGAGTGAAACGATAAATCCGATGAACGTGCTCACAGACTCGTTGTCAGCTCATACCGACTCAAATATCCTTCGTAATAAACTAACAAAATAAATTATTTGAATATTTATTTTAGTATTAATATTTATATTAGGAACTAAAGATATGAAAATATTTTGTGTTTGACACGCGTTACTTGTAGGTAGCCTACCCACTTAAAACCCTCGATATATATATATATAATCTTCTTGTTTTTTTTCTCATTTTGCACAACAAATACACACAAACTAAGTATGTGTTTCTAGAGAGAGAACCGAGAGGAAGAAGGGGAAAAGAGGGCCCGACCACCCTTCTGGCAGCCTCCTCCGGCGAACGAAGACGACAACACAGCGGCGAGCACGGCGGAGGCGGAGTCCGGCCGAGCAGCCGGCAGCGCGCAGCGGCGGATCACAGTGGACCGGCGAGTGGCGGCAAGTGCACCACCTCATCTAATAGATCTCGACGTCCTGAGTCCGATAGTGGTGGTGGTTTGCACTAGATCGCAACGGTGGTGGAGATTTCGGCCAAAAACACTTTTTTCCGGCGACCTCAACAATTGGGGTTTTTGTTAGAAAAGAGTTCCTAAAGATCCGATCTAAGCATACGAAAAAGTTGCTTTGAAAAAGTGAAGTTTTTCGGCCAAAAATCATGAATTCCGGCCACTGCCCATGTAAGACCCCAAACCCGAGAGGCCTCACTTGTTGGATTTACTCATTCACAAACCGTTCTTAAATGAATATCAAATAACGCAGCGGAAAATTTCATTCAAACATAACGTCATCATTGTTCATACATGCGGAAGCGTAAACATAAATACATTATAACTAAACCTAACGGGATGCCAGTCTTCATAGTCAGTCGGGTAACTCCTCTCGCTAGCCAAGCATCACCGTCCATCCTCATAACATGCCTTAACCTGAATATGCACACTAAAAAGTCAGCTACGCTAGTGAGTTCTAGTTTTCATTCTATTTAAGAAATGGTTCATCATTCAAAACATTCATTAGGGTTTAACATCACGTATAAGAAAACAAGGCCTTTCATTCGTAAACCTTCAAACATTTAAACACATTGAACGGATCATTTGTTTAAAACATATAACATTCATTTAAGTCATACATTGCTATCTAAAATCTGTATCTTTCTTTACGCGTCTCTGTGTCCCCGAAGGAACCCTACATGTCGTGGACAACCGTTACGTATCGTCGTCATTGCCACAACATTCCGTCAATTCCCTTTTTGGTATTGCCCCCAAGGCTAACTGCACGAGGACCGACAATACCCATTCAGTTGCCCCCTATGGCTCTCAGCCATAGACCGACAACCTCCATTGAAGGCTATGACTCTCAGCCATAGACCGACAACTTCCATCGACGGCTATGGCTCTCAGCCATAACACTGTCGGATCATAATTTAACCTGACGTAGGGTCACGTTAACCCTTGAGTAACCGTCGTTACTCCATACCAGTTGTACAACATCAAACCATTGGCAGGCCACTAAGACACTGCCCCTGTTGTTCTTATGGTAACTATGGCTCGCTGTCCATAATCTACCACAAGGCTGGGAATCTCATTCCCAGACTTCATTCGTCAATTCCATTCATTCGACAGATTAGATTTGTAATGACTTCTTTAAAACCTTTGCCCTTTTTCTTTTCTTTTCACAAAACCTTTCCTTCACTTTCGAAACCCTTTACCTTTACTTTAAACCATTTCTTTATAAACATCCGTTCGTAAACATTCCGTTCATAAAACTTTCTTTCCATAAACCGTTGCTAAGTGCGCAGCCTGATGCCTGCGCACTTGCTAAGTGCGCAGACCCTGCTTCCTGCGCACTTAGCAAGTGCGCAGTCCCCTCTTCCTACGCACTTAGCAAGTGCGCAGACCCCTCTTCCTGCGCACTTAGCAAGTACGCAGGACCTGCTCCGTGCGCACTTGGTAAGTGCGCACGATCTGTTTCTTCGCAAAACCCTAACTTTCGCATTCAGGTCTGATCACGTCAAGATCTCGAACCTGTTTGCATCCAAAATGTTTGTTTTCCATTAAGGAACTCAAATCTATGTTTATCTTTCAGTTTCATCCGAAAAAACGTTGCCTTTTCACCCAAAACCCGAAAACCCCAAAAACGAAAAAAAACTCAGATTTAGGTCCGATCGTTACCTGAATCAAGTTTCTGATCCGGAGGTTCTTCTCACGAGTTATGGAGTAACACTTTGCTGAAATCTCGGGTCGATCCGCCAACTTTCTCTCTCTACGGTTTCTCTCTCTAGATGTTGCAAATGAGAGAAATGGGTGGTGACCTTGGATATTTATAGGGGAGGCTCCCCTTCTAGCCCGCCGACCCATCCGACCCGACCCGACATGCCTCGTTCATTTAGTTCGTCATTTTAACTGTCGTCTTATTTTTGGGATGTTACAAGTCTACCCCCTTACAATAGGTTTCGTCCCCGAAACCTATCATAAGTCAAATAGATGAGGGTACGACTCCCTCATTTCTGTCTCCGTTTCCCAGGTGGCTTCCGATCCCTTTCGATGCTTCCATTGGACTTTAACCAATGGAATAACTTTATTACGCAAACGCTTCTCCTTTCGGTCTAAGATGGCCACGGGTTCTTCGATGTAATTAAGGCTGTTGTCGACCTCGATGTCGGTAAGTGGTACGTGAGCCGATTCATCCGTCAAACACTTTCGCAAGTGTGATACATGGAAGGTAGAATGAATCCCATTTAACTTATCAGGCAACTTTAACCGATAAGCGACTTCACCAACCCGTGCCATTATCCTGAATGGTCCGACAAACCTCGGACTTAACTTTCCTCTCTTCCTTAATCGTATGATTCCCTTCCAGGGCGACACTTTCAACATTACTCTGTCCCCAACATCAAACTCGATAGGCCTTCGTCTTTTATCCCATAGGATTTCTGACGATCTTGTGCGGCCTTCATTCGTGCTTTGATTTGATCAAACATTTCCGACATTTCTTTTACGACATTTCTTTTACGACTTCCTAATTCCTTTTGTCCAATCTCACCCCAACAAACCGGGGTACTACATCTTCTCCCATACAACATTTCGTAAGGCGGCATGCCTATAGTCGTGTGATGACTATTGTTGTAGGAGAATTCGGCTAACGGCATATGACTGTCCCAACTGCCGCCAAAATCGATAATACAAGCGCGAAGCATATCCTCCAATGTCTGAATGGTCCTTTCGGACTGACCATCCGTTTTTGGGTGGTATGCCGTGCTGATATTAAGCCTCGTACCCATCGCCTCGTGAAATCTTTTCCAGAACCTCGATGTGAATCGTGTGTCCCGGTCGGATACTATCGTCAAAGGCATCCCATGCCGTGCTACTACTTCGTTAATAAATACTTCCACTAACCTTTCCGACGAGAACGTCTTGCGAATAGGTAGAAAATGAGCACTCTTCGTTAATCGGTCCACAATTACCCAAATGGTGTCATGACCTTTAGCTGTGCGAGGTAGCTTGGTTATGAAGTCCATGGTAATGTGTTCTCACTTCCATTCCGGTATATCAAGTGGTTGAATCTTTCCATACGGTTTCTGGTGTTCGGCCTTTACTTGCGAGCAAGTCAAGCACTTACTTACGTACTTTGTCACTTCATGCTTCATTCCAGGCCACCAGTATTCCTTCCTTAGATCTTGGTACATTTTATTGGTACCAGGATGGATAGAGTACCGAGACTTATGAGCCTCATCCAAGATTTTGGTTCTAAGCTCGCCACCCATAGGTATCCATACCCGTCCAAAACGTGTCCTAACACCAAGGTGTTATATTCCAACTTGTTATGTTGGCCAACCATCCTTTCCTTCTTTATGTTTTCTTTTTTAAGTGCCTCATCTTGAGCCTTTTCAATTTCTCTCATCACATCCGATGTTACCACCAACTGGCAAGCTTTCACTCTAATAGGAGTAGGCACATCCTTTCGGCTTATAGCGTCAGCCACCACGTTTGCCTTTCCAGGATGGTACATGATCTCACAGTCATAATCTTTCAACAGTTCCAACCATCGCCTCTGCCTCATATTAAGTTCCTTTTGTTCGAAGAAGTACTTCAAACTTTTGTGGTCGGAGTAAATAGTAAACTTCACCCCGTACAGGTAGTGCCTCCAGATTTTCAATGCAAATACGACAGCAGCAAGTTCCAAATCATGAGTCGGATAGTTGACTTCGTGAACTTTCAACTGCCGCAACGCATATGCAATCACCCTACCACGTTGCATCAACACACACCCTAATCCCTGACCCGACGCGTCAGAGTATACCACCAAGTCTTCATTACCCTCGGGAAGGGCTAAGACTGGAGCTTGGGTTAGCTTTTCTTTTAATTCCTTAAACGCCTCATCCTGGGTCGAACCCCATTCGTACTTTACCTCCTTCCGAGTCAACTTTGTCAACGGTGAAGCTATTTTCAAGAAATCCTGGATGAATCTCCGATAGTAGCCTGCCAATCCCAAGAAACTACGGATTTCGGTTGGCGTCTTGGGAATGTCCCATTCCCTTACTGTCATTATCTTTGTTGGGTCAACCATAATGCCGTTCGGGTTAATGACGTGACCTAGGAATTGGACTTCCCTAAGCCAAAACGCGCATTTGGAGAACTTAGCATACAACTTTTCCTTCTTCAGAGCTTCCAATACTTCCTTTAAGTGACACGCGTGATCACCCTCATTCTTGGAGTAGATGAGGATATCATCGATGAACACGATTACCGATCGATCCAGCATCGGTGGACACACCCTATTCATTAAATCCATGAACGTTGCGGGGGCGTTCGTCAATCCGAAAGACATTACGCGGAACTCGAAATGTCCATAACGCGTGCGAAATGCAGTTTTCTGTATGTCTTCTTCCCTTACCTTCAACTGATGGTACCCGGACCGAAGGTCGATTTTCGAGAACCAACTTGCACCTTGCAATTGGTCAAACAGGTCATCGATCCTTGGTAAAGGGTACTTGTTCTTCACGGTACGTTTATTCAACTCGCGATAATCAATACACATTCTCATCGAACCGTCTTTCTTCTTCACAAACAACACCGGAGCACCCCATGGCGAGATGCTCGGTTGTATAAATCCCTTCTCAAGTAGTTTGTCTAATTGGGTCATAAGTTCTTTCATTTCCACTGGTGCTAGTCGATATGGAGCCTTAGCCACGGGCTGGGCATCTGGTACTAAGTCGATTCGAAATTCAATCTCTCTGTCGGGTGGTATCCCAGGCAAGTCCTCGGGAAACACCTCCGGGTATTCGCGTACCACGGGCACATCGTCTAGTTCCTTCACTTCCTTACTCTTGTCAATTACGTACACCAGATAAGCCTCGCATCCGCGCCTCAAGTAATTTATTGCCTTAATCACCGAGATAACGTTTGGCATCGGGGCGTCACGATCTCCAAAGACCTCGACTTTGCTACCATCCGGAGCCTTGAGTTGGATTATCTTTCGTTTACATATGATTTGTGCTTCGTTGGCAGTTAACCAATCCATACCCAACACAACATCGAACCCTCCCAAAATCATAACAAACAATCTGACAGGGAATCTATGACCTTCTATCTTTATCGTGGAGTTGTCAACTACATCGGTCACTCTCGCAGTCCTACCCTCAGCGGTTTCTATGCTAAAGGCCCTTTCTAGCTTACTGACAGTGTACTTCACTCGTTTACAGAAAGTCGCAGATATAAAACTCTTACTGGCACCCGAATCAAATAACACAGAAACAAAAGTGTTGTCAAGGATGAATGTACCTGACGCCACATCAGTGCGTACGCTCGCGTCTTCGCACGAGATCCCTCTCCCTTCTTCTCCGGGCCCTTTCCCTTCCCGGTCTCCCCCATCCTGGGCTTCGGGCAGTCCCTACTCAGATGACCGACATCCCCACAGTTGTAGCACTTGTAGTGTTGTGTGCACTCACGGGCGTAGTGCCCGGTCTTGCCACATTTGAAACACAAGTTAGATCCCAGTCTACATTCGCCTGCATGTCTTACCCCACATTTCTTACAAACGGTTGGCTCATCCACCCGAGCCCTCTTATCACGAGCCCCAAACATCTTTCCCCTAGTTCGCTTGTTTGAGAAGCTCGGTCTCTTCTTTTACTCTTCAACGGCAACAACATTCAGTGCCAGATCATCAAATACCACGCCACTTAGCTCTACTGCCGAATCATAGGTAGTAGGGGCGTTTGCCTTAACATAGGTGCGGACCTGGTCCGGCAACCCTTGAATATAGCAGGCAATCTTTCTCTCTTCAGTAGTGACAGGATGTGGCACCGGACGTGCCAGTTCATTGAATCGGGTTGTGTATTGCCGGTGCGTCATGTTCCCGGCCTTCAAACCCAGAAATTCTCTCTCTACCTTCTCAATCTGGTTCCTTGGGCAGAAATTCTTGATCACCAAAGTTTTCAAGTCAGCCCACATCATCGCATCCACAATCTCGCTCCCTTTTGCCTGACGTACACCTTCCCACCAATGGGATGTTTCCTCCCTCAAGGAGTTAGCAGCAAACTTCACAACTTTATCCGCTCGGCATTCGCTGAGACGAATGGCAGCTTCCATACGGATCACCCAATCAAACGTAGCCACGGCGTCTTTCTTTCCAGTGAGGACCGGTGGGTCACATGCTTTAAATGACTTGTAGTCACATCCGCGTGCAGGCGGTGCGTTGTTGTAATATCTATACTTTTCCGTTTACAATTTCCGGCCATTTGGCATTTATTGTAAACCCTAATTATCCATATTTAATAATATGTGAAAATTCTTAAATGAATTGCTTAAACTATGTGGCTAAAAACCATACTCAAACTATGTTTTAGGGCTAATATTCATGGTATTTGAATAAAGTCCCTAAACTATATAAAATAAATCTCATAAATTATCTAAGTGTAAAAAAAAAATTATACTTATTTAATTTGAAAAAAAAATCCTAATGTGTTTTATTTAAATTAAAACACAAATTATATAAATTAAAATGACTTTTATAAATTTTTATGAATTTTTAAGAAATAATAAGATTTATTCCTAAATAAATCAAATAAATAAAGTTTAATTAAATAAATATTTTTAAAATAAAGTTCTATAAAAATATGTCATTTTATATCATTTTTATAGAAATAAACAATTCTTTTATAATTTAAATTTAATTTATACATTTAAATATCAAAATATATCAAATTTATTAACTAAAAACCCTATTTAACCTAACTAACTTAGTTTTTGGTTAAAACTTAACTACAAGGGCTAAACTGCCTTTCCTCAAACTTATTTTCAAGTTTAAGTTGACCGGAGTCAACTTAACAAACCTCAGGGACCAAAGTTGTATTTTTCTGTTTTAAAACCCACCCAAAAGGGGTCGTGGGTTCGAAACAAGGGGAACCCGGTTTTGGGTTCTGAATATTCGAAAACGCGTTTTGAGATGATAAGAGCAAAGATTCGTAACTGAAATCCCATTACAACTCATAAACGAGCATGATGAACTCGTTTAATTCGAAATTTTAACTCGTAACAGTAGAAAACGGCTAAAAACTTTAAACCGTCTTAAACCGTAATCAAAACTCGTTAATTCGCGAATTTATTTGTCGAATTGAGGTTGTACAAACCTCGACGACACCTAATGCGTCCATTTGAAACAAATCACAACTCCTAACACTCTCTAATTCTCTCTCTCGGAATCTCAGTTCAGACGAACTGAACAACGAGTCCAGAACTTCGATCAGTTGATCATTCCAGGTAATTCAATACGTCATTAGGCTCGGAATTGAACGTATAACAAAAGCCCTATGGTTAATTGAGTTCCTATTATACGGATTCATCGAATTCGAACAAACTCAGATTAGGGTTCTTGTGTTTCAAACGGATTTGGGATTTTATTTCGAAAACGTCGTTAAAAGGAACCTCTCTCCGTTTGTTTACGAGTTAGTCACTTGGCCGAGATGGCCGGGTGCGCGTATTACGAACGAGAGGTCACGGGTTCGAGTCCAGCTAAGGCCCTCACCCGTGAGCCTTTTTTTTTTTGCTTAAACGAACACAAACCGGATCCAAGATCCGGGTTAAATATAACCCAATTCAACTTATTACCAGGTTAGCCACTTGGCCCAACGGTCAGGTGCACTGCTGCTAAGCCAAGTAGCCCAGGTTCGATCCGCCTTGTGGCCGGTTCGCCCACTTTTCAACATTTTCCTATTTTTGATTTTTCTTTTTATTAAATCTTTAATCTTTAAAAATTCATAACTTTTTATTTACAACTCGAAAATGTACAAATAAATAGTCCAAATTTTTGTAATAAAATTCTCTACTGTTTTATAAAATAAAAACAGAAAACTTTCTGAGTTTATAAAATTAATTATTTAAAAGTCTAAATTTAAAGCTTGGACTATTTATTTAAAATTAGTAAATCTATTCCAAAAATTATACAAAAATTACAGAAATTTAATCTATATATTTTTAACAAAATATTAAGTTTCTGGAACTTTTAGACATTTTTACTAATTTTTACTAATTTTGTTTTGTAATTAAATCAATGGAATTATTGATTTAATTAAACTAAAAATAAGTAAATTTTATAAAAATTTACTTATTAACAGAAAATATTTATAAAATTTATAATTTAAATTATATTTATATTCTTACTATCTTTTTGACATATTTAGTTAATTAAACACATTTATTAACTAAATTACTAAATAAGTAATTAATTAAATAATCACTTAAAATATTTTATAAAATCTGAAATTATATTTAAATTACTAAACATAATAATTTAGTAATTTAAATACTTGCACACCTTAAACTATAACCAAATTACTTTTCAAACCTTAAACTTTCCAAAATCCTAATTTCCCAAATTCGAGAACACGAACAAACCTTAGCTTATTCCTTTAAACTAAATGACTAAACTACAACTATAATAGGTTAATTGTGACCTACTTTGGATTATATCTTTGGATCAAACTTAGCTCGGAAACTACTTACAAACCATGTGAGTTTTCATGCCCCTCTTTATACATTTTATCACTTTTGGGGTGAAACATGTTCCTATATAATTACACTTACACTATTGACAAATCTCACAACTTGAAACAAATTCCCTTATGTTAGACTTGTTTAATTGCATTATGTGGCTTATTTGTTGATTACACTAGTTCATATTATTAACTGTTTCGACAGCCTATGAATGGAATTAGTGGTACCATGTGGGTTAGCTACCCCATGCATTTCTTTGATCTAGGATGCATGTAATGAATTCTGAAACTGAAAAACTGTTAACTATATGTTGGACAATCTGAATTGGATAAATCTTAAAAGGAAGGTTTAATTTGGACTGTGTGTATATACAATAAGACTATAATGTATTACTTGTCTTAGCATGGAATTTGTACTTTATCTAAACTACTATATCTATATCTACCATGATTGCTCACCAACAATTCATTTTGTTGATAACTCTTATTTTAAACATGTTTCAGGTGCACCAAGTTCAAGCAACGCTTGATTTATGTTCAACACTTAGGCTTGGACTTAGAAATTTGAAATCTGATTTTATCTTGTTTGGAACTATGTTTTGTCTTGTTTATTTGAACTATTTGTAGCCTTTGAGGCACTTTTAATATTATTGAATAAAATTATGAAATTTTAATAGTTCCAAGTGCTATGAGCAATCTGGTCACAATTCGGGTCATACTCCGACGTGTTCCGCCGCCCGGTTGGGGTGTGACAGATTGGTATCAGGGCCTTGGTTATAGGGATTTAGGTTATTAGAAATCTTTAACCTAGACTATAACTTTAGGACCCTCTTTTAGTCTTGCATGATTAGGAACTTATGTGTTTATTTGTCAAATTCTAAATCTTTAACACAAATCTTACAAATCCTCAAAATTCTAAGACTTTACCTTATATTTCCATCAATATTCTTTTATATGAAATTCTTCAATGTTTTAAAATATTTTATAAAACCCCCTAGACTTTGTACGTCTATCCAAAATCTCGTTAAGGTTTAAGACTTTGACAATGTTCAGAAACTCGTGCAATCTGGAAGGGTGAATGCCTGTATTCTGAGTTTCCTGTCTAGGCAAGCGTATTCGTACAAATCCAAATTACTGGACCTGTTACGCTTACCTGGGGATTCTCGGGATGAGTGTTCACTTATAGGCTAAAGCATGACTTTCTCAAATATTGTTGAAATCTTATTAACCTTGATATGTCCTAAGTAATTGTGAGGTAAAACCCAACCAACACAATTACTAACTATGTGTTTAAACTTAAGCCTATCTTTACTTTCAAAGCTAACTCTTGAATATTATTATTCATCTCAAACTTGCATTTTACTTTATTTTCTTATAGAATGTCTGATCCCGTTTATACAAATCCGGCACTCACACAACAAATTGTTGATCGGATTGCTGCAATACTACCAGCTCTGTTTCAACATCGTGATCAAAGCTCTTCTAATAACAACAACAACAATGCTTGCAACTTCAAATACTTTAATTCGTGTTCACCACCAAAGTATTCGGGTCATGAAGGAGCCACTGGACTACTCCAATGGTTTGAGGGCATTGAGAACACCTTCCTTAATGCTGGTGTTCCCGAGGCACTCAAGGTTCAATATGGCTCAAGCGTCTTTCAAAAGCGTGCACTAACTTGGTGGAACGGCGAGAAAACTACTCGCACCGTTCTTGTTGCTATGGCTCTTCCTTGGGCTGAATTCAAGGAACTCATGATAAATGAGTTCTGTCCTCGAAACGAAATGATGAAGATCGAGGAGGAATTTTGGACTCTCTCCCAAGATAGTGGTGACAATTCTGCTTATGTCACTCGTTTTTATGAGCTTTGTCTACTCGTTCCTCACCTAGTCGACACCTTGGCTAGGAAGATTGAGAAATTCTGCAAGGGACTCCCAATTCAAATCAGGAGTGCTGTTCTTAGTAGTAGACCTGCTACTATCGAAGAAGCTGTTCGTCTTTCAGCCACACTTACCGACACTTATGTCGATGCGGGAATCCTTCACCGCAAAGGAGGGAAGAAACCTGCTGTGGTTGCTGCTGTGACTTCTAAACCTGAACCTACTGGTAGAAACAGGAAGAGAAAGTCCAACCATAAACAAAATTATGGGACTGTTACACCTGCTCAACCTGTGAGCCAAGTAGCACCTGCTACTACTACTACCTTCAGTCCAACCAAGAAGGCTTATTCGGGGAGTTATCCTCAATGTGATATTTGCAAGTCTCACCATCTTCCCAATGCACCGTGTTGGGTTTGCACAAAGTGCAAAAGGTTGGGACATACTCAAGATCGTTGCCGAACCCCAAGCAACACTCAATCTCAAGTGCAAGGCCATAACGTGATACAAAACACACCATCCTTAACTGTTAAGGCTTGTTTCCAATGTGGAGATCCAAGTCACTTCAAGGATAAGTGTCCATTACTGGCCAATGCAATAAAAGCTTCAATCTCTGCTTCCAAAGGCCGAGTCTACACCATTACTGCTAGTCAAGCTCAAGCCGACAACGATGTTGTCAATGGTACGTATCTGATCAATAATCAATATGCTACTATTTTGTTTGATTCTGGTGCGGATAAAAGTTTCGTGTCCTTTGACTTTGAACCAATGCTTGCTAAGACTAGAACCCAACTAGACAAAACTTATAATGTAGAAGTAGCTAACGGGAAATCCGTTAAAGTTGACTCAATCATTGCAAACAATCAACTACAACTTAACGAACATACTTTCTCTATTGACTTAACTCCTATGCAACTTGGGAGTTTCGACGTGATCGTCGGCATGGATTGGTTATCCAAACATCGTGCTGAGATCGTTTGTGCCGACAAATTCATAAAGATTCCTCTGCCGTCTGGTGAAGTACTACACGTGTATGGAGAGAAACAACCCAAAGGCTTAAAACTGATGACTATAACAAAAGCTCAGAAGTACCTCAACAAGAATTATCCAGCTTTTCTAGCTCACGTTGTGAAAGAGAAGGACAAGGGTAAACTCATGGCTGATATTCCTGTGATTAAGGACTTTGCTGAAGTATTTCGGAAGACCTACCGGGAATTGCCCCTACACGACAAGTCGAGTTTCGTATCGACCTTGTGCCTGGTGCAACTCCTGTGGCAAGAGCACCATATCGTCTTGCACCATCTGAAATGCAAGAACTTGCTAGTCAACTTCAAGAACTCTCTGATAAAGGATTCATACGTCCTAGTTCCTCACCATGGGGAGCACCTGTCTTATTCGTCAAGAAGAAAGATGGATCTTTTAGGATGTGTATCGACTATCGGGAACTTAACAAATTGACTGTCAAGAATCGATACCCACTTCCAAGGATTGACGATTTATTTGATCAACTCCAAGGAGCTTCTATTTTCTCAAAGATCGATCTTCGTTCGGGTTATCACCAACTACGTGTTAAGGAGGAAGACATTCCCAAAACAGCTTTTAGAACTCGCTATGGACACTACGAGTTTGTTGTCATGCCATTCGGTTTGACTAACGCACCTGCCGTGTTCATGGATTTGATGAATCGTGTTTGTCGACCTTATTTGGATAAATTCGTCATTGTCTTCATTGACGATATTCTTATCTACTCAAAATCTAAGCAAGAACATGAAGAACATCTTCGTTTAGTACTTGATCTTCTTAAACAGGAACAACTTTATGCTAAATTCTCCAAATGTGAATTCTGGCTAAAGGAAGTCCAATTCCTAGGTCATGTTATTAACGAGGCTGGGATTCATGTTGATCCTGCTAAAATTGAAGCTGTAAAGAATTGGATTGCTCCTAAAACACCAACAGAAATCCGTTCTTTTCTTGGACTAGCAGGATATTATCGACGCTTTATTTCTAACTTTTCCAAGATTGCTGTTCCTCTCACTGCCCTAACTCATAAGGGTAGGATCTTTGAATGGGGACAAGAGCAAGAAGAAGCGTTCCAAACTCTTAAAGAAAAATTGTGCCATGCTCCAGTCCTATCTCTTCCCGATGGCAGCGACGACTTCGTTGTTTTCTGTGATGCTTCAAAGCAAGGACTTGGATGCGTTCTCATGCAAAGGGGTAAGGTGATTGCTTATGCCTCAAGACAACTTAAGGTTCATGAAGATAACTACACCACTCACGACCTCGAACTTGGTGCGGTCGTGTTTGCTCTCAAAATTTGGAGACATTATATCTATGGAACCAAATGTGAAATCTTTACCGATCACAAGAGTTTGCAACATATATTCAACCAAAAAGACTTAAACATGAGACAACGTCGTTGGATGGAACTGTTAAATGATTATGATTGCGAAATCAAATATCATCCAGGGAAAGCTAACGTGGTGGCTGATGCGTTAAGTCGGAAAGAATATCCTAACATATGTTGTGCTCTTATTCAATCGGATATCGAGACCAAAATTCTTAAAGCTCAACAAACGGTTCTTTCCGAGGGCAACATGCAAAAAGAATTGGGTTGTGGAGTTGAAAAACAATTGGAGACTCGACCCAATGGGTTGCTACACTTCTTAAACCGCTTATGGGTTCCTGATCGGGATGATCTTCGTACTTTGATTTTTGACGAGTCTCACAAAACTCGTTATTCTATACACCCAGGAGCCGATAAAATGTACAAAGGCCTTCGCCAACACTATTGGTGGCCCGGCATGAAGAAAGATGTTGCCGTGTACATTTCAAAATGTCTTACTTGTTCTAAGGTCAAGATTGAACATCAACGACCTTCGGGTTTGCTTGAACAACCCGAGATTCCAATGTGGAAATGGGAGTGTATTTCCATGGATTTTATCACCAAACTTCCAAGAACACCTCGAGGATTTGATAGCATTTGGGTAATCGTGGACCGACTCACGAAATCAGCTCATTTTCTCGCAATTCGAGATGATTGGGGAGCTGAGAAGTTGGCTCAAGTTTATTTGGATGAGATCGTTCGTCTACATGGCGTTCCTCTTAATATCATATCTGATCGTGATAGTCGTTTCACTTCCCGTTTTTGGGGATCTCTACAATCGTTCATGGGTACTCAATTGAATTTGAGTACAGCTTACCATCCCCAAACTGATGGTCAAACGGAAAGAACGATTCAAACTCTTGAAGATATGTTACGTGCTTGCGTCCTTGACTTTGGAGGCAATTGGGACAAATATCTTCCACTAGCTGAGTTTTCGTATAACAACAGCTACCATGCTAGTATCGAGATGGCACCTTTCAAGGCTTTATATGGTCGCCATTGTCGTTCTCCTCTTGGCTGGGATGAGGTCGGTGAAGCACAAATCACTGGTCCCGCTCTAGTCCAAGACACCACTGATCGAATCATCCAAGTTCGCGACAATCTTCGTTTGGCTCGGGAGAGACAAAAGAAGAATGCTGATATTCGTAGAAGACCTCTTGAATTCCAAGTTGGTGACATGGTTCTTTTAAAGGTATCACCTTGGAAAGGCGTTGTCCGGTTTGGGAAGAAAGGGAAATTCACACCGCGATACGTTGGACCTTTCAAAATCATCAAACGTATCGGGAAAGTTGCTTACGAGTTGGAATTACCCGACAAGCTTAGCAATGTACATCCCACGTTTCATGTATCTAACCTCAAGAAGTGTCTTGCCGAGGGAAACCTCCAAGTTCCTCTTGACGAAGTTCACATTGACGAGTCGATGCACTTCGTGGAAAAGCCTATTGAAATCATGGATCGAGAGATCAAACAACTTAAAAGAAGCCGAATTCCGATTGTGAAAGTACGTTGGCAATCTAAACGAGGACCCGAGTTCACTTGGGAACGTGAAGATCAAATGAAGGCCAAGTACCCACACCTGTTCACAAACTCCACTACTTAATTTCGGGACGAAATTTCCTAAAGTAGGGGAGACTGTAATATCTGTACTTTTCCGTTTACAATTTCCGGCCATTTGGCATTTATTGTAAACCCTAATTATCCATATTTAATAATATGTGAAAATTCTTAAATGAATTGCTTAAACTATGTGGCTAAAAACCATACTCAAACTATGTTTTAGGGCTAATATTCATGGTATTTGAATAAAGTCCCTAAACTATATAAAATAAATCTCATAAATTATCTAAGTGTAAAAAAAAAAATTATACTTATTTAATTTGAAAAAAAAATCCTAATGTGTTTTATTTAAATTAAAACACAAATTATATAAATTAAAATGACTTTTATAAATTTTTATGAATTTTTAAGAAATAATAAGATTTATTCCTAAATAAATCAAATAAATAAAGTTTAATTAAATAAATATTTTTAAAATAAAGTTCTATAAAAATATGTCATTTTATATCATTTTTATAGAAATAAACAATTCTTTTATAATTTAAATTTAATTTATACATTTAAATATCAAAATATATCAAATTTATTAACTAAAAACCCTATTTAACCTAACTAACTTAGTTTTTGGTTAAAACTTAACTACAAGGGCTAAACTGCCTTTCCTCAAACTTATTTTCAAGTTTAAGTTGACCGGAGTCAACTTAACAAACCTCAGGGACCAAAGTTGTATTTTTCTGTTTTAAAACCCACCCAAAAGGGGTCGTGGGTTCGAAACAAGGGGAACCCGGTTTTGGGTTCTGAATATTCGAAAACGCGTTTTGAGATGATAAGAGCAAAGATTCGTAACTGAAATCCCATTACAACTCATAAACGAGCATGATGAACTCGTTTAATTCGAAATTTTAACTCGTAACAGTAGAAAACGGCTAAAAACTTTAAACCGTCTTAAACCGTAATCAAAACTCGTTAATTCGCGAATTTATTTGTCGAATTGAGGTTGTACAAACCTCGACGACACCTAATGCGTCCATTTGAAACAAATCACAACTCCTAACACTCTCTAATTCTCTCTCTCGGAATCTCAGTTCAGACGAACTGAACAACGAGTCCAGAACTTCGATCAGTTGATCATTCCAGGTAATTCAATACGTCATTAGGCTCGGAATTGAACGTATAACAAAAGCCCTATGGTTAATTGAGTTCCTATTATACGGATTCATCGAATTCGAACAAACTCAGATTAGGGTTCTTGTGTTTCAAACGGATTTGGGATTTTATTTCGAAAACGTCGTTAAAAGGAACCTCTCTCCGTTTGTTTACGAGTTAGTCACTTGGCCGAGATGGCCGGGTGCGCGTATTACGAACGAGAGGTCACGGGTTCGAGTCCAGCTAAGGCCCTCACCCGTGAGCCTTTTTTTTTTTGCTTAAACGAACACAAACCGGATCCAAGATCCGGGTTAAATATAACCCAATTCAACTTATTACCAGGTTAGCCACTTGGCCCAACGGTCAGGTGCACTGCTGCTAAGCCAAGTAGCCCAGGTTCGATCCGCCTTGTGGCCGGTTCGCCCACTTTTCAACATTTTCCTATTTTTGATTTTTCTTTTTATTAAATCTTTAATCTTTAAAAATTCATAACTTTTTATTTACAACTCGAAAATGTACAAATAAATAGTCCAAATTTTTGTAATAAAATTCTCTACTGTTTTATAAAATAAAAAAAAAAAACTTTCTGAGTTTATAAAATTAATTATTTAAAAGTCTAAATTTAAAGCTTGGACTATTTATTTAAAATTAGTAAATCTATTCCAAAAATTATACAAAAATTACAGAAACTTAATCTATATATTTTTAACAAAATATTAAGTTTCTGGAACTTTTAGACATTTTTACTAATTTTTACTAATTTTGTTTTGTAATTAAATCAATGGAATTATTGATTTAATTAAACTAAAAATAAGTAAATTTTATAAAAATTTACTTATTAACAGAAAATATTTATAAAATTTATAATTTAAATTATATTTATATTCTTACTATCTTTTTGACATATTTAGTTAATTAAACACCTTTATTAACTAAATTACTAAATAAGTAATTAATTAAATAATCACTTAAAATATTTTATAAAATCTGAAATTATATTTAAATTACTAAACATAATAATTTAGTAATTTAAATACTTGCACACCTTAAACTATAACCAAATTACTTTTCAAACCTTAAACTTTCCAAAATCCTAATTTCCTAAATTCGAGAACACGAACAAACCTTAGCTTATTCCTTTAAACTAAATGACTAAACTACAACTATAATAGGTTAATTGTGACCTACTTTGGATTATATCTTTGGATCAAACTTAGCTCGGAAACTACTTACAAACCATGTGAGTTTTCATGCCCCTCTTTATACATTTTATCACTTTTGGGGTGAAACATGTTCCTATATAATTACACTTACACTATTGACAAATCTCACAACTTGAAACAAATTCCCTTATGTTAGACTTGTTTAATTGCATTATGTGGCTTATTTGTTGATTACACTAGTTCATATTATTAACTGTTTCGACAGCCTATGAATGGAATTAGTGGTACCATGTGGGTTAGCTACCCCATGCATTTCTTTGATCTAGGATGCATGTAATGAATTCTGAAACTGAAAAACTGTTAACTATATGTTGGACAATCTGAATTGGATAAATCTTAAAAGGAAGGTTTAATTTGGACTGTGTGTATATACAATAAGACTATAATGTATTACTTGTCTTAGCATGGAATTTGTACTTTATCTAAACTACTATATCTATATCTACCATGATTGCTCACCAACAATTCATTTTGTTGATAACTCTTATTTTAAACATGTTTCAGGTGCACCAAGTTCAAGCAACGCTTGATTTATGTTCAACACTTAGGCTTGGACTTAGAAATTTGAAATCTGATTTTATCTTGTTTGGAACTATGTTTTGTCTTGTTTATTTGAACTATTTGTAGCCTTTGAGGCACTTTTAATATTATTGAATAAAATTATGAAATTTTAATAGTTCCAAGTGCTATGAGCAATCTGGTCACAATTCGGGTCATACTCCGACGTGTTTCGCCGCCCGGTTGGGGTGTGACAGTTGTCGGTCTCATTGTTCTGGGCACCAGTTGCCGCATTAGACCCACCTTCCCCATTAACCAGCTTCAATGCTTCTGCCAACAGACCTGGCAGAGAAGTCTTCATCAACTCTATGAACTCTCGAGCTATAGCTGCTCTCACTTCTGGTTCAAAAGTGAAAGGTTGTTCTTCAACCAGTGTCTGCTCAGTTCCATGCACACTAACCGCCGGTTCAGTGTGAACACTTCCTTCTTCACTATTCTCTTGGCGCGCAGGAATCCTGCCACGCCCACCATTTCGACCGCCGGTACGACCACCGGTACGGCCACCACGCCTTCCGTTTCCTCTCCTTGCCATCTCGTTCTATAAGACAAGAAATCCAATGTCATCACGCTAGTTAACAAATAAAATTCAATAAGTACTGTAAGATGTTAATATACACTACCTTTCGATTTCTATTTGACCACCTTTGTGATTCCATCAGAACACAAGCCTTTCCTAACCCTTTCTAAGGCATACTACATACACATACTCTACTTTTCCTACCTGATGTTGTGGCTCGAGTTACCCGTACTGGCATCCGCTTTCGCTCCCATTCAAAGTTTAATTTCAGACACTGGGAGTGTCCGAATCTCTCAAACCTGGCTCTGATACCAACTTGTAAGGCCCCAAACCCGAGAGGCCTCACTTGTTGGATTTACTCATTCACAAACAGTTCTTAAACATGAATATCAAACAACGCAGTGGAAAATTTCATTCAAACATAACGTCATCATTGTTCATACATGCGGAAGCGTAAACATAAATACATTATAACTAAACATAACGGGATGCCAGTCTTCATAGTCAGTCGGGTAACTCCTCTCGCTAGCCAAGCATCACCGTCCATCCTCATAACATGCCTTAACCTGAATGTGCACACTAAAAAGTCAGCTACGCTGGTGAGTTCTAGTTTTCATTCGATTTAAGAAATGGTTCATCATTCAAAACATTCATTAGGGTTTAACATCACGTATAAGAAAACAGGGCCTTTCATTCGTAAACCTTCAAACATTTAAACACATCGAACGGATCATTTGTTTAAAACATATAACATTCATTTAATTCATACATTACTATCTAAAATCTGTATCTTTCTTTACGCGTCTCTGTGTCCCCGAAGGAACCCTACATGTCGTGGACAACCGTTACGTATCGCCGTCATTGCCACAACATTCCGTCAATTCCCTTTTTGGTATTGCCCCCAAGGCTAACTGCACGAGGACCGACAATACCCATTCAGTTGCCCCCTATGGCTCTAAGCCATAGACCGACAACCTCCATTGAAGGTTATGACTCTCAGCCATAGACCGACAACTTCCATCGACGGCTATGGCTCTCAGCCATAACACTGTCGGATCATAATTTAACCTGACGTAGGTTCACGTTAACCCTTGAGTAACCGTCGTTACTCCATACCAGTTGTACAACATCAAACCATTGGCAGGCCACTAAGACACTGCCCCTGTTGTTCTTATGGTAACTATGGCTCGCTGTCCATAATCTACCACAAGGCTGGGAATCTCATTCCCAGACTTCATTCGTCAATTCCATTCATTCGACAGATTAGATTTGTAATGACTTCTTTAAAACCTTTGCCCTTTTTCTTTTCTTTTCACAAAACCTTTCCTTCACTTTCGAAACCCTTTACCTTTACTTTAAACCATTTCTTTATAAACATCCGTTCGTAAACATTCCGTTCATAAAACTTTCTTTTCATAAACCGTTCATTCCAAATCATTTCATTTCGTAAACATAGTTTCATAAACATCATTTTATAAAACAACATTTCATATGTATACACACCAGCCCGAAAACACTATATAAAACATTTAAAAGAGGGCTTCTAGAACTCACCTTATAAGCTAGTCTCGGTTGTCCTAAACAAAGGCCCAACAACGTGACTTCCGATCTGAATTGATTAGTTAAATACACATCAGACCCAAACCCGAATCTAACGGTTTAACCTTCTAAACATACCGACTTTTCCTAATCAGCCTGATGCCTGCGCACTTGCTAAGTGCGTAGACCCTGCTTCCTACGCACTTAGCAAGTGCGCAGTCCCCTCTTCCTGCGCACTTAGCAAGTGCACAGACCCCTCTTCCTGCGCACTTAGCAAGTACGCAGGACCTGCTCCGTGCGCACTTGGTAAGTGCGCACAATCTGTTTCTTCGCAAAAACCTAACTTTCGCATTCAGGTCTGATCACGTCAAGATCTCGAACCTGTTTGCATCCAAAACGTTTGTTTTCCATTAAGGAACTCAAATCTATGTTTATCTTTCAGTTTCATCCGTAAAAACGTTGCCTTTTCACCCAAAACCCGAAAAACCCAAAAACGAACAAAAACTCAGATTTAGGTCCGATCGTTACCTGAATCAAGTTTCTGATCCGGAGGTTCTTCTCACGAGTTATGGAGTAACACTTTGCTCAAATCTCGGGTCGATCCGCCAACTTTCTCTCTCTAGATGTTGCAAATGAGAGAAATGGGTGGTGACCTTGGCTATTTATAGGGGAGGCTCCCCTTCTAACCCGCCGACCCATCCGACCCGACCCGACATGCCTCGTTCGTTTAGTTCGTCATTTTAACCGTCGTCTTATTTTTGGGATGTTACAGCCCTGTTTTCCACGACGGCGACGGTGGCGGCGACCGGTGGATCTGGTGGAGCTTGACGAGATGGTTCCATGGCCATTTGAATCACCTCAATCGGAGTTCGTATGCCCAAGTTATGAGCGAAACTAGTTTTCTTCTCGCGTCTTGCTCAGCTTTTCGTACAAAACCGCTTAAAACGGCTTGTACGCTAAGATATGACCCGAAACACTTATATATCTATTGTTAGGTAGTAACACGGGACCTAGAAAAATTGTCGGGGACGTCTTTTGAGAACATTTTTCGGACACGTTAAAATGTGTTATAATTATATAATTTTTTATATAATTATCAAATAATTGACGAATTTAAGTATTGTTTTAGTATTAGAATCTAAAGTGCGGTTCATTGGATTATTGGTGTAATTTGATGTTGGAATTGGACGATTGGATATTGTCGGGTTTAGCAAAAAATAAACAGGACTCTGCACAATTTTCGTCAAAAATAAAGAACTTTGTTTCTACAACTTAGATGTCCTCAGCATGGTTTGGGTTTAGATTTGAAACCGTAATGTTAGGGCACAATCCTAGTTATATTGTTTAATATTTTATAAACTGTGAGGGAGAAACATATTTACATATCAAGTTTTACATTATTGTTTAACACATTTGAAAACACTGTTGTTTCATACAGTTGAGAAAACACTGCAATTTTATATGATAACTAGAAAATAAGACACTAACATTATGTTGTACATGAGGAGAGAAAGTCCCATGAACATCATCAACATTTGTAACCATTAGCTACGGACTTAGCCTAGGATTCTATGAATAGTACTAGTGGGGGGTGACGCCCCCGGTCATGGTTAATCGCGCTAACCGGAACCTGAAGGGTCAAATGGCAGCATATTGTCCTATTCCGTTCTCGTGGTATAGAGAGAGAGGGGCATTCACCAGTCAGGTTTGGTTACGGTCTCATGTATAAACATAGTATTTGTAAGACTAGCTAGCTTACGAATGGATCAATAACACTTGTTTTGTTTATCATATGCAATTGAAACTAATTGTTTACAAGGAATTCATTATCATGTTTTCGGAGAAAACTACTTATTTAATGACGGTAAAGTCATGTATATATTTTCGGTGAAAACTACTTATTTTATGACAGTATGGTCATATTCGTGTTTTCTGGAAAACTACTTATTTTTATAACGGTTAAGTCGTTATATATTTTCGGTGAAAACTACTTATTTATTGGCGGTAAGGTCATGTTCATGTTTTCTAGGAAAACTACTTATTTTATGACGATTAAGTCATTATATGTTTTTGGTAAAAAAATCACTTATTTTATGACGGTAAGGTCATGTTCATGTTTTCGGGGAAAACTACTTGCACTGAAATAACTAAATCTGTGAACTCACCAACCTTTGTGTTGACACTTTCAAGTATGTTTCTCAGGTAACCCTTAGCCATTACGTGGTTGGAATAGACTATCAAGACTCAAGTCTATCGCTGATCTAGAAGAACTTAGATCATTGTATTACTTAGTCTTAGTAGTTGTATATGTACTCAAGTTTTAGAAATCAATATTACAGCTTCCGCTATTGTGTAATGAACCAATCGTTGTAACTTTTATTTATTTATTAATTAATTAAATTTGAGGGTGTGACAAAAATGGTGCTGACAATGGTGTTGGAAAAGGCGACATCGGCAGTTTTGTTGGTGCTTGTAGTTACGGGCCCTGCGGTGGCAATGCAAAAGGTTGCGATGGCGGAAGTCTGCGACTGTCAGCACCATTTTTGTCACACTCTATTTGCGACTTCACAATCTATTTGTGACATTCAGCCTCAGCACTCGAGCGAGAGACGTGTTGGATACGCAATCTGTGACATCCAGAATTTTTTTTTATTATTTTATTTAATTTTCGGGACGAAAATTCTTTCAACTAGGGGATGATATGACAATCCGACTTTTCAAAGTTAACTTCGTTAGCAATTCCGTTAAGTTTTCTGTCAAATCCCAACTCTGTTAACCTAATCTTAAACCTTAGGGTCTGATTCTATCAATATCTGAATTCAAACTGCAAGGATCAAAGTTGTAATTAACCAAAACCCAATTGTGTTGACTTTGTAGTCAAAATCGAATGAAATTTTTCCTGGTTGACTTTTAAAAGTCAAACTCGCAAACCTTGATTCAAATTCAAACCTATAACCGAAATCTACCCAAATTCGTAAGTGAAGGCAGTTTTAATAGCCATAATCGATCACCATTATAGCGTTAATCATCGCTATTACTCCGAATTAAACCAAATTATGGGTATTCAAGTCGTAACCGCCGAGTTCGGTTTTTATACACACCAATTCACATCGATTCGAGCTTGCACTCTCAAATTAAACCTTTGCACTGCTTGTAGTTCCATGGAAGCTTGTGTCTATGAAATCTTGGCCGGAGTCACAGCAGGAATCGTCGAAGATCGAACCCGTCGTCTTCGGCACTCATCCTAATCGGAAACCCTTAATTCAAGCGCTATTCTGGTAATTGATTCCATCCACACTTTCGTTTTTACTCGTAAATTAAAAGCCCTATGGTAATTCAATCGGTTAACATCGAATTGAACCCAATCCATAATCTAGGGTTTGTTTTAAAATCGATTTGGGGCTTTTGATTCTAGACTCAATCATAATCCAATTAATTCACATGTTTAGCTTTGTAATCAGTCACTCATCGAAAGCCCTATGTTTATTTTATCAATTAACATCGAATTGTTTGCAATATGGAATCTAGGGTTTGTTCATATGCATAATTGGGGGTTTTAACCTTAAACATTTTCTCAATCAAATCAAACCATTCCAGTAGGTTCACAAGGTTTGATTTAGTAAAAGCCCTATGAATTTAACATCTTTTAACATAAGATTTCATCATATTGATTCCAAGTTCTAAAGCTAGGGTTTCGGTGTTCATTCAGAAATTAAACAACTTTATACTTAATGATTTTTCAATTAAACACCACCATCAGATTCGCGATTACCCGATTAACAAGACCCCGAAATGTTGAATCAAATCAGAGTCAAAATCGATGGGAATTGGAGTGGGTTTCGAGTTCGGTTTCGATAGGGGGGGATCTACTGGATCTGTGTGTTAAAACTAATCCGATCCGAGATTTGTTGCGATTGTCCTAGCGGATCGATTGGTTAAGCTTTGGGGAGGAGACCCGGGTTCGAGCCCTTCTCCCCTGATTTCTTTTTAAATTTATATTTTGTTAATATTTTAGAATAAAAATCATTCCCCATATCATTATATTAATATACTAATGATTTTAAACCGAAAATCTAGCCATAGCCTCGGGTTTAGTTTATTAAACCATTTTTCTTTAAATACTACTTTTATAATAAAATGTTTATACTATTATGTAACTTGCATTTCCGAATAAAATAATATAAGTCATATTATTTTAAAAAACGTGATTCCTATTAAAAATAATATATTTTTATATCTTATTTTCGCCGCGTTTCTAAATATTGTGAAACAATTCAAACTTATAAATAATATAATTATTTATATCGTTTACCCTCGCGCATGTTCTCAAATGAAAATAATTATTTATTATTTTTTTGTCACGAAGTTTACTATTGTGTTATTTCGTAAACTTATGAAGAATATATTAAATTATACTATTATCTTAAATCACTATTAATGGTGCAAACGTATGAGTACATGTATATATATATATATTATTTTATTTTGTCGTTCGGCGCGTAACGTATTTATCGTACTTATTAATTAAAGAATTCTTATTCTCGTGGACGCGTTCGTCTACTCTTAATCATTAGAACGTTTCTTTATAACGTTCAATCTTCCGTGTTGTCGTCACAAGTTCCCATGGCATCCCTAATTGTTGTTTGTAATTCTAGGGCATACGTAAGCCGTTGCATGCTAACACTCGTTGTTTCAATCTTATTCTAGTGCGAACCTACCTACACCGTTCAGGTGAGTTTTCACGGCTCCTTTTACTGTTTTACAATTTGGGGGAGAAAACATGACGTAAACATTTTTGGTTATGTGATTCATATATGTTATCACTTGTTTAACTATGCGTACACATCTATCACTAAGTCCTCACATCGGACCGTTAATATGAACATAGCGAGGTAAGTTGAGTAGTACTACTGGGTTTGACAAACCTCACACGCGTTAGTCGCGCTAACCCGACTGGATGTCGAACAGGTGCATTCTTGACCTAAACATGCACCATGGTTGATAGGCCTGGTGGGAGGCAAAAACATAAACAGTCAGCTGTCTGTTGCGAGCGTATTAGTTAACATGCTTATGGGTTAGCTACCTATTGA
Organism: Smallanthus sonchifolius; assembly: GCA_023525975.1. Lineage (NCBI taxonomy): Eukaryota > Viridiplantae > Streptophyta > Magnoliopsida > Asterales > Asteraceae > Smallanthus > Smallanthus sonchifolius. Next base: position 5,893,094 of record CM042041.1, read on the forward strand.
TTTATATATTGAATGTACATTAACCTATTAAACTTTGTTGCAAACTGAAACTTGTGAACTCACCAACCTTGTGTTGACACTTTTTCTTTCATGTTTTCTCAGGACGCTAAGCTAAGGCACAGGTGCACGTTAGGGCATGCATGGTGTCAACCTAATATATCCAATAATTCTCAATATATTGAACATTTATTATGTTTCCGTTATTGTTAGACTTGGGCGCGTTGTTGTGCGCATTTACTCTCTTGTTTAAACGCTTTCACATTTACTCTGAACTTTTATAATATTTCAATTTGAGTCTCATGTAGTGTCGTTTGATGTAACTAATGACTGAGATCATGGGTTGTCACTTCCCAAACGGTAAAAATCCATTAGTTGAAATTGGGGGTGTGACACAATCTATTTCTTGAGCTTCATTGTCCTTCACTTCGTGTCTCAGTTGTCTACTATGACAACGTCGATGCCATTTATATGTGTTATAATTGGATCAAATCATACACCAATCAAACACCAAAGAAGAACAACCTATGATTACTTTCAACGCCAAACGATTATCGATCTTTATGAAGTCAAAGACAATTACAAAGAATCACCCCCAAATTATGAGAGCGTATGAACAACGGAACAACGATTATGCTAACAAGAATTAACTAACAGCTTATTAAGAACTAAACTTTACCACTCACCCCCTTTAACTATTAACAAGTTACTAATAGCCCCCTGCACTTTAAGTTTCAGCTATTGACAGAAACTACCATTGTAATTTTGAACATCATTAATAACAATATGTCCACTAATTTGGTGCAAAATCAACGCACCAACTATATTGAAATTGATATTCTTTTTGTTTAGGAAAAAGTGACAACGTGCCACCTTCACGTCCTTCATGTACCTAGTGCTTTAACTATACGTCTATGATGGATAAGACGGTTATGAAATCGTATACGACTTTATATTTAAAATTGGTTTATATGAAACATATCATGTCAAACCTATTAAAGAATGAAGAGAAAGTATATATGAATTATTGTTTTACATTTTTATTAATGAACTTTTATAACATTTTTGTTTGTTTGTTATGGTCCAAGTCGTTGAAAGTGCTTTTGACGCGTAGACTACCTTGTCGAACCGAAAACAATAAATGGAATATGACAACGTACATGTGACAAAAAGAACCCCGTCAACCGCAAATTTCGAAATTTGTCTAATTATATTAATCAAATACACAATTTGTCAAATTCACTTCCTATCCAACTTTATAAAATATCACGTTTTAAAACTTACAAAATTTCTAAATATCTCCTTTATGGAAAACAACTATCATTTTAGTATTTATGTTACTTAGTTCAAAGATAATATTTGATAAACCTTTATTCTGATTAGATTCTTATATCTTATAAACAGTAATCAATAATACATGTTGTTCTAAGTGTTTCAGATAAACAACATAATCAAAGGTGGCTCAGTGACATGTGCGACCGTGTCGGGCATTTAATTTTGATAGTTTTCGAGGGGCATAAATTTTTAAAATTATATATATTGTATTTAGATACTTATATTTTATAAAAAACTATAAAGTTTAAACCCATTAAAATTCAAATTTATTTTGCCCCAAATTTAATTTAAACACAATGATTTTTTAACCCAATTATTTTTTTTTAAATATAAGTTCATATTCTATGAACATTTATCTGTAGTCGCGCTGTGCATTTAAAATGTCGGAGACGCCTCTAAACATAATATAAAATCTAATCTAGGTTTCCTCTTAATATTATCGAGTCACCGTCGAGTTCTTCTTCATTTGATCATTTCTTTACATTATGTTGCGGGGATAAATTTTTGTATCTAAAATAGCCATAACGATGTATTTCTCACTTTTCAATCTTGTGTTCTTTCTCGTCACATTGTTGCCAATGTTGTCGCTTGTTCTCTGATAATCGCTCGTATATAGATGAACTACTAGCATGTTTATATTATCTTCGTTTATATCGGTGTCTTTTCAAAACAACTCAAATTTTAGAGTGTTGCATAACTTTTGATTTACAAACTATGATTCTTAAATTTTTGGAACCGTTTCTTTTAAAAGTGATTCACATGCATCAACAACCACCATTGAGACTTGAGTCAATATGCATCCCACCCAGTCTCCCACCACGAACGCGTAGACGCGTACAGATTCCAATTTCAAAAGTCACGATTGACTTTCTTTTAACCATCGATTTTAATAAATATTAATTTAAATTTGAACACGTTTCTCAATAGCTAAAGATAATATGCGTCTCTACTCTAACACGAATTTTTAATGCTTTGAGTACATGTGGTATATAATCTGTAACATTTCGTGTCTCTTAACTTCGCCAAGTTTTCAGTTTAAATTTAGGTGAAATGTCTGTTGTACCATTTTACTGTAAAACAGTATGCGTCGCAGAAAATATGTAATATCTGTTTGCGTCTATGATCTATAGAGTTATATAAAAGGGAAAATTACCAAAATGGACATTTGACTAGTCAAACTTACAAAAATGAATAAATTTTTTCAGCCTACTTCGATATGGTCATTTAGGCATGAAGCCGGCTGAAGTAGGCTAGTTCAGTCGGCTTCAAATTCCGTGCCAAACCAGTTTTTTTTCAAATGTTCAGCCAACCAGAAACGGACACGTGGAGGTGCTGATTCCCAAGACGGCTAAAGCCCACTTCCAAGGAGGCTAAGCCGGCGTGTTTTTTTAGCCTGCTATATGACTTTTCTTTGCCCACTTGATTTTAGTCTTTTATATGACTATCCTTAGCCGACTATTTGCCTTTGTTTAGCCCACTTGAATACATAAAAAATAGTATGACTTTGCTATATGACTTTTCTTAGCTCACTTAATTTTAGCCTTTGTTTGTATAGTTCAAATGTCCATTTTGATAATTTTCCCAAATAAAAATCAGGGATGTATAGACAACAAATTGAGTAATTGTAGCTTGGCTTGTGAGACTCACTTGCTTCATGACATAAATAACAATGACTTCACATTCGGTTTGCAAATATAAAGAGGGAGTTGTAGGTTTCCACATTAAAATAGTATGACTTTGCTATATGGCTTTCCTTAGCCCACTTGATTTTAGCTAAAAAATAGTGAAACATTAATTGTGTAAGCTAAAATCAAGTGGGTTAAGGAAAGTCATATAGCAAAGTCATACTATTTTTTATGTATTCAGATGGGCTAAACAAAGGCATATAGCCGGCTAAGGAAAGTCATATAGCAGGCTAAAATCAAGTGGGCTAAGAAAAGTCATATTGCAAGCTAAGAAAAACACGCCGGCTTAGCATGCTTGGAAGTGGGATTTAGCCGTCTTGGGAATCAGCTCCACGTGTCAGTTTCTGGCTGGTTGAACATTTGAAAATGTAAAACTCCAACCCGGGTATCCTACAGTTGGTTCTCATAACGGGTCGTTTTCATTAAAAAACCCATTTATTGCAAATCGAACAACAGCGGAAGTCTTTGTAAAACATTTATACCCATTTAATAACACACATCGTATGCAAGACTCGTTAACTACACCTGCACATGACACTAACACAACATATCCCGCGTGCAATCATAACCCTTTAGACTTTAAGCCCGACTCTCCCTGTACAACCCTTAACATGTCGCACAATAATATCTCGTCTCTATAACTCACACATTTCTATGAACACGTTGTAAACCCTACGACTCTCAATTAAGCAATTTATACTCAAATCATATTGGTTTATAACCCGTGAGCCTTAACACGATTAATTATATTAATACCACGTGAATGTGTGTACGATAGCCCCAAAACAGTAAAACGTTTAAAAGAAGGGGATTAGAACTCACTGGTTATACTAGGTCTCAGTCCTTGCTCTCCAACTCGTCCGGCTATGCTCGAATCCCAAACCTGACAAGCGCGTGATCTCACGATCAGAACACTTTCAAAGCTTACATCGAATAGTGTATATAATTATAATTAAATCCCGACTCTCATCTCGTCATCCCACATATCTCCATGTTTGCATGCAGGCACATGCAGGTGCCATACAAGCTCTAGCTCCACGATCATGCACCCGTCGAGCCGGGTTTCCATGCATGCCCACGCACGGAAACCTTAAGCGATACCCTCTTTCTCGATGGAACATTTAAACCACCGCCAACCCACCATCTATCACCGTAAGCCACCACCTCAGCCGACCATAGTGGTCACCGGGTAACACCATGGCTCCTCCCCACACCGTTTTCGGCTGTCCCGAAGTCACAACCACCCTCACCCGTCACCTACCTCACACTCTCTTACTCTTTTTCTCTTTTCCTTCTCTCGGCCGCTGGACACCACTGCACCCGCCACCACCACTCCCGCAACCAGCCCCCAAGGCTGTCGCACCCGGCCTCCACCGAGTTGTCTTTGCCGGCCTCGTGCCACTCCACCACCGTCTTCCCCAGGGCTGCCATCGAACATCACAGTCACCGGAACCACCCATCAAGCCCAAGGGTGCTATCGGGTCATCGCCGCTAGGTATCACCATCATAACCATCACAGTGGCCAACATCGGCCACCTCCTCCTCGCCGTCGTACTCCCTCAAGCTACTCGCTGCCTTCACGCACCACAGTCCGGCCATCGGCCACCACCCGTGACCACTTCTCCCACAGAATGCGACCTCCACCGGCCCTCTCATCCTACCGATAACCACCACAACTGGAACATGCATCCTAATCGCAACCCTAACCAACATCCCACGCTAGCACAAGTATAAAAGCTCAAACGAATAAAAAACGGGATTACCTTTACGAAGTCCAGCCGCCGATGGTGCGACACTGTCGTCAAACTGCTCTCTCCCTTGTTTCCCTGTTCAGCCGTCGCACCCCTAGGTCTCTCGTGACCTAGGGTTTTCTCATGAAGTGGTTTATAAACCACCAAGATTTACATCCTAGTCCCCCGGCTTCTCTCTTGCGCGTTTCCTTTCCGAACTAAATCATTAAATGGTTAACCGGTGCTCTTAATCTTGCTAAATCAAGCTTTACTCGTCTATCCCAACCAATTATGTCATTAACAAGAAGTTCGGGTTACTTTTTAATCCGACCCGTTAGTTATACGGGTTACTTTGACATGACATCTATATATCTTTCCTAAAAAATATGTAAATAAAAATAAAAATATTTTGTTTTAATTGATTGTTGTAGCTACAATGGTTATTTACCATACAACTCTAAGTATTTCCAAGTGTCACCATTTGACTTTATTATCATAAAAACCTAGTAAGAATATCCTTTCTAGAGGTTTTAGGTGTGTGGAGATAGGTTTGTTAAAAGTTCAAACCCTTAGGAAGTTTTTAGATGTTTTATTTTGCAAACAAAGGTCCGGACATTTGGAATCACCCTGTTAAACATATCACTTTTCGCTCGAAAAGTAGAAGCGTGGTGACCTGGTCCCACACTACACAGGAGGAAAAGTCACAATTGAGAAAATCACTTAGCTCAACCTGAAATATTTTGTCTGAAGCGAAACTCGTAAATTGCTACAAGATTAAAATGGTGTAGCCGCAACAGTTTAAAAATAAATAACAAAAATCAGTAGGTTCACCCAACGGCGATCCAACCCCATACATACCAAAACAGGGATGGGTCAAGTCTTCGGTCTAACTAGTTCGTCCGGATTTAAAAACATTGAATAAAACAATATGAGAAAAAAATATGTAACAACCCGTTTAATATCCTTCCTAGAATTGTTTCATTACCAATTAAAAGTTTTATACTTAAATTACATTTTTCAAAATATAAGTACATACTTTATATTTTATATACTATAAAAAAACTTACTTTTAGTTAAATTATATCTCTAAATATACAATTTGTTTTGAGAAATTATTATTATTTTTATCGTTTAAATATACAATTTGTTTTGTGAAACTATTATTATTTTATTATTTATAAAAATTTACTCCTAAACCTATGCTATATAATAAACTAGGAGGGTGCCTGCGCGATACAGCAGGGAGCAACACTTGAATGATGTTAACAAGCCAAGTGGAGCCGAGCTAAAGTTGGCTCAAACTCGACTTGAACTTTATATCAAGTGGGCTCAATTTAGTTCAATACTAAAATCAAGCTGAAATCTTAAACACGAGCTTCGCTCAATTTAAAATTGAGGTTACCATGTCTATATAGAGTGGGTGGTTATGGGGTCATAGCGGTCCGACACGATGCTGAGTCACATGACACGTGTCAGTTCGAGAAATTGCGGGTGAGTTGCGGCTAGCGGACCGATATCTAGGCGATGGCGGTCCACCACCCAACTTTGCCTCATAGCGGATCGTTATGGGATCTGATAGCGGTCCGCTATCTACTTAATTTTCACATTTTTCACTTTTAACCCCTAGACTTTAAGATAATTACACTTATAGTCCTTAAAGTTTACCTTTTGTCAAATCTTGGACATTTTTGTGGCACGTGTTACAAGATAAAAGTTTTTCATGCCACGTGTCTCCTCCGTATTTATTCTCAGCATTTTTTTCTCGGCTTTCTCTCTCATTAAATACACTTCTATATTTTAAAAATAATATATTTTTAAAGAAAATACTAATCTTTATATTATATTAATAAATAAATCTGATGACATATTTTAACGAGTGTATATGTTAACAGATTATATTGTATTGCACGTGTTGTTCAATCCATGTAAAACATTAGTTTTTAAAATATAAAAATTTTATTACTTAATATATAATATTATATTTATTTAAAACGTGTAATATACACGATTTTAAGTTACTAATAGATATACATTCAAGTAGGGAGTTTTGCAAGGTATATCCTAAGAAATATGAAGAGAATCATTATTATTTTAATTAATCTCTTAAAAAGGGAAAATAATAAATTTTGGTGTTTATCATATGTTGGAAGTTTACGTGTCAGCATAGTAAATTTCATCACGTGGTGCAAGTGGGTCAACGATAATCATAATTGATATACGTCAATTCATGTCTTACACTTGTGTTCACACATTATAAACGAGTTTTTTTTAAAGGTGAACTATTTAACATGTCACTGTTTGGTAAATGTAATCATAAAAAACAAAATTACGTAATGATGATAATAATAATTGCTATAATTTATTGTTATTACTATTACTATTATTAGTGATATCAATTATCAATTAGTGGAGGACTATTTAATGTTAGACGTTAAAAAAAATTAGTGGAGGACTAAAAAGGTCCTCATCCGGTGGACAAAAAAGAGTTAGGTTAAAACAAAAAAGAAGCAAGTAATTATGTATAATTATTATTTTTTCCAGAGTAAAACTATACTTTTAGTCAATTCACTTGATCACTAAAGCTTTGAGAGAAAGTTAAATGTAAGGGTGGCGAAGCGAGTACCACACAGCGAATACTCGGGAGGAACCCTAAGTGTGACGGCGGCGGAGAGCAGGGTCCAAACAAACAAAAAAACAATCTCAAAAAATGGGAAAATGCAGGCGTCAATCGAAAAAGTGACCAGTGATTGTTACCGATCTTATAGATGAATACGATGTTAAGAATTGTATGCACTAAATCAGAGTTCTTGGCTTGCATACCAAAATAGAACTCTTAAGTGTGTGAAAAGAGGTGTAAATGATAATTTTATTAGTTGTAATTGTATGTAGGGTTTGTACAGGAGAAGAGATTAATACCAACCTCATATTTACAAAAACTACCTCTAACATTTAACACTATTACAATTGTGTCTAATAAACTTAAACTAGATATTATGTCCGCGCTTCGCGCCGGTTGTCGGACCCATCGTTAATAAAATTTAAATGAAAACATAGTCGTAACAGTATAAACAATGTTAATAAAAGAGAAACTTAAAACTAAATAATAAAAAGGAAAAAAAAACAAAAAAATATTATTATCGGTTCGGGTTGTCGAAAACCAAAAAAGCGAATACAGATACGGGTTCCGATAGTACCAATATCGACAATGATTTTGTTCGTTCATAATAGGTTAAGCTCGTCACGGTACCACAATGGTAACGACACTCGCTATAGACAACGATAAAAAAAACTCGATTTTGAAAACAACTACGTTTAAAAAATAATTATATCAAAACGTTTACAAAAAAAAACTAAAAACAGTCGTGCCCTCCATATTTGAAGAAAAATTAACGAACGAAAGTTATTAAATGAAAACGAAATTAATATAAAATGAAATAAAGATTGAAAATGTAAAAAAAATACGTGTCAAAATATGAAAGGAAAGGTCAATATTCAACATTGTTTTGTTTTAATCTGATTACTAATGTTACTCCGCCTTTCTATCATCATTATTAATTTCTGAGCCATGCAAATGAGGCTTAATTCTTAGGCTGATGCACCAAAGTTTTACCCACGCCGATCCAGGGTTCGAGCCTCGGCTCTCCTTCAAGCCCGGAAGGGGCCGTATTGGGTGAGATTTTTCCTTTGATGCTCTCCAACTCTGACGCCAAGTGGGCCCAATTAAGACAACATATTGGCCAGAGTTGGACGAGACTCTCCCATGTGACGGGAGGGTGCAACGTCACAACATTCAATATTCGCCGTTCAAAAAAAGAGAGAGAAACGGACATTCGGTCGGCAAAACCTTCATTGCACCATGGTCCATCTGTGTTTGACATTCCGCCCCGTGGTTATCGATGAAAAAAGATGGGGAGGAGATTTCGCAGGTGCTTGGGGAGGGGATGATTTTGGATAGAGAAAGAGTTTAAGCGGAGAAGATGAAGTGGTGAAGAAAAGACGTGGACATTTATCAACATCTTACGAAGGCTTTTGCAAATCATAAAAGTATGGTGGTTTATTTGTAAAAACCTAAAAGTAAACTGTTCTTAAGACGTTATCATTTATAGATTCATTAATATATATATATATATATATATATATATGGGAGGGATCAAGAGAAAACCATAAAGTTAGGCGAAACCCGAGAAAACCACATCATTTCAGACAATTTTTTTATTTACGTATACGTATCCAAAAACAATTTTGGTTTTTTAGTGGTTTTCTCGGTTTTCGCCTAACTTGTGGTTTTCTCTAGAAACCTCCCATATATATGTATATATATATAGGGAGATATTCTTTTGAGAACCAACATTATGTTGAGAACCGCATTAACTCTTGCACTATTTATTATATAAATTGCCTAGAATTAATATAGATTACAATATGTTTAAGATTTTGTTTTAAAAAACATGGTATTTATAGTAGTTTGTTTAAATGCATACATGCACTTACATTATATGCACAAATGCATGCATATATGCATACTTTTATACTTTAAAAAAAAATTCAGGAGAGAGGAGATAGACTCAAACTAAGAGTGGGAAGAGATAAATAAAACATTATGGTTCAATTTTACCTTTTTCACTTAAGCGATATGTACACGTTTTGTGTGGTTCTTTCAGTTCTCAACATATAGTTGGTTCTCAAAAGAACATGCCCCTATATATATATATATATATATATATATATATATATATATATATATATATATATATATATATATATATATATATATATATATATATATATATATAGGGGAAGGTTCCGCTAAGAAGTGGTTTTTCGCTAAGAAACGCTAAGAAGTGGGTCAAACGAACTTCGATTGAGCTCATTCAAGCGGCGTTGTAACCGTCTCATCGAACTCTAATCCGGACTCAAAAACCTAAACCCCCCTCCACCCGCACCCCCAAAAACCTAAAACCCCCCTCCCCCTCCAACCCCACCCCGAAAAGCCTAAAACCACCACCCCCACCCCCCAAAAACCTAAACCCCCCACCCCACCCCCCCTAAAACCTAAACCCCCACCCCTCAAAAAAAACCTAAACCCTAAAAGCTAAACCCTAAGGCTAAAATCCTAAAATTCAACGCTAAGATCTAAACCCTAAAAGCTAAGATGGTAGAGTTCGACGATACGGTTCCAATGCCGCTGGAATGAGCTCAATCCAAGTTCGTTTGATATCGTTTCTTAATATTTTTGTCACTTCTTAGATTTCTTAGCCGAAAATAACTTCTTATTTGATCATCCCCCTATATATATATATATATATATATATATATATATATATATATTAGAGCAAACAATAAATATTTTTCAAGAATATATGTTAAACTAAGGGTGAGCAAAGAACCGAATTAACCGAACTGTAATCGAATTAACCAACTTAATCGAACCGAAAATTATGGTTTGGTTTTGGTTTTGGCATGTGACAACGGAATCCCTAAAAAACAAGTTTTTTTTATTATTTTCCCTGATTTTGGTGGACTCTAACTCGAGTCGACAATAGCTCAATTGGTGGTCGAACGAGAGCAAACCCTGAGGCGACGTAAAGACCTGACACCACCCCTACATCTGACCCCATCCTGAGACCTTCCTTCTTAGCTAGTTTTCTATTTTGTCTATACGGAAAACATATATTGTATTTAATTTTATTAGCTAATGAGCCTCAGATCAATTGGTTTGGTAGGAGGCACCCCTATGGGCTTCTAATGTACAGGTCATGGGTTCGAGACTCACTTGGTACAATATGCTCAGGTGGTCCAGGGGTTTACCACAGTGGGCCTTCGGGTGGTGGGTTTCCCATAGTATGGAGGCGGGCCGGGTCACCAGCGCTGTCTGCGTTCACGGACATTGGTGGCCTTTCGCCAATTAGTTTGCCCGGGTGGCCGAACTTATAATATTTGTTGGCCGTTCAAAAAGAAAAATAAATTTTATTACAATTAGGATTTCCTTATTTTACAGTTCATTTTTATTTATTATTACTACATTAATTTTAATTTAAAAATAAAACAAAATATTTTTAAATTGTTAACATTAAATAAGTGAAATATTAAATTTAAAAACATCACTTCCGTCGGTAAGTTTATTAAATTATATATATTAGTGTCTTTAGGTAATTTGTCGGTAAGTCTTGTCGGTATCATGTGGGAAATGAGATTATTCACGACCATATTTTTGATGGAGCATCATCAACAGATTTTCGTCAGTAACCATTATCATCGACGCTTTTTCGAATGAATCATCCGTTGATGATACTGAGTTGTTTTGTAGCGTGTCCTCGCGTTGAAGACTTTGTAAAAAAAATGCCACCCTTATAGAAAATTTAAGTAAAATTACAATGTCTTACAGGATGCATAATTGAGCCGAAGCCAATCCACATATATTTCTTATTTCACATTGGAAAGAAAATGTCCCAAATAATCTATTTCCGGTAAATTAGTAAACCTTAAAAAATAAAACGCAAAGCTTAGCAGTTTATGTATGTTTTTCTTAATTTACAATAATGCCCTATGAGAAGTTACATATTAACCTTCTCAAGTTTCGTTGTATAAACATTTTTTTCTTTTTTTGTATTTTTGTGCTATAATATTTTATTATTATAATTAATTTTGAAGTTATTTTATTTTTTCCATATAACTTTTAAAATATGATATTACCGAAGCACCATGCGTATTTTTATCTACGTTTCAATGTAAATTTCATTCGAAACACAGTTGAGCATAATAATGTACAATTTTTCAAAACAGAAATGTACGAGTCCTCAAATCTGGTTCAAGGTTTCTACTTTTTCATAGTTTTTTTGTTTTCCTCTTACAACTTTTATAATATGATGTTTTATAAAATTTCGAGTTTGACGTTGCGACGTGCCATTTTTTATTTACGTCTCGATGTGAATTTTCGTAACGTTATTTCTAAGTCGACCGGTTGCTTTAATCGTTTTTTAAACCGTTCAATACTCATCTCCAAACATACCGATACTTCGTGTTTTTTCTCTTTTCACGTTTTTACGCTCCCTCCACAACGTGGTGTTTCATATTTTTTTATATAAAGTTTCGAATGTTTTCAACAACTTCCAGGTTTCGCTTTTCTTATATAAAGTTACGCATGTTATCAACGTCTACTTCAACACGCGAGTTCGCGACAACATAACGACGTTATTTTTTTTCACGCCTATACGCCCCCGCCGCAATACGGGGGTCTTACTTAACACTAGCTACTTCATAAATGACCTAAAACTTTATATAATACCCACTCCATCAGTCCATCCCATCACAAAGAAACCATAGGAGTGAAGGATATGCCATAAAAAGATAAATGATAATACCCTAAGATGTTTAGCTTAATAAAGTTGTAAAAGGGTTCTTTATATATAAATAAGAATTATTACACATATAGTTCCTGTAATTTGTAAAAAATAACATGTTTGGTAATAAAAGTTTAAAGTAACAGGTTTGAGTTTTATGTTTTTAATTTTGTAACGAGTTTAGGTATTAAGACTAATTTTCGTTAACCTTTTTGTTAAGTTGAGGTGAAAAGACCAAAATACCCCTTTACTTTAAACACTTATAACCCAAACCTATAACTTTCTTCAAAGGATTTTAGTCATTTCACCCCAACTTAACAGATGAATAGTCGAAAGTTAGCCTTAATACCCAAACTCGTTACAAAACTGAAAACATAAAACTCAAACATGTTATTTTAAACTCTTAATATTTAAAGAAGTTATTTTTTATAAAGCACATAGACTACCTATGTAATTAACTCTATAAATAATTAAAAAAGGTGGATTTATCTAATATTAAAACATTTTGTTTTCTTTTTTCAAAAGAGAATCCCACCCCACCCCCAATCCCCACCCAACCCCTATAAATACGCCACATGTGTAATAAAAACCTTATCATTACAAGAATACAAAAAACCCTTTTCTCCCACAAATCTCTCCCGATCGATCACCATTTTCAAACCCTTCACAACCCGAATCAATGGAAGACATTGGTGACGAATTCAATAACATTGGCGACGAGTACCACAACTACTGGGAAACCAATATGTTCCTGCAAACCGAAGAATTCGATAGGTAATCGATCAATCACCAATTCATCATTTTCTTTCGCTAACCAAATCTGTTATTCTAACCGAATCCTACATTTATGCAACTCATAACTTACAGCTGGGGCGGTTTCGGAGAAACGGTTTCCAGCTACTATGACTCGAGCTCACCCGACGGTCCCCAGTCGTCGTCGGCAGCCCCAAAAAACATTGTTTCCGAGAGGAACCGGAGGAAGAAGCTCAATGATAGGCTCTTTGCACTTAGAGCAGTGGTTCCCAACATAACTAAGGTGTGGACCGTTACACTTGATTATAACTGTATAATTAGTGCACTGTCTTCTTTTATGTTATTTTGAGTAAATTACATAAATGGTCCTTTGATTTATACGCGGTTACAAATATGGTTCGTAACTGTTAAAATTTACTTTTGTTTTTAGATGGATAAAGCATCGATAATTAAAGATGCGATCGATTATATTCAACATTTGCATGATCAAGAGAGAAGTATTCAAGCAGAGATAATGGAACTTGAGGCTCGAAAAGCGGAATCTGGAGTGTTTGATTATGATCACGACACCGTGTCTGTGTCAACAGGAAAAAAGAAAAAGATTGACCAGTCTCTTGATTCCGGTGAATCAAAGGATTTCCCCCTTGAAATTATTGAAGTAAGTTTCAAAACATATATCAAACTTTGTTTAGTTTGAATCAAATTAACTTATGGGACGTTTAATACAGATCTAATTATAAATGAAAACCTGTATATTATGTAAATGTTTACCCTAATCTCTTTCTCTCTTGCTATGTATGTCAAGAATTATATATATAAACTTATTATATTTATAATTATATGGATAATATTGGTTTTGTTGAGGAACCCTTGTTGATAACATTTTTGATAATTGATAATTCAATTTCGTTTTCAACAGTTGAAAGTGTCTTATGTGGGGGAGATGACAGTGTTGGTAAGCTTGAAATGTAGGAAAAGAAGAGACACAATGGTCAAGATTTGTGAGGTTTTTGAATCATTGCAACTCAACGTTCTCACTGCCAACATCACTGCTTTTTCAGAGACCCTTTTCAAAACGCTCTTCATTCAGGTCTTTGTCTCTATGTCTCTCTCTCTCTCTAGATAAATAAAAGTGAATTTTTGATGAGAAGCTAAAACGTTTTAGACTGATTATACTATTTTAATAGTTAAGATTGTGACGGTTATAAAATTTACAATTAATAGAGAAGTTAAAAATAACTGAAATACGAAAAATATCCATTTTTATAATATTCCCAATTTTTAAACACACAAATATACAATTGTATCTTGTCATCATAACGACATGAAAATAGTTTACTTGTATTTTGTTTTGTTGATGAACATGATTGATTTATTATATTAAGTTAGTTTAGATGACATTTTTCATGATGACATGATATCCAATTATGAAACTACTTTTTTGTTGTTTTTTTGTATTTTTGCTGGGAGGTTTACTGTTATAGATTAGCTATTAATGACAAAAGAAGGGATTATATATTATATAAGTTTAGTAAAATGATAAGATAATTAAATTTGTTTTATATGTTAGTGTCACCAACTACAATTAAATTTTCAAAAGGGTGAAGAAAAAGGTAAGTGACACAACTTAACTATTTATGAATTTATTCTTATCAAACAGAAATTATTTATTGTTCACAATTAGCATAACATGGTACAAGTAATACAAGCTTCGTTTTAAATGTTTTATTTTGGCCCCTCAAAAAGTTATGATTTGACCCCTCCATTTTAAATAAACTTACCATTGAAACATTTGACTTTTTTCCAAATGCTTTTTTTTTAGCTAACAACACATCAAGAACTTTTTTTTGTTATGATGTTTTAATAAAATTCTAAATATACTATTGTGATATACTTAATTTTATCCACGTCACGATGTAAGTTTTATTAAAACGGAGTTACGTGTGATAATGTACAGGTCATCTAAGCACTTATGTACATATCGTTAAAGATGTATACGTATTCTATGTCAATTTTTTCAACAGTTCAATGCGCACCCAGTGTACGGTTAGGGTTTGGGTGGGTTTACGTAAAGTTTTTGATTTCATTTTATAGAGTTTCGAGTTTTTTTCTTGACATTTTGACATATATTTTTTTTAAACATAGTTGCATTTAAAATAGAGTTTTTTTTTGTATCCTAAACTATAGCGTGTACCGATATCATGATGAATCGAAACGATATCGACCTAGTTCTCGTCGCATAGCGCGGGGAATCCCACGTGTTATTCTTTAATAAGGATTTGAGAAATTGCCATAAGTTTTAAGAAGGTTACACTTGGTCAATTTTTGTGACTTTATGCTAATTACAAATTTTTAACATGGGTGCATACTATAATTCAGTTTACAACTTGTTTATGACCTAATTATAACTTTATAACCTGTTTTGGCTCGGCTTTCATTTCACCTATTTAGATTAAAAAAAGGTTACAAGTTTCTGTATTTAAATACATAGTTCTTAGCATGTTAGTTTATGATGATGTATATAACACCAACAAATATATAAGTCGTATTCGAATTTTTCTATAATTAACTTGATAACATCAACCCGGCAACATTGTCACTTCTAGTTTATATTAATCATCTTTCACACGATGAAACATGTTTAACTAAAAAATATTTAGCCAAAATTCTTTACCATTATAGTATTATCCATTTGTTTACTTTACTTTGACCTTTACATAAGTTACACTTTTATATTTCATTAAGTTAACCATCTTATCATAGACATCTTATAATAATAGAATATAAGCATATGAGAAACATATATTAATTAAATAAGTACATTATGAAATTATATTATTCGTGTAGAAGTTTCTCTAATTGATATCACAAAGAATATTATATCATGGATTAAGTTGTATTTAAATAAGTGGTCGGAATTATAGAAATTAGTCTCATTGCACTAGAAATTCGTGGCTCAATGACAACCATGTTATTTTTTAATATTAATTCATTTACCAAAATATCATTATATATTATTATATCATTAGAAATTCAACTTTTTATGGATTTTAGGTATTAAATTACTGTTAATAATGAAAGTCCAAAATCGATCATCTAGATTTTGTTGACAATGCAACTTTTTTATTGATTTTGTTGACAATGTAACTTTGACATTAAATGTTATGTTTCTCCATAAGGGTGATTTTAATTTTTTTTTTCTTCTAAAAAGCAATATTTATATAAACAGGTCCGAAACAAAAAGCTACGGGTCTGTTTATATAAATATTGTCTTTCAAAAAAAAAATTAGAATCGCCCTTTTTGTGAAACACAATATATATTTTGTATTATTAATCAAGAAAAATCCAAATAGTATTATTAGCTAAAAGGCATAACTTTCATATTTTTAAAGAACTGTTGAAAAGTATTATTAACCATATCATTTTCCCAAGATAAATGTATATGTCATGTTTATTAATTTTTTTATATTTTAATTTGTATTTTATAAATCTGCATATATATATATATATATTCACCTTCCTATTATTTCTACTTTTATGCAGGCTGGTGAGGAAGAAATAGAGTTCTTGAAGATACAAATCCATAATGCTATACAGCCCTACATGATCCTCTAAGTCCAATGAGCACCTAATGTAACTTTTCTTTTCATTTTTTAAAATATAAATAAAACTTCTTTGAAGTAATTTACCCTTAGGAATGCCCCCAATCCTATCACTCTATTATTTTTCTTTGTAGTTTACCTTATTGCCCTTGGTTATGATTGAGGAAGGAGAGTTTTTCTTATTGATTTTTCCTGGTTTGTTTTCCTAGAAAGGGTACTTTGGTCCAGAGATAT
The DNA here is from genome assembly GCA_023525975.1 of Smallanthus sonchifolius. Taxonomy (NCBI): domain Eukaryota; kingdom Viridiplantae; phylum Streptophyta; class Magnoliopsida; order Asterales; family Asteraceae; genus Smallanthus; species Smallanthus sonchifolius. Next base: position 5,909,770 of record CM042041.1, read on the forward strand.
CAATAACAGTCTTTTCTTTGAGGGAGGTTCATGTATCACATGTTATTATTAATTGTATTATTTAGAAATGTGTTGTTATAAAGTATTATAAATAATATATTTCTTGCCCCCACTCTGAATAAATCAAAAGGTTTGTCGTATGCAAATTTTTTTTTAGCCCCGGACCGAACAACGAACTAGGAGTGTTTCAGACTTGTTGGTTGGACCGATCGGATCAATTCAACCAGATTAAAAATCTTGTGACATCATAAATAATATAACATTAAAACTATTTGTACAAAAATAAAAATATAAATGTATTTTACGTTATGTTATGATGTTAATTTGTAATTTTAATGACATAAGAAAGACTTAAATAAATAAAATATGTAACTTGAAATATTAAATAAATTAAAAAAGAGATTTTGAAAAACAAAATAAAAAATTGGAAATCTGGTCTGACCACTTGGTCCAGTCGGTTCAAATGAAAACGATTCAAGTAAGTATAATCGGACTTGTTGTATAACCGATTCACAGACAGTTGTGATTATGCTACTGAGACTGTCAATGAAAAAAAAGTGTAAATCAATGATGATTATGCTACTAGAACTGTCATTGACAACAAATTTGAACATTAGAATTATCACTAGCCAAACTGTTAGTTTGGATTATAATCAGCTAATGAGTTATAGTTTGGATTATTAAAAATCAATTTGCCTTATTAATACTACTACTACTAATTTCTACACACCTAGCAAGAAACTAGATGGAGGGAAGAAAATAATTACAAAAACATAAGAGGGTTCTTAAGCCCATTTACCCAAAAAATGTTTAACTTATTGATCCTATTAACAAACCATAAACACGAAAAATATTGACCATGATAAAAATGAAAGCTTTTTTCTTGACGATGAAATTAAACACCCAATTATCCCTGAATCTCCAGAGCACCCACCAAGTAGTCATGAAAATTCCTTCCGGAAGAAGTCTCATTTTTAAGTTTAGATGACGAGAATCAATGTAGTCGAGAATAGAAGATGTAGATAAATATAAACATGGTGGATTTTCAAGCCATTTCAAAATCAAAGTCCACGTTGAGAACGCCACCGGACAAGAGCATAGAACATGGGACACGTCTTCCATTTCCAACTCACATATTGGGCAAAGCAAAGAGAGGAGATCCAAACCTTTTTAACCAAGTTTTTCCTATGGGGAAGCCGGTTTAGGATAACACGCCAGGCATGGATATTCACTTTCCTCGGAACTAATCGATTCCAAGAAGTTTTCTTCGAGCCAACCGGAAGAAAACAAGTATCAATTAACCATCGAACATGCTTAACCAAGAAAAAAATCCACATCACTAGAAAGAGACCAAACCCATGAATCCGGAGAAGACGAGAGATCCATATAAAACAAAAGCGCTATAAAGGAGGAAAGTTGAGAGGATTCCTCTCCACTTCGAATCTTTCTACACTATGAGCAAAGAAAAGAGTGATTTTAAAATCTATCCCGAACCAAGCAATCATTGTCCATTTCAAGTCTAAATATACGAGGGAAGCGGGAAGGTAAAGAGGAACCTCCGATCCACACATCTTTCCAGAAAACAATAGTGGAACCATAACCAACAAGTTTTTTTAAAGACTCATATGAAATTATACCTTTGTCATGAAGAGGGGAGAATAATTTACTAATACTATACCACACACTCGAGTACCATTTAGGGGTCAAATAGGACTAAACAAACCCACACTTTGACCATAAATAGAATTGATCACTTGAGCCCAAAGGCTTTCCGAAGAGGTAACATAACACCACCTCCACTTCTAAAGAAGCGCAAGGTTAAGAACCTTCAAATATCCAATACCTAAAGCCCATTCTCTTTAGAAGCCAAGACAACCTTTCAATTAATCCAACGTAGATTCCGATTCTCGATATCACCCCCAATGCAGAGATTACTATTATCATCTTAATTACTATTTCTATTAATATAGTTTTTATATCTAAAATGTTATTACATTAATGAATGTTTTAAACTAAAAAATTTTGAATCCGCGCGTTAACTGCAACGGAGGTGTAGAAGCAACGCATGCGCTGCCGCGGGTCGCTAAAATTTGTAACGCTCACAATTTTATGTTTGTAACTTATATGAATTCCCGTCGCATTGCGTGAGGAATCTGATTAGTTTCATACATCATTATTGTGTTTGCGTGATTTTTTACAACATTGTTTTTATTAGTGCGTTATTATAACTTTATTTTTAAATTTATATTTTCATTAAATTGGGATTTGTGAGTTACTATCGGGTAATGCCCGCACTTCACGACGATACGGATCAATTTTTAATAAAATTTAAATAAAAATTTAGATGAAATGTAAAAAGAACGTGAACTCGGCGGGGCAAATACAAAAAAAAGAAGTTAAAAATAACAAATAAGAGTAAAAAATCAAACAAAAGTTAAAAAAATATATAAAAATAAGAACGTTGTAGCGTATAAATTTTATGATTAAAATATGTAAAAATAAAATAGAAATAGAAATATATAATTCAAATTTTAAACTTACTAAGAAAATAAATATTTGGGAAGAACTTAACGTTCTCAAAAGTTTATAAAATAAAAACATAGAAAATGAAACCGTTAAAAAGTTATTGTTTATGAAATAAATAAATGTACTCGAAACTTTATAATAATAATAATAATAAAAAGAATAATAATAGTAATGTTAATTTCTTTCTTAAAAATCATTGATACTTGTAGAAACTTTCAATAAATATAAAAATGGTGTATAGATGAAAGCCAGAAGAGTTTAGACGAATTAAATGGGAGAGGGACAGAAATGAGGGAAGATCTAAAAACTTTAACAAAAATAATGTGATCGAATTCTAAAAAAAAAAAGTTGGAAAAGATCAAGTGTAAGATAGAGAAGAAAACAACAACGGAAAAATCAATTAAAATAGTAAACATGCAATGACAAGTAGTACATTATTCATAAAGTTTTTTTCTAATATGACAATATGGCTTTAGTAAGTAATAGAATAAGAAAACATTACATATTATAAGAGTTAAAAAGGTGTTATTTCCCAAAACGTGATTGGTGCTATATTTTGTACATTTAAATACCACCTATTTATGTCGAACGAAAAATGTACAACACCTTTTTTCATCTTATTTGAAAATCTCAAAGAATACCTTAAGAAAGCATCAAAAAGTAGATTTGAAGAATATGATACTCGTCATCATCTACTAATTGACAATTTCAATAATGTTAGAGAGGGTTTGAACAAGCGCGAAAAAATTACAACGCCTACGCAATTACCTCAAAGTACAATCCAAGATTTATCTGCTTTATTTACTATTGATTTGGGGGCGAATGATGTTAAGAGACTTGTTGAACTTACAAGTCTATTAGCTCACTAAGGAGGTGTTTGAATTGACTTATTTAACCTATTTATAACTTATTAACTTATTTTCCCACACCACAAATTGTTTTAGTAATCACGCTCACGCATGCTAACTCAAAGCCAGGTATAATATCATATTTATCTAATAAAAAACTATGATATCACATTTACTCAATTTGAAACTTGTGGCATTTATTTCATTTTCCTTAAAAACTTGCAACCATTATAAAGCAAATAAAAAAATGTTTAATTATCACTCTCTAACTTGAACATGTCGAACTCATCGAGTCCCTATAAAGAATAATGGACTAGGGTATTGGTAATTTTAGTGTTATCAACATATACATTTTAGTATATTGGATTAACTTGTAGATTGATGTAAATAACGTTAGAGATTAAACGAGTTAGGTGACACAGGAGTGAGGACTCAATTTAATCCAAATGTTATTATATTTTATTGATTAAATGGGCTTCATATTAACACATTTGTGGACTGCTCATTTAAATGGGATTTATATTAAAGGAGTAAATGGGCCGGATTTAATCCAATGGATCAATCTTTATACGTTGCTTCCAATGGATCAATCTTTTATACGGTTACAAAATTTATGGTGTGCAACGATTGAAAGAGGTGAACATCACAGAACTTCGATTCTTGATTCCTTCTAGTTATTTCTTTGTCTAATCCAATAAACATTGGAGCAACCCTCAAATGGTTTATCTGATAGTGATTCACAATTCAAGGAACAATCCAGGCAGGGGTGGCGCTACAGTACAAGCAACTAAAGCAAGTCCTTTAAACTTAAAGGGCCCCAAAAATTGAAAAACTACTTTATTTTGTATCCTCAACTTTTGTGTTTTCAGAGAGAAATGATAATTTTACAACTTTTGAGCCAATATTATACGTTTTGACGCTTCATTAAATTGCATTTTTTTTATATTTACAAAACTTTCACAGAATGCCTCAATTTCAACGTTCGTTTTAGGCTACAAAATATGTTGAGCCGACCCTGAATCCGGGTTTATTTTAAAGTTCATGTTCAATTTCTATTGAGGCTTCAAGGTTAGCAATTTCATTTATTTTCTGTCGTTATCAACTTCAAATAGGGTAGTCCCAAACCATGACTATACACACATCTTAGGCTATTCCTAGATCACGCATGGCTCCATAGACGTGTGGCCTATAACCAGGGGTGACCCTTAGGGGGCGGGGAGGGCGACCGTCCGGGACCCGTAGTTTTTAATTTTATATATATTTTATATATTTATAAAAAGTCAAACTTGTATTATTCATTTATCGTATTAACTCACTTAGAAATTAAAAAAAAAGGCCCACTTAGAATGTGTTCTTTCTAAAAAAATCTATATATATAAGCCTAATTGTTTATAAATCTGAACTGAAAACCAATTAATAAATTTTTTTTGTATATATAAGCCTAATTTTAAAAAAAAAATCTATATATATAAGCTCGTATTATATTTTTTTATATATGATAATTGAGTTTATATCATAGGGCCCGCTTTTTTTTATATGTCCCGAACTCAAAACATTATGAGGATTCTCGGGACCGACACCATACCCAAAAGAGTCAACCAAGCGGACCTAATCATAATCAATCATCACTCACGTCAACAATTTATAGATATGTGGCTTTTAGATGATCATGATTTCCCGATTTGAAAGTTTCTTTGTTCAATAATTTAATTAGATATTTCATAGTAGGCCGTTGATTCAAATTTAATTTAATGCCACATGGTACAAATCTTTGAATGTTAAAAACAATGTGCTTTCTTATGTTTTTGATAGATTCTTATCAAATAACATTACATCTATCTATAAGACTAAGTGTTCCGGCCGTTATAAAGATGGTCGCCAAGACACATGGGCATATTAATACCCGCCAAACTGATCCAGATGGGCACCAAGGAAGGGTTTAGCGCTAAACCAGTCACATCAAGCAACATCACCCACCTTTATCTTATTTTTTTTCTTTATTTACATTAGTTTAGTTAAATTATTACATATTTTTATGGGTTTAGTTAGTTAAAGTTTGGTCTACCTAAAGTAACTTTTTCACTTTTGAGATTAAAAAAACAGTATACATAGTGTAAAAACCAATCAAATGAGTTTAATTAGAATTTGTAAAGAATGCGGCAAGAATGAAATATTGTTATAAGTATATTTAAAAAAAAAAGATTTTAGTTAAGGTTTAAATATTTTGTAAATATAATTTTGTAACAATTGAATACCAAAGACTACGACCGCCAACTTATCACATGTGGTGTCTTTAATATTCATAGAAACACATTTACTACCGACCAAACTAACCTCAAGTTTTGTACTAACCTCAAGTTTTGTACTCACCTCAAACTTTGTGATATTTATCAAACTAACCCCAAATTTTATGATATTTATCAAATATACCTCTCAACCTTTCATCTAACACCTAACTTTGTAGTGTGTACCAAATATACCTCTTAATCTTTTAGTGTGTCAAAACCCACTCCCCTCAACATTGTAAAAAAACACTTCCACCCCCTCAAGTTTCTAAAATTTCGTGTTTACCCTCACGGGTTTGATTCCGCGTCCTACAACTTTTTTCTTTATATTTTGTTTCTATATATCGTCTGACAACTGTAAAGAGAATGAGTTTGACACCGACTCAAAGGTATCAGTACCGCTATCTAACTGTCTTTTATCTATGTTTCGACCTCCACGACCGAGTCGCCGCAACATTATACATTTTTTTATTTAACTACATTTTTTGTGTTTCTTAGACACGCTAATGTCACCGCCTCAACCATTTGAGATTCGCTCCCGCCGCGGAGCGTGGGGCGAAATTTATTTAACCATGTTTTTTTTTCTTAGTAATTTTAATGTCGACGTCTCAAATGTTAAAGGTTTGATACCCGCCACGGAGTGCGTGATACAATTTCTATTTAAATCTAATATTCAATGCTTGTTCTAGAAACGTCATTTCTCGCCCATCAAAACTTCTTACTAAAAAAACCTTTGAAATGGACTATCATAGTATCATGTAATCGTCTATATTAATTTTAGATTTTGGGATTATATGTTTCTATCTTTAAATGTATTTTAAAATATATTTATTTCTTTAAACGTATTTTAAATGTAGTTGAAAAGGGGAACAAAAAGATCACGGGTTATGGTCGAAGTTAATTGCTTCATTTTTCTTTAATTCTAATCTATGTATGTATGTTAATAAATAAACATCTAAGATGACACGTGTAATTTTCTAATTACCCCCTATCTTTATTTTCTGTCTTTTTCTTATTAAATATTATTTTTTTTGTTTCTCTTTCCTATTAAATAATAATAATAATAATATAATATTTGTATTAATAAATAAAAATGTTATGGACACGTGTTAATTTCTAATTCATTTTTGTCATTTTTTTCCATATCTTACTCCTATCGAATAATAATATTAAAAGAATTTATTTTTAGATTTTTAATTTAATTCTAATTACGGATACTTATTATTTATTTATAAATAGTTATTATATCATCAATCAAATAAATTTAATATGAATTAACATTTATAAATTAAATTAAAAAATTAATACTCAGTTGAAAAAAATGTTTAAAAAAACTAACTTAACAGAGCTTATAACTGTCACGACAAATTACATTTTTTTTAAAATATATTTTGACGAGTGTGTGTTAACAAATTACATTATATTTTATTCAACCGATGTAATACACCGGTTTATTCAACCCGTTTATTACACGGTTTTTTTAAAATATAAATTTTTTATTACTACATATATATATCAAACAAATATTCGAGGTGCTTATAACTTCATGTTTGAAATTTCGACTTTAAGGTATCGTTTGATATGCAGGAATGGGAGGTGAATGGAATGAACTATTATGAGTGAATGAAAAAAATGGTGTTTGGTTGTACGATGGAATGGAATCACTCACTCCACGAATAATATCATTCCCTCTAAATCCCTAAAATTCATTTCATCCACCGCCTTTGTTTTTTTTTTTCATTTCATCACCTCTTTCACCATTCATCACCATCACACCCTCCTGCCACCACCACCCACCACCTCCTCCCATCCCCGCCTCCACCACCTACTCCCATCCCCGCCTCCACCACCCACCACCAACACCGTTGCCGTTGCCGCCTCCACCACTCACCGCTATCTCTCGTCGCCGCCACCACCGCCACCCACCGCCGTCACCACCCACCGCCATCATATCCACCAGCCAACGTGTCATTTGCCCAAAATACAATTATGTTGACTTTTTAAAGTCAAACAATCAAGTTCTTAACTCACCCAAACCTTGAGGACCAATTCTGTCACAATCCAAACTCTAATACATGAAACCAGAGGGACCAATTCTGTAATTAACCATAAGTTGATTTCTGTTTGACTTTCTAAAGTCAAACTCACTGTATTCAATCCAAATCAATCCCACGATCGTTTATACGTAAATGTTGAAACTGATTACACACGTCTAATGCATTAACGGTCATAACTAGCGGATTAATCATCATCAATTATTCGAATTAACTCCAATTATGAGGAGTAAACAAGAAACAGTCGACTTCCGCTATGAACTCATCAAATTCGGCTAATGCTTGTATTATTTCCACAAATTGAACCCATGCATACCTTAATCGATCCCTATCGAAACTGTCTCACGCGCCAATTCGATCAGAAGTGGAACCAGACTCGCCGGAGACCAAGCCAACCGAAGCCGCGTACCAATTTGGTCGGGAACCACCAATTCGGTATCCATTCTGGTAATTGAACACACTCTCAGTCTCGTTTTAGTCTAGTGATTGAAAGCCCTTTTGTTTTCAGGGCTCTCAACATCAAATAGATTATGAACCAGATTCTAGGGTTCATACGAATCTGGTTTAGTCGAAATCCATCTTACACTCAATCTAAATCCAATTAATTGGTATGGTTCGAATCGCAAGCTGATTCTCTATAATAGCCCCATGTTAATTCCATCAAGCAACATCGATTCGATCAAAATCTAAAACCTAGGATTTTCTCGTTAAATGATTTGGGGGTTTGAACCTTAAACGTAATCTCAATCGAATTCAAACCTATAGAGATATTAGAAATCCTTTGTTAAGTAAAATCCCTATGAAACCATCATCGTTCAACATCAGAATCGAGCAAATCGATCCCTTGTTCTTGTTTTAGGGTACGGTTTTCTTGAACCTGGTTTAACGATCCAAAACCATTCGTTTTTTAAATTAAATACACCCTCAGACTCGAAATCAAACAATTAACAAAACCCCTATGCTTTTGAATCAAATCGTAATCGAGATCGATGGATTTGGGACTGGGTTGGCTTCGGTTCGCGCAAGGGGGAGAACCCACTGGAATCGTTGATTAAAACCATTTGAATCTGAAACATGTTGCGATGACCCTAGCGGGCGGACTGGTTAAACTCATGTGCAAACAGGGAGGAGACCCGGGTTCGAGTCTCCCTCCCCCTGTTTTGTTTTAATATTTATTTTAAGCATTACTTAATTTAAAAACTTTTTCCTATATTATTATATTTATACATTAAGGTGTTTTAACCCGGAAAACAACCCGTAGGCTCGGATTTGAATTATTAACTCATGTTTATATATTATTCCCACTTTTATAAATAATATGTTTATGTTATTATCAAATAAAAATAACATGTTTACATTATTATCAAACTGTAACATCGTATTAAATAATATATTCGTATTATTTTCAACCCGTGGCTAATGTTATTAAATAATATGTATTTATATTATTTTGTACCATTTTATACCTCGTGTGACGTTTTAAATTATTTAATAATATAATCGTTATATTATTTACTCACGTTTATACATTCGATTAAAAATAATATATTTATTATTTTTCCATGCAAATGATTATTTGTTTAAATCCTTTGAACCTAAAAATAATATACTAAATTATATTATCTTTCTAACTGTTGTAAACGACCCAATCGTGCGAAGTTATGTATTTATTTATTTACTATCCGTTATTAATGTTCGACACGTAACGCTTTTTCCTTAATGATTTTATTAAGAAATTTATCTAATTCCGTAGACACGTTCGTATACTCTTTAATCCTTAGAATACGTTAACACGTTCAATCTTCCGTGTCGTCGTCACAAATCCCAATGCATCCCTAACTGTTATATTTGTATCTCTAGGGCATACGTAAGCCGTGCAGGCTAACACTCGTGTACCAAATCTCTTACTTGTGTGAGACTACCTACTACGCAACGCAGGTGAGTTTCACGGCCCCTTTTACTGTTTTTATTTAGGGGAGAAAACATGTCACAACCCTTTTTGGGTTATTGTAATTCATATGATATTACTGTTGAGGCTAAGCGTAACACACTATCATAAAAAGTCCTCACACACATCGGACCGTTAATATGGTATGAACGAGGTAATTTTGGTAGTATTACTGGGTTTGACAAACCCCACCCGCGTTAGTCGCGCTAACTCGATTGGAGGTCGAACGGGTGTTATATTGACCTTAACACATTAGTCAGAGTTGATAGACCTGGCTGGAGGCAAACAAACAAACTCACTGTCAGTTTCGGTTGCGAGCGCTTTAGCAAAACATGAATATAGGCATGCAACCTATTGATATATATATATATATATATATATTGAATGTACATAATCCGTAAACGCTTTACTTTAAATGATTGAAACCTGTGAACTCACCAACCTAGTGTTGACTCGTTTTCTTACATGTTTTCTCAGGTTGGCACTCAGGATCACGTTAAGTCATGCATGTGTCTTGGACTCCAATTGAAATAATTATTTATTGAATAATATTTATGTTTTGTTTGTAATTGGACTTGGGCGCGTTGTTTTGCGCATTTACTTTCGTTTAACGCTTCCGCATATACACTCTGAACCTTGATCTTTTATGCTATTACATTTCAAGTCCCATATAGTGTCGTTTGAAGTAACTGATGTCTGAGATCCTGGTTTGTCACCTTCCAAAACGGTAAAACTCCGTTAGTGGAATTTGTGGGTGTGACACAACGCCACCTCCCACCACAGTCATAGTCACCACCACCCACCGCCACTTCCCACCACCACCACCATTGTAGCCTCATCCACCACACACCACCACTACCTCCTACCACCCCCACCCACAACCACCCACCACCGTCGCCATCACCCACCACCACCCACGCCCACTCACCACCGATTTTATTCCTTCGTGTTTTCTAACCTACCAAAGAACATAAAGTAATAATTTATTCTATTTCCTCGTGGTAAACAAACAATACAATGGAATGAAATGGTCCATTTCATTCATTTGTCCATTCCATTACCTCATTCATTCAATTCCTTCGTCCATTTCATTACCTCATACCAAACAGACCAAATGGTTTAAGTTTTTGTGTTATTTTTTGGCATGCTAATTACGCATTAGCTTTAGAAATTTGATTCTTTTTCATATGCCGATCGATTAAGTCTCTCTACTTGGGGACTAGATTTCGATTTGGTATGAAAGTTGGTGTCTAGATTTAGGATGTGTTCTTGGTGGACCTTGATTTCATGTTCGTATTTGATGGATTGATGTGGATTCTTCATCAAATTTGGTTAGAGATGCGTGGAGAAATCAGTGGGGAGGTCGATGGTGGTGTAGAGGGATAAGCGGTGATGATAGAAAAGAAAATATAAATGTTCTTGAAAGCTTATGGCCTTGTGGCATTGATGATTGTCCCCTATAAAAGTGTCGTGGATTTAAATCCTCCAACTGTAGGTTTATATCGTACTTAGGAGTAAAAATTGATATTAAAAAATATTCTTGAAAAAATAATATAAAGTCACTTTTGACGTGAGATATTTAGGGACCTTACGTCCATAAATATGAAGGTAAAAACCCTATTAGAATTTTGAAATAGAAGCATTTGCGATTTGAAGAATTAAAACATAATAAAATGCATTGAAGACGTTTCATGCAAATTATTTTCTTTTTAAATTGTTTCGACTTTGTTTCTCCTGTAAATGCTAAGCTGCTCATTGGTTGAAACACATCCCAAAACACAGACCATCAAAAGTTTTTATTTTTCCTACCCTTCTACTTTTAGGTTTTCTTTCAGGTGCTAGGTTCTCCCCGATAGTACATACTCCTTCGACTGTTGTACCTTGAAAATAAACGACTTCTCTTGGAAGACTCGAAATTTGTTTTAACGAAACTCGTATTGAATACGAATCTTCAGCAACTTTAGTTTTTGTTTCAACTTATTTCTCGCAATTTTTTTCTTTATTTCAATTGTAATATATACTGTAATTTACTATTCCTTTCTGTATTGTAATTAGAATTATTAAAATTATTTTTATTATTAAGTACGAACAGTTCCTACATAATTACCACATTAGATTTCACTTATCCATTACTAAACCATTAAAATGGTTTCACTCCCACTAATCTTCACTACACCATTCTTTTTTTTATTTTTTTTAATACATATGATATGATTAGATTGTAACAAAATGTAATAAAAAAACAAAAAAAAACATTACATAATAATAATTAAAAAAACATAACAAATACTGAAAATAAAATAAAACATCATTCTTCATCAAGTCGCCTACGAACCTTGGCCTTCAACTTTTCGATCCCTGCATGATCCTCCTCCTCCTCCTCCTCAAGGTGATCGGTGTTTATCGACAAAATTTTGATATCTTTCCGGTCGTTTGCTCTCACTTTCAACCGGATTTTCTTTTTTTTTTCGATCTCATTCATATGTGGAGTTAAAAATTTTCTAACTTAACCATAATATTATCCAATATTTCTTCAGTTGAAGTAAACGATGCGACCTATTTTGCCTTGTCGATTCAACCGGTGTTGTGTCGGAGTCTTCCTCATTGAGATCCATAAAAAGAACGCCTATCCGAACGGAGACAAATCGAGGTCTCAGGTGTACTCGACGACTTCCGTTTCGAACTTCTGAACCGTTGAACTATTTCGGGCACCATAACCCTTTTAGGAGTTTTTTTTTTCCAAAATGGTGTTAGTAGAAAACTTATTTATCAAAATGGTGTTGTTGAAAAAGTATTTACCAAAATAGTGTTTTTATAAATTTCTTTCTTTCTCACTCCTAATCTTATTGGATAAAAGCTAATATATACTATATAATAAATAAAGGTTTCTTAATGTCACGTGTCACCTCCATATTCAATCTTATAAATTTTTTCCCGCATCTCTCTCTTAATAAATACACTTTCATATTTCCAATTATAAATTATACTAATAAAACACATTTGGTTTAAATTATCTGATATATATTATAAGAAACTTTGAAATATAATTACATAACTTATTATTTCAATCAAATAATAAATGAAAGTCAAATTACATTGAATAGTATTTAATGTATTTTTGAAACTCAACTATATATTAATTTTTACATATTTTTTTAATTTTATTTTCTATTGTTAGCATATGTATATATTTTTCGCCTATAAGATATATTTATAAATATTTAAGAATTTTACGTACTGATATTTTTTCATCATGTGTATTACCCAGGTTCTAAGCTAGTTAATTAATGAAAAAAAGAAAACATTGTTATTTCTTTAATTATTTTTAACTATCCTCTTATAATTATAATCTTTTTCATTATTATGCTTATTATAATATACATGTGTCACGTAATTCTAGTTCAGTGAACGAAAATTAATTTAACATTTTCTAGTTTAAAATTATTATGTGTAATAACTAATTCATTGAATTCAATACTATTAAATATGAAATTCTTGTCAATGTCATCATAGTTTAGTATTAACGAACATATAATTTTTATTTAATCTATTAGGTATATATATTTATATAACAATTATTATTATATATAAAACTATGGTAAATAATTAAATAATATATATTTTATTATATAAAAAAATAATTACAACAATATAATAGTAACCGGAAGTGATACTCGTTTCCTATTTTACTTGAACGGAAATTATCAAAATATAGCAAAAAATAATTAATGAAATAACAATGTTTCTCTTTTTTATCATTAATTAATTAGCTTTAATCCAATAAGATTAGGAGTAAGAGATAAACAAATTTCTAAAAACACTATTTTGGTAAATACTTTTCTAACAACACCATTTTGGTAAATAATTTTTTCACCAACACCATTTTGGAAAGAAAAAAAAAATCACCCTTTTAGAGCATTTATGAAAGACATTCTAAGCTTATATAAGAGTAAATGTCATGTGTAAGTGTTTACCATTTACAATTTTATAGAAAGATCCTTATCTAAATATGTCATAATGATCATATATAGTTTTATGGAAGAAATATCACTTTTTGGGGATTGTTTTTAGTATTATTTCTGAAAACATAAAAAAACTTAATTTTGTTCATTAAAACATCGATAGTAACACAAAGTTCATCGAGTCATTGACTCATCGTCACAAATCTCGGCGTCCTCTATGTACGGGAGAAACCCTATAGAGCAAAAATCGATGATGAGATTGAAGTGAGTGGCGGTGGAAACGAAAGATGATGGCCACATACATGTTCGGAATGTTCACGGTTGCCTGTATCGTACTCACACTATGCACACCGCCAACGCTACCGTTGCTACTGTCGATTACCACCGCCACTGCTCCATCGTCGACCTACTATCTCTGTGTGTGTGTATTTTGAAACGGAACAGATGCCTTACACGCTTGAGAAGAAAAAAGATCTAACAAACGTGCCCCAATAGGGAAGTGCCTGCCACTATTCCCGGTTGGATTGTACAAAATGTAAAACAAAGAGTACCTTACTGTTCACCAAGTTGGTAAATGTATGGATTAATAATAAGATATAACCAAATTGAGTTTCACAAAAGGGAATTGTTATTTTTCATTATTGTTTTTCTCTAATAGCCATCACACATGAAAACGATGAAGATGCTAGATGAAGAAAGAGAAAATAAATAAATAAAATATAATTTAATGTGTTTTTCGTAAGTCAAAAAGAGTAGACATAACATAAATGTGACCGAGCATACACACATATGGTTGAAATTAAAAGCGTTTTAAAAGCTTCAACTGTCTTTTGGGGACCATTTTATAAATTATAACTGAAAACTAGAACCACAAAATCGTGTTTGTTTGGTACTTGATAGGTTTTGGGCGAGAAATCGAATTACAAATATTTGGCGTTTTCTTGGTTTGTACTGGGTATTTTGTTAGTTTCTCGCTAGCGTTTATATGAGATTACTCTTTATTGCTGTTAAAAATAATAATAATAAATTTGTTTGTGACATGAAGTAAAAAAGCAAAACCTATAGATCCAATATTATCAAGATTGGTGTGTTTTCCCCTCGTCTCTTATTTATTTATTTATTTTAAAAATATCATATTTAAGGAAACTTATAAACCAATAAGAAATTTCGAAACTATCAATCTCATTCTTATTTCACCTATCAGTGAGCTTATATCTAGTATGTAGACAACAAACCAAAAACCACCTTTTGATTTACAAGTGTTACCACTAGTTACTCGTTTATGTGTCAAATAGAGCCACAACAAAATTAACGTTAACTAGCAAAATTGCTTATTAAGTTGACGAAAAGTAACATGTTTTTGACATCGTGTGAGTAATTTATTTAAGTAATCTTGTAACACTACAAGAAAAAGACCCTGTGCCGACGCCGCCTATACCGACGACAATTGTCGTCGGCATAGGTCACCCTGTACCGACGACATGTCGTCGGTATAGGTGAAAACCAGAATTTTGAATGAGACACCCTATAGCGACGACATGTCGTTGCTATAGGGTTGAGCCAGATTGGAGGGAAAGCTGGCGCCCAATGAATTTTTGGGGAAAACCTATAGCGACGACATGTCGTCACTATAGGTTAATTTTGATTTTCTTTTTGTTTTTTTATTTAATCAATTTTCGTCGGTCAAAATTTTTTTTTAAATTAAAAAAAATTCTGGAAAACCTTATACCGACGACATGTCGTCGCTATAGGCCTTTTTCAAAAATTATTAAAAAAACAAAAAACCCTATCGTCGGTGTAGAATTTCTTTTTGAAATTTTTAATTAAAGTCGTCGCTATAGGCTGACCTATGCCGACGACATCTTTGACCTATTGGGACGAGGCAATACCGACGACATCTATACCGACGACAAGTCGTCGCTATAGGGTAAAAAAAAATCGTCAGGATAGGATGATATTGTTGTAGTGTGTATTATTGAAAGAGAAATAAAGGATTTTAAATTATGAGTGAAAATATTATCTGCCAGCTGATGTGACATATTAGAGATGCTCTAATAGTCTAGTCGTAAAAATAGATGAATGAACAATGCACGACATGTGAGGGGGGTGTAAATTAGTCGATCCTGAGCATAAACAATGCGGATGTAAATTAGTCGGTCCTGAGCATGAACAATGCACGACATGTGAGGGCGTGAGCCGGATGTTTTTGTGAAGGATATGAACTTTTGTTCATGAAGAAATAGTGAAAATCAATTAAAAATTTAAAGATAAATATTAGAACAAATATATTGTTAGTTTTTTAAATAAAAGATATTTAAAAACTGACGTGTAATAACAAATTATTACTATAACACAAGATACATTGTAAGTTTTTGTTCCATTAGTCCAATTATTTGTCTATTTCCCAACGGCTAACAAAACTGATTCAAAATATTTCATGTTTGAAAACAACTTTATCGGTTAACCGCTCCCATAAACATTCAATAAATCTGAAAAATGTGTTATCTAATTCTTTTAAAAATAAATACATTGCAACGTTACATTTGAAACATAAAGAAACATAATCTTTTAAAAGTTATAGTCTAAAATTAATTATAAAGTTGTAAATTATTAAGATAAAAACTATTTTTCTGATTAAAAAAAGTAATTATGATGAAGTCAACAAACCAAAAACAGGTGGGAGGGGTGCGTAGCTTGTAGTTTTAATAGAGTTTGTACTTTATGCTAAAAAATAAATAAATATAAAATTATAAAGTACAATGACTAGAAACTTCTTATCTTAAACTATGATCATGATTGCAAACTAATCCATATAATTAAAACACATATGATGCTAAAAGTTTCCAGTCTATAATTAATTGCAATAAGCTTTTTGTTCGATGTAAAATATCTAGAACTTTTGAGCATTTAAGTTCTAAAATTAATGTTGATCGATACTATATATAATATAGATATTAGAGGGGTAAAATAGTCTTAAATTTAAGACTATTACAATGTATTAAACACAATGTACAAGCCTTTAAAGCAAAACAATAAAATTGTGTTATCGGCTACCTTCTTGTTTGTTTAATTATTAGTTAAAACTTAAAAATATTATTAAACCATATAAAATACACGTATTACTTTTCAAACAAGGACACACAGTAAACAAAAACCTAATTATAGGCGTATTAACAGGCGGCAACTGAAACCTCTGAGCATCTCATTGATTATTGATTCCTCTCGAAGATAATTAGATAAATCAATTCAATTCAATACATGCATTTGTAAGTCTTTTAGTCTCGTATTGTTTGTTATTTTTATTTTTTTTTCAGGAAATGTGTTTCGGTCAGATTGATGGGTAGGTATAGATTAGTCGTGGTTCCTGGTTCTGGTTTTGGTCAGGTAAGAAACTAGGCTTTTAAATACTATGTTCATTATATTTTATATGCTCAGATTAACCATTTTTACTTATGTTGGTGGTTTAATGGTTAGGTTCCTGGGACTTGGCATTTTAGGTGCACAATATTGCCACAAGAGGAAAATAATCATATTAATAATCATGCTGGCGGAAATACTGCACATGATTAGTGTTTCTGGTAGGGTTTGCTTTGCATGTTCTTGTGCCAAAAATGAAACCGAAGGTACGTTATGTTATGGTTATCCTGATTGTAAATGTTGAACAAATTATCATGAATCCTGAAATGAATTTTTAAAATCTATTGTCAAATAAAAGTAATCAACTCATAATAATATCAGATGGTAAAGTTATTCATTTCCATGTGCGGTTTTAATTTGTCATCTGATAATATTTCCGAATTAGATATGATTCATATGCGTTATTGTGTACATTTACTATGCCTATGTAAGTATATTTACTTAATCAGATGAACGGGTGGGTTGGGTAACGGGTAAAAATGGGTTTGGTTTGAAATTTATGTCATGAACACTTTGGATTTCTTTTGGTCTTACACATCTGGCATTGCTGTTGAAACTAAACAAAATGCTGAAGGTGGCCATAAGAAAAGGTAGCTTAATCTGGTACAAAGTTTCGTACAGACAGAAATCTGGATATGGCTGCTTGACACTGGTTCTTTTCACCAGCTATTATTTTTAAATGGCTTTTTCTAACCACACACGGAATATTGCTAATTGGACCCGCCGCCGATCTATACGCCCTCGTATAGGGCAATACGAGGGCGTATAGAATTCAGTCACTGCCAACAGAATGCCACGTGTCATTCTCTGTCTGGCGGCTGGTCCAATACGTGGCGTATTGACCTATACGCAGCGTATGAGGCACGGGTTATATTTTTGCTTCAAAAGTTGGAAGATTATGAATCCTATACGTGGCGTATTGACCTATACGCCACGTATAGGTATTTTTTATTTAATTATATTTTTTTATTTATTTATATTTTGTTTATTTTTATTTTAATTTATATAAACATTTGTATATTTTATTTTTTTTAAACATTTGTTAAATTTTTAAAGTATAATCAAGCAAAATATTAAACATTACAAACCAAACAAAATATTAAACATTACAATCAAACAAAATATTAAACATTACAACCAAACATAATATTAAACATTACAACCAAACAAATAAACTAAACATTATATACATTACATCAAAAAATTAAATATATACATCAAAATGTTTTACATACATAACAACGAAAGAAACAAAATACAAATAAAAGAACTAAATCTAACCGTCTCCGCCGTCACCCTGACCGGCTCCGGCGTCACCCTGACCCGCCCCGCCCTCACCCTGAACGGGGTCGTCCGGATAATGACGTGGCGGTGGTAGTGGGGGTGGCTCGATGCCGGCGGCTCGTGACTGATTCACGAGCTGTCCAACCGCCCACATCATCAGGTCCTCCATGCGATCGAGTTGACGACCCTGTCGTCGTGAGTCGGCAACAAGGCCATCAAGCACTGCCTGGGTAGCCCTATCCAGCCTAACAGACCGACGTACGTGTCGGGGATGCTGTGGCGGATGCTCGTGGACCTGCTCGACGTGTGGCGGCTCGTCCTCAATCGCTATACCCTGTAGCGGCTGAGGCATATGCGGGTCCCCCTGTCCAGGCATCTGCGGCAACGGCACCGGGACCCAAACCTGGTCCTGGACGGCCCCTACGAACCGAAGGCCCTGCGGGAATCGGTGCGTGATGCGCATGCCGCTCGCCGTGCGACGGTCTAATCGGACAGGGGGAATGGCCGGTAACATCGCAGGCTCATGCTGGTCAAATGGTAAGACCGACCGCATGATATGCGTGATGAAAGCACCGCCATATAAAAGTCCGCGCTTCTGTCGCATATAGGCAGAAGCAAAATAAAGCGCCATGCTAGTGGACAGGTCGCACCGCCTCCCAGTAAGCAGGCAGAAAAGGAAGAAAAGATCTCTATCAGTGCACCACTCACGGCTTTTCAGACGCGGTGCGATCGACGTCGAAATAAGCCGGTGCAGATATCTATACAAAGGGTCTCTAATACCCGAGACCCTCCCCTTGGTACCCAACCAAGGACTATCTGAAATCAAGCCCCAAAAAACAAGGAGTTCCTCCTTGTCCACCTCTGTCACCGCCTCGGTGAAAAGCGGCGTCACCGTCTCAGGCTCGTAGTATAAGCCCGTCGTGACGGCCCACTGACTGAGGGTCTGACGGTAAACGACCCCAAAAATAGAAAAAGAAATACGATCCGGGTCAATATCCGGCGCCTCTCCGGGTAGAGGCTGCAGCCCAGTCTCTGAGTAGATGAACGTCGAAAGAAACTCGACGACCAGCTCTCGGTATGTCTCCGCAAAAGAAAGGTCAAAAAGACGCGACCATGGCGTGTCCTCGCCGATGATGGCCCTGGCTCGCTCGGCCTCTTGCACCTCCTCGAGGAGGGCCCAATCCACCGCCGTACCTGGACCCATCTGCACCTCCCGGAGCTTCTGGCAACGGGAAAAAGCCTCCGTATCGGGCGGAAAATCCAGAAATGGGTAGTGCGCAAGATCGTCTAGCTGATCCATCTCAATATCATTATGATCCGCCATATCTGATAATAATTAATTGTTTTTAATTTTTTAATTTAAATAATAATATAATATTGTTTAAATTTTAAATAATAAATAATAATATAATATTGTTTAAATTTTAAATTATAAATAATAATATAATATTGTTTTTAATTTTAAATAATAAATAATAATAATATATTGTTTTTAATTTTAAATAATAAATAATAATAATATATTGTTTTTAATTTTAAATAATAAATAATAATATTATATTGTTTTTAATTTTAAATAATAAATAATTATTAATTTTTTAAAAACCTATACGCCACGTATAGGCTTATACGTGGCGTATAGGCGGTTGCCGGGCAAAATAAGCCATACGCAGGCCAATTAAGCCATACGCGGGCGAGTTGCCGGGTAAACCAAGCCATACGCGACCAGTTAAGACCATACGCAGGCTAGTGACCGAGTAAACCAAGCCATACGCAGCGTATAGATTTATACGTGGCGTATGGCTTCATCGTCTTCCTAGGACGAACTATACGCCACGTATAGCCCTATACGTAGCGTATAGCCCTTAAGTTCAGCCCTAAAAATCGCTAATCTACCCAGTTTTACCCGCTAATATTCAATTAAAACCTAACATTAATGATCGTGGGTTGAGACACGTACCTTTACAAAGTTTTTTTGAGGCCACAATCCAAATCAACGAGCGGGTAGCGTATGGCTTTGTGTTTGTTTGTTTGGTTCGTTTGGGTCAGTACGTGAGGCAAAACTGATATAACAAAAGTCTATACGCCACGTATAGATCAATACGTGTCGTATCTTCAGCAACGTTTGGTATTCTATACGCCACGTATTGATCAATACGTGTCGTATATGTCAAAATTTTGAATTCCCTCTGATTTATATTCTATACGCTACGTATTGGACTATACGTGGCGTATAGAATATTGAATAAAAATTAATTATAATTATATTTAATTAAAATTAATCACACGTATTAGTAGTTTAATTATAATCAGCTATAATTAAATAAAAATATTTAAAATAACCATAAAATTAATTCAAAAATAGTTACAATACAATTTTAAACAAATATCATCCGAGATTCGTGAAATATTGTGGAAATCTAGATCTATTAGTAGCCATTATTTTCTTAAATCGTTCAATACGATCATTGTATATATTTTCCCATTTTGCTGCATCATCATTTCGGTGCAAATTCCAAAGTGCATTCGGCGTAGGAATCGGAAATTCTCCGTCTAACTTGACGTGGATGAAATGATCATTGTTGACGTGAACTAACGATACGACTTGATGTTGAGCGTGAACGTTAGGACCAAACCACAATGGAAAAAATGTTTGATTACCGTTGATGCTTAAAAGATGAACAATCACCCCAAATCTTTGAGCAATTAGGAGTCCTGTGTATGGCATCGACATCCAACGACTAACTGGTGCGGCTTTCACATACTGCCAATCTATTGTGTGACGTAGCCTATCATACTCTTGAAAGGCGACTCTGTCAAAAACAGTTCTCCACCATTCCTCTTTATTGTCCATCTCATTTAGAAGTTGTTGTCGGATAAAGAGCCACCGGTTTTCATTTAACCCTAAGCCCAAAGCTACCGATCGAAAACCACAGTTACCGTCTGGATTTACATCCTGTATATGTGAAATGTACGGATGAAACACAGACGGTATCGAATCCTTAAAACATTTTATATTGTTAACCGCATCTTTCCCCGTAATCAATGGAAACCCTAGATGGGCGTTATCATCTTGCGGTTGCTTTCCTTTACCCTTCGTTGAACGACTGTGTTGAAAGACCGAACTCGCTTGTATAGACTCTTGTGACGCAATATACGAGCTGTGTCTCGCATGGTCACATTTGCTCGGTTGGGATCCTGTGAATGAGCTGTTTCTCGCGACATCCTGTTTCCTTTGTTGTTGCTTTTTCAAAGTTGGACGACCGCGAGTATCTTCTTGTACCATAGGCGCTTTCTTGTTACTTTTGCTCGGAAAGACAACCCATGCGATTCTCGACAGCATACTTCTTTTGACCTGATCGGGTTGTGACATGATTTTGTTTCTCACTTGACCCAGTACCTTATCCACGTCTACATTTTCATCATCGACAAACGACGGTTTTAAATCAAGTTTCCTCCAGAAGACGTCCACCGCATCTAGAGGGATTATGCCACCTGTATTTTAAACGAAATAGTCAGAACATTTTGAAAAGCACACGGCAACCCACAAATACTAAATAGTCAGAACAGTTTACCTGTAGCTTCGATATCTGCCAGACGACAAGCACACGGCAACCCACAACTACTGAAAAGTTGGCACCCACACGTTGCATTTTGTTTCCGTATATTTGATAACTTGTACCACTCGTTTTCTATCAAATCTAGAGCTTTATGTGAAACTTTACCGTGCAGGTTATCAAACAATTCAATAGCTATGTGGCTGTCCATTTTCCTTATCAGGCTTGTTCCAAACCCAAACTGTAACTGATAATACTGATCTGATACAATTTCATCAACAAACCCAACAAGTCTATCTAGCGAGCTGTTAGCGTTTCTAAGATAGCTCTTTAAGAGCGAATGCTGGCTCTCGACTCGGTTCGTTGTATGTTGACCAAAATTGAGGTTTCTGTTGGACCACGCCGATACAAACTTTTCTTTATACGGGTCCAGCCAATTTTTAGTCACATAATCTATAACTCCTGGAAAAATATTTAATATTGAATAAATATTTAAATACTGAAAATATTAAATATTTAATATTTAAAACTTACTTCCTCGTTTGGCTGCATACAGACGTTCGTAAAGCCGGTTGAAGTTGTACTGGTATATATCTGGCGTGGGAGACTCACATAATACCGACCATGAATACTTGAAATTTTTCCAGTCTTCGTCTGTAAATGATGCCCTGCAATGTTTTGCGATATTCTCGTGTATGTGCCACCGACATAGGTTCTTGGAACAGCCCGGGAATATTTTATCACACGCATTCATAAGAGCTTTGTCCCTATCTGTTACTATCACACGCGGCTCCATACACTTTTGCAACATTGCTTTTATTTGAAGTAGCACCCAGACGAAGTTTTCCTCCCGTTCTTTTGATATAAATGCATGAGCGACGCAAAACGACTGGTGTGTGGAGGTCACACCGACCACTTGGACAAATGGAAGTTTATACATGTTTGTTTTGTAGGTCGCGTCGATCATCAACACGTGCGGGAAAGCACGCCACATCTCGTACGATTTCGGATGAACAAAGAATATCTCCTCCACACTATTTGTGACAGGATCTTCTCGAGTATAGTAGACGTATTTTTTAGAAGAAAGCAGGTTTTCCAGAATCTGTATTGGAGTTTCACCGACTCTCGTTTCGTTTTTTATCTTTTGTATAGCATTATAAATGTCCTTTTTAATGCAACTACTCTCTGGGTTTTGTTCCCTTATAGTTGCCAGAATGTTTCGTGGCAACATGTTTTGCGAGTACAACTTCCCCACCAAAAGTTGTTCCGACTGACACAGTCTCCTTGCAAACGAGTGCGCCACAAGATGTTGACTAGGATCGTGGTTATGACTGTCATCCTTCACCGTTAATTTCCAATCACCAGTATTTTCTTGATACTCTCCTTCCAATTTAAAGGGACAACCTATTTTTTTGCTACCGGCACGTCTAACCGTGGCAGTAGACGCACGTTCGCCGTGACGGTCACACACAAGCCACACCTTGATAAACGGTTCCGTCGGATCGTCGCCTTTTCTCCTCGATCGTCGGGTGACAAGGACGTAACCATTCTCACGTCCTCTCCGCATAGCCCAATCCACCAACTGTTCACGAGACTGAAAATTCTGGTCAGTTTTATACGACACATTTTGATGGTTTTGTTCTTCGTCTTTGGAGTCGTCGGTTTGTTGTGTCGGGTAAGAGACTTCACCGCACACGAAGTTGTTAGTTTGTTGTGTCGGGGAGGAGACTTCACCGTATACGAAGTCGTTCGTGGGTTGTGTAAGGTAAGACGGTTCACCGTATACGAACTCGGGATTGCTCAGTGGCTCGTTCAAATCTGGAAGCCTTACCCGTTGATTAGAATAAACGTCGGACGAGACCTCCTCCCAGTTCACCTCTTGAACGCCAGAACTTTGCGGGTTGTTTTCCAGCGACTCGTTAGAATATACCTGAAAACCGTAGTTACCATCCCACCACCAAGACATGTTTATAATTTTTGAGAGATTGTTTGAAATTTTTTTGAACGATACGTTCGAATGAGAATTTTGCATGGTTAAATACACAAAATTTGGCCCCTATACGCATCGTATAGGGCAATACGGTGCGTATAGGATTCGGGTCAAACCTGGTCAAACCTCGTATACGCATCGTATAGTTCAATACGATGCGTATAGCGTACGAGGTACTTTCTGCAACTAGTCAACATCACATCGCTATACGCTCCGTATAGATCTATACGTGGCGTATAGCGATGTGATGGTTGACTAGTAGCAGAAAGTACCTCGTACGCTATACGCATCGTATTGACCTATACGATGCGTATACGAGGTTTGAATGACCAGGTTGTACGAGGATGTCAGGCATGGGAAATTGTGAATGGCTATACGCATCGTATTGCCCTATACGATGCGTATATGGCCAAGTCCATTTAGCAATTCCCGTGTGTGGTTAGTAGTCCCCTTTTAAATATGTTATCTGGTGAAGTAACTTGTAGCATCTATCATATCCTAATGGGCTGACACTCCATGATATAGCTCTGTTGCTTGCAAACGGTCAAAGTATTGCTACCAGAAGAGTGATGACATGTGTGCAGTATGTGGGGATAGAGGAGAGCTGGTTATTTGTGATGGATGCCCTCGTGCTTTCCATTCAGGTGGAGCTTTATCTGTTCATTGCAATAATGCTACAATCTTGTTTAACCCATTTATTTTCTTATCTTATATTTTTCATGTTTACAAGTTGTCATATCGGTATATTTCTTCTATCCTGCATTAACAATGCTTTATTTTTCATGCTTAAACCATAATGTTGGACAAATCATTAAAAAAATATAATGCTGGACTAATATGTATAGCTTCTAGCTTGCAGGTTGTTTGGGACCGAAGGGTGTTTCTTCTAACATTAATCAATACTGTTGAAACCAACTACAGAAAACTACTTGCTTTAATGGTTTTGAACATGAGGATATTGAATTAGACATAGCGGTAGAAAATGGGCAGGTTGGGTAACATGTCAAAACAGGTTCCAATCTAACAGGTATATTTGGTTGAAACGGGTCAGGTGAGTTGGGGAGACCCATGTGCACCTTTGGTCTTACACCCTGTACCGACAACATGTCGTCGGTATAGGTGAAAACCAAAATTTTGAATGAGACACCCTATGTCGTCGCTATAGGGTTGAGCCAGATTGGAGGGAAAGCTGGCGCCCAATGAATTTTTGGGGAAAACCTATAGCGACGACATGTCGTCGGTATAGAATTTCTTTTTGAAAATTTAAATTAAACCTGTCGTCGCTATAGGCTGACCTATGCCGACGACACCTATACCGACGACATCTTTGACCTATTGGGACGAGGCAATACCAACGACATCTATACCGACGACATGTCGTCGGTATAGCCTATACCGACGACAAGTCGTCGCTATAGGGTAAAAAAAATCGTCAGGATAGGGTGATATTGTTGTAGTGTAATAGGCAAAGTGCTTGGTGAAAACTGAAAAGTTGATAAATAGATCATCTAGATCACACGTAACTTGAATAAGTATGAAACACTAGATAAGTTGATTTGGTGAAATTATGCATACTATGCATAATGTGAATAAACTAGCCAAGGGGTATATATAACGCATTGGTCATGAAATGTTTATAAGTAGGATTGAATTTCTACTTGGAAGTAAGTAACTAATATTGCTAGAAACTTGTTATAAATCAATTGTGAAAATTGACACGGTTATATTATATAACCGTAAGGGACTCTTATAATAAGTGGTACCATCGGGTGTAAGACAATAAAAAAAACAGAAATGGATGAAAAGCTCATGTACCTAACATTGTTAAGTAGTGAGACCATCTCAATGTTACACGGTCATGTGACATGCACATGTGCGTGGGCGCACAGACATATACATGCATGTATAATGATATTCACGTTCGGGTGTAAACATAACACGATCATGGATTATAAGTAGCACGATCGTCTCAATGTGACATGGGTTTTGTGGACCTGGTAGGTTGGCCCGCGCGAACCGGCGGCTATTACCGAGGCTCTTTTAGAGAGCGTAATCTAACTCGAACTGTTTTAAACACGGATTATATTTGGGTATTCTTATTATTATTATTATTATAACTATGTAAATCTATACTTTATAATAAATAAAGGTTTTTAGTGCCACGTGTCGACTCCACATTCGTTCTCATCATTTTTTCCCGCCTCTCTTTCCTATTTAATGCACTTCTATATTTTAATAATAGTATACATTTAAAGCAAATATTAATTATACAAATAAAACATATTTATGTTTAATTATCCCTTATTATAAGAAACTTTGAAACTTAGTTATGTAACTTTTATTTCAATAAAATTGTAATGAAAGTCAAATTACATTAAATAGTAATTAACGTATTTTCAAAACCCAATTATATATTAATTTTTACATATTTTGAGTGTGTTTCTATCCTTAGTATATGCAATATATTTTTACACCTGTAACATATGTATATAAAGATTAAAAACTTTATATATTAATATTTTTCACTCCGTGTGTAGACACGGGATCTAAACTATATTTAATAATTATATACTTAAGCATTTAAATAAGATAATACTTAATTTAAATAGTACTTATTTATAAAAATATAAATAGTAAATGTAAATTTAAATCTTAATTTTAAGTATTATAACTAAAATAATATTTAATGTAGTGAATTAAAAAATCTCATGCGCGTTATAATAAACTATTGTATAGAGCACTTGTACCTTACGCAACCAAATTTGTTTTAGGCGTCTTAAACTTTGAGATAAATTACAAGTTTGTAGTAGTGATTAGAGGGAAAAGTTTTACTAGCTTTGACATGATCTAGTGTATGAATCTTCTACTACTTATTTTAGCGCATTTTGTATGTCGATTAATTTTGTGATTTTTAGCTATGAGTTCAATATATTTCGACATATTACATATGTGAGAAATGATAATATTGTTATTAAATTAAATTATACTATATATTAAAAGCCAATTTTGATTTGTAAGAGAGTTTCATTGTAGCTAATAGTATTACCCTTAGAAACCATTTGTACAAAAATCTTACACAACACCTAAAAATAGTTTAAAGATTATGAATAAAATACAAAAGAGCTAAAATCAACAGAAATTTATATAATTAATGTCCTATACAAGTAAATAAACCTCAACATAAAAATTTAGCAAATAAATAAAACACCAAAGAAGTAGTATGTTATAGAATGAACGTTTTGATAAAATGCATTCAACTTTTTAGTGTTTTTGTTAACTAAATCCAATTAAAATAAAAATTTAAAACTCCAACCCAAGTCGCTCTTTGCTTGAGTTTTCAGTTAATAACCAAAAACTGAGCTGACCCATTCAAAACTGAATAACTGAACTGTTTCTAACCGAAACTAGTCAGTTTTTAAAAATAAATAACCATATATTTCAGTTATTGTTTTGGTTAAGGTCTCCACTTTATAGAGTATGTGGTACCTCCACTTTTGTTTCTTAATCGATATAGGACAAAGAAACAATGGAATGGATGAATTCTTTGGAAAAGCGAAAGTGTCATTTTATAGTCATTTCTTTTATCCTTTTTTTTCTAATCCAATGTGGGGATGGGGCATAGATTTCTAAACAAGTAGGATAAAATTGTAAATGGTTAGTTGTTGATGCATTAATACTTGTACAAAATGTAGTATAGATGTTCTTAAATATCTTAAAATTGAAGTTAAATTAAATTGTTGTCATTTCAATATCTTTATCTTTATATATAATAAAGAAGAAAGGTTGGGGCCACTTGTCATCATTTTAAGCCTCCATGGACACTTGGCAAGTTTTTAGATATGCTTTGACACATGGCATGTTTTAAAACAAGATCCGGATCCAAATATAGATGGGTAACCATCTCTCTTTCTATACCCGGTTTGAAATTAAAACCCTAGACTTAGGGGGTGTTTGGGATTACTTTTTGAAGCTACTTTTAACTTTTCTAAAAGTCATTTTTAAAAGTAAGAATTTCTTACTTTTGAATTTTAACTTCTTCATCTCACATTTTTCATCTTATTTTGAATTGTCCAAACAAACTTATAACTAATTACCTTATTTTAAAAGGTGATAAGTCAATAAGTTGTTTTGGAAAGTAATCCCACACACCCCTTACCACTCCTCCACATCCTACACTTTCATCTTCTCATCTTTCAGCCTAAACTTTGTCCACAACCGGATGCCGCTACCGCAACGACCGTCTGCCGCCGCCACAACCACCGTCTGCCGCCGCCACAACCGGATGCTGCTACCGCAACCACCATCTTCCGCCGCCACAACCACCATCTGCTGCGACCACCATCTGTTACCGCCATAACCACCATCCGGATGCCGTCACCCTAAATTACCCCCTTCCGCCACAACCACCATCTGCTGCCGACGCTGTTCCAGATCGTCCTCCACCCTGCAAAAATCATCAATTCTACCCCCAACAGTTTCAATCTTCCTCCACCCGCCATCCCCTTCTTCCTGCTCTCACCCTCCGAAAACCCTAATCCCATGATTTCTTCTTTTTTGGGTATTTGATTTCTTTGAAGTTAGAGGGATCTTGGTTCTTGTATTTATTTTGTAGTCAGTAGATTTGATTGATTTATGCTTTGTTTCTTTAATTTCTAGGGGATTGCAAATCAGCTAAGAGACTATCAAGTTTTGGTTGATTTAGAGTGCAGAGTGGGGATTATTATTGATGGTTGTTGATCAAAATTGACACCATCTTTGTACAACTTATAGGGTTATCTAATTGAATTTGTAAAAATTGTTTTTTTTTTCTAGGATTAAACTTAGAAAGTTGAAGATTAAGGGAGTTTGGATACTTGGTTTGTGTTCTAGGTCAAGTGGAGGATGTCTGGAGTTCAAGATTCACTAGAAATCAAGTTTCAGTTGATAGATGGATATGATATTGGTCCAAAAAGCTTTCCAGTAGTGTTGCGACATTGAAAGAGAGCATCCTTTCTCAATGGCCTAAAGGTTAGTGGATTGTTATTTGAACAAATATAAATAAGCCATTTATTATGTATCTATTATGAATATTTATATTAGACAGATTGTTTTGTGTGATTTTGGGTGTGAAAAGGTCTTCCTTGACTTCAGTTTGACTTCAGTTAAACATGAATAAAAGAAAGAAACTTTGATTTGTTGTTCTTCATTTTGTTCTATGAAATCCCTTATCTCGCTGACTTTTTTTTGTCAAATATTCATGGAAATCTTTTGGTCTTATGCTTTTATATTCATCAATATAATGCCACTTATTATTATTGTAATTATTTGACACCCAGAGCATTTTCTTCAAGTTTATATGAGAAGATTATGTTGTTATTGAAGTGTAGAGTTGACTTTCTTCTTTGTGTAACAGAAAAGACGAATGCTCCTAGGACATTAAAAGATGTACAATTAATTAGTGCTGGAAAAATATTGAAAAACAATAAAACGGTGGGGGAATGCAGGAGCGGATTATGTGATGTCCTCGGTGAAATTACAGCCATTAACATCACTTATGCAAATTTACACAGGATTACACGGGATACAGAAGAAGAATCTGATTATGGTGAGATTACAAGTGATAATTCAGAAAGAAGCTTCATCTGCATCAATGGATCATCATCAAAATTCAGATAATGTACAGAGAAATTTGATTATGGTATTATTTCACCTTTAATGTTACTAATTTTTTTAATATAGCTATTTTACTTTTTACATGTTAAATACAACTTTTCTTTTTAACTGTAACTTTTCTGATGTTCATCAATGTTTGAAAAAAATTTATAAAAAAAAATCAACTTTTCAAGAATAGATTACAACTTTTTCATTGTCAAAGTCAAAAAGTAGAATTCAAAAGTTTTGCATCAAATAAGTATGGAACTATCTACCCAAGAGAGTTTATCCTATATGCACCATTCTAATAACTTTAATTTTTAGTGGTCAATTATAGAGGACAAAATTTACTTTAAAAGAGTAATGAGAAATGGAAAGCTATATTCCTTTACATACAAAGTAGGAAAATAGTTTTATATAAGTATGACATGTTATAACTTTGTTGAAAATAATTTAATGTTATTCATGGTTTACTTTTAGATCTTAGTCATATGTTTATGTGATAATTTTTTAAAAACATAAACTTTCTAAAGTTTCTTAAGAAATGACCTTAATAAAAACAGAAACTTTCTAAATAAACAGAAATGACCTTAATAAAAACAGAATATTTTTTAATATATGATTATTATTAAAAAAACAAATTGTTTAAACTTTGCATTGCCTAAATGAAGCTTAACACATTGAATATACCCTGTTATGATAATGCTTGTAAGTATGTTATTTACATGTTATACAGAGGCATATTTCATTGTCAAACCTACTATTGGTAGAAATGAATCAAAATGCAAGTATGTTGATAACCAAAACAAGATTGACATCTACTCCCACATCAAAGTATATCAATGCAATGACTTTTCTGGTCCAAAGTACGGGTTTTCATTTACAAGTTTCGACCCTATTGTTGAAAAATCTTTTCCTGAGGCCACCCGCTAGGCAAGCTAACAACCTACTCAATTTTATAAATGTCGGACATTTAATAGTTATGTCTCACTAATTTATTTTCCTATGTTTTTTAGATGTCATTGGCTTTTTGCAGATGTTGGTGTACTTAAAACCATTAGGATAAAAAAGGGCAAAGATACCTAAAAATTGAACGTCCTTATTCAAGATTTAAATTTTACCACTTTTATATCCATATTTGATAATTTTTTTTGAATTTATTTGCCATTTTTATATCCATTTTTTTATAGAAGATTTTTTGTTTAAACTGTTACATTATTGTTTTATTGCAGGATGCAGAGGATTTACTCGTCATTATGGGATCAATACGATGATGACATTTTAGGTCAATATGTTGATGAAGTATTTAGAAACTTGTAATCAATATTTGTAGTTTTTTTAGTATGTAAGTTAGATGCTAACATATTTATTTAACTTTCACATTATTAACGTGTTTTATAATTTAAATTTTTACAACCCGTATAACACACAGGTATATGGACTAGTGTTTTATATAGTAGTATAAATATAGATATACATACATGTAAAATAAGATGAGATGCATATACATAGGCTTGACACCAGTGGCGAAGCTTGAAGGATTTCGTTGGAGGGGCCTAGGTTGAGTCCTAAATTTTTTTTCCTATCGCTATGTTTCGGCTTATATATTCGGGTCGGAAATTCTGTTCGGTTCGGGTCAAATAATATAAACTTTAAATATCTAACAATTTACCGTTCTTATACATAAAAAAACTAGATATTTTTTAACTAACAATTAAATAAAGATGAAAGACTTAAAAGAAAAAGGGTGAGTACCTGAAAAAAGAATTACAGTTAGTGTTATTGTGGTCCTTGTGGAGAGTTAGAATTAGCATGTTTTTCTTGTTGATTTTCTTGGTTAAGATCTACTTCATTAGTATTTGATTGTGGCTCACTTGTTTCAGCTTTATGACGTTTACTCTCTTGTTCATCATCTATTATTTTAAAATAAGAACCAATAGTTTTCAACTTCCCTATACCTAATAATGACCAAAAATATCAAGTTTTATTCAATTGAGCATCTAAATTATAAACCCTAATTTAGAATTCTTAAACAATAATCACAATAATCACCCCAAAAGATAAAATTAAAGTTTAAATCACTAGTAATACCCAATTTCACAATTATAAACCCTAGTTTTCACAAACCACATTCAATACATGATTACAAGAAAAAACGATTCAATATGAGAATAAAATATTACAAGAACAAACGATTCAATATGATAATAAAAGATTACCCGTGTTGTTCTGCTCGTGCTCTGTTCGACTGGTCCAGTCGGCTGCTCGTCGTCCGTCGCGTCTTCTTCAGCGCACTAAGGTCGTCTGCGGACTGCTACTGCTCGTCTTCTGGTACTGGACTCGGTGGTCTGGTATTAGAGCTTTTCATTGAAAGTAAACAGACCCAATTAGTTAGGCTCATCCAAATCATTTGGGCCAATTCCATAAAGTCTCACGCCCAAAATCAATAGAAAAGTTTTAAACTGAATAGGGAACCGGTGGGGATGATTTTTTTTAAACATGTTTTTAAATTTTACAATAAACCCCCCTAAACTTTGGGAACGACATATTTGGAGGCCGGAACTTAATACCTATAAAATTTTCTCCCGAATACGTATATATTTACACTTCTGAGCGAAAAATCGGGGTGGACCGGGGCCCACTCTGGCCCCAACTAACCTTCGCCCCTGCTTGACACAACGTTTGGTTTGGCCATAGCCATGTAACATGTCCAGTTCAAACCATAATTTTTAGACATTCACTTTTCTAGACTTATTCATGTGCAACAAATATAAAGGTTTAATTTACTACACAAAGTTTCACATCACACACATTAATGCCGTTCGGTTGAGGTCTCACCATATTCATAGACACCTCCATGATTATTAACACTTTGTGTTCCACTGTATTCATACACAACTCACTAGTACTATCAGGGCCGGCTCAACATATTTTATGGTCTAAAGTGAGCATTGAAATTGAAGCTTTCTGTGAAAATTTTATAAATATATAAAAAAATTTAAAATGTAATTTAATTGAGCGACAAAACGTATAAACATTCTCTTTACCCCCAACCCTAACCCTAGATCAGCTCCCACCACCGTCACCAACGTCACCGCCGGCGAGACCACCGCCACCACCAACACTTCCGGCGTGTTAAAACGATCCTCTCCCACCACTACCAGCCACCACCAACCACCTCCCTCCATCACCGAACATCCTCCTCCCCCTACAACCACCACCTCCCTCCATCACCGACCATCCTCCTCCTCCACCTACAACCACCACCACCAGTCACCACCCACCACTTCCCTCCATCATCAACCCTCCTCCCCCTACAAGCATCACCACTACCACCAAATCGGCCGGATAAAAAACCTCCATCGTCTCCCGAACCTGAACACACAGAGAGAGAGAGAGAGAGAGAGAGAGAGAGAGAGAGAGTTGGGTGAAACCACCACAGTAACCAACGATCTGGGTTTAGGGTTCTGAGAGATAGAGGTGATAGAGGGGGAAAGCTGACAGTTTTTTTTATTTATGAAAAAGTTGGTTTTTTAATTTTTTTTTATGTTTATTTTCTTTTTTCTAATATGAGGGGTATTTTAATCAAATCATAAAAATAATAACAGACCTAATGGATGAAGTTAGTAGACCGAACTGTAATCGATATAAAACTGAAATATTTGACTAAAAAAGACATATTTAAACGTTTGGACGAAAATTGTTGTTTATGTCAAACCACATAGACTAAAACTGTATTAATTTTTTTATGAGATAGAATTGGAAATTGAATATTTTCTAAGGGATATTCTTTGCTTTCATTGTCTGGATTATTACAAGTGGGCTTTCATTAAAATCTAACAATGCCTTCTATCAATGTTTTTAGAATCGGATCGGTCAGTCAGAACGGGAACCGGACACATATCGGTCCAGTTGTGTGTAGTTGAAATGTTTTACAAGATTTCAAAAGTATTTTATTTTATTTTTGTTTTTTTTTTCAAAATCTTATTTTCTTATTAATTTAGTATTTCAAGTTATATATATTATTTACTAGGTTAAAATCTCGTGTATTACACGAGTTGAATAAATATAATATTATATTTTAAGTAATAAAAAATTATTTTTTTAAACTCGTGTTTTACACAGGTTGAATAAACCCGTGGAATACAATATAATATGTTAACACATACACTCGTCAAAATCTGTCAGGAGATATATTAATATAAAGATTAGTATTTTCTTTATAAATATATTATTATTAAAATTAGAGATGTATTTACTAAAAGAGAGAAACAATAAAAAAATGATGAGATTGAATATGAGGGCGACACGTGACATGAAATCCTTTATTTATTATATAGTATAGATGTATAGATTTAAGCATTACATTAAAATTGTAAATTCACATCAAAACAAAAATGTTTTATATTTAGTATCTATATACATATTTTTAATTTTTATATTATTTATGACGTCATCTGATTATTACATCCGGTTCAACAAGTTTCAACAAGTGAACCTTTAAAATAATCAGTTTACTGTCTGGTTCGATTATGAAAACATTAACCGAATTGTTTATATTCACGCTAAAACTTAAAAGAAGGTAAGATTTTGTTGGACTTTTTTTGGAATTTTATCTACCTATCTGTCCCTCCCCCTCTATCCGGCCATGTTATTAACGTCATTTTGTCCCATCATATTGTCCTACCATATCGATGCCCCATTTTGTGCTTTCAACAAATTCCACACATTAATTTGTGCTATTAACGCCATTTTGTCTCATCATATTGTCCTACAGTAAAACACGTTTTTCATCACAGTTTAGTATATTTTTTTAACGGCGACATTTTTTATAGACTCTCGACTAGTAAGAAATTAGCAGGAAAGCCAAAATACAATTACAAGAATAAAAGCGAGTTTTTAACTAACCCACCCAATTAACGATTATCCTCTTAGGGGAGAGTTTCAGATAAAACCACATAGTTAGGCAAAAACCGAGAAAACCATTAAAAGCCAATCAAATAATTTATAGATTTTTTATTATTTTAATTTATTTCTAAGTGTATTGTTATAATATTACATAACTTACCAAAAAATCATTTTACGTATACGTAACCGTGATTTTTTTGTTTCTATTTACGTATACGTAATACTGTGTGTTACGTATACGTAATCCAATACTTAAATGATTTTTTTGGTAAAAATCGATACTATATAATAAATAAAGGTTTTAGTTGTATGTTTTTCCGCCCCTCTCTCCTATTTAATGATGATATTAAACTAATATATTTTTTAAGTATTTAATATAAATATATTTATGGATACTTAGGGCATGCTTGGTATTACTTTTGGAACCTACTTATTGACTTATTAACTTCTTTAATAAGTCAATAAGTCAAAAGTTTGTTTGGATAAGAGTGTAAAAGTTAATTTTTAAAGGTTGGAAAAGTTCTTTTCCAAAAGTATGTGGGTACTTACCTTTCAAAAAAATAAAGTTTTTCAAAAATAATCTCAAACATGCTCTTATTAACCAAATAAAATTAATATAAATTAACATATATCAATTACATAAAAAAAGATTAATACCTAGTTGAAAAAAATGGTTTATAAATTAACTTAACGTGATTTATAATTGTCACGTCAAAGTACATTTTTTAAAAACATATTTTGGAGAGTGTATGTGTTAACATATTACATTGTATTCAACACACATAATAAACGAGTTTATTCAACCCGTGTAATAACAAGTTTATTCAACCCGTGTAATAACAAGTTTTAAAGAAATACAATTTTTATTTCTAAGTATATAACATTAGATTCAAATTACTCGTGTATTACACGAGATTTTAACCTAGTGTGTAATATATGACTGGTTAAAATTGATTTTTTTAGTGGTTTTTCGGTTTTCGCCTAACTTTATGGTTTTCTCCGAAACCCTCTTCTATCCTATTCCTATTAACATACCACAAGAAAGAATAAAGCACAATGTCATCGTCAAAAAGCGTCTCTTTCTTTTGGTTGATACCTTTAAAAACCATTTCATTCATGTACCTCCATAGACCCCGCCAAAAGAAAACAATATGGCTTTGAACACACTCCTTTTTAGCTTTCTTTAAAGAAGATTTTTCCAACCAATCGATCAACGCAGAGCAAAGTTCAGTATACTCTATACTAACATTTACCGATAAATATGTTATTCACCACAGGATCACTACTTTAAGCTACCACAGTCCAAAACTAATCATTCACGTATATTTTTGATCAACAACCTTTTTACTTCTAAATACCAACTAATCAACCTATAGTTTTCTTGCTAAATTTGTTGATAGTTTCCGGCTATTAGGCTCGTCAGGAGTAGGTGATAAGATTGGACCTATTTGATAGTTTCCGGCTATTTTTTATCAACAAACTCCTATCGCGTGGCATTGGCGAAAAACAACCGGACTCCCGCGACCAAGCACGTGTATTGGTTTATACAAGCTCATTCAAGTCTAGTTTTTGTTTTACGTTGATACATTCCTTCGCGAAGTACGAGAAATGAGATCTAATATACACATATTTTAGGCTAAGCCGAGATCGAGCATACACGAAATAGTCAACCAAATGAACCTAATCAAAATCAATCATCACATCTACAATTTATGGTACATCTCGGTTATAGATAGGTGGATTTGAAGGTTTCTTTGTTCAATAATTCAATGACACATTTCTTAGTATGAGACTTGAACTTTCAACATATTTATAAAAAATACCACTTCTTGCGTACCTTAATACCAATAGGCTACACACTCTCTCGTATAATTTTATTACAATTGAATACAAAAGACCGCCAACCACTGCCATCTTATTCACATATGACATCCTTTATTTTGGGATTTAATATTGAACTAGTTTTTCTCCCCGCGTTACGCAGCGGGAGATTGGTCGTTAACTGTTCGATTCGTTTGTGGGGATAAAACTTACAAAGAAACGCAGACTCGCTATAGCCTACGGTGAAAAAAAACGATCTTGAACACTTCTTCGTTTACAAACGTTGGGAAAAAAAGTTAACCCGCGATTTGCGACAAAAATGTTAAAATTTGTAACGTTCCCTTTTGACGACCACTCCAATGTTATTAACCCAACGAAAAACTAACGTTCGACCATTAAAAAAACCCAAAATAAAAAAACATAACTATTTTTTTTAAAGAAAAAAAATGTTGATTAAAAATAAATAATGAATAGTTGAACTCTTGTTAGGGGAGATACAGGTAGGGCTGTAAACGAACTGAACCGAACCGAAAGAAGCCTTGTTCGTGTTCGTTCGTTAAGCATTGAACTTGTTCACGAACGATTCACGAATACTAACCGAACGAAATTTCATGTCCGTGTTCGTTCATTAAGGAAATGCGTTTGTTCACGAACGTTACCGAACGAAGTGTTATGTAGGATTTTTGATGTCAACCTTAATGCTTACATGATTTAGGATTGAGGGAAGCTTACATTATTTAGGGTTGAAAACTTAGAAACCCTAATCGAGTAATAGTGAACAGGGAAATGACGCATAAATGAGAATTTGATTTCCTACTTTAGTTAGTTAATTGTTAAGGTAATAAAAAAAATTAAAAATTAAAGAATATAAAATGTCTAGATAAAATAAAATAAAAGTATACAAAAATCTAAATGAACATCTTAAATAAAGGAAAATGAATAAACATAAACAAACGTAAATGAACGAACGTTCATGAACAGCTTATCGAATGTTCATGAACACAATTGAACGAACGACATATGTTTATGTTCGTTCATTTAGTTAATCGAACGAAATTTTTTATTCATGTTCGTTCATTTATTAAACGAACGAACGTAAACGAACTTTCCGTCGAACGGTTCATGAACTGTTCGTTGAGCGTTCAGTTCTTTTACAGCCCTAGATACAGGTGTGAAGAGAAATTGGGTGATAATAAAAAAAACTATGTAGTCAAATTCGGAAACAACAAAATAGCACTATTCCCAGGACATCAGATATTAATATTAACTAGAAGGGCAAACTTGTCAAAATATCAAATTAGATGGTTCGATGTCATCATTCGGATGTAAGGGTGATCCGTTTGACAGGATAACTCCGGGTATCCGGCCTTTGTTGTTAAAAAAAAGATGGGTTTGATGTCAGTTAAAACGATTCAAGAAGAAAAAAGTACTTTTCATACATGTGGTCGCTTAGTGTTTATACTAACCATTCTACACTCAATGTAACTAGTTTCAAGTATTAGTTACAAACTTAAGGTTATGTATAATGGTTTTACTAAAGAGTGAAAAACGTCCTGTCACGTTATTGTCACGTCAACATGAGTGAAACTAATAAACAAAATAACTAAGCTGTGTAATACTTTCACTATCAGCGTTATTTTTTTAATCATTAACTAATAATTGTTAATAATTATATACTATTTATTTTAAATAGTAATATTTATTTAAAAATAACACAAAAAAATACTAATATTAATTTGATAATGTATATAAATACAATTTTATAAAATGTATGTTCGATCTCCACTCGAACCGCACAAACGACCATCTCATCTTCCTCTGATGAATCCGACGAGGTGGATGAAATATCCATTTAAATAAATGGAGAGTGATTAGAGAGAATTTGATGGTAAAATGTGAGAATTTTTTAAAAATATTAATGGATATGGACTTGTGGTGTTATTTATAGGTTTATTTTTTTTAATACAAATAGAGCCAATGGCTCGTTTGACTCACCTGATGAATTGCCCCATGGGCCATGGCTTTGCCCTTTACGCCCCTTTTTAACACTTGAGGAGGTGGTGTTCCATGACTCATCACGGTTCCACATTATCCAAGCCCCCCATTACGCATAGCCTGATCAACAAATCTGAAAGAATGAATTACATTATCACTAGTATTCAATAATATCATATCGTTCATATGTTTTGAGTTGGAGTATTCTTAGTAATGATGTAAATTTTTATAACTTTTTAAATCCATGAACCGGTTTTTAATTATTATAGTCCTCTAAAAACTTTTATGTTAGTTGATGCTTAATAATTCCGAGTTACTTATTTTTAGAAAAAAAGGTAATAACGTTAACTCGTTAAGTAAATCTGAGTTGATACATAAATTCTAACTAGTTTTTTTCACCCGCGCTACGTGGCGGGAGGCTGATCGTTACCAGTTCGGCTGGTTTGCGGTGCTAAAGTTACGTTGAAACGCATACTCTCTATAGCATACGAAACAAAAAAAAGTACTCGATTTTGAATACAACTCCGTTTTCAATAAAGTTTATACAAGAACGTTGACAAAAATAACTAAAGAAAGCCGCACATTTTATTTTTTAATATAAATTAATGAACGAAAGTTTTTATAGAAAAACGAAATTATTAGAAAATTAAATGGGTTAAAAAGCGTATTTATTAGTAAAAACATGAAATATCATATATTAAAAGTTATGTGGCGAAAGTAGAAAAAGTTAAAGTTTAATATTACTAAGAAGTTGTATTTTAAAGCTTCTTGGTAATGGTAAATGGTAAGTTTATTAGTAAAAACATACAATATCATATTTAAAAAGTTATGTGGCAAAAGTAGAAAAAATAAAACTTTACTCCTAAGAAGTACTTTAAAACATCTAAAAGTTATGTGGAAAAAATAGAAAAAATGAAAGTTTACTATTACTAAGAAGTTGTATTTTAAAGTTTCTTGTTAATTTTAATGGTAAATGGTAAGTTTATTAGTAAAAACATACGATATCATATTTCAAAAGTTATGTGACAAAAGTAGAAAAAATAAAACTTTACTCCTAAGAAGTACTTTAAAACATCTAAAAGTTATGTGACAAAAATAAAAAAAATAAAATTTTACTATTACTAAGAAGTTGTATTTTAAAGTTTCTTGTTAATCGTTAATGTTAATTGTTAATACTTAAATTTGGTGGCAAAAATAAAAAAACCCAAAGTTCACTGTTCCCTTCAGTTTTGTTTTAATCTTTAGTGTAATGCTTGTTGACTCAAGAATGGCAGAGCTATTAATATCATTCTAGGACCATCTAAACCTTGTACTAAAAACCTTTGAAATGGACTTTGTAATGGCCTATATTAATTTTAGATTTTGGGATTACATGTTTCCCATCTTTACATATATTTAAAAAAAAATACTTATTTATTTAACGGATTGTAAATGTAGTTGAAAGGGTGAACATAAAGACCATGGATGAGGATGATCTAAGTTATTTGTTTCGTTTATTTTCTTTTAATTCTAACATGCTTATGTAACAAACAAAGATTATTGTGTTTGTAAGTTCATGTTTCAAGTTCCAATTTTGATGTTTACGTTTTTGTGTTTATTTTTTTCATGATATATAATCACTCATTTGCTTTAGAATCGTGATTGTTTTCCGTCGATCGAGCACTTAAGTATGTACCTCTATTTGGAGAGCTAACGTGAGACGTTTTGGGACCTAATGTCGATTCATACATATGAAGGTAAAAAATCTATTAGATATAGTTTTGTCTAAGAGTATTCGCATCACATTATATATCCTTATCTTTATAATTTAACTAAAAACCATTATTCTATAAAAATATTGTTCATTTTTTTAAAACCTCTCACATCTCATTCCTTACCCTTACAATTTAAAAGAAATTGTTAAATAATTGGTATATTTAACATCCTAGTGTACATTTTCTTACAATTTTAAGGATAAAGATAAGTTTTAATTAAAGAACCCGATTTAAACCTCTTTTAACTTAAATCTTATTTTTTTCACTTATAATTTAAAAATATGATGTATATATCAATGCTGATATGAATGCTCTAATGGATATGGATGCAACTATTGTAATTGGTATCATCATCTTAAGTATTTATAGAGAAAGTCTAGAACAAAACTGCATATATACAATATTTAAATTAAACAAAACTACATACACATACAATAGTTTTGTCTAAGAGAATTATTATTTTTTATTATACTTTATGAAGACAAATAATTTAAAATAAATAATTAAAAGATAATTGAACGTATTTATCGTATGTCAAACATAGGGTACATAAATATGACAATGTATACACGTATGTGACAACACCGTTGAAATTAAAATGTTTTAAAGACTTCAACCATCTTCTAGGGACCATTTAATAAATTCTAACCGTAAACTAGAAGTCTAGAACCACAAAAATCTATGGGTATGTTTGTCTGGTACTTAGATAGGTTTTGGACTTAAGAGATAGGATTACTAGATAATAAATTTGTTTGTTACATGTGAATCCAATATCATCAAGAGTGGTAGTGGGCTTATTGTTAGTTTAAAAT
Source organism: Smallanthus sonchifolius (assembly GCA_023525975.1). Taxonomy (NCBI): domain Eukaryota; kingdom Viridiplantae; phylum Streptophyta; class Magnoliopsida; order Asterales; family Asteraceae; genus Smallanthus; species Smallanthus sonchifolius. The sequence continues at coordinate 5,950,562 of CM042041.1, forward strand.
ATATTAAATTTGAAGCAAACATACAAACGAAAAAGAAATTTTCAAACAATTATTATCATTCCTATTTCACATATCAATGAACTTATATCTAGTATGTTTCTAAGACAAGCCAAAAATATCACCTCTTGATTTACAAGTGTTACCACTAGCTACTCGTTTGTGCGGACCTAAGAGCGTTTAACCGGGTTCACTATTTTTCAATCTTCGTTTACATGTCAAAAATTATTATTTTTACCGACTTGAGTTGTCGAAAATTTCTTCTCACATAAAGTCGGGTCACTAAACTAATTTAGGTTTTTGGTATAGATATCTTACCAACTTGCGGACCTAACAACTTTAAACCGGGTTCACTATTTTTACTATTTTTATATCGATCTATGATTTTGATTTAGTTCGTAACTTCTTATGAGTTTTTGAAGGTGATTTTTATTTAAATATAGTAACGACACAACATTATGTTTTGAAGGTGATTTTTATTTAAACATAGGAACTTGATCACTAGATAACCAGCTTATCCTAGTGACAAAGGTGTATGCTCAAAACTTAACTAAAATAAGGAGGTTTTTAGTTTAAGTCTCACTTGTGACAAAAAAAAAATAGAGTCAAGGTTGGGTTAGGAGGTTTTCTCGATTATGATGTGTTTTCTCCTAAAGGAGATGGAGATGATGGCGTGGGTAAGTGGCACGTCAATGATCCAAATTTCCGTTAAAAAAAGATAATTTGGAATTTTTATCAACTCTTATCTAAGATACTAGATTTTTAGTTAGACATGCTTAATAAACATTAACTAGTTTTTACCCCCCGCGCTTCGCGGCGGGAGGCTGGTTGTTATTGGTTTGGCTCGTTTGCGTGGAATCACAGATTCGTTATAACGTACGATACCCAAAAACACTTGAAGTTGAATACAATCGTCTTCAATAAAATTTAAACCAGAACGTTGACAAAAGAAATTGTTAAGAAAACGGCGCATTCCGTTATTTAAAATAACATAACGAACGAAAGTTATCATAGATAACGTTGTCGGGCCAATCGTTAATAAAATTTAAACGAAAGCATAGGCACAACGGTAAAAATAATGTTAATAGAAAGGAAACATAAAACTAAATAATAAAAAAGGGGAAAACAAATTAAAAAAATTATCGGTTCGGTTCGTCGAAAACCATAAGGCGAATCGATAATACCAATATCGATAATGATGTTGTTCGCCCATAATAGGTTCGGTTCGTCATGGTACCACAACGGTAACGGCACTCGATACAGGCAACGATAAAAAAATCGATTTTGAATACAACTCCGTTTTAAAACAAATTTATATCGGAACGTTGACAAAAAAAAAAAAAAAACGACGCACCTGTATTTTGAAAAAAGTTAACGAACGAAAGTTTATTGAACTTATGTGGCAAATCTATAAAAAAACAAAGTTTTGAGTAAAAAAGAAAAGAAAATTAAAGCTTATTTTGAACTTTAGTGACCAGTTTATAAAAAAAAACTTTTGTAAGAAAAAAAAAAAAAAAAAAAAACAACTATTCATCCCCATGAAAAAAAAAAAAAACTACTATTAGCGGTGGAAGAGCCGGTGGTGTTCACTCACCGCTAGTAATGGGTCGTATGGTGAAACGATGGTGAATGAGGGAAACCCTAATTTGGTCTGGTGTGAAAGGGGAAAGAAGAAATGGGCGTAAAAAGGGGATGCCCACACGCATAAAAGCCATAAGCAAGAGTTATACATGCTGCATTGCATCTTGTACACATTACTATTCTCCTCCATGTGTTTTACCCCCCGCGCTTCGCGGCGGGAGTCTGTTTATTATTGGTTTGGCTCGTTTGCGTGGAATCACAGACTCGTTATAACGTACGATACCCAAAAACACTTGAAGTTGAATACAACTTTGTGTTCAATAAAATTTAAACCAGAACGTTGACGAAAGAAATTGTTAAGAAAACGGCGCATTCCGTTATTTAAAAAAACTTAACGAACGAAAGTTATCATAGATAACGTTGTCGGGCCCATCGTTAATAAAATTTAAACGAAAGCATAGGCACAACGGTAAAAATAATGTTAATAGAAAGGAAACATAAAACTAACTAATAAAAAAGGGGAAAACAAACTAAAAAAATTACCGGTTCGGTTCGTCGAAAACCATAAGGCGAATCGATAATACCAATATCGATAATGATATTGTTCGCCCATAATAGGTTCGGTTCGTCATGGTACCACAACGGTAACGGCACTCGATACAGGCAACGATAAAAAAAATCGATTTTGAATACAACTCCGTTTTAAAACAAATTTATATCGGAACGTTGACAAAAAAAAAACGGCGCACCTGTATTTTGAAAAAAGTTAACGAACGAAAGTTTATTGAACTTATGTGGCAAATCTATAAAAACCAAAGTTTTGAGTAAAAAAGAAAAGAAAATTAAAGCTTATTTTGAACTTTAGTGGCCAGTTTATAAAAAAAAAACTTTTGTAAGAAAAAAAAAAAAAAAAAACTACTATTCATCCTCATGAAAAAAAACAAAACAAAAACACTATTCATCCCCATGGGAAATAAATATATAAAACATAACGAACGAAAGTTATCATAGATAACGTTGTCGGGCCCATCGTTAATAAAATTTAAACGAAAGCATAGGCACAACGGTAAAAATAATGTTAATAGAAAGGAAACATAAAACTAAATAATAAAAAAGGGGAAAACAAATTAAAAAAATTACCGGTTCGGTTCGTCGAAAACCATAAGGCGAATCGATAATACCAATATCGATAATGATGTTGTTCGCCCATAATAGGTTCGGTCCGTCATGGTACCACAACGGTAACGGCACTCGATACAGGCAACGATAAAAAAAATCGATTTTGAATACAACTCCGTTTTAAAACAAATTTATATCGGAACGTTGAAAGAAAAAAAAAACGGCGCACCTGTATTTTGAAAAAAGTTAACGAACGAAAGTTTATTGAACTTATGTGGCAAATCTATAAAAACCAAAGTTTTGAGTAAAAAAGAAAAGAAAATTAAAGCTTATTTTGAACTTTAGTGGCCAGTTTATAAAAAAAAACTTTTGTAAGAAAAAAAAAACTACTATTCATCCCCATGAAAAAAAAAATCACTATTCATCCCCATGGGAAATATATATCGGAACGTTGAAAAAAAAAAAAAAACGACGCACCTGTATTTTGAAAAAAGTTAACGAACGAAAGTTTATTGAACTTATGTGGCAAATCTATAAAAACCAAAGTTTTGAGTAAAAAAGAAAAGAAAATTAAAGCTTATTTTGAACTTTAGTGGCCAGTTTATAAAAAAAAAACTTTTGTAAGAAAAAAAAAAACTACTATTTATCCCCATGAAAAAAAAAATCACTATTCATCCCATGGGAAATATATATATAGATAATGGAAGTGTCAGGAAAGGTTAAAATAAAATTGGAATTGAAACTTTAAGAACTAAGAAATTAAAAAAAAAAAAAGCTGGTAAATTTGACCAAAATATAAATTTGGATGTGTTTAGAAATTAAAATGTTGTATTTGATTAGAAAATCATATTTTTGATGAAAATTAGAGGATACGGGTTCGATATGGCTGAAGCCTGAAAACCCAAGTTTAAAACTTGGCTTTTGGATTGAGGTAATTGTGTTTGGAAAGTAAAGAGTACACATAACTTTCATGAAAAATAAATTACATCTAAATAATAAAGTAGTGATTTAGCAAACACATGACAAACATGTGATCATAATTAAGTTCGCCAAATCACTACTTTCAACCTATATTGACATTTTTGTCATCAAATTCATTAACATGAGTTTTATAATCTTCCACATCAAATTATGTTTTAAAAATATTGTTTCAAGTATATTACACTATTGAAAATCATTATTTGACCATTTTGTTGGGTCAACTTAACTTTCACTAAAAATCATTATTTTTTTTAAAACAAAATTCATTTTGATTCTTGATATAACCTCCAAACAGTTTTAATAGTTTTAACCATTTTTTAGGTAACCGTAAGAACTCAGTTACTCATAAACTAACAGGACCCTACAAATACCTTATTAATTAACCAGTAGAATCCTGAAAATCACAGCTTGTGTTGGCATGTAGGTGGATTAAAGGTAGAAGTCAATATAATTAAGTTAGATTTGTACTGAGATCTTTGCTAAAAGGATCCAGGCTATCGCCACCACACCACCCTTAAAGATTGTTTTGACCATTTTAATCCAGTCGTGCATTCGCCTAGGTTATTATATATAACTCTTCTAATAAATTTTAGCCGTCTCATTTTAGCCGTGATTTGTATGTATGATTAACCTACATGCTGTAGGATCGTGAAATTACAAGATGATTCTGTTCTTAGTTGAAATTGGCGGAAACAATAACAACTACACAAATGTAATCGAGCAAGCAGAAAGAATACTTTTAAAAACACTGTTGTATTAAGCTTTTACAGATAAACGATTACAATTGAAATTTAATCAGAAAGCACGAAAAGCACACTTACAATGAAGTGTTTACAAATTATTTATACTCTCTTAGAATCAAGACAACCCCTTGATTCTAAGGATCAGATCTAACACAGACCGTTGATCTGTTGTATCTAGCTAACTATTACACGTTTTGTCTATATCTAGTTAACTTTATTGAAGCGTCTTCTTTATGCATCATTACTTGCATGCTTGGAGAAGAGCATTGTTGTCCATCATTGATTGTGCCATTGAGGTTCCTTCTGCTTTGAGTGTGTCAGTTGCTTTTGCAGAAAGTTGTCAGTGACGCTTGGTATGGATAGTCAGCTGCAACGATTTGTCTTCAAGGCACAAGGCTGTCAGCAACAAAGATGTTGATCAGCAGCAAGATGTAACCATCCAAAGCTGCTGATGATTTGCCTGTCAGCAGCATCAAGTGTTGATGCTGTTGAGAAGCCTATCCGCAACAACTTTGGTCTTTAGCAGATAAGGCTATCCGCAGCAGATTTGTTCTTCAGTAGGAGAAAAAGTATCCGCAGCAGATAAGCTTGTCCGCAGCAGTTTGTTGGTCAGCAGCAAACTCTGAGATCAGCAGCATTTGTACTTAGAGAATTTTATAGCCATCAGTATTTGGTTCTACAAACTCCCCCTAGACTGATGCTACCAAAAATATCTTACTGCCTTTGTTGCTGAAGCTTTTGCATATTGCTGACTATTCTTTCAACCTCATATCCTCTCTGGTCCATGATGGGATTGTTAAGAGGAAGCTTAGATAGAGTCTTGATGTCTTTGCTTGCCATTTTAAAGATAGCTTTGCTTGAACACCTCATCTTCTGTCTTTTAACATCTGTCAGAGTGAATTCATTCTTCTCAGCATTGTAGGACCAGCTGATGAATGGAGTGTGGGATTGAAGAGGTTTGACATCAATGATTTCATCTTTGCTGGGGTTGAAGTAATGTCTGATTTCCAGCAAAAGATGTCTCCCACCTTCATTCTCAGGTTCAGAGGATTCACCCAGCTCCATCATTCTTCTTAGATCAGAATCTGGAAGCTGTAGTACCTCATCAACAGAAGTATAGATTGATCTTTTAGCTTCTGTCCTCCCCGTGAACACTTCAAACCATTGGTCTTCAGGGCTGTATGACCATCTGATTATTTCTCTTGAGTCTTCAGGTTTGGAAGTGGGTTTATTTTTCTTTTTGGGAGGTTGTTGATGAGGAGGAGCTGGGTGTGTGGATTTGGACTTTGAGGGAGGAGAGGAGGGAGGTCTAGGAAGGAGAGTGGAAGGTTGTTGGATTGAGGAAGTGATGGGTTTCTTTGATTTCCTTTCTTCTTCTTGAATGTTTACCCTTTTCTTAGAGCCTTTCTTCTCCAATCTTTCTTCCTCATCCTTCTTGACTTTAAAATAGAGGGCTTGCAGGTTCATGAAATTCATCGGACCTAGCCTCTTTCCACTCTCTCCTCTAGCCTCAAGAAAGTCAATCATGACTTTCCTTTCTTCATGGGTCCGTTTATTAAAGGCAATGGTCTTTTTGGACTTTTGTTTGGCTTTTTCTTCAGCCTGTTTCTTCTTTGCCAATTGACCTTGCTGACCCATGAAGGCTCTGTAGATTTCTTTATTTGATAGTTTCTCAAGGTAGTCTGCATCCTCACCTTGAGAAACTAGAGCCTTTACCCACTCCTCTCTCATTTCTTTGGCTAGTTTAGAATCAGTTATTCTGAACTTAGCCTCTTCCTTCTTCTTCTTTTCTATTTCTTCTTCTTCTTTATCAAATTTTTCCTGCAGTTGAAGAGCAAGAGCTTCATCTTTTTCAATCTGATAAACTGCAGGAATCTTTACCTTCAGAGCATCCAACTGTTTTGCATACAGTTGGATCTCTTGTTCTCTGAGGAGAATGGATGTGATTCTATCTTGAGCTTTCTTAGTTTCAGCCATCTCCTCTTCTTCTCTTCTTCTTCTTCTTTCTTCTTTCTCTTTCTTTTCTCTTTGTAATCTTCTTCGGTCATAATTCCCTTTCCCTTTTCTTTGTTGGATGCCTCTGCTTCGGCTTCACTGATCACAACAGCAGATGATTGTGCCGCTGTGGGAATCTCAGCCTCGGCTTCATTGGAAATTTGATAGGTTGATAAGGGAAGGTCATTAGCTTCATCTGTTTTGCACTTGAGACTTGTAAGTTCTATCAGCATTTCTTTAACAGTGGATCTTGATTCATAAGCAGCAGCAAAGATGTCTACTCGAGTGGAAGCTGAGTCAGAATCAGTGTCAGAATTTGACACATATACCGCTTCAGTAATCCTTCCTTCTTGTTCAAGATGTGCTCTGACAGTAGCCATCATTGCCTGGCTTTTGAGGGAGTTGACATTGCAGATATTTGCTCTGAGTTGAAAGATCTTGTAAAGAAAGTCTGTAGGCAGTAGCAGGATGTTCCTGGTGTTGATGGTGAGAGATGAGCCGTTGCTTAGCAGAAAGGTGTGGTCAAGAGACTTAGTGCTTACCCATCCCAGCACGTCTAAGTCCTTGACAATAGAGTTGTACAGAAATCTTCTTAAGCATAGAACTTCTTCTTCAGTGAGAAGACTGCTTCTTATTATTTCAAGTCTTCTAGGAGTCAGTCTTCTTTCTGCTGCTGTTGAAGATTCAGGATAGGCTACCCTTTTTGCTGCTTGCATTTGTCTTTGAAAGTTGGGTAGATTATCCTCCATCAAGTCATAGAACATGCCGATGGCAAGTTCTGCTGAGAGGTCCGTTGAGTTGTTGATGCATTGTAGATGGTATAGGTGAAGGGCTTGGATGATGTTGAGAAAGTCCCAGTTTAGCTCTTCTACTCCGCTAAACCCCCAAACAATCCAGAACCTCTCAGATTTTCCATCATACCCCCAAGCTAGTATTGTATCAAACTCTAGCTGTGTTGAAGTCAGTGGAAATTGGGGGCAGTGGAGTGACTTATGATGGCTGCTGCTTCAGGGATGATGCTGAAAGATGTATATGTTTGTTCTGTGTCTTAAGCATCATTCATCATCTCATCAACAGCCCTGACGACTAACTTCCAGTCTTCAGATGTTTCTTCTTCTTCGTTATCTGAAGCTGGCAAGTCATGAACCTGTACAAAAGCTGGCTTGAAAAGTGTACTTTGAAATACAGCCTGCTCTTGAATCTAGTCATCAAGACTGTCTGTGTCTTCCTCCATTGGGACCATCTCCCCCTTTTTGGTTGCATCGGTGGACAAATAAGCATCAGTTTGGGTGCCCACTGATACAAGAGAGGGAGAAGATACAGTTAGGCATTGATGGGCTTCATGCATAGAGACTCGGTGTCTTAGTTTGGACATTTTAGCCTCTAGCATAGCCACCCTGGCCGTCAATTCCAAGTTATGAAGTTTCAGTCTGTCCTCATCCACAGTTGTGGAATCCTTCGATCCAGATGGGGCCTTAGGCCTAGCCTCTTCATCCCCATCACCCATGGTTTCTTGGCACCTGGGATTCCTCTCAGTAAGGGGAGTTTCCAAGGAAGCATCCTCACTGTGAGTTGCCGTGGTTGAGGTCTTAGCAATGTTGTCACTGTCCTCCTGGTTATTTGATGGACCAGCAGTAGTGACAGCATCTTCCACATCCATTCTGTCATAACTCCTAGAGTGGACCTTCAGGGTAGAAGAACTTGGGATGGGTGTGTTGGAAGCAAGATCAATCAGTACCTCCGAGATGGTGGTAGTTGGAGAAGGTACATCATCTTGATCAGGTTCCTCAACACTTAAGTTCAGAAGAGAAAGGAAAGGCTCAAGGGCTGTTCTATAGATCCGAGAAGTGATCCTGATCCTAATAGAGAGACATCCAAAGGAGTCTCCCTAATAATATGGCTTTCCCTTATGATATTCTCACCAGAATGTTGTGATTCTGAGTGAGGGCTGTTAGGTTGGGTTTGGGCCTTGGAGGCAAGAGAAGAAGGAGTTCTCTTGCCCCGTTTCCTAGTATATGTCGTTGCAACCGGGGCCCTGTGTTCCGGTTGAACGATAACATCCAAAACAGGTGTAAGTAATTTTTGTGCCTGTGCATCCTTAGTAGTATGCACAGGGGTTCTAATGGTTGAAGCAGACTGTTATTCAGGATGTGGGGTGGAGGGTGTGGGATCAGTATCAGCTGGGATTGCTGAACTGTCACCCGGGGTACTCTGTATGTTCAGCATTGTAGATAACAATGGAACATTGACCCCTGAGAACTTTTTGGAAACAGTTCTCATGCTTTGAAAAATATTATTTTTATGTCCCAACATGATGTAGATTCTTGCAGGTTTTGAAAGTTCTTTTAGTTCTTGATTGAAAACTTCCTGCAAGAATCTCGGGTACATAAAAAATTGCTGCTTTGCACCCTCTTGAAGGTTATATCTCAAACCCTCAAAGATGAGGTGTGCAAAGTTGAAGCCTTGGTTAGTGACCATACCATGGAAGGCGGAGGCAAGTGCAGAGCTCACCTGATGCCATCCACTCCTCTTATGAGATATGCATTGGAGAAGAGTGTGACAAAGATACTTCCATGGAGGGCCCATCAGCGCCTTCTCGATCGTATACTCGGTTTGATTTCCAGTGTATCCAATGGAGACAAAGGTCCTCATGTATTCGTCCTTCGAGTATGAGATGGCTGCTCCCTCATCTTGAAGCTTAAGATGTTTTCTGAGTGTGGCTTCCAAGATGGTGATATCCTTGCCGTCTACTTTGGCTTTAATTTGGGGAATTCCCTGTTCGGTTGAGTAGACGGCGGTACTCCAGAAATCCTCCATATGAGGAATATATATGGTAGGGTTGGTGGTGAGGGAAAAGTAGATATTTGATCGACATAAGAAATCGATCATATCGTCAAATCCTTCGGATTTCTTTCCTTTGGTAAGATATGTTGTAAGGTTGTGGTATGGGTAGAACTTATCATCAGAGTTATTGATGTCTGCCATTGTTGTTTGAGTTGGAGGGAAGGTCAGAATATGGGAGGCTTTGAAAGTTTTAAAGATGAAGGGCTTTGAGTATGGTGGGGACTTGAGAGAAAGTGATGCGGGATTAGGGTGAAATTGATGTTGGTTTAGGGAGAAGTGGAAGGTGAAGAGGTGGTAAGGAAATTTGATTCGTTCTTATAACGACAGAAGAGGGAAAAATCAAAATGACTTGTACAGTACAACCCAATTTACCTTTTATTGTTACAGCTGTAATACACCGAGGCAGTCATGGTAAAGACTGACGGGAATTTTAACAGCGGGTAAAAGTTAATTTGGACTTAAATTTACCGATCAACAGCAAACTTGATTGCTGTGGATGCGGAAGGTTAAGTCTTTCAGCAGTAAACTTATCTGCTACTTACAGAATTAATAGTCCGCAGCAAGGATGTTGCTGCTGACAGTCTTAAAGAAATCCGCCGAAAACTTGTTCCTGTTGATAACTTAAAGCAGTCAGCTGCAAATCTTTTGCTGCTGAGAATTAAACCTGTCAGTAGCCGAAGGACAAAAAATGCTGCTCACTTATAATTTTTATCTACAATAAGGGACAGACACATTTACAACAAAGGATAGACGCATTCAACTGAACCAATGATGATGCTTGGTGGTTTCTTTGCCTTCCATTGATGAGTTGGTGGTTTTCCAGCTCTCTTTGCCTTTTCAGCAGCGGAAGCTGCATCTGCGGGCTTTGACTGATCAGAAGCAGTTCTTGTTGCTGCTGATGGTTTTACTTGAGCAGCTCCAGACTTTGCTGCTGAAGGCTTTCCTTTTGGTTGCTTGGGCTTGACTCGATCAACAGTAGTTTTGTTGGCTGTTGATGGTTTAAGACCAGACTTATGCTTATCCTTCTTCACTTTACTAATGGGCTTTTGTATAATTTGGGGTGGAAGAAAAATCTGATTGAAAGGATTAAACTTACAATTTGCAGCAAAGTGATCTGATTCACCACAGATGATGCAAGATTGTAGAGGTTTTGACAACTGCTCCCTTGATGGAGAAAGAGAGTTTCTGAATTGAGTTGTCTTAGCTTCAAACCTTCTTACCTGTTTGTTCTTCTTTGTTTTCTCAAAAGCATGTTGCTTAAGGTTCTTTTGATGCTGAAGGTAGTAGAAGCATGTGCTGGCAGTGTGATTGTATTTCCTACACACAAAGCATGATTTCGCCAGTTTGTCCCTTTCACAGTACATATAGTCCTTTCTTTTGAACAAGTCTTTGAAGTTCCAGGGGTGTGCTTTGTTATGCTCAAAGGTGGCTTCTTCCAATGTCTTTTAAACATATGGAACCCTCTCTCCAGGCGCATGACATATGTCAAACACCTTCTTTGGTTGGATTGAAGTTGAGGACTGCCCCTTTTCAATTTTTAGCTTCCTACCTTCTGGAGGATAACTAATTTTGATTTGTTTGAAGGGTGTAGGAACTGGTACTGAAATGGCTGGCACTGGTGCTGAATGGATAATGGGGACTTCATCTTTAGTCAGAATAACTTGAGGTGCAGGAGGAGATGAAGCTTCACTTGTTTCAGAGGAGTCTGAGCAAGTTGATTCAGACTCTGATGAGGTAGTGCATTCTTGCACCAAAGGTTCATCCTTAGAGGGATCAAGATTTCTGTTGGCCATATCAAGATTTGCGAGATTGAAGCTTGGTTCATGGATGGCAACGTAGTCAGCAGGAGGTGCAACGGCTTGATATTGTTCAGTATGATACCCCATACCAGTTTTTACCTTTTCATGAATTTGAGCATCCAAAAGTCTTTGCAACTTTTTGGATGCAAATTCATATTTGTCGACATGAACTTTCTGTTCTACCAATTCTGCTCTAGTAGCTTTTAATCTGGCCAGTAGATCATCAATCTGAGTTTCAAGATTGGTTTGTTCATGTCTTAATGATGAAATTTCTTTTTTTAGGCAGTTAATTTTTTCTTTGTAACTGTCTTCGACCTTTTTGAATTCAGATTTCATTTGATGAAACTCTTCATTTTGATCTTTGAGGTTTTGATTATGCTTTCTGTAGCCTAAAACCTTATCAATACAGGCTTGGGAACACATATGTTCATATACCTGAGGCGGTATTTCAGTTATATCTGCCATAAGGGCTTGGTTGTTGGTAGGCAGATCTTCATACTGAAAGCTCCAGTCAAAGTCAGAGGTTCCAACAGCTGCAGCTTGAGCTGGAGGAGTAGCTTGTTGCTGTTGTTGTCTAGGTTGGCTTTGATGAGCTTGTCTTGTTTGGTCATTAGCTGGGTTTGCCCTAGGTGCCTTGCATTCTCTAGCAAAGTGACCCAGTTGGTTACAGTTGTAACATCTCAATTTACTTTTATCCAAGCCAACTATGGTGTTGGAGCTGTTGCTTGGAATGGGTCTTCCGATTCTAGAGTAGAACTTTTTTGCTCTTATAGAGAGCATGGCATACGAGTGCTGTATATCCATTTCTTCTAGATCATCTGGATGGAAGCACTCAAGATCCTCCTTGATAAAGTACACGTTGCTTGAGTTTTCAGAAACAAAAGCAACAGAGGTTGAGGCTTGAGAAGGAGCTTCAAGAAGAAATGGTGATGTGTTTGTTTTAGAGGTAGGAGTTTGAGGATGTGTGACTATGGGAGGATAGTAGTTGCTAGCACTATGACCTGAGTGCTCAGAGTGAAAAGCAGAAGAGGTGGTGGTGGATGTTGAAGCTGTTTGGTAGCTTGAGCTCCTTTCCTTGGCCTGAATCATTTCTAATTCATAGGTTTTGAGCATACCAAATAGCTCAGTCATCTGAAGAGTCTTCAGATTCTCAGTTCTTCTGATGAACACTGTGTAGAGTGTCCAGCAACTAGGTAGAGATCTGATGAATTTCTTAAGAATATCTTCATTCTCCAACTTCACTTTTGAGCACTGCAACTCACCTACAAGATAAGTATATCTGTTATATAGAACAGTTAGAGACTCACCTTTCTTCCAGACGAAATTTTCATACTGCTGCTTAAGGATGTCTCTTCTGTTTTCTTTGACTTCCTCATATCCAACAAACATCTTCTCGAGGGCCTCCCAAAGCTCTTTGGCGGTTTTGTAACTTCTGAAGTTATGAAAAACTTCATTTAGAAGGCACATTTGGATAGCTCCTAGTGCCTTGAAGTCCACCTCCATCTTTTTTATATCCTCTTCTGAGTACTTGGAGGGCTCCTTTGGAACTGATGGTCCTCCAGAGTCAGCAGATGCCACCATGGGAATGTAGGCTCCATCCCTGATGGATTTCCACATTCCGTACTCCTGATAGCAGAAAAAACTTTCCATGCGATTTTTCCACATGTCATAGTCTTCACCAGACACCAATCTTGGTGGTCGGTTGATGCTGCCGATGTCTTCAAATCCGTTGCTTTGTGCCATCTTTGTTCTTGGTGACTTGATGAAAGAGAGTTTAGAATAGAACCAGAAGTGATTAAACAAGTGTGAGTTTGTTTAATCTGAGCCAAAGCTCTGATACCACTTGTAGGATCGTGAAATTACAAGATGGTTCTGTTCTTAGTTGAAATTGGCGGAAACAAGAACAACTACACAAATGTAATCGAGCAAGCAGAAAGAATACTTTTAAGAACACTGTTGTATTAAGCTTTTGCAGATAAACGATTACAATTGAAACTCAATCAGAAAGCACGAAAAGCATACTTACAATGAAGTGTTTACAAATTATTTATACTCTATTAGAATCAAGACAGCCCCTTGATTCTAAGGATCAGATCTAACACAGACCGTTGATCTGTTGTATCTAGCTAACTATTACACGTTTTGTCTATATCTAGTTAACTTTATTGAAACGTCTTCTTTATGCATCATTACTTGCATGCTTGGAGAAGAGCATTGTTGTCCGTCATTGGTTGTGCCATTGAGGTTCCTTCTGCTTTGAGTGTGTCAGTTGCTTTTGCAGAAAGTTGTCAGTGACGCTTGGTATGGATAGTCAGCTGCAACGATTTGTCTTCAAGGCACAAGGCTGTCAACAACAAAGATGTTGATCAGCAGCAAGATGTAACCATCCAAAGCTGCTGATGATTTGCCTGTCAGCAGCATCAAGTGTTGATGCTGTTGAGAAGCCTATCCGCAACAACTTTGGTCTTTAGCAGATAAGGCTATCCGCAGCAGATTTTTTCTTCAGCAGGAGAACAAGTATCCGCAGCAGATAAGCTTGTCCGCAGCAGTTTGTTGGTCAGCAGCAAACTCTGATATCAGCAGCATTTGTACTTAGAGAATTTTGTAGCTATCAGCCTTTGGTTCTACACATGCCTTATCCAAAATTCCTATGATTTCCTTTTTAGATATGATGATATATACTGGTTTGCCAATATATGGTGCTTATATGCACACGTCCATAAATTCATTAAATTCTTTTAAATGTACCATATTTGTAACAAAATATTTAATAATCCTAACTTTAAGAAAAAAAGGGCCTGAAGATGCATGTTTGTTAGTGACAGCCACTAATAGAGGAAAAATAATTTAATTACTATATTTTAAAGTAGAATTAATTGAAATAATTGATGCAAGTTAAAGTGGGTTTGGTATTAAAAGGTTCTCAAAATTGTTCTCTAGTTGATTGTTTGGTCTACAAATTTGCATTTTACATTATTTTATTATTTTAGAAATAATAGTAAGGGTTTAAATAACAATTCAACATATAATACAATGTAACAAAAATTATGTATTTCTATGAATATATACATAGAGTTTGGTTATTTTAAAAAGTCTTTTCTTTTTTTCTTTTGATAAAAAAATGTATAAAGATATGAGGAGGTGAAACATGTACGTGCATGTGTTTTACCTTTTATGCCCCTTCTTTTGTTTGATTTTATAGTAAGGATTTAAACTATATAGTGATCATCGATGTCTAATTCCTTTTATGCCCCTTCTTTTGTTTGATTTTTTGGTATCTGTATTAAAACCTATAGTCCTGTAGAAATTTGGTTGGGGATTACAAATATTATGTCAAAAGCTTCACCTATTGTGTAAAAAGCTTCACCTACAAATATTTTGAATTCAAATGTGATCTACAACGCTATCGGCCAATCAACATTTGCATTATATGAATATGATGATAGGGAGAGGTTCATTATAGAACAATAAATTACTGTGAAAATCAAATAAACAAACTTAAATTGTTTAAATTCTTGATCCATGATTTATATTTTAAAATGTATTTCATACATATAAATATGCATGTTTATATACATAAAAACCTATTAAACAATTTTTTGAATGTATTTTTATACATTTAAAAGTTTACCTACACATGAATAACAGTTGTTTAAATAAACCAAATTTGTTCATATTTTTTTTTATAAATTTCTTAAGAGATGAATAAACATTGCATTTCTAACATTTTTTTATATTTTAAAACTTTTTAAGATTGAAAAAATAAATAATTCATTTTTCTCTCCATGTTTTTGTAGTATTTAGTGTTGTGAATTGAATGTTCTCCTTGTTCATATTCTGTTTTTTAGAACATCTGCAAAACAGGATAACGTCGAAATCTCATGTACATATTCATATTACATTCTAAACAACCACAATTTGTAAGATCGGTGTGCTATACAGCGCATGACAAGTGGCGATTTACTATTGTTCCGTACAAAACCCAAATTGCACACCTTTAATGCATACAATACAATCATTCAATGCTTTGCTGATGTCAAGTGTGTTTCAAGGCTTAGGCTGATGGTTGTGGCCCGTTGTTGGGGGCGCAAGGGGGTGGGCGCGAGCCACCTTGGTGGCGAACACCGCAAGGGTGTCAAGTGGCTGGGGGCGCTAGGGGGTGGGCGTGGGTGTGGTAGCGGGAGAAGGAGCCGTTGGAAGGAACAAAAAATTAATTCGATAAAGCCCTCGCTCACCTGCACCACAACACCCTCAAGTGCTTCAGCAGGGGCTTTATCCACTGCTTAGTCAGCATCCAGTCAGCGCCACATGGCGTGATATTAGAGGATGAATCCACTCTCAATAAAGCCCCACAACCATCAGTCTTATAATTCCTAATTCACTGTGGGCTCCACACGTTTAGTAACCAATAAGATTGAGCAATCATTTATCTTTACGATAGTCTACTCCCACCTGATCGTACCCTTATGAGTGTTTCAAATTTTCAATACTACCCCAATCCAACATTGCTTTTGAAAGATTTTTCTATAAATTATTTTAATTTGGTTTAAAAACGATAATAATATTTTACTAACTCCTTAAACATGTTTTATGTTTAGGCCAATTCCATTTCAAATGAATTTTATACCGAAACGTATATAAAAATAAACACGTCGCAACGGCATATATATATATATATATATATATATTTTAAATATCATATTTTAAAAGTTATAGTAGAAAAACAAAATAATTTTAAAATTAAATATAATAATAAAATAATCATTATAAAAAAATTTGAAATACGGGCAAGCATGCACTATGCATATGTAAAGTGTGCATAAAGGGTTACTGTTTTGAGTTTTTAAGTAATCTAACAAGTAATCAAATCACAAATGTTAAACGTACGAGTCATCAATATTGCTTTCATGTTTCAACTTTTTCATAGTTTTTTTTTGTTTTCTACTTACAACCTTTAAAATATAATGTTTTATAAAACTTCGGATTTGACGTTGCGACGTGCCTACTTTTATATATGTTTCAAAGTAAATTTTCGTAACATCATTTTTAAACCGACCATTTGTTTTAAAAGCTTTTTTAAACCGTTTAGTTTTTAAACCATTCAATGCTCCTCTCCAAAACCGTTGCGAGGTTCCTCTTTTTTTATTTTATCTACGTTATACGACGCAACGTGGTCCGTATGAATAGTAATTTGATTTTTTTATTCTCATTTTTATTTTTCGTATACAACTAGGTAACTTTTTCAATACTATCGAATATACCGGTACACCATTTTTTTAACGACATGTAGAATGTAACGTCACAATTTATTATTTTTATGAACGTTTCGAACCCGGCGCGGAGCGCGGGTAGTAATTCAATAGTTAGTTACAAAACACAAATCTAACATGTCTCAAGCATTATGTACAACTCTTAGATGCTATGATGACGTAGTCTGTGAGTGTATTTATTGTACACTGAAAATTGCAAAGGACACAATGGTAATTTCAAAACTGTATTTCTTTCATACCTTGTCGGCATCCTGACCATTCTAAAGTTGGTGGCTTGATTATTAATTGTTTGTATTTTGTCAAGATGGGCTAAATTAGCAAATTGCACTAGGCACAACTTTTACTTCTGAAAGAGGTTGTCATGTAGTGGTTGAGATGAGTTCTGAATTTTTAAGGGACCTGGGTTTAATCCCTGTTATCATCATTAATTTCTGAGACATGCAAATGAGGCCTAGTTCTTAGGCTGATGCAAAGGGTTTTACCCACGCCGATCCAGGGTACGAGCCTCGGCTCTCCCTCAAGCACGGAAGGGGCCGTATTGGGTGGGATTTTTCCTTGTATGCTCTCCAACTCTGACGCCAAGTGAGCCCGGTTAAGACAACATATTAGCCGGAGTTGGACGAGGCTCTCCCATGTGATGGGGGGTGCGACGTCACAACATTCAATGTTCGCCGTTAAAAAAAAAGTATATGTAATTATCTTCGATACATTGCGTTTAACTAGGTGGGTAAACGAGTCGAGTCGTTGATCCGCGATCTTATATTAATATCTATTTAATAAACGCCTCAACTCCAAGCTTCACTTATTGGGTTTGATCAGGCTCGTGACCCTAATGAACCTATTATTTAATTCATAGTTTTTTTAAAACAATTCTTTCATTTTTTTTTGGTATTAAATATGTCTTCTAAAGAAATTATTTTTCCAAAAAAAATTTAAATTATCTGGTAGGTGAAGATTTTACACGGTATAAATGATTTTTTAAAATTTGCTTTGTTTTTCTTAACATTCATTTTTACAATGATGAAACTTTTTCGTGATTTCTAAATATACCGTCGCAACGTATTTTTTTATTTACGCTTCATTGTTCAAAACCGAGCCGTCGCAACGCGCGGTATTATTTGCAGTTACCAAAATGATAACTACTAAAGCCTAAGGTACAACAAACCATTGCACATTTCAAATTTTGTATTTCTCTCTCCCTCCCTCCCTCCCTCTAACATAAAAATATTAAATTTTTATTTAAATAAAAGCTTGACATGTCATTTTAATAGTTTTTTGATTTATTTTTTTTGTCATTAACTTTTAAAATACGATATTATATTAAATTTTAAATAAACCGTTGCAATGTGTTTAATTTTATCTATGTTTCGATATAACTTTCATTCAAAATGGAGTTACGCATTATAGTGTACAAATTATCAATGTCGTTATAAATTTTTTTACTTTAATTTTTTTAAACGGTTTTGCTAGCGTTTTCTAAACTTTTTATGGTTAACTTTATTAACAGCTTTGTTACGGTTACGCTTATTTCATTATTTTTTTGTAATGTTACTACTATTTCACCGCAACGCGCGGGTTTACATAAAAGTTTTGTTTTATATTTATTTATAACATTTTTAGCATTATCAAAGCTCTATTAAATGTTTTGTTGTTTTTTTGAATTGCGTATTTTAACTTGCAGTTACGTGCGAGTTAACGAGACACAACACGTGTGGCTCTTCAATTTTAGAGACACAATCTAATTGTTTAACTATACCCGCCCTAACCGTCACATATAGGGCTAACTGTGGCGTTTAGGGCACCAAATGTCACGTATAGGGCAATCCGTCACCCCTTACTATTTCTTTTAATTTAGTTTTTTTTGTTTTTATCACGTTAAGAGTTTGTAAAAATCGTTAGTTATAGTTTTTAAAATCCGGTCACCTCGATTATCGGTTTGAGATGTAAAGATGAATAACGACTTTTTTTTTTTAATTTAGTTTTTTGTTTTTATTACGTTAAGAGTTTGTAAAAATCGGTAGTTATAGTTTTTAAAATCGGGTCACCTCGATTATCGGTTTGAGATATAAAAAGTGAATAATGACTTATTTTTTGGTTTTTTTGTTTTTATCACGTTAAAAGTTTGTAAAAATCGGTAGTTATAATTTTTAAAATCCGGTCACGTCTTTTTTATTATAAAACTAGTTTTTGTTTTGATTTTCGGTTTGAGATGTAAAACTATAAGTTTTTTTCACGTGTTAAACTACTCGTAAATAAAATCACATATATAAACATCATATACAACCATTACAAACAACCAAACAAACACAACCATCATAAATAAAACTGCATACATAAATACAATGAGTTTGTACATATAAAACAAAAGTACAAATCTATCTAAACAATATATCTACCCCTCCATCTTGTCATCACCATCTGCATCGGAGCCACCCGCAACGGACGTGCTAGCACCGTCATGGCCCAACCGCCGGGGTGGTGGTCTAAACAATGGCCTACCGGTGTCCCGATACTTCGGGACCGTGTGGTCGATGATCCACTGCAGCATCTCCTCGTTGCGCATGCCCCGGGCCTGAGTATCCCGAATCATATTCAGTGTGGCGGCAGGCAACCGCACGGCATGGTACATGCGCAGAGGATGCTACGGCGGCACAGGCTCGGCCACCGGATCGACCGCCGGTTGAACCGGCTCATCCCCCCCGGGCCAGCTCCTCAACCTACTGAAGCTGGACCTCGTACGCACCTAGTGGGTTAGGGTCCACCAACGGACCCAGGGCTCCAAAACACCGTCTCCTCACCAAACGCCACTGCCCGTCCGGGAACATCCGGGAGATCCTCATCCCGGTCGTCGTGGCTCGGCCCGCCACGCGCGGGGGAACCCCAGCCATATGGAGGTCTGCCATCATATGAGCGTATCCCAGGCCTCTGGCGATCTACGACACAATGTTGTCGCCGACCAACGCCCCTCGTGACTGCATGAGATAGTAACCGGCAAAGTAATCCGCCAGACCACGAGCTTGGTGACAGGGTGTGTGTGTGAGCAGACACCGAAGATAGAAGAGGTCTATGGAGGTAACCCTATCGGTGCCCCTGCCACGTTCAACGATGGACGTGGCGATCAGTCGGTGCATGTAACGATAAAGAGGGTCTCGTATGTGAGAGACCCTGCTATCGGCCCCAAACGCATGGTCAACAATCGCAGGCCACCAGACCCGGTGTGCGTCATCTGCCCCCATGTAGATAGCCATAGTGTAGATTGGCTGCCGAGTATCCTCCTCGGAATAGAGGTTGCTGACAACAGCAAACCGTCTAAGGGACATACGATGCACAACCCCGAACATGCGGAAAGTAACCTCCGCCTCCTCCCTTCCCTCAGCAATGTCAGTCTCATCCAGCTCTGGCAATCCCGGCTCACACGGCCGGAACACAAATGTAGAGTACACCTCGAGGGTAAGCTCTCGGTGTGCGGGCCAGCCCATGGTAAATAGACTATCCAACGGGATATCATCTCCAATAATCGTTGTCACCCGATCTAGCTCGTCAACCTCAGCTAACCACTCCCGTGACAAAACGGTGTTGGGCTCCACCTTCCTCCCTCTAAGAGCCGTAAACTGTCGGTGTGCCGTCGTAGCCGCATCAAACAGAAGGTGCGGGTAATCATCAATCCCTAAAATAAATCCCTGCTGGTCATCCTCGGAACTAGACATATCTACGCATAAATCCGTATTTATAATTAATTAAAATGTTTGTTAAAAGGTTTAGGTTTACGGTTTAAGGTTTAGGTTTACGGTTTAAGGTTTAGGTTTATTATTATTATACACACATATACACACACATACATACACATATACACACATATACCACACATATACATACACATATACAACACACATATACACACATACATACACATATACAACACATATATACACATATACCACAAATATACACACACACATACATATACATGCATACACATATACAACACACATATATACACATATACCACCGTAAACCCCCGTAACCCGCCATAAACCATCATAAACCTACACTGGATCTAAGGGTAAACCTAATAAATCTAAGTTATTAATCGGTTGAAAACCATAAAATTACTTACTTGGTTGTGGTAGTAGTCTCCGACGGTCTTCTTCTCCGGCGGTCCTCGTCTCCTGTGGTTCCGGTGGTGTGTGAGAGAGACGGTGGTTGTGGTGGACGGTGAGAAAGACGATGAAGGTGTGAGGAAGACGGTGGTGGCGGTGGACGGTGGTTGCGGTGGTAGTGTGAGGAAGTGGTGACGTGTGGTTGATCGTGGTGACGGTTCTGTGGGTAGTGAGGTCTATATGTAACGGATATGAAGCAACCATCACGTATGGAGCTACCCGTGACTGCTACCCCTTTATTGGGATTCCCATAACGGTCACGTATGGGCCCAAACGTGACTGTTCACCTTTATTGGGATTCAAATTTGCAAGTGATGTCTGTCACCTAACTTGACTGTCACGTTTGGGTCCATACGTGACGTTTATGGAGCAAAAATATCTACAACCGTCACGTTTGGGCCTAGCGATGACGTATATTGGCCAGGATTTGTGTTGTGTTAGTATCAATGTTTTGAGTTTCTTAACTTGATAAGCATACATGCAAAAAAGAAAAATAGAACGTACACAATGGGACATATGCTTGGCTCACCATACGCCATCTACGAAGGCCGTCGGAGATATATAAAGGCTCTGAAAATGGCATACAGGGAGCCAGTCATACACGTATTCATCGTGTATGTATCTAAATGTATTTACAACCATCACGTTTGGGCCTAGCGGTGACGTATATTGGCCAGGATTTGTGTTGTGTTAGTATCAATGTTTTGAGTTTCTTAACTTGATAAGCATACATGCAAAAAAGAGAAATAGAACGTACACGATGGGACATATGCTTGGCTCCCCATACGCCATCTACGGAGGCCGCCGGAGATATCGGCATGCTCTGAAAATGGCATACATGGAGCCAGGCATACACGTATTCATCGTGTATGTATCTAAATGTATTTACATTACTTTTACCTCAAGCCACAATTTCCAACAAGCAAGTCTTTCTGCTTTTTTCGACCAAGATACGGAACTACAATAAGATATAACGTATGGACCTAAACGTCTCACCTCAAGCCACCGTTGTCTCACCTCATTTTCGGTGAATCACTCATGTTGTCTCACCTCAAGCCCACCTCCCTCCTGTTCTCTCATCAAATAAAGACACCGTCTATTTGAACTATATATAATGCATGGACCTAAACGTCACGTATGGACCGAAACGTGACCGCGACCTCTTTATTGGGATACACATTTTGCCAGGTTTGTGTCACCCGAATAATATCTAAATGTCACATCTAGGCCCAAACGTGACGGTTATGAACCAAAAAATAGTTACAACCGTCACATCTAGGTCCAAACGTGACGGTTATGAACCAACAATGGACGAAAAGCCTTACGGTGACGGTTATGAACCAACTATATATAACGTATGGACCTAAACGTGACGTATAGACCTAACCGTGACCTTTATTAATATTATTATTATTAGGGTGCCGTTTATAGGCTAACCGTCACGTATAATGGCGATTTTTACGTGACGTATAGACCTAATCGTCACAGATTAGAGCTCACCTTTTGAATTTTAGCTCACCTTTCGAACTATCCGTGACCTTTGGATGTGTACGGGTCGCTTACAATTATTGTAAGGGTATGGATTTCAAGTACGGATTAGAAGAAGATATGCCGGTGTGGTTTGCAGCGGCAATAGCTGGCTCCGGGGAGATTTGTTCGAGGATGTTCAATATGTCACGTATAGGGCGATCCGTCACCCTTATACGTTTTTATATACATACATATGTCACGTATAGGGAGATCCCTCACCCTTATATGTTCGTATATACATACATGCATGTATCATGTCACGTATAGGGCGATCTGTCACACTTATACGGTTGTATATACATACATATGTCACGTTTAGGGTGATCTGTCACCCTTATACGTTCGTATGTACATACATGCATGCATGCATGTAATATGTCATGTATATGTCACGTATAGGGTGATCCGTCACCCGTATACGTTCGTATATACATACATGCATGCATGTAATATGTCACGTTTATGGGTATGGTTGAGTTGGGTTTCAGGGTTTTGGTGGTGTATATGTCACGTATAGGGCAAACCGTCACCCCTTACTTTTTTTTATATGTACGTGTTGACACTTTTGATATATGCATGTGTTTATACTTAAAATATTATACATTGTAAGATTTTATAGCCACTACAAAGATACATTAATACATAGGCTATCCTGATATAGTAATACTGGGGACGGGCTCGTGGCCTCGTAGGCGATCCATCATTGTAACGTATTGGTTTATACGATCCTGGTACATAACTTGCCATTCCAGTGCATTTGTAAATGCATATCTCGGCCAATAGAATATCACATTCGGAACTGGGTAATCCCCAACCAATTTTAGGGTGATAAAGTGATCGCGGTTAACATTAGCAAGTGCTACAACTGGATACTCAAACCACGGTTCTGGTCGTGTTCTCACCGAGAAAAAAGACTGGCTGCCAAATAAGCCTATAAGATGAACAACACAATTGAATGTTTGAGCAATTATGAGTCCATGGGCAGGAAAACTCAGCCAACGATTCTCGGGTGCGGGTTCAACCGTGTAAAACCAATCTAAGCAGTTACGAACAGTGTCATAGTATCCAGGCATCTCGCGGTTCAAATTGGGCCGCCAATACGAAATGTTATTGCCCATTTACGTCAGCATTTTTTGCCTAACCCACGCCTACTCATTTTGGTCCCTGCCTAAAGCCACAGCGATCCCCCGAAAACCGCAGTTACCATCTGGCCGCACATCTTTTATTTTTGAAACGTACTGGTGAATCCATTGGGGGAGACTATCCTTAAACCGAATAATTTTCAACACATGCTTATGTTTCAACATTAAAAGGAAACCCTAGGCCAGCTCCTGTCTGTTGTACCTTTGAAGCAGCATTTAATCGATTAGGACGGTTGTTGGGCGTCTTAAACTATGACTGGGGGGTATACGAGTTGTGCCTCGCCGGTTCAGGCATAGTTTGTTTTATCGTAGTATACGAGTTGTGTCTCGCGGTGTTAGGCGTAGTTTTCTGTGACGTCTTGGCGTCTGCTTTTCTCTGTTGCTGATTAATATTTGGACGACCACGAGGGTCCTGACGTACCTTAGGCTCTTTCTTTTTTGTTCTGCCTGTAAACACACTTTCATACATTTTCTTAAACAAACTTCTTTTTATGTGGGGGTTGGGCGACGACATAACCTTTTGTTTCACGTCGTGAAACTTCTTTTCATAGTCGGGTTCTGGTGCCTGGGCGTACTTCGGCTTGAAATCAAGCTTCCTCCAGTTAGCGTCTACCGCTTCAGGTGGAATAGGTGTGACTGGATTAAAATAATTAATGAACAATAGGCAATCATATGACAACGGTAAAAAAATTGTATTTCAAGTTTAGATAACCTTGGTTGATGTGTTCCTCCAAACGACAAGAACATGGCAAGCCCATGGACGTGGACAACTGGTGTCCACACATACCTCCTGTATCCAGCATCCTTTCCATTATCGCCATCTCTTTTTCAAGAAGTTCAAGTCACCTAATAGACACCTTATAATGTAATCCGGAAAACACTTGCACTCGATGGACCTTTAATATCTTAATGCGGGACTCCTCGAAGGTTTTGGAGATTTCAATCTCCTGGCCACATACAACTTTACCGACATATCTGAAAAGTGTGTGCAACGTATTGTTGGTCCTGTAAGGTAACTCTTAAAGTTGGCGTGTTGGCCCTCGACTCTATTAGTTGTATGTTCACCAAAGTTGAGGCGACAAGAAACAAAATTTTGTTTGTACGGACCCAACCAACTATTACAAATATATTCCCAGACCTCTGAAACAAATAAAAAAATTATGAAATGAAAAAATAGATTTTTATAGAAACATTAAGTATGAAAATCTTACCCTGTTTACCGTCTTCATTTAATTTTTCTTCCATATTCCTGCAATAATAATCGTACAACGCGTCCGTGGGAGACTCACACAGAACCTTCCACCAGTATGAAAAATCTTTCCAAATGTTGACTTTGAAAAGGCCTTTCCACCTTCTGGTGATATTCTCTATGATGTGCCACCTGCATAGGTTTTTATTAGCACCCGGGAAGACTATGTCACACGAACTCATCAGGGCTAGGTCCTTGTCTGTGACAATGACGCGTGGCTCCACACACCCATCGAGCATATCTTTGATCCGCTCAAGGACCCATGTGAAGTTGTCCTGTCGTTCCCTCGATATAAATGCATGCGCAATACAAAACGACTTCGATGTCGATGTCACACCAATAAACTGAACAAAAGGAATGTCGTACATATTGGTTTTGTACGTCGTGTCTACCAACATCAAGTGCGGGAAGGCGCGCCACATTCTATAGGAGGTAGGATGACAAAAGAAAACATCTTCCACCACATTAATGGAGGGATTCTCCCGGGTGTGATACACGAACTCTTCAGATTGCAGTAAGTTTTCAAGTTCCTGCATTGGTGTCAGGCCTATTTTACTTTCGGCCCTAATCTTCGCTATGGCGTTGTATATGTCTTGAACAACACATCTGCTACCCGGAAACTCTTCCCGTACGGCTGCAAGAACGTGACGTGCACGCACGTGCTGCCGGTGTAACCTCTCAACCAGATCAATATCCCCGGTGGACATCTTCCTAAGCTGCGCATGGCCCTCCTCAAAGACAACAGGATCGTGGTTGTGTGTCTCGTCTGTCACGTCCAACCTACAACTATTACTCTTTCCGATGTACCTCCCTACGAGCTTAAAGGGACATGATTTTTTATGCTCCAGTACTCCTGACTGTGCCCCTGCATTTAGGTTCCCCACCACAATTGCATCCGAGTTCCACATCTTTTTTCCTTGACTGACTGACCACAATGACGCACCCATGCTCGCGTCCACTCTTCTTAGCCCAATCCACCAAATCTTCACGAGAATTAAAATACTAAAATAGTTACAAGATCAGACTTAAGACGTAGTACATAAAACAAATAATAAAACAATTTAAATGAACGAAAGTGTTGTTGTCATACTTTGTCTGTTTTATATGAAACTGTCGCCTTGCGTATGCGATCATCGTCCAATGCATTCTCCGCATCCCCATCGTTTCCTTTCAAATGAATGAAGACTCACTGTCATCTGTGTCTGTAAGTCCCAATCTTGATGGATCTTTGTATAAACGCACACACGACTACGCACACACACGATATCAAACTTTCACAATCACAAGGCGAAAACTGGTGATTGTGGTGATTCAAGAACACACGGATTCAAAGTAATAACTCGTATATTGATTGAGAGAATTACAGAGAAAAACACTTAACAACCGCTAACTCTCTAGATGGTTTTCCACTTGTCTAACTATTCTCAGAAACGTTTTTCTGGTGGCTCGCCTAATTTAGGTTACATAAACATATATTTATACTAAGCCTAAACAAACTAAGCCCATAATACATGTTCTCGGCCCATAGCCAACCCAAGACCCAACTCGTGAACCCCTGTTCACGGTTACAAACCCGAATACCCATCTCTTCGGTAACACAAATAATTATACTTATTTGATAAGCATCAGCCTCACAAATATAGACCCAACAATCTCCCCCTAGGTTGATGCTATCAAATGATCTTCATAACTCGAATGCAGCACTGTGATCACCACTTCCAGCATACAGCATTGTCATCAGAATCTATGGTTGTTGTTGTGGTGTCGATGTTGGTGTAAGTAAAGTTCGACTTAGCTGAACTCTCAAACTTGGGTCTCTCTTTCTTCTCTTGGAGTTAGATCCTCATGTGGATCCTAATTAGCATTTGTTTGATCATCTTGCTAAAAGAGAATGTGAGAGGAGGATTCTCAGTAGCTCTTTTCTTTTTCATTCTTTTTCTTTCAAGCAGATTCACAGGTACTTCTTCATGTGTACTTTCATTGTCGGAAGATGAAAACACATCTGGATCTTCTGACTCAAGTACATTCTAGCTTGTCAGCTCTTGACACTTCTTCATTCTTCTTCAACCCTGGTTCTTGATTTGAAACAAATTCTGCAAGTTCTCAGAAAATTTGTAAGCAGACACCTAGTACATCCATGTACTATCAAACCTTTAAAATTTCAACTCTTTTGATAATAAGTCTTTAAATCCAAGAATGGTCAATATTTATAAAGATAAAACAAAAATAAAATAAATAGAAAAGCTAAAAAAACTAAACTATAACTGATGTAAAATTAAAGATAAAATTTTAAATAAAATCTTTTTGTAATTTTCTTAACAAAATGCAACACAAATTTAAACAAACAGTAATTAGCACAGACATGTAACAACGAGCCTTTAGGAAGTTTGCAATGAGATCATATCGTTCTATAGGCAGACCAAGAAACATTTTTTAGCATGTATTTTCTACTCAAATAGATCAAGCAGATTGCTAATATTCAGATCCTTCTAAACTCATACTTTAGCTTCAAACCGAAGTTTGTCGCTGTGATTTAAATTAGTTATGACTTAATGGGTCTCAAACTCATATCTCAAGAACCTGTAATTAAATGAAAGTGAATTAATTGAATTCTTGATGAACTTTAATGGACCCCATAGCTTATCAGGTAAACCTTTCCTTCCTCATGATCTTTTGAGCACCTACCTTATAACTAATTGAGCATAACTAGCACAGGTTTATGCAACTTTTCAGGGAATCTCTAACAACAATTGATCAAAAATATAGCACTACGGCCTTACATGTTCAAAATCATCAGAAGCTCAGGGTCATAGCACTACGGACTTACATGCCTTGACAAGAGATCCCTTCCCAGTCACATATTCCCAAAAAATAAAAATATTTGCAATAATAATATGTACGTCTTTAGACATATCTTTTTGATGTATGACATTGTATATCTTTTGAATTTATTCCTATAGCACGACATTAACATTGTGTGTCTTTTTGCTCAGTACTTTGCTTTGCACTATCATTGAGTGTCTTTTCACCTATTGCATGTCAATGCATGTCTTTTAACTAAATAGATATGTAATATTTACAGACTTGTATCAAGTCAAGCTCGCAACCCTTTTGTGAAGGGTCCCGGTTAGTGCAATCCTAATAGAGCAAGGGTTATCCACAGTTCACCAACTTTTATGTTTAAGTTCTCGATTATTAACAGAAATAACAAATTACACTAATCTATGAGATGTTCCCCACTAAGGCCATAATACTATTTTGTTTAAGTGAATCACAAACAGAGCCTATCAACATATCCTACATTGATCCTAGCCTTTTCAATTTAATGTCTTACATGTGTTGATCCTAGCCTTAAGAAACGAACGTTCATATCACTTCCCATTAAATTGCAAAACTTCCGATGTAGACACAAACATTGAATTTTCTTTTAAAAGAACTAAAGTTGACTCTTTTTGTATTTTTCTTGGCTCTAAAGAATTAAAGGTGACTCTTTTTTATTTTTCTTGACTCTAATGGATTAAAGGTGACTCTTTTTGTATTTTTCTTGATTCTCCCCCTAAATTTGTGCATAAAATCAAACTGTACAAATTTAACTTATAAAGAAAAATCTATTTGTAACCATTCTTAAATTTCAAAAACTCATTAATTTCAAAGCATGATGTATCAAAGTTAATTGTACCTTTATTGTTGATCTTACCTCCCTTTTATCCTACAAAGGAAACATACCCTCCGTTAAAGTATTAACATATGAAGCAGAGAGATGTCACCCGTCATATGCCTGGAACAACCCATATCAACACACCACCTGGTTGTTGACAGTCCTCCTTAGTTGTCCCTGCACAAAAGAGAACATTAGTTACACATAGGTACCCAAGCCATAGTTGACATGGGCATTCCTGAAGCATCAATTTAAGATACTTCCTGTAAACACATATCATTTTTAGAATCAAGGACAGGTGTTGCCGCAACATTTTTCTTAGCCTTCCGGACAGACTTTGATTGAACATATAGTTTTGTCTCTTTTGAAACTGAGACTTTTGGTTTCATCGTTTGCTTATTTTGTTTAACTTTTTGTCTTTCAAAATAAGTCTGTCTGTTTCTCTTTGCAACATTCCAGTCACCATCAGAGGGCTTAACTCTGGGAGTCTGACTCTTCATTGCCTTTGGCTGGTTAGCCTTAATTGGCTTAGAGAAAGTTCTATCCCTCGGTGTAGTCCTATGATTTTTCATGTAATATGACTCATAAGGACGATGCATGCAATGTCTTGCTATGTGACCGGCTTTGCCACATGTGTAGCATGTCTGCTTCCTAGCATAAGCAGCATATCCCGATCTGTTTGAAGATGGTGATGATTGTGAATGATAAGATTGATCACATCTTCTCTTTGAGCAGCTTGCATACTTCATGTTTTTCTGAGCATTGTCTTGTTCAAACCTCTTATGATGATGATCATACTTTGTATAAAACTCAGCTTTGGTGAAGTGCTTGGGTGAAGCACTTGAGGTGTGAACACTGACCATTGGTTTTTCAACCTACTTGTTTTTCTCCTTCAGCTTGTACAGGTCCCTGTTGGAATACTTAACAATATTATCAGTGACAGGTTTAACAAATCTAGTTTTTCCATCACTATATGCAAGCAATTTTGAATTTGTAGAACCATTTTTCCAAGCCTGCACATAGGGTTTGTTGCTCTTAGAAGCAGTGCTCTTAGAAGTATCAGTTTTATTTTTGCAATTTAAATTAGCATTAATTTTATTTTTGCAAAAACACGCCACTTCATACTCATCATTTTCACTATCACATTCCTCGATATCTACTTTTTCTGCACATGAAGTAGAAGCATCAGAATAGTTCACACATTTAATAGTTGAAGCTAAGGATGATGATGATTCGGATCCATCAGAGCTTGACAGATTTCCAGGAGTGAACATGAAGAACTCCTTTACTTGTTCCTCAACAGAGGGAGGAACAATGGTACAGTTTCCGTTGAATGGAGGAGGCACGCTATTATATCCAAGCCCTTTGCTCCCATTACCCGGCTTGTGGAGTTGAGTTTCATGCCTATCAACTACTTTACTTGACTGACCAAAGAATTCTACTTTGAATTTTGCTTCATTAAAATTTGATTTGGCCTTTTCTAATTCAGTATTTAATCTTTTAATCTCTTCTTTTGCATCAGTTAACACACAACATTTTTGACTTAGTTGTTCTTTTAAAAGTGAAATATCTTTCTTACTGGCTTTTATTACATCTTTGTAAGCCTTTTCAGTTTTAGAAAATTTAGATTTATGATACTTCAGATTTTCAATTTCAAACCTCAAATCAGCATTTTCCTTTTTAAACATCTCCACCTTATCAATACACAACTTAGAACAGGGACTAGATGTTACCTCAGGTGGAATTGAACCTAAAGATGATGAAGCTGTTCCTGCTGCTCCAAATGTAGAAAACATTCTGAATTTGAGAACCTTGCTAGATACTGAAACCTTTTTCCTCCAGACTTTTCACCAAAAACTCAATTTTGTCAACTTCTCAAAAGTGAATCTGAATAGTTGTGTAACTGCCCTCTCACAATCTTGAACAAGAAAATTTTAGATAAAATCCCGCCAAAATTTTCACAAAAGATATCCGATATTTTCAACTTTTCAAAAACAACTCCGATTAGAAGTATAAACGATCTCTCAAATTTTTTTTTTACCGTGAACTAGTACGTAGTCGTGAAACAGATCAAAACCGTGAATTCCGTCTAAGCCATGAACTAGTACTAAACCCGTGAACTTTCAAGAACCGGTGAACCCGTAAACTGCTTCTTACCGTGAACCTAACCACAGCCCGTGAACTTCAGAAGTCGTGAACCTTCAAACACCCGTGATCTCCCGTTAACTCCAATCGAGAAGCAAAACCTGAGAACCGTTCCCGTGAACCTAGAACCCGTGAAGATATTCTCGAAAAGCTATTCAAACCGTGAACTTGAACCAAGTAGAGAACTAGGTTCAAACCGTGAAATAAGCTCAAGAACCAGTGAACCTTTGAACCCTCCGTGAACCTGTGAACCCGTCCACGAACCTCTCCCGTGAGCCTCCCTAGATAGTAATGAAGTAAATCTTGAAAATCTTGTTTTCAAAATAAATTTCTCCCTTTTATTGATTCTGTTTACAAAATAAATCCCAAAAATCAGGGAATTCGAATTTTGAATTCAAACTAATTCCCCAAGAACACCAAAAGATGATCTTCAATCTTCAACACGATTTCCAGCAATCGTTCTCCAAAAACAGCAACAAATCGCAGCAACAAGCACAGAAATAATTGATTAACACCAAAAATCAATCGAAAACTTTAAACATACCTCAAATCTTTGATCCTTGAATCTTTGATATCAACAACCGAGCCTTGAATGACTTCAATGACTCCGATACCAATTGTAAGTCCCAATCTTGATGGATCTTCATATAAACGCACACACGAATACGCACACACACGATATCAAACTTTCACAATCACAAGGCGAAAACTGGTGATTGTGGTGATTCAAGAACACACGGATTCAAAGTAATAACTCGTATATTGATTGAGAGAATTACAGAGAAAAACACTTAACAACCGCTAACCCTTTAGACGGTTTTCCACTTGTCTAACTATTATCAGAAACGTTTTTCTGGTGGCTCGCCTAATTTAGGTTACATAAACATATATTTATACTAAGCCTAAACAAACTAAGCCCATAATACATGTTCTCGGCCCATAGCCGACCCAAGACCCAACTCGTGAACCCCTGTTCACGGTTACAAACCCGAATATCCATCTATTCGGTAACACCAATAATTATACTTATTTGATAAGCGTCAGCCTCACAAATATAGACCCAACAGTGTCATTCCTATGGAAACTATCCGACACTTGTGTAGGTTCTGGTTGTGACCGATACGAGAGATGTTCATAATCCGGTTCTGGTTGTGACCGGCACGACAGATGTATGTAATCCTGTTCTGGTTGTGACGGCACGAGAGATGTACATAATCCGGTTCTGGTTGTGACCGGCACGACAGATGTACGTAATCCGGTTCTGGTTGTGACCGGCACGAGAGATGTACGTAATCCGGTTCTGGTTGTGACCGGCACGAGAGATGTACGTAATCCGGTTCTGGTTGTTACCGGTATGAGAGATTTTCGTAATCCGGTTCTAGTTGTGGCCGGTACGACCCTTGACCGTAATCCGTCGATCTAAATAGTGACATGTACGCCTCTTGAATGTAATTCAGTAATGGTTGCTGCGACGACTCTTGACCGAATGTATTCAACGGGTTGGTTCCCCCCCCCCCCCAATGAAGAGTGACTCCCGAATACGAAATACTCCTGAAAACGTAATGGCCGGTTAGATACCCGACGTAAAATAAAGACTTGTACACCCCTAAGTTTACCCGTCCCAGTAGAACCCTTAATAAAATAAAGACTTGTTAAACCTGGTTCAGATCTTCGAAGGTTGGCTCCTTATTCAAATATGGAAGCTTCGACTTCTGATAAGGATCTCCCGAACTCGACATCGGTGTCAGGCGTGAAACAAAAAAAACAGCGGTGTCCCAACAACAAATAACCACAACCAAGAACTCAAACACGCACTTTCGTCTATACTTTCTGTTCTTTTTAATTATGGTGAAAATGGTAGTGTCGGGTTTGTGTAGGATGGTGGGTTTAGTATGATGAAAGTGAGTGGTGAGAGTTGTGGATTGTGGGTTTAGTGTGATGAGAGTGAGTGGTGAGAGTTGTGTTTGATTGTGGGTTTAGTGTGATGAAAGTGGTGAGAGTTGTGTTAATATAAGTTGAATATGCTACCTAACCGTCACATATAGGACCAACGGTGACGGTTAGGTTAGGTGTCCGACAACACTGTCAACGCTAACTTTTTTGTCAAAACAACCTCGTACACAACCGTCATGTATTAGCCTATATTTGACGGTTAGGGTTCCCTTTTTGCACACTGCAAAATCTCGTATCAACTTCGTATCATCAGTGTCTTTTTTATTCACGGACTCACGAGAGACATACCGTCACGTTTAGGCCGATACGTGACGGTTTGGGTCACAACCGTCACTTGTAGACCTATACGTGACAGCTAGGTCAAGTGTGAAAAAAAACCTAGCGCTGTCCCCAGCACAACCCTAAAATCCCTTTGTGAATTGTAAATACAAGATGGGCTAAATTAGCAAATTGCACAAGGCACAACTTTTACTTCGGTAATTATATGTAATTATCTTCGATACATTGCGTTTAACTAGGTGGGTAAACGAGTCGAGTCGTTGATCAGCGAGCTTATATTAATATCTATTTAATAAACGCCTCAACTCCAAGCTTCACTTATTGGGTTTGATTAGGCTCGCGACCTAATGAACCTTTTATTTAATTCATAGTTTTTTAAAAACAATTCTTTCATTTTTTTGATATTAAATATGTATTCTAAAGAAATTATTTTATCAAAAAAAAAATTTTAAATTATCTTGTAGGTGAAGATTTTACACGGTATAAACGATTTTTTAAAATTTGCTTTGTTTTTCTTAACATTCATTTTTACAACGACGAAACTTTTTCGTGATTTCTAAATATATTGTCACGACGTGTTTTTTATTTACGCTTCATTGTTTAAAACCGAGCCGTCGCAACGCACGGAATTATTTACAGTTACCAAAATGATAACTACTAAAGCCTTACAACAAACCATTGCACATTTCAAATTTCGTATTTTTCCCTAATCTTCTCTCTCCCCCTCCCTCTCCCTCTCCCTCTCTCTGACACACACACACACACTACACACACTCTCTCTCTAACATAAAAATATTAAATTTTTATGTAAACAAAAGTTTGACATGTCATTTTAATAGTTTTTTATTTATTTTTTTTGTCATTAACTTTTAAAATACGATATTATATTAAATTTTAAATAAACCGTTGCAATGTGTTTAATTTTATCTATGTTTCGATATAACTTTCGTTCAAAATAGAGTTACGTATTATAGTGTACAAATTATCAATGTCGTTATAAATTTTTACTTTAATTTTTTAAACGGTTTTGCTAGCGTTTTCCAAACTTTTTATGGTTAACTTTATTAACAGCTTTGTTACGGTTACGTTTTTTTCATTATTTTTTTGTAATGTTACTACTATTTCGTCGCAACGCGCTGGATTACGTAAAAGTTTTGTTTTATATTTATTTATAATAGTTTTAGTATTATCAAAGCTCTATTAAATGTTTTGTTGTTTTTTTGAATTGCGTGTTTTAACTTGGCATCAATAATTTATTATTACGTAAAAACCCGGGTTTTTTCTAAATATTTGGCATCAATAATTTATTAATAGTAAAAACTTCTGGGGTTGAGGCCCACGGTGGCTATGCAAAAGTTGTTTTGGATAAACATTGTTTTGAATAAATATTAAAAATTTATTAATAGTAAAAACATCATGGGAATATGCACCAAGAATGAAGAATGTTGACCGGATCTGGGGATTACGTATTTGGGTGTTGGGGCATTTACCTCGTTACTCATTTATTTATCAAAACTTTTCAATTGAATTCTGTCAAGTCAAACTACTCATTTACTTATTTACTTAAATTTTATTAGAAACACCCTACTCATTTACTTACTAACTTTTTTATAAAAAAAATTTAATTTAAAAAAAAGACAATTTCATTAAATAAAAATTAACATAATACAATTAAAAATAAAAAACCTACAAAATAAATAAAAGCTAGATAATAAAATTTTAAAGTCTAAAATGTGCATTGCCATCCATACTTTGCGGCAATTTCACGTTTACGTTGCAATACAATCGACAAGTACGGTTCTACCAGATGATCATGCGATTCGGTGAATGTTTTGATGTCATGATCCTTTTATTTTTCAAGCATTAACTCAATCGTCGTTTGTTCTCTTTTTAATTTTGCTTCCGCCATCTTATCCCGAATACTTTTTTTTTCTAACTCCAACGCTTTCCTAGTCTTGTATTATTTGGCTGTGTTTACCAAATTTCCCTTACTAGATGAACTTTCGGCCGATTTCTTCCCGGACGTTTTGGCCTTGTCGGTGTCGTGTCGTCTTGTGGTTCGGCGTTCACGTTTATGTCGGGAAAGAGGTTTGTAAAACCCTCGGGGTCACTTGGGGTTCTCGACTCGGATGTTTTTTTTCTTTTTGAGGAGTGACTTCCTTCTAAATCCTCATCCATCAATGTGACAATCCGGACTTTTCATGTTAACGCCGTTAGTAAATCCCGTTAAATATCATATAGAACACTTAACCCCGTTAACTGAAACCAGTTAAATCTAACCCAGGGACCATTTCTGTCAGTTTTGTAGTTTAAACTACAGGGACTGAATCTGCCAAGTCCCAAAACCCAATCAATTGACTTATCAAAAGTCAAAATCAAAGGATGTGGATTCCTTTGACTTTGAAAAAGTCAAACCGAAAGCCTTTAACCCAAATTCGCATTCTTCAACCCGTTTTAGTTCGAATTCGTAACTGCAAATCACATTAATCGTCATAATCGACCACTACTGCAGGCAATTAACGAATCTTTAATTCGAATTAATCCCATTATGGGCATTAAACCCGTAACCATCGACACATGGACAAACATCATCGAATTCGACTAAATTCGACTTCCATTGTGAAGTATAACTCTCTGCACACTTCATTCGCACCCCACTGAACTTGTAACACCATTCAATTCCAACGAAGAGGGAACCAGAGCCGCCAGGGACTAAGCTCATCGAAGCCGGAAGTCCTTTTAGTCGAGCACCTGCAATTCGATATCCAGGAAGGTAACCAAACACTTCATCTCACTCGTTTCAATGCCTAGATCAAATGCCCTATCCTAATCGAGACTTATAACATCGATTCGATCATAATCCATGATCTAGGGTTCATATGAAACCGGTTTGATTAAATCCTAACCTAGAACCTGTGATAATCCAATTAATCTACATGTCTCGACTCGCAATTCAATTCTTGTTAAAAGCCCCATGAATTCAAACCATTTCATTATAAGAATTGATCAAATTGGAACTGTGTTCATATCTAGGGTTTCAACAATTGAATCTAGAATTTAACAACCCAAAATCTGATGTTTTTCGAATTAAACTCACACCCAAGTTCGCACACACTCGAATAATGAAACCTCTATACTACTGATTCAAATCATAATCGAAATCGTCGGATCTGGAATGGTTTTAGGGTGCGGCTAGCGTGGGGAAAGAACTCGCTGGAGTTCTTCGCTAAAAGACTTTGAAACCGGATTGTTTGCGAAGATCCTACCGGGTGGATTGGTTAAGTGTTTGGGTTGATAGGGAGGAGACCCGGGTTCGAGTCTCCCTCCCCCCGTTTTGGTTTTATTTATTTTAAGCCACTATTTTAATATTAAACATATATATATATATATATATATATATATTACTATATTAATATATTAAAATGTTTCTAAACTGGAAAACACCCGTAGGCTCGGGTTTGATTTTATAACCTATTTTATAATATTTCCCCACTTTTAAAAATAATATTTCTATATTATTTTCAAACCGCGACTCCGAACAAAATAATATATTTATATTATTTTCAACCCTGTAACCTCAATTAAAAATAATATACATTTATATTATTTTCACCATGTTTATAAACTCAATGAAACGTTTCAAACTTATAAATAATATAAGTTATTATGTTATTTACCATCGGTTTTATCTTCGATCAAAAATAATATACTTATTATTTTTCCACACAAATGATTATTTTGTTAATCATTCGAACTTGAAAATAATATATATAGTTACATTATTTTCCTAACCATTTTAAATGTCACAAACGTACGAATATAATTAGTCGTCATTAGAAACGTTCGACACGAAACGTATTAATCTTAATAATTAATTAATTAAGAAATCCTTATTCCCGTAGACACGTTCGTCTACTCTTAAATCCTTAGAATGTTTTAAGACGTCCTAATCTTTCGTATCTTCGGCACAAATCCCATATGTCCCTAACTTATGTGTTTATAATTATAGGGCATACGTAAGCCGTGCAGGCTAACACTTGAGATTCTAAATTTCATACTTGTGTGATACTACCTACTACGCAACGCAGGTGAGTTTCACGGCCCCTTTTTACCTGTTTTACTATTGGGGGAGAAACATGCTACACACAAACGTATTTTACTTGTTTTCCTGTTGAGGAAGAAACAAACATGAACACCAACTATCATACTTTACTTGTTTTCCCCGTGGGGGAGAAACAGGTACGCAAGCAAATATTATTTTTCCCGCCGGGGGAGAAAACATGACGCAACTATTTGATTATGGTAGTTTATATGATATCACTGTTGAGACTAAGCGTAACACACTATCATAGAAAGTCCTCATCTTATATCGGACCGTTAATATGGATCTTAGCGAGGTAATGTTTAGTAGTACTACTGGGTTTGACAAATCCCACCCGCGTTAGTCGCGCTAACTCGATTGGATATCGAACGGGTGAAATGTTAGCCTACTCACATGTGCTAGAGTTGATAGACCTGGCAGGAGGCATACAAACACAGTTAGCTTCGGTTGTGAGCGCTTTAGTAAAACATGAACATAGGTTAGCTACCTATAGATATGCATATTGAAAGTACATAATCTGGCAAACACACTCTTATTGTAAACGTGAAACCTGTGAACTCACCAACTTCGTGTTGACACTTTTTCTTAC
Source organism: Smallanthus sonchifolius (assembly GCA_023525975.1). Classification (NCBI taxonomy): domain Eukaryota; kingdom Viridiplantae; phylum Streptophyta; class Magnoliopsida; order Asterales; family Asteraceae; genus Smallanthus; species Smallanthus sonchifolius. Next base: position 5,987,698 of record CM042041.1, read on the forward strand.
ATGTTTCTCAGGTCGCTTTGGCACAGGTTGCGCACTTAGGACATGCATGGAGTCCTACTGTCATATCATTCATTTCAAATACTTTAAACAGTTTATTTAATTACATTAAATGACGCTTGTTGCGTGTAATTATTTTTTACTTCATTTTAACGTTTACGCTTCCGCATTAACTCTGAACTTTTATGTTATGACATTTTAAGTCCCATGTAGTGTCGTTTGATGTAACTAATGACTGAGATCCTGGTGTGTCACCTTCCAAACGGTAAAACTCCGTTAGTGGAATTTGGGGGTGTGACAGATTGGTATCAGAGACATTGGTTATAGAGAACTAGGATTGCATACTAGACTATAACCTCACACATTAGTTACACGACACAGACACTTATAACTGATACATATAGCAACTATACATACATTACAGTGCAGACATGTTAATACCATCTATATCACCCTCAGTTGGCGAGGGACACATCATTTGCATTGCATCATCATTCCCAGTGACGACACTCGGGGAATCACCAGAATATCATCCACTTCCGTCCGTGGGCAGCGAGACGAAGCCTTCGGAGGAGTCTCTCACATCACCATTACCTGTCAGGTTTGGTGGGCTTTCTCATGTCCATGTTATGGACGACACTCAGCACTAACGCATATCTCTTTGGGAATTGGGATCGTCGGAGGCGAGTCCTTACGTAACCACTAGCAACAATACGCCGACTGAAGGCAGACTCTTACACGCATTATTGCAGAATCTATTGACACGTAGATGTCATCACTTTCTCGAGCCATGGGCTCGTGTCTTTGGTCGATATTCTGTTGAGAATAGATTGACCACAAATTTAAGAACGCATTGCTCAATGCATACTCAAACCCTATCTTGACTAAGTTGAAAGGACGGCTACCTTGCTGCTTTCTGTAACTTGTATTCAGGAAATCAGCCTCATTTTTTTCGAAGTCACATTTCATGTACATGTTTGTTACATGTTCTCATTTACAGTCCGCTGGATTGGACTCTCGTATTGTGTTTCAACTCGAGTGAATACTCGGATCAAACGATTCCTGACTACACATCCTGATATGAGTTCTGGTTGATCAACTTATAGTTGATGACTGAGCTTTTCGATGACTTATCATATCTGACAACACTCTGTACTCAGCAATACAAACTAAAGGACATTATGGCACAAGACGGGGAGAAACTAGGGTGAACATGCAAAGCAAATTATTATTACAGGTGCACACGTAATAATAATTTGAGGTGCATGTAAGTCCTGGTGAAACCTAGTGTGTGGATAAATGGTCCTAATCAGTGATCTACAAACTTAAACTTCCACTGTCAGTAGAAGTTCTTGTAACCCGCTCAACGACTAGTTGGTATCGTTAAACTCGTCCAACAGTTGATAGACGCGACTATCAGGTTGAAGATGTTTACGAACACACAGAACTATCATTAATGGAATCCATCATGTTATTTTCACCCATGTAAGAGTCTTAGTGACCTTACGACTCTCATTCAAACTTGATCAAAGAAGCAATCTCGATTGAAACTTTAATAGAACCTCATGATAAACCCACCGACTCCAACTTTGTAAGCAGGAAATTGTGGAATCCTTTCTAAGCTAAACACGTTTTCCCTTACGCTCCAACAATAAATCTCATTCGACCCTATTGCCTTATCCGATGACTAATCCTTAGTCTAATACGAATTATACCCAGCATATTCAATCCTGTAAATGAATTTCTTTCTTCACAAAATGATTCCGTTGATCCAATGACATTAGGAAACGAAGATTTAACCTAGCCAACCATCAGTTGAACGTAATTACTTAAACATACATCCTATCTCTTATACTACTAGAATCTATATCTCATTAGACTTTTCTTTCCTACATGTGAACCTCTTCTCTTAGTCTATGCATTGACTGACACTTGCTTTATAAGCGCGGGTTTCACTAGAAGTCTCAGCATGACTTAACAAATTCCATATTAGTGTGTCGTGCCCCAACTCTATTAAAAGCCAAGTATACTATTGAGATATTAGACGCTCAGAGAATCGAAACAACTCGCATTCTTACAGCTGTAAACTAGTATTGGTTAGTCATAAACTTGACATTGACCTTCTGCCAGTTACACTTGGCAGTTTCGACCTTATTGTCGGTATGAATTGGTTATCCAAGAACCAACCTGAGACCATCTGTTGTGACAAAAATGTTTGCCTTCCTCTCCTTAGAGGGGAAATCCTTTCTGTCCAAGGCAAAAGAGAGTGGTGCAGTCGTTGGCATCATATCCTTCATAAAAACACAGAAATGTCTTCGAAAAGTTCATACTGCCATCTTAGCTCTCGTCGTCGAGCAGCCACCTGAGGAGAAGAAGATTGACGACATCCCGATCGTTCGTGATTATCCGGAGGTATTTCCCAAATATCTACCAGGTCTTCCACCGCATCATCAAGTCGAATTCCAAATTGATCTAGCACCCGGATCGGCGATATTGCTCAGGCACCCTGTAGACTTGCACCCAGTGAATTGCAAGAGCTATCTACACAACTGCAAGAGTTGTTAAATAAAGGTTTCATTCGACCGAGCTCATCACCATGGGGAGCTCTAGTCCTGTTCGTCAAGAAGAAAAACGGGACTTGCCGCATGTGCATCAATCAACGTAAGCTGAACAAAGTAACTATATAGAACCGTTACCCTTTACCTCGCATAGATGACCTCTTTGATCAACTCCAAGGATCAAGATTCTATTCCAAAATAGATCTTAGGTCCGGTTACCTTCAGTTAAGAGTCCGAGAAGAAGATATCTCAAAGACTGCATTCAGGACTAGGTACGACCATTACGAGTTTATGGTCATGCCTTTCGGACTGACCAACGCACCCGCGGTGTTCATGGACCTCATGAACCGTATGTGTAAACCCTACCTCGATTAGTTCGTCATCGTTTTCATTGTTGACATCCTCATCTATTCTAAGAACAAGGAAGAACATGAGTAGCACCTACACTTAATCCTTAGATTGCTGAAACAAGAGCAATTGTATGCCAAATTCTCTAAGTGCGAATTCTGGATTCGCGAAGATTCAACTTCTAGGACATGTATTCAACGAGAAAGGAATACATGTCGACCCATCTAAAGTAGAAGCCATCAAGGATCAGACAGCACCGATGACTGCAACAGAGGTGCGACAACTTCTAGGATTGGCTGGCTGCTACCGTCAATTCATTGAGGAAATCTCAAAATATTGCTCAACCTCTCACTACTCTAACTCAAAAAGGGTAAACCCTATAACTGGAGCGAAACTCAGGAATCCGTATTTCAACTGTTGAAACAGAAACTCTGTAGTGCACCTATCCTAGTCTTTCCTGAAGGAACGGATGACTTCGTAGTGTATTACAATACCTCTATTCGAGGTCTTGGTTGTGTGTTGATGCAACGCGAAAAGGTTATCGCATATGCTTCCCGTCAATTGAAAGCTTATGAGAAAAACTACACTACCCATGACCTAGAATCGGGAGATGTAGTGTTTGCTTTGAAAATCTGTAGACATTACTTGGACAATACCAAGTGCACGATTTACACCGATCACAAGAGTCTTCAACGCATATTCGAACAGAAGGAGTTGAACATCCGACAACACCGTTGGATCAAACCCTTGAACGACCATGATTGTGCTATCAAGTATCATCCGGGCAAGGCTAACGTAGTAGCCGGTGCCCTAAGCCATAAGGACACCAAATCTAAACGAGTTCGAGTATTACAACTTACTATTCACCCCGGATTACCTGACCAAAATCCGAGGTGCTCAACTCGAAGCTCTTAAATAGAAAACCTACCGTTAGAAGCTACACGCGGTATGGAAGGACAACTGGTAGTCAAATCAGATGGAATTCGCTACCTTGCAGAGCGAATATGGGTTCCAGTGTATAGGAACTTAAGAGGACTGGTTATGGATGAAGCTCACAAATCTTGATACTCTATTCATCCAGGTTCCGACAAGGTGTACCATGACCTAAAGGTGCTATATTAGTGGCCAAAGATGAAGGCTGATATAGCCACCTATGTGAGCAAGTGCCTGACTTGCGCAAAGGTCAAGGTGGAATACCAAAAGCCTTCTGGTCTACTTCAACAACCAGAGATCCCAATGTGGAAATGGGAACAAATTCCTATGGACCTCATAACCAAACTACCCCGAACTCCTAGCGGATGCGACTCCATCTTAGTGATCGTCGATCGTATGACTATATCCGCTCATTTCTTAGCCATCAAAGCAACCGATAAGATGGAAAAACTTACTCGTATTTACTTAAAAGAAGTAGTATCTCGGCACGGGGTGCCAATCTCCATTATTTCGGATCGTGACGTACGATTCACCTCTCGTTTCTGGCAGTCATTACATAAAGCTTTAGGCACGCGTCTAGATATGAGCACAGCTTACCATCCTCAAACCGATGGTCAAACAGAACGTACTATCCAAACTCTGGAGGACATGCTACGAGCTTGTGTGATCGATTTCGGTAACACTTGGGAGTCTCACCTACCGTTGGTGGAGTTCTCCTACAACAACAGCTATCACACTAGCATCAAGTCAGCTCCATTTGAAGCACTTTATGGACGGAAATGCCGTTCTCCCATTTGTTGGACCGAGGTTGGAGATAGCCAACTCACAGGTCCTGAACTTGTATTTGAAACTTCCGAAAAGATCGTTCAAATTAGAAACCGTATGGCGGCAGCTCGTGATCGTCAAAAGAGGTATGCCGACAAGCGTCGTAAACCTTTGGAGTTTCAAATAGGTGACATGGTCTTACTCAAAGTCTCACCTTGGAAAGGTGTCATTCGTTTCGGGAAACGAGGCAAACTGAATCCTCGTTATGTTGGACCATTCAAGATCTTGAAGAGAATCGGGCCAGTGGCGTATCAGCTGGACCTACCCGAAAGACTTAGTGGTGTACACAACGTCTTTCACATCTCAAACTTGAAAAAAATGTCTAGCAGGCGAATCGCTCGCAGTTCCTCTTGAGGAACTACACATTGATGAACAGTTGCGTTTCATCGAAGAACCTGTTGAAATTATGGATAGGGAGGTCAAAACGCTTAAGCGTAGTAAAATCCCTATTGTTAGAGTCCGTTGGAACTCGAAACGCGGACCGGAATTCACGTGGGAGCGCGAGGATCAGATGATGCACAAATATCCTAATCTGTTCAAGCACTCCGCGTCAAATTCTTAAGGTACTATTCTAATTTTCGGGACGAAAATTCTTTCAACTAGGGGATGATGTGACACCTCAGAAATTTTTTTTATGTATTTTAATTTTCGGGACGAAAATTCTTTCAACTAGGGGATGATGTGACAATCCGGACTTTTCATGTTAACGTCGTTAGTAAATCCCGTTAAATATCATATAGAACACTTAACTCCGTTAACTGAAACCAGTTAAATCTAACTCCAGGGACCATTTCTGTCAGTTTTGTAGTTTAAACTACAGGGACTGAATCTGCCAAGTCCCAAAACCTAATCAATTGACTTATCAAAAGTCAAAATCAAAGGATGTGGATTCCTTTGACTTTGAAAAAGTCAAACCGAAAGCCTTTAACCCAAATTCGCATTCTTCAACCCGTTTTCGTTCGAATTCGTAACTGCAAATCACATTAATCGTCATAATCGACCACTAGTGCAGGCAATTAACGAATCTTTAATTCGAATTAATCCCATTATGGGCATTAAACCCGTAACCATCGACACATGGACAAACATCATCGAATTCGACTAAATTCGACTTCCATTGTGAAGTATAACTCTCTGCACACTTCATTCGCACCCCACTGAACTTGTAACACCATTCAATTCCAACGGAGAGGGAACTAGAGCCGCCAGGGACTAAGCTCATCGAAGCCGGAAGTCCTTTTAGTCGAGCACCTGCAATTCGATATCCAGGAAGGTAACCAAACACTTCATCTCACTCGTTTCAATGCCTAGATCAAATGCCCTATCCTAATCGAGACTTATAACATCGATTCGATCATAATCCATGATCTAGGGTTCATATGAAACCGGTTTGATTAAATCCTAACCTAGAACCTGTGAAATCCAATTAATCTACATGTCTCGACTCGCAATTCAATTCTTGTTAAAAGCCCCATGAATTCAAACCATTTCATTATAAGAATTGATCAAATTGGAACTGTGTTCATATCTAGGGTTTCGACAATTGAATCTAGAATTTAACAACCCAAAATCTGATGTTTTTCGAATTAAACTCACACCCAAGTTCGCACACACTCGAATAATGAAAACCTCTATACTACTGATTCAAATCATAATCGAAATCGTCGGATCTGGAATGGTTTTGGGGTGCGGCTAGCGTGGGGAAAACTCGCTGGAGTTCTTCGCTAAAAGACTTTGAAACCGGATTGTTTGCGAAGATCCTACCGGGTGGATTGGTTAAGTGTTTGGGTTGATAGGGAGGAGACCCGGGTTCGAGTCTCCCTCCCCCTGTTTTGGTTTTATTTATTTAAAGCCACTATTTTAATATTAAACATATATATATATATATATTACTATATTAATATATTAAAATGTTTCTAAACTGGAAAACACCCGTAGGCTCGGGTTTGATTTTATAACCTATTTTATAATATTTCCCCACTTTTAAAAATAATATTTCTATATTATTTTTAAACCGCGACTCCGAACAAAATAATATATTTATATTATTTTCAACCCTGTAACCTCAATTAAAAATAATATACAATTTATATTATTTTCACCATGTTTATAAACTCAATGAAACGTTTCAAACTTATAAATAATATAAGTTATTATGTTATTTACCATCGGTTTTATCTTCGATCAAAAATAATATACTTATTATTTTTCCACACAAATGATTATTTTGTTAATCATTCGAACTTGAAAATAATATATATAGTTACATTATTTTCATAACCATTTTAAATGTCACAAACGTACGAATATAATTAGTCGTCATTAGAAACGTTCGACACGAAACGTATTAATCTTAATAATTAATTAATTAAGAAATCCTTATTCCCGTAGACACGTTCGTCTACTCTTAAATCCTTAGAATGTTTTAAGACGTCCTAATCTTCCGTATCTTCGTCACAAATCTCATATGTCCCTAACTTATGTGTTTATAATTATAGGGCATACGTAAGCCGTGCAGGCTAACACTTGAGATTCTAAATTTCATACTTGTGTGATACTACCTACTACGCAACGCAGGTGAGTTTCACGGCCCCTTTTTACCTGTTTTACTATTGGGGGAGAAACATGCTACACTCAAACGTATTTTACTTGTTTTCTTGTTGAGGAAGAAACAAACATGAACACCAACTATCATACTTTTACTTGTTTTCCCCGTGGGGGAGAAACAGGTACGCAAGCAAATATTATTTTTCCCGCCGGGGGAGAAAACATGACGCAACTATTTGATTATGGTAGTTTATATGATATCACTGTTGAGACTAAGCGTAACACACTATCATAGAAAGTCCTCATCTTATATCGGACCGTTAATATGGATCTTAGCGAGGTAATGTTTAGTAGTACTACTGGGTTTGACAAATCCCACCCGCGTTAGTCGCGCTAACTCGATTGGATATCGAACGGGTGAAATGTTAGTCTACTCACATGTGCCAGAGTTGATAGACCTGGTAGGAGGCATACAAACACAGTCAGCTTCGGTTGTGAGCGCTTTAGTAAAACATGAACATAGGTTAGCTACCTATAGATATGCATATTGAAAGTACATAATCTGGCAAACACACTCTTATTGTAAACTTGAAACCTGTGAACTCACCAACCTCGTGTTGACACTTTTTCTTACATGTTTCTCAGGTCGCTTTGGCACAGGTTGCGCACTTAGGATATGCATGGAGTCCTATTGTCATATCATTCATTTCAAATACTTTAAACAGTTTATTTAATTACATTAATTGACGCTTGTTGCGTGTAATTATTTTTGACTTCATTTTAACGTTTACGCTTCCGCATTAACTCTGAACTTTTATGTTATGACATTTTAAGTCCCATGTAGTGTCGTTTTATGTAACTAATGACTGAGATCTTGGTGTGTCACCTTCCAAACGGTAAAACTCCGTTAGTGGAATTTGGGGGTGTGACAATCAATGCTATGGGTTCCCATTTAGCATTGTTGCGTACAACCTCCAACATTTCAAGTTGGTGAATGGTCTTTTGTACACTTTCTTGTAATGGCTTAAAGCCGCTTCAACAAGGTACAAATCACTTGGACCACTCGGCCTTCTTTGTTTCTATATATATATATATATATATATATATATATATATATATAATTGAAAACGTTAGATAAGAAAATTAAAAAATACCTATATAATTTGAAAAATAAATCTTACTATTTGTTGGTAACACCCGTTGAAGGCGGTCATTTTTTATTAAAATCCTTCCATTTCCAAGACATTTGGTCAACGGTTCGATCGTTTTCACCAAATAAAGCGGTAAAATGCGCAAGGACTTTCTTCCAAAACGAATCACCTTTTTGTTGATTTCCTTTTATTTTATTTTGTGTCTTGTGAATATAAGCTTGGACCACGACAATTTCTTCTTCTTCCGTCCATCTCTTTGGTGGTAACCGGTTTTTGTGTTGTCGTTTCGGCTTGGCGCGGTCATCTTCAACTTCGACTTCTTCTACTTCAACTTCTTCATCTTCTCCTTCATCAACATCCTCTTCCATTTCTTCATTAACATCCTCATCTTCTCCTTCGTCTTCGGATTTCGAACAGATGATTTCGTTTGGATCACGATACGGTTGGTTTTGGTATTGATAGGAAAATTGAGATAAAAAATTAGGATCCATATCAAGCGAAAATTGAGATAAAAAATTAGGATCCATATTTGGATCGGTTGAACTTTGAGGGTAGTAGTTTGGGTATATATAGGTAAAAAAAATTAGTATTTTTTTTAAAGCACCCAACCCACCCCCCCACTAATGGCTAGATACCAACGGCTCTCTCCAACAAATACCGAATAAATAAACCCGTTCAACCTACTCGGACTCATCTACCCAACCCTACTCGATTTAATGGGGGCGGTGTACACCCCTTTACCAGGGTGCATCTCTCCTACTCGATGGTGTTCGAGCTATGCGCCCCCAACACCCTTAGCGTAAAAGGGGCATCCCCGGGTAAGGGCACGGGTTACCGGGTTCACGTGAGTACACCGTCACTGTCAATGCAAGTATGCTCTAGAAGAAATCAGGTATATCTAATCGAGTCTGGTAGATGCTTGTGAACGTTGGGTGAGTTTTGTTTCTTGGGTATATGATATTTTTGCTTATCTCACAAGAATCGTAGATATTTTTTCTTTCTTCATGGTGTCTTATTTGTAGAGGAAAGAGATGGAATTTGTGTTTTCTTTGTTTAAGAGGAAAGAGATGGAATTGACAAATGGAGTTGATTTCTTTTTTTTATATTTGTTATACCAGCTTAGAACCCGTGTTTACACACGGCGTACCAAATATCAATACATAAAATTTTTAAATCTTTATGTATATATTTTACAAGTGTAAAAATGTATCACATATACTAAGGATAGAAAACAAAAATCAAAATATGTAAAAATTAGTATATAACTGGTTTTGAAAATATGTTAATTACTATTTAATTTAATTTGGTTTTTATTTACTATTTGATTGAAAATAAAAGTTACATAATTAGATTTTAAAGTTTCTTATAATTATATTAAGAGATAATCTAAAATAAATGTGTTTTATTAGTATAAATATAATTTTCTTTAAAAATATATTATTATTAAAATATAGAAGTGTATATAATAAGAGAGATAAACGGGAAAAAATGATGAGAATGAATATTAAGGTGACACGTGACATGAAAAAACCTTTATTTATTAGATAGTATAGGTATAGATATAGACAATAAGTATCTGTAATTAGATTTATATTAAACATCTAAAAATATATTCTTTTGATATCATTATTTAATAGGAGAGATGAGCGAAAAAAAAATGATAAAAAATTAACCACAAAGTGACACGTGTTCATATGATTTTTATTTATTAATACAAAGATTATTATTTAACAGGATAGAGAAGCGAAATAATTAATATGAGAGATGCGACAAATAAAGGTGAGGAAGAACCAGAGAATGACATTTGGCACAAAAGATTTTTATTTATTATGTTAGTAAGATTTAAGCTATAAAACCAGTTGCCAAGTGTATTTTAACTGAAATCTTTTGTTTTATTATTTTATATTATGACACTTAAAATATAAAATTAACAAAAACCTTTTTTTATTTATTATTTGCGTACCTTTTTTTTAATTAATAAAAGTTTTTTTATTAAAATAAAGAATTAATTTAAAAAAAATTCTTTAGGGTATTAGGGTTGTGCCTCTAACACTTTAGGGTATTAGGGTTAGATTTAGGTAAAAATAAGATGACACTCTTATTGAGTATTTTGTTAGGGTAGTTTTTTGGGTGAGGGTTGTGCTCCCTTCACCCTTATAACTTCTAGTGTTCTTGAATCGAATACGCACCAAGAAGTAGAAACTTATGGTGTTCTTACTTTTTAAGACAATTTTTTTTTAATCTCGTGGGATTGAGACTTGAGCCCATTACAGCATTCACAACTCGTTCCTTATCTTTATCCTTATCCTTATATTACACTAAAAAAACTATATTTTCTCTTTCATTTTCAATTAAATAATATATTTTTATACATTTATCATTATCTTTTCTCTCTCTCATTCACAACCACTTTAAAAAAATATTAAAAAATTTATACAGGTAAACAGTGTTTTTATAAATATACAAAAAAATTATATATTTTCTCTATCTCCTCTACTAACAAACACTTTAAACCACTTCTCTTAGGGTATGAGGTATACCCTCACGGTGGCCCAAGTGAGCCGCCTCACACAAGAGGAGGGTGGTGTTTCACCCAAGTGAGCCCCCTCACGCCACTGGCACCTCACCATCTTTCCAATCACACACTGACACCTCACCATCTGATTTTCAAAAAATCTATTGATAGGCTTTTAGAACTGGACCCTACCAAACTATGGATACTGTGTTCATTAAGTCTCCGAACCACCAAAATCTTGTTCTCTTATATATGTGTACATAAACACATATGGTGTCCATTATTTTGCTACCCTTTGCAACCCCTCTCTCAATACAGCACAGCAAGCTAGAGAACTCAAGAGAAGCATCATTAAGTTTCAATTAACTCCATCACACCAGGTTCTTCTAAATGGTACCCTCATCTCTCTCTCTTACGTTTTAATTAACTCCATCAGACCGTAGGACTTATTTTGTTTGAACATATGAGTGCTAACTCCCAGACTCTTTAATCGTACTTCTAAATCTGTACACCTTTAAGAGGAATAATATACCTTCCAACACACCTTGATACCATTGGAAAAAAACACTTTTGATAGGACTATTGTGTGTTACATGGAAAACTAACTTCGAACAAAATGAGGGTATGATAAGTTTTAGCTATATATAGTATAGAACGTAATCAGAATTTTATTTATTTATTTTTTTGTGAAAAAGAAAAAAACTAATTGAATAATACATATATTTTTTAACTATTAATATTTCTGTTTTTTCTTTCGATTTTTTTCTAAAAGATTTTCTAACAAGAAAACTAAACATATATTAGGTTCTGGCTATATTTTTTAATCTTAATATATAATCAAACACGTTATCGAACCGGTCACTATCACCACTAGAAAACTGGAGTATCATTGACGGTAATATCCGTCGGTGAAAGTTATCACCGACGAGAATCCATCCATGATGCTTTGCCAGAGAAGTGGCCGTGGGTAATTCTTTTACCGTCAGAGGTTTAAGAATTTGATACTATCCATATTACCGACGGATTTACTCACCAATGTTTTTTTTTAAATTAATTATTTAATTTAAAGGTTTAAAAAAAGGTTATTTAAATTTAATTATTTTATTAGTATTGCTTTCTTTCGTTACACGGTTATCTATGGCTTTATCATACTTTTTCGTTTGCGTGCCGTTGGCAAAGATTCTCACCCTTAAAGTTTCTGGTTAATTACTTAGATTTTCACGTTTTTGTTTGGAAGTATGTAAATGGTTTTGTTTGATCTAATGCAAAAATGAATGCTGAACAGGTGAATGAAAACGAAGACGAAGAGTTCACCGCAATTCTAACGTCGCCGTTATCGTTGGATTGTGAGTCCGGTAACGATTACAGAGCACCGAATTTGATACAACGCATATTTAGTCTCTTGAAAAATGTGCGGCCAGGATCTGATCTTACTCGGTTCTCGGTATGTATATCTATTTCTTTTAGTAGTTTAGAAATTCATGTTTTACAAGAATTGATTGAATAGAGTATATATAAAATAGTTAGTACCGATAATTTAGTATTTATAAAGAAAATATTAAATAGTAATGTTTATACTAGGTTAAAACGTATGTTTTATATGATTTGTATAAAATAAATATCAAATAGTTATTAATGAACATTTAGTAAAATTAAAAAAAAAATAGTAATACAAAATTAGAATGGTTAAAGGAAATATTTAAAAGAAATGAAAATTTTAGAATTTATAAAATAAATATTAAATAGTTAGTAATTGAGAGAAAAAAAATCAAGCGAAAACAAGAATTTTAGGCTTATAGGTAACCACGTACTAGGTATAGATTTATTTTACTTGTTTATACTTTTTTAATCGAATTGATGCGTGCGTTCATGTGTGTTGAATTTACTCTGGCTATTAGTGTTTGGAATGTTTTTGACTTTTGGTTATTACTCCTGTTAGATGTAGTTATTGACTTATTTATTTAGAAGATATTACATTATCATTTAGTCTTTTGGTTGAGTGGTATAGGCTACTCAAACGAGATGTCATGGGTTCAAGTTTTACTTGAACAAAATATTTTAGGTTAAGCCATGAGTTTTACCGGTTATATGTTCCCTCCTGGGTGATATGGGGCCGGATCATCAAGCTTCTATTTTTCGAACGAAATGGTGATCTGTTTACCAGGGTGATCCCAGGTGTCCGGGCCTTTGCTGTTAAAAAAAATATGACATTATTAAAATTTTATATGCATTCTTTATGATTTCAACATTAGAAATTTTGTAAATTTTGGGATTGGTTATGAAGTACACCCCCAAAGCAATAAATAATAAAGAGAATTCTCTTGAACAAAATCTATACTAGTTAATAAAAGAGTAAAATTATGGGACACATGTTACATTCGGGTGCATTCTTAGAATAATTTTTTCGTCTCTCTCCTATTAAATACTATATTAAATGAATATATTTTTAAATATTTAATAGCAAACTAATTATGGATATTTTTTATTTAATTATGGATTGTTAGTATATCATTAAACAATTGAATTTAATATGGATTACAATTTATAAATTACATAAAAAAATTAATACCAAGTTAAAAAAATGTTTTAAAAATTTCCTTCATATAATTTAAAATTGTCACGTTAAAGTAGACATATTTTGACGAGTGTATGTGTTAAAAGACTACATTATATTTTATTCAACTTGTGTAATACACGAGTTTTTAAAAACGTAAGTTTTTATTACTAATTGTATAACATTATATTTATTTAACGCGTGTAATATATGAGATTCTAACCTAGTTGATAATAAATGCCTAAACAATTACATCAAACCTTTGGGTAAATTTAAAATGGAGTCAAAATTCAGAAAACTAAACTTAAGTGCATAATAATTAAATTAACTTTCTAATTAACACATAAATTATTTAAATCAAATATTCACGTACTTTATAACAAAAAGAAAATAAATAAAATTTGCTAAAAAGTAAGGGGGAAATCGCTAAGTTCGAGCTAGGGGCTCATGATGATGGAATTAGGGTCTAAGAGTTATGGAAATTGCATATGGCTAGGAATTACAATGGGACAGGTATTGTAGCCCAGTACTAGATTGAAAAACCGTGTCCTAGACCTAGACACCCAATTACTCATTATCTATCGCGTATCGTATCGAGTATACAAGTTAGTTTGCTAAAAATTATTCCTTCGGATTCACAAATACATTTCTTACCACTTCTAATTTTTTTTATAAATTTAGCTAATGAATTAGAAATATAAAACTAAAAAGACGCGCCCAAGGATAAAGGAAAATAAAAAAGAAAAAAAATGTTGATGGATATGGTTCGGGTTTTGGGGTATGTATGTTTCGGATAGTCAGATCAAGTATCACCTAATACCATACCCGTCTCATACATTTGAAAACTTTTAAAACTAATCTCATACCATGATACCCATCCATCTACTAGTCCCGTATGTCTAAGGATTTGGGTTTGTCCGTCATGTTGAGGTTCGTTTGTCTTCCCTACCTATGGCAGTTTGTCACAAAACCTAGCCCGCTGAGACATTTCCGTCCATTAATTATGAGCTTTCTAACTCTCGGCGTAGCTCAAGTTATACTCTTTCTATGTAGGTTGCATTACATTTCTTTAAATGTCAATGTCATTTATCTGCATGAATTTCAATATATCAGGACCAATATTTCTTTTCATAATGAATACATGTTTGAAATAATGATGTATTGCAGTTGCCAGCCATCTTCAACATTCCCAAATCACAGCTTCAATGTTACGGCGAATCAGTATATTGCGTCAACAATGACATTCTTAGCAGATGCGCGAATGGTGGAACCCCACTCGAAAGATTAACATCAGTTGTTGCTTGGAGCATATCTATGTATAGGCCTCTAATGTTCGGTGTAGCTCCGTATAATCCCATCCTTGGTGAGACTCACCATGCCTCAAGGGGCAACCTGAACGTTCTACTCGAACAGGTATTAATTTCCTTGACCCTCGCCATTTCAATTAGAGTTGGTAAAATTGACGGGTTGAGTTGACCTGAAACACTATCTTGTTCGCAGGTTTCACATCATCCGCCTGTGAGTGCACTCTATGCTACAAATGAGAAAGACAACATAGAAATGACATGGTGTCAACATGCGGTTCCAAAATTCCAAGGTACCTCCATTGAAACCCGAGTGGTTGGAAAAAGAGAGTTGAGGCTACTAAACAAGGGCGAATCTTACGTGATGAATTCTCCGAATCTTGTTATAAAGTTTCTTCCCATGCCTGATGTTGAGTGGTTGGGAGATGTCACAATCCGATGTCAAGAAACCGGGCTTGAAGCCCAGATGTGTTATAAAGGCAATTCTTTTCTTGGCAGAAAGGGAAATTACAGGGCTATAAGAGGAAAGATTGTGTCTTCACCAGAAATGAAAACTATTTACAAGATCAATGGTCATTGGGATAGGTATTACTATTTATGCAAAATACAACATAGTAAACAAAACCTTCAAAGGGGTGGATGCAGTGATAAGCGCTTGAGTCTTAGAGTCCCAGGTTCGAGTCTAGCTTCTGCTGGTTTTCTGCATTTAACCCCCTTGAAGGTAACCTACCTAGTGTAAACTCTACTTTACGTGTATTGGTGGGGTCCAGTGAGTTTTCTGATAAACAAAACAAGAAAAACCTTAGTAACCAAGTTTCTTGGAATCTTTTGACACGTGATTATAATTTTTTTCTTTTTAAATCTTACACAGGACTGTGACGATTGAGGATATCAGCAATGGAAAATCGACAGTGATTTATAGCGCAGAAGAAGTGATTTCATCGCTGAAAACGCCTATTGTCAAGGATCCAAAGGTACTAAATTCTAACATTAAAAAAACAATATCGACGGATGAGTTATAACAGTTTATGCATGAAACCAGGGATTGCAGGCCAGCGAATCAGCCGTAATATGGGCAAAAGTTAATGAAGGTATCTTGAGCAAGTCATGGGACAAAGCAAATGAAGCAAAAACAGCCATTGAAGAAAAGGAAAGAGAGTTAGTAAGAAGCAGGAAGCTAAAAGGTGAAACTTGTGTTCCAAAGCATTTTGTATTATCTGGTTCTAAGGAAACCGGAGAGTGGGTTTGGGAGGTTAAACCGAAAAATGTAAAGGTAACCACGGCTCCTATCGTTGTCCCTCTTTAATCGTCTTAACTTTTTTACAATATGTTCGTGTGTGTCTATATCGCTATTCGTTTGTCATATATTGATTTGATTTTATAATCAAAATTTCCCAATAAAATTAAACATACACTACATTACTCACGACCAATGATGTAATTTGGTAGCTCCTTCTGGAAATGTATCAAGATGTCGGGTAATATAAAACCTGTCTTCTATAACCATCCAATAACACCTTTGTTCTCTAATAAATTCCTTTTCCGTCGGAGCAATAAGACTGACTTAAACCATAGTTGAAAACATCAAAGAAAGCCGTCTTTGAATTCTAGTAGAAATAAGCATAAAACCGAGTCTTTAAAAAGGTGTGCTCGCAGAAGCTCCAGTCTGTGTGACTGCCAAACCAGAGTAGATGGTTTCCAAGATCATCATCAGATGATCGTGGGTGAACCGTGATAGGGTCAGGAATCAAGTTGGTGATATTAACAGTCCATAAACAAACCTTTTTGTTTGAATCGGACGTCGGAGATGATGGCGGAGATGCATCTCGGACCGAAGATGGGATCAGAAATGCATCTCCTGTGATAAAAAGGCAAAATAGCAAGAAAAATAAGGTCTTCATATGTGCAAGTAAATGAGTTGTGAACATATTTGAAGACAATTGTATTATATTTATATACCA
This sequence comes from Smallanthus sonchifolius, assembly GCA_023525975.1. Classification (NCBI taxonomy): domain Eukaryota; kingdom Viridiplantae; phylum Streptophyta; class Magnoliopsida; order Asterales; family Asteraceae; genus Smallanthus; species Smallanthus sonchifolius. The sequence goes on from CM042041.1 coordinate 6,004,391, forward strand.
AAAAAAGTAACATGTTTCTCATAACTATTTAGAAAACCGTAGTATATGATGTCATTACTCAATTAAGGTAATTATATCCAAAGAACAAAAAACTAAAAACAAAAACTAAAAAAGGTATCGTGCAGTTAATAAGCAACAATGTAGCTTATGAAACAAACTGCATTATTGTATGAACTAATGAATTATGACAGTTATTTTTTTTTAACGGACTTGAACCATGACTTAGGTGATCATCGTGCCACCAACCCCAATAGTAATTATGACGGTTATTTACTTTGTATTTTAAATGCACTGCTTCAACATGCAAATTTGATAGTGATTTTGATAACATTACGTCCTTTCCTTTCCATTATATTTTGGGGTTAAGTTCATTCATGTGCAAGTCACATGAGGATACTTTAATCATTATACTCTTTTAGGGACCAATTATATAATTAACTTAAAGATTTGGGTCCCAACTTTTTATAAAATAATTAAAACAAATCCCCCGCCACCGGCTAAAACCATCAAATCTGCAGCTCCTAGCAGTTGACGGGGAAGGATAGGAGAGTGTTGGAGATGTCGTCGGCATGTGTGAGATGAAGAGAGGGATACATCTGAGATATGGTTTCAGTTATATAAAATATATACTATATATATATATATAGGGGAGGGATCAAGAGAAAACCACAAAGTTAGGCGAAAACCGAGAAAACCACATCATTTTAGGCAATTTTTTTATTTACGTATACGTATCCAAAAGCAAATTTTTTTATTTACATATACGTAACCGTAATTTTTTTGTTTTATGTTTACGTATACGTAACACTATGTGCAAAAATGTTTTTTGGTAAAAATGTTTAATATTACATTGATACTCTTATAAATAAATAAAAATAAAATAAAACAAAAAATAAAAATTATTATATGATTGGTTAAAATTGATTTTTTTTAGTGGTTTTCTCGGTTTTCGCCTAACTTGTGGTTTTCTCTGGAACCATCCCCTATATATATATATATATATATATTATTTGTATAATTTATTAAGGTTTCAATTAATTAAAAGAATAGTCCTTATAGATACAAAAAGACCAAAATACTCTTAATTGCAAGACACATGACCAGACTTAATGGGAAAAAAAAAGTAACCCCTATTAACGAAAGGATGTAAACTGTTACAAAAAAATGAACATAAATGATGATTTATGTTATTTCAGTAGTTTAAGGATGATATCTGAAATTTGATATATAATTAAATGAAAAAAAAATGTAATTTACTCTAGAAATTATCATATGGTAAAATACACAAGATTAAGGATTATTCATTTATTCATCTCAATACTAGTTTCATAACTACTTAAACATTTATAAAATCTTGATTTAAATATTCAAGAAATATGCAGAATATATAACTTCATCATTTAGTACTAAATTTGTTATATTTTCTAGTAAAAGATACATTACAATATATATGACTCATGACCAATTATGTAACTTGTTCGCTCCATCTGGAAACTTATCAGGATGCCTTGTCAAATAGAACCCATCTTTTGTCACCATCCAAAAACACCTTTGTTCTTTGATAAGGTCCTGCCCATTTGTGCAATAGGACTCAGCTAGACCATAGTTATAAACATCGAAAAAAGCCGTCCTTGAATTCCAGTAAAAATGAGCATAGAACCGAGTCCTTAATGTGATATGCAAGCAGAAGCTCCAATTTGTATTCTGGCCATTTGCGAGTGTATGGTTTCCAAGATCGTCATCAGCGGATTGCGGATGAACGGTGAAAGGATCGTGCATCTTGTTGATGATATAAACACTCCAAAAAGAGATCATACAAACCTTTTCTGGACTGGTTGTTGGAGCTAGAGAGGCATCTGTTGTCATAACAAGAAGAAAGAACAAAAATAAACTCTTCATGGTGCATAGAATGAGTAAATGAGTATACGAACATATATATTTGAATAGTTAGTTAATGCATTCCATAAATATTAATATTGCCATAATGGTAAAGAGGATATATAAATCCTAATATTACTCTTCTATATAAGTTAATAGAAAAACATTAATTTATATTATAAAAATTATGGCATTGTATTAAATTGTATCATATCGCATTATATCATATATCATATTAGATTGTATTGTATTATATTATAAGTCATTGTTGATTCTTCGTTGCATTGTTGGGATTAGTCTAAGAGCACCACAACAGGAGTTTTTTAATTCTCACGGATGTTGATTTGGCAGTGACACCGGGTGGCGGACCCAAGAATTTTTCGAACCATGCAATGCACATGCGTCTAAAGTGAATCTCATGGCTGTGTGTCTTGGTAAGAATGGGTGAAGATCACTTTCAAACTCTACTGTATTACTCTCACAACTGTTTACAAGATTGCAAGAACACATACATTACAAGCGAGAAAACTTAATACATATATAGAGCTATGGACTCCTTAGAATAATACATATCATTGATTCTAAGGATTAGATTCAGCACAGACTGTTATGTAATCATCTACATGAAACTATACTATCATTGGCTTTTGCAGATCTTCATGTGGATCTTCATGTGGATGGTGTGCGCACTAACCTTTGTAGCAATCACAAGACTCTTGCGAATATCGTCAACTGAGAAAAAGGTTCATTAGTTGCAAATGGCTATCTGATGCGGATATGATCTATCCGCGGCACATATGTTCATCAGCAGCACATTTGCTCTATGAGATGCTATAAACATTGGAATGCTTATCAGCATCAGAATTGTTTTATCAGTTTCACAAATTAAGCACTATCAGCAGCAGCTTTGTTCTATCTGTATCAACATTGTAGCCAGCAAAGTTGTACTATCAACATCAATAATTGAGTTGTCAACAACACTTATACTTAGACAATTTTGGAGCCATCAGTCTTAAGGTCTCAAGGTCTTACATGTATGTTACAAAGACCCTCCATTAACTAATGTTCTCAAATGTTAATTCAAAATTTTGTTCGCTTTGAACAAGTTAAGTTTGTTATACACAAAAAAGTATCTATAAATAAAAACATATATACAAAACACGCTAAAGCGCGCAAACATAGTTTTCTAATTCTCTATACAAATGAACTTGTGGTGATTTGTTATACCTCGAGAAGAAACACATGAACCGGGAACACCCCTAGTTAACCAATTCCTATACTATACAATTTAGCTGTACATGAATAGTACTTCCATTTTAGTGGGTAACGTGGCGGTGTGTCATGTGACAGCATTTTACTGGTCATTTTTTTTATTTTGATTTCACCTCTATAATATAATATACGCTTTTAACCATTTTCAAATTACAATAATTTAGCTTTTCAGTTGTAACTTTCGTTAGTTAACTATTTGAAAAAATTTGAGGCGTGTTTTTTTTTGGGTTTTTTTATAACGTTCTGGTGTTAAAAAAATTGAAAATTGAGTTGTATTCAAAATCGAGTTCTTTTTTTTGCCGTATGATATAGCGAGCGACGTCACTGTTTCAGTGCCGTGAGAATTCCCACCCACATACAATTTCAGAAGACGTGAATAGTAACGTTATAGCGAGCGGCGTTACCGTTTAATTTTTATTTTATTTTATCAGATATTTTTTGCGTAAAACATTTTTAGTGTGGAATCAAACACAGAGTTAACTTTGGCTTAGTGATTAAGCCGATTGCTTGGAGTTTACTCACACCACACACCCGGGTTCGAACCTTGGTTGGGAGTTTTTTTTATTTGCCTTAGCTTTTATTAACCTTATAATTTTGTATTTGAAATACAAAATTTGATTTTTACGTATTTCTTTCATAATTTGATTTTTACATTACAAACCTTAACGCGTCTGTTTTATCACCATTACAGTGAGTTACCACCACCTAGAGAGCGGAGTTTAAAATAAATACACTTCATTTCTGCTACTTTTAGTTATCCTCGGTGGAAATTCCTAACCAGACAGTTTTTATAATACCATAAATATGATCCTGTAAAGTTATAACTGTTGGAAAACAAAATATAATTTACTGAGAATTTTTTTTTAATTTGAACAATAAAATAAATTATCAAAAATTTACTAAAAATAACAAAAACCCCTTGTACTGTTTTGAGGAACAAAGTTACATTAGAGTATAGTCTTAACCTAAATCAGGTATCATCAGAAGAAGAATTACCTAAAACCTCAGTTAATCTTAGCCTTGGGTCGTCTCGGCTTTAGCACGAACCATAGAACAAACAAGACAACCAAGAATGCAGGAATGGTGGTCAAGTCAAACTCGACCTTAACTTTTCTCTGCTTGGTGCACTGAATCTGGTGCAGGCTGGCTACTGTAGTGTTCACATACTCTACAAACCTACAAGATAGAAGATATCAACATTATATTAGCCAATAAAATGATCCGGGTCTGGTCATTTTTTGGAACGGTCGAAACGGTCCGGGTCGGGTTGACCCTCAACTTTTTTGTCCTTTTCAAACTTTTCTTGTATATTAATTATGAATATAAAAACAAGAGTAAAGTGTCATTTTCGTTCCTGTGGTTTGGCCATTTTAACCACTTTCATCCAAAAACTTTTTTTTAGCTTTTTCGTCTCTGACTTTTTAAAATCTAGCCATTTTCATCAAACTGACTAACTTCGTCTACATTTTAACGTTAAATTAGGGGCGATATTGGTTAAATCATGAGTAATTTGGTTAGATTTGAACCTATGAATTTTAAACCGACCCTTGATTTAACGTTAAAATGTAGACGGAATTAGTCATTTGGATGAAATTGGCTAAATTTTGAAAAGTCAGGGACGAAAAAGCTAAAAAAAAGTTTTTTAATGAAAGTGGCTAAAATGGTCAAACCACAGGGACGAAAATGACACTTTACTCTAAAAACAACCATATTATAATAATAACTTAAATCTTTGAATAAAATTATTTAAGAGATTGTATTCATTAAAAAGACTTTGGATTAGTTTCCACCCGGTTGACTCTTTTTAGCTAAAGTTTTAGATTTCACCCGTTTGAGATCAAACACAATCAAATTGATTCGTTCATAAGAAAAAGGGTCCAAATTGGCACTTCATGTAACTTGCTAGTATGTAGATAAGAATCCAAAAGCATGTTAGATTGAGAAACACGAACGAAATAAATATTCTTAACGTCAAATAACTAACCCTTTGGAAGCATCCTCAAGACTACTTAAAAGTCTCAATGCATCCACAAAACGTAGTTCTCCAGCAACTGTTGAAATCTGAAGGATAATATATACATATGAATTAATTATAACAAATTAAAAGAGCGATATTATATGCTAAGCGTGCTATGCTTGTATTATGCAAAAAAAGATATAGTTGAACTTACTCTTTTCCAGCGGTTAACCACATAGTTATATTTGTCCACCAAATGTCGCTCATGTGGCTGGAAGGCCTTAAAGCTTTGTTCCGCTGGCATTTGTTAAGTAGCACAAAAAACCCTCTTTTGCCGTAGTTTATTACCAAATGATACTTGAGATAAGTAAAAAGAACAGGAACAGAGCAGCTATAGCCATTAGATGTGGAAATTTCGACCTATTTACTTATGAATCGGTTGATTTGGATAGTGCTTTATCTCAAATGAATCAAATTAGAGAAAACAAAATGGAACAGGTTGA